>CM038678.1:367278480-367878480 GCA_021605205.1 Aegilops longissima
AACTTATGATGATTTGGGCTATGAGACATCGGTTGGCGGAACCATGTCATGATAGAAAACTCCATAGTACAGACTTCATTTATTCCTTTGATGTAGGGAAAATAAATCAGCTTTTACGCAAACCAAACTCAGACCCAGAGCCACAAAGCCAAATTGCATATAGTATAGTTTACCATCTGCTTTCTCATGTTGTGATCTTGCCGGTACATTCAATGTATCGACTTCACACGGCTGCAACGTATCATGTTGCAGGATTTTCTTCGACGAGTAAGAGTTACGATACAGGGTTATGGTCTACATTCAACCTGCCGATGGCGCTGATGGGACTCCACACCCGCTTGATTGTTTCCATGAGTATTATGAGGTATATATCATTTTACGTTATTTATACATGTGATTGCACTTTGATATATACATTGATGTACCGTGTGCCAAAGATACCGATCCAGTGGATGGCACAAACACGAGGCTTGACCGTCTGAGGTCGGGTCGCTATGATATGGTATCGAGCACATGTTGATCGTAGGACGTGACCCTAGAAACCGGAGAGCCCTAGGATAGGAAATTTCTAAAACTTTATTTTCAAAAAGACTCTTACTTTCATCTTTTCTGAATTTATCAAATAGACCTCTCACCTCAAATAGTTAGAATATACACCTTCCTTTGACTGACGGAAGACCAAATCAAGTCGCTCCAAGAATTAAAGATATTGGACAACTGATGGCCATTTCAGAGTAAAAAGGATTTCACCATGCTTTGGAAGGATTGCAGCTACAACAATTGAAGACTCTGAAGACCTGAAGAATTTGAAGTTTCCGAAGGAATATTTGACCTTTAGAAGACCAAACCCCTGTTACACACTTACGTTAGATGCGACGATTTGTGAGCTGTCATTTGTTTGATGTTTTCCGACAGCCCCAAAATAAAACTTGTTTCTTCAAAAAACTATTGTTTGTATTGTGTATATCCTCCCCACCTCTCTCATATCTCATCCCAAAACTTTTGGACCCCATAGATGATGAACGGTTGGCACGATATTCTCGGATCAAGACTCAGCCGAGGCGAGCTATGGATTCGAACATGGAGAATCACTTGGAGCAATTTGGTTTCAAGGAAGAATGAAGTATCTTACGCCTTCAAGATTTTGAAGGAAGTGCTGCAACCTGGTGGAAAATGCATCAAGCCATACAAGGATTTAATGGAGCAAGAACTTGGGACTAATTCAAGAAGACTCGACAAGATCTCGCCTTATCCGGAAGCACTACGATAACCAAGAAGAAACCTTGTGCCTGCAAGATTTGCGGAGAAATAGGACACACCGGAGGAACACAAGGATGGATGCCCTCATTGTTAGGAGAAACACCCAATGAGGAATGCCCAACTAGTCGTGTGACTTGTTTCTTGTGTGAAGGAACCACCCACTACCCGATCAAGGTCACATTTACCCCATGGTGCAACAAACTATTCAGGAGCAGAAGAAGGAATGAAAGAAGCCCTCCGAGAAGTTATGAAAGAACCTGTGATGAAGGAATGTGTTGAAGACCCCGATGGAGAAGGCCTCAACAGATTTTACTCCAATGCCTCGCTATTCATGTGGAGAAGGACATTTTCACAGATTGCACCAAGGAAAGAAAAGAGATCCGGATATTTCCCACAGCAGAAGTGAAGTTTGACCTCGGAAATAGAAGCTCGATCATTACAGAGAAATCCAGAAGAGAAAAGAAGGCAACCCTGAACAACACAATTTTCGCAGAGAAGGACCTGAGTCATATCACTTGTTACAGGTGCAAGGATTTAGGTCATTACGCTAGTAAATGTCCGTAAAAGAAGTCAAGAATCCAAGGAGCCTACATAATCACAAAGAAGCCCGAGACATGTCGGAAGCCTTTTGTTTTTCGCTGCAAGGAAGCGTGACATTATGCTACTAAATGTCCCAACAAGACGAAAGCTGGAGTTGAGTAGTTGGAATTTTTATATGGATAATAAGAGTAGTAGAAAGCAATTTCATTTTCATGAGTTCGATGAGTTGAGTTATGTAATAGATTACCGTGAGATTGTAATAGTTCATGACTCAATAAAGTTGTAATGTCACATGCCGAAAGGCTTTAAGGAGTTGTCATATTTTATCTTGGAAATTAATATTCTGGATGAACATGGAGGAAAGTGAGTTGTGATGCATAAACGGAAATTGGAAATCGAGTTTGAAGTTTTGTTTGGATGATATGAATGTGTGCCCCTGAGATATGTACCTTATTCGAGCACCGGTTTGTTTTACAACCTGCAGATGACGCACCTTTACGAAGTCTTTCCTTAAAGGTCCTAAACAATCATGACCTCGACAAGTGATCATGATTACCCAAGATCCCAAGGACATGATGAAGCATATTCACCTAGAAGGAGATGCTGTCTACAAAGGCTACCCTTCATGCAAAAGGGAGTGGAACTTTGGTATGTGGAGGTACACCTCCACCATGTGAAAGGAGTTTGCCCAAAGATGATGGGGCAGTACTTTTCATTTCACGTAGCCACAAGCAACTTTCTTCGATGCTGTTCGTGAAGCAGCCATGGAAGCCATACGCCAGATCGAGAAATACTTGAAGCAAGACTGTTATACTCAGAATACCTAAGCGAAGTGCATGCAGAGATGATGGAGGTGAAGCTCAAGGCCACCACGATGAAATGTAAGATTGAAGACTTCAAGGCGCATGTCGCACAATTCCAGCAGGACTAGAGAGTCCTCGAGGAAGATAAATAAATAAAGTTGGAAGTAATGTCTGACCATACCGAACCATGTGGGTGGCGGCATTTGTAATAAACTTTTTGGAATTTGGATTCACGAAAAATGGTTAAGGATGTAATAAAAGATTGATATGAAAATAATGAGATTTATGGATAAACTAGTGCATTTTCTTTGGTGTCGTAGTACTCAAGTAAAGCCACAGGATCAATGAAGAAAGAAATGTGTTATTCATGACGATCCATAGAAGGAAGCTGGACAAAATAAGTTGGAGTTTTGCTTTTGATATGATGGTATGAAGAAACAGAGTACTACTGGATTTAAAGGAGGTGTAATATGGAACAAGAGAGTTACTCCAAGGATGAGTTAAAGCTGCACTAGTGTTTAAGTGGGCCATAACCCATGTGCCCAGGATTTTGAAAAGGAACAGATGTAACCTTGATAAAGGAATAAATTTGGAAGAATCAGTGATCCAATCAAGATAATGCTTTAGTAGGAGGTTACGCAAAAAACCGAGAGTGGTGAAGTAACGATAGATGTTTTGTTTGGCTTGCTGAACCAAAGGATTTACTCGAACCCAGTTCGAGAACAAGAGAAATTCTGCAATGCTTGTGAGGATGACCGAGTGTTAGAATGCGAGATTCGCTAAACCATGTACAAGGTAATGATTTGGGTGCGGATGGATTGATCACCATACCGACTTACTCTTATTATTCGCTTTGCTATATGGGATGGTAAAATCTGAGTGACTTACCTATAGCGAGAGACGACGATCAAAACCTTGTTTAAACCTTAGAAAGGTATAGGTATTTTTTTCCCTTGTACACGATAGTTGATGCCAACCGTAGGTTATACGGTGAGGTTCAACCTGCACCTGTTTTCCGAGGGAAACCATAAATCGTTGACCACCATGAGATACCGATATTTGTTTAGAATTGGCGCTGCACCCATCAGCTATGAAGACCCAGTCTCGAATAACCTTACCAAGAGTAAAATACAAAAGAATTGAGGAAAAGGTTATGCCACTACCGGAAGAGCCCAGAGAAGGAATTATCCTTAATATCGAGAAGACCGACCTCACAAGAATAAGGATGGAGTATCTGAGTTTTGATGGAACCGTAATAATGCTTCTAAGGGTGGTAGCACCGAGACCCGGAGACGATCGATGGATTTTGAGAAGACCCCCAAACCCTAACCTATTTCTTGCTAACCTCTCCGATTCTCAAGGACGAGATTCATTTTAAGGGTGGTAGTTTGTAACATCCCAAAATTCTAAATTTTGGAATGTTATAAATAAATAGATAGTTTTGATTGATTGTTTGATTGATTGACTGAAAGTGAGTGAATGAATTCGAAACTTTTTGAAAGTTAAATGAGAGGAATAAAAGGACTTTCCCAAACTTTCATTTTTGCTTTTATGCTTTTCGTGAATTCAAGTACTCTTCATCACAAAACCCCGAGAGAAGATGACATGACTTCTTCCATTTATTTAATGACAAGGGTGTTGAAAATATTTGAATTTCATTTGGAAAATATTTCCAATTCTGAAACTTTATGCAACTCAATGATTTTCACGAGCGAAGATAAAATGACTTCTTCAAATTATATGAAATATGAGTTGGGAGTTTTAAAAGAATTAAATCCAAAGTTCTTTTGAATTTATTTCCAATTTGCAGTTATTTGAGTTTTATTCAAAATATTTTTCTCCAAAACAAATATATGGAAAATAGGGTAACATGATTCCCTACATTAGAAAATTGGAGAGAAATTAATTTGAAGTCATTTTGGTATTTTAAAAATAATTTTGTTGGATTTTATTGGACTAGAAGCACTTTTGCTTTATTTAAATTTGTATGTATTTTATTTAACGCTAGAATAATGTTCATCATGTAGGAAATATTTTTCTGAAAATTTTGATATATTATATGCCTATATAATATTTTCATTTTTTTCATTTTGTTTTCCTCTCTGTTTGTTATAAAATTTTTGTTGGATTTTATTGGACTAGAAGCACTCTCTGTTTGCTATAATATATTATATGCCTATATAATATTTTGTTTTCCTCATTTTGTTTTCTCTATATAATATATATATATATATATATATATATATATATATATATATATATATATATATATATATATATACAGAGCGCTTTGGGCCAAAGGCCCAAGCCGCCACTTGCCACCGGGTTGCCACCATCGCTGCTGGCGCACTAAGGAGCCAGGAGCGCGCTCCTTTTTTCCTAATACTAGTAGGACTTTTGTCCTACTTCCGCTTATTCCGATTTGTTTCTAGATCTTTTCCTTTTGTTTCCTAATCCTAGTCTATTTCTTGTCCCTACCCCAAGCAAAGCCCTCCCTCCCCAATATAAATACCCAAGACCCCCTCCAACACATCAAACCAACCCCTCCTCTCCTCTCCTCTCCTCTCCAAGAGCAGAACAAGAAAGACCACCACCACCGCCCGCCCTCACCAAGGCCGCCCGCGCCTCGACCTCTCCTCTCCCGAGGTCTATATGATCTCCTCCACCGTCCCGTGATCTCCTTTCCTCTAGGAGCAACTGCAACATCGGATCCGATCTTCTTCCCCAACTCCGACGACTACTCGGTGAGATCCACGAAATCCCGTAATTCATTTTTTTTCAAAAATAGCAATCTTAGAAAATTCATATCTTTTAGAGTTTTTAGTATTTTTGAGTGATTCCAATTGCTATGTGTCACAAATTTATGGAAGTTTCTGTTAGTGTCTCTGGATTTCAAATTTGAGTAGTTTAAATATGAATTTGATAAATTTTGTTCAGATTAGTATTTTGGCCATAACTTGAGTTTAAAATAGGTTTTTAATTAATTGTTTTTGCTCCTGGTCACTTGTGATATTTTTCAGCTGTAGGATTTAGTTTGGTAGTTTTGGAGTATTTTAAATTAGATTTTTAGTAAAAACAGTACTGTTTTGCTTATATAGTTGTTTTGGTTATGTAATTATTGTTTTTAATTATTTTAGTTCATTCCTTTTGTAGATTTTCACTTGTTGTTATATGTTTATGTTTAGCTACAGTAGATAAATTTTTGTAGTTATTTATTATTGTTTAGCTACTGTTTTTGTAATTGCTTGTTTAGTTCATAGTGATAGTGGATAAAATAGTTTTATTAGTTTTAAAAGTAATTCTTTTCCACTTCAAGTTATATTGTTTTTGTTTCCGTTATTTGTGAACACATTAGTTGTTATATTTATTTAGTATATTTTATTAATGTTTTAATAAATGATTTGCTGTTATAGTTGTCTTAGTGTTTTGCTAGTTGCTATATTTGTTCTAGTATTCACTAGATGGTTATAGTAGTTTTATATTAGTTCTTTCTCGTTAGTTAGTAAATTAGTAATTTATTTTTTGTTATTTTATTAGATTTATATTTTCTTTGCTGTAGAAAAAATATTAGAATAATTTAGTAATGTTATGTTAAGATTTGTGTGAGTTGGTCACCACTAGTTTTTCCTTGAATTTTTCTTTCAAGTTTTTCCTTTGGTTTTCGACTTGGTTTTCTTGTTGCTTTTATTTTGATTGAGTATTGTTATGATTGATAGAATTGATTGCTAGGATGATTGCTTATATGATTGTCTCATGTAATATAGATTTTCAAAGGAGTGACGAATAGTTCTACCAAGTCTTTATTCTGAGAGCGTTATTATCTTCATCAAGTAATACCAGGCAAGTTCACTTTGACCATGTTTTTCATACCTATGTGTTTTATTGCATCTAGTGTCATCTTCGCAACAAACCCTCCAAAGAGTGATATTGAATTCTTGTAGTTGAGTAGTATGCATGAGGTAGGAACCCATCACCCTGTTACCAAGCCCGGGACGATATTTTATTTTAATGCTACGCTATAGTAGACGGGGTTTGGTATGAGTGCTCGGGAGTGGTGTGAGAATGGAGGATCTACGCCAATGACGATAACTCCATGATGGAATCTGCAAGGACTGCATCTTCAAGGCCTCAAGACTTCAAGACTCGAGACAAGAATTCAATACACACTCATCGGGTGAAGGATGGTTGACGGCACCTGGAGAATCCAGGTGGTTGGCGATGCATGGAGAAGCACCATGACATCTTGGAAAGCTTCACCCTGACTTAAAGAGACGGAAAATACTTCATGCCCGAAGCTTACCTGCAACCGCAAGTCACTATGGGCTCGGCTTGGTTGACCCTAGTTGTGACTCTGCTAGGACGGTGCTAGCAGATGTAGAACTACGGTAGGATTGAATGAGCACCGGACAAAGGGTCGAGAGAACTCTTCTGAAGACCATGTTTCACATCTCGCTTCTCAAACACCTCAAGCACGAGAACGTAAAAAGAGGGATCGAATCTTGCGGGTAAAGTGTACAAACCTCTGCAGAGGGTTAAAACCTAATCGATTAGCCGTGTCCCCGGTTACGGACAATTTGAGCCTCTGGACTTGGATCTATCTCGGAACTCTCAACACCGGACTGATAACTTAATTGTGGGCAACTTATGATGATTTGGGCTATGAGACATCGGTTGGCGGAACCATGTCATGATAGAAAACTCCATAGTACAGACTTCATTTATTCCTTTGATGTAGGGAAAATAAATCAGCTTTTACGCAAACCAAACTCAGACCCAGAGCCACAAAGCCAAATTGCATATAGTATAGTTTTACCATCTGTTTTCTCATGTTGTGATCTTGCCGGTACATTCAATGTACTGACCTACACGGCTGCAACGTATCATGTTGCAGGATTTTCTTTGACGAGTAAGAGTTACGATACAGGTTACGGTTCACACTCAACCTCGCCGATGGCGTTGATGGGACTCCACACCCGCTTGATTGTTTCCGCCGAGTATTATGAGGTATATATCATTTTAAGTTATTTATACATGTGATTGCACTTTGATATATACATTGATGTACTGTGTGCCAAAGATACTTGATCCAGAGGATGGCACGTAAACACGAGGCTTGACCGTCTCGAGGTCGGGTCACTACATCTAGTGTAGTAGTCGCCATCGACGGTGGCGTCGCCCTGGCTCCATCGTCCTGCTGCAGCAACCGGCAAAGAAAGGGGAAAAGGGGAACAAGGCAACCGTGAGTACTCATGCAAAGTACTCGCAAGCAAGGAGCTACACTACATATGCATGGATATATGTGTAAAGGGCCATAGTAAAGGGCCATATCGGTGGACTGAACTGCAGAATGCCAGAATAAGAGGGGGGTAGCTAATCCTGTCGAAGACTACGCTTCTGGCAGCCTCCGTCTTGCAGCATGTAGAAGAGAGTAGACCGAAGTCCTCCAAGTAGCATCGCATAGCATAGTCCTACCCGGCGATCCCGTCCTCGTCGCCCTGTTAGAGAGCGATCACCGGGTTGTATCTGGCACTTGGAAGGGTGTGTTTATTAAGTATCCGGTTCTAGTTGTCATAAGGTCAAGGTACAACTCCAAGTCATCCTGTTATCAAGATCACGGCTATTCAATAGATTAACTTCCCTCGAGGGTGCCCCACATAACCCAACACGCTTGATCCCATTTGGCGGGACACACTTTTACGGGTCATGCCCGCCATGAAGATCAACACGTCGCAGCCCCACCTAGGCATAACAGAGGTCAAGACGCCGGTCTAAACCTAAGCGCAAAGTGGTCTGGGCCCTTCGCCCACGAAAGCACACCTCGCACGCTATGCGTCTGTGGCCGAAGCAGACATCTAGCCTAGTGGCGTTCCCAATCCAATCCGGCGCTACGCCAGCCACGCGTGACGTCACGAAATGCTTGGTGATACCACGACACCGAGTGCCCATATCTTTCCCACGTAGTTGGTTAGTGCGTATAGGCCCGTAGCTGACTCAGATCAAATACCAAGATCTTATTAAGCGTGTTAAGTATCTGCGAGCGCCGAACAGGCCAGCCCACCTCTCTCTAGGCGGTCTCAACCTGCCCTATCGCCCGCCACAAAGATCCACTCATGGGTGCTCCACCACCGACCCGACTTTAGTCTCCACATGTATCATGTATAAGTATATAGTATATACCGTGATCACCTCCCGAGTGATCACGGCCCGATAGTATAGCACAGCAGACGGACAATAATGTAGGGCCACAGATGGAAATACTAGCATCCTATACTAAGCAAGTAGGATTGCAGGTAAAGGTAACAACAGTAGTAGCAAGGACAGGCTATGCATCAGGATAGGTATAACGGAAAGTAGTAACATGCTACACTACTCTAATGCAAGCAGTATAGAGTAGAATAGGCGATATCTGGTGATCAAGGGGGCTTGCCTGGTTGCTCACGGCAAGAGAGGTCGTCAACTCAGTGTCGAACTGGGCAATGCAGGCGTCGGTCTTGTAGTCTACCAGGAGAAGAGGGAAGAAACAATGAATACCATGCAAACAGATGCATATCGATGCATTACATGACAAGTAACTATGCTAGGGGTGCCCTAACGCGTATGAGGTGATACCGGTGAAAGAAGCATCAGGAAAGTATTCGGTGTTTCAGCTTTCAGGCGGAAGGAGCCGGAGGAAAGTTGCTAGTTTGATAGGTTAGGGGGGTGTGGCGGACGAACAGGTTGCGTATCCGAGAATCGCCTCGCTGTTCGAGCAACTTTCATGTTGAAAATATTTTAATCCGAGTTACGGTTAAAAGATATGATTTTCTAAAGATTTTATTAATTTCTAGAATTTAATTAATTACTTAATTAATTTGAAAAGCAGATAAATGATATCAAGATGATGTCATGTCGACATCGGCAGTCAACGAGTTGACTCGGTCAACCTGACCATGGGTCCCACCGTCGGTGACACATTCTAGTTAAACAGGTTAATTAAACTAAACACAATTAATTAGAGGGTGGGCCCCATCACATACTAATTAATTAGCTAATTAACATTAGTTAATTAGGTTAATTAATCATCAGGTTAATTAATCTTAATTGGTTAATTTAATCACAATTAATTAAGTTAATTAAGTTAATTAATTATTTTTATTATTTATTATTATATTTTTCTAATTCCTTTTTTTTAATTTTCGTTCTGGGGCAGGGGCCCCACACGTCATAGGGCCATAGGGGCCTAACGGATCGGGTGCGCCCGATCGGGCGGTTTTGGGCGCTGGTTACGGGCATAGACCGAACGGGCCACGCGCGCAACGGTGGGCGCCGGGTCCCGGCTAGGCACCCGAGCGGGGCAAGCCGGCGCGGCCAACTCCGGCGATGGCTGGAACGGAGGTTGGGCTCGGCAGAGGCGCCGCCACTGCGGGAACCGCAAGCGGGGCAGGGGCGAAAGCGGACGGGGCGGTGGAGGCGCCCGGTGGTAGCAGTGGGGCGGCGGCCACGATGGCGCCAAGACGGGAGGGCGCGCAGCCGGCGCGGTGGTGGGCGCGCGAGACGCCGGTCCACCGCGCGCGCTGGGGAGGCCGCGCCACGCGTTAGCATCGGAATGGGGCGGCGCCACGATGGCGGGGAGGGCACGACGACCGCTGCGGTCGCCGGATCAGCGACGGGCACGGCGGATCGTGCTTGCAAAGGCCGCGACGAGGTGCGCCAGCGCGGCGGGCAGGAGGAGCGCGCGCGGTGCGCGGCGTGGCGAGTGCAACCGGTGGGCTCGCTGAGCGCGCCACGGGAGAGAGAGAGGCCAGGCGCGGGCGAGCACGCACGACGGGCGTGGCAGGGCGGTGACTCATGGCGGGACGGAGAGGGACAGAGGAGGGAGGGCTCACAAGGGGGAGTAGGGAACGGGCAGCGTGCTCGGGACGGTCGGGGAGGGGGGGGCGACGGGACGACGTGGCGAGGGGGTAGTCCGCGGGAGGGCGGCGATCCGGTGGGGGAGCTCCGGGTGCCGGCGTCGGTCGACGACCTCCTCCTCGATCCCGATCCAATCGGGAGAGGAGGAGGAGATATTTTGGGAGCGGGGGAGTCTCGGTGGCGGTTGGTGGACTGAGAGGCGGGGGGGTTAAGGGAGTGGGCAGCTGGGTGGGCTGGCTGGCCTCGGTGGTGGCCTGGGCTTGGGCTGAGGTCACGGGGCCGAAGCCCGGGGCTTTCCTATTTTTTGTCTTTGTTTTTCTGCTTTTATCTCTTTTCTTTTATTTATTTTCTTTCACTATTTTTATTCAACTCGTGGGCATTTAAGTATTATTTAAATTTGTGTTTTCTTTACTATAATTACCTCGGCATTTAATCGCACACTCCAACATTTTAGTTTAATATTTTGAAACTTTTGCCGCTTGACAATAATTTGAATCTGAATTTCAAACGGTTTGAACTAACAGGCGCTTAGCAACAAGAATCGGGATGACGTGGCATGATTAGCGAGGATTACTGTAGCAAGATTATCCGGGCGTTACAAATCTCCTCCAGTACAAGAAATCTCGTCCCGAGATTTAGGAGGTAGAAGGATACAAGGCGGGGTATTCATCACGTAGACTATCCTCGCTCCTGTGTGGCTTCGCTTGAGTGATTCACCATCGGACCTTGAGGAACTTGATCGCCTTCCCGACGTGCGGCGCTCAGCTTGGTCGAGAATGTGGACCGATGCTCTTTATAGGAGAGGTCCCGCTGCAATTCGAGCACTTCATGATCCACCGCTCGGATTGGGTCCTTGAAGCAGCGACGAGCTGGGACACGTGGAACACATCGTGAACTCGAGAAAGGTTCGACGGAAGCTCGAGTTGATATGCCACTTTTCCACGCCTTTCCGTAATAGTGAATGGGCCAATATAGCGAGGAGCCAGCTTGCCCTTGATCCCAAGCGGTGAGCACCCTTCATTGGTGTAACGCGAAGATAGGCCTTTTCGCCAGGTTGATAGACCATGTCTTTATGATGACAGTCATAATTACTCTTTTGGCGTGATTGAGCAGTCTTGAGGTTCTCGCGAATAATGCGGACTTGATCCTCGGCATGTTGGATAATATCCGACCAAAGAGTGGACATTCCCGCTTTCGACCAGTTCGGAGGGTTCGCACTTTCGACCATATAACACTTCAAGGGGCCATCTTCGACTAGCTCGATAGCTATTATTATAAGAGAACTCAGCATACGGGAGGGATTCTCCCATTTCTTGTCAAGGAAATAACACAAGCTCAAGCATGTTTTCGAGAACTTGGTTGACACGCTCAACTTGCCCTTGTGATCATGGATGAAACGCAGATTGAAAGATAAGTGAGTCCCCATAGCTTCTTGGAAACTTGCCTGTAATCTTGAAGTGAATAAGCTGCCACGGTCCGAACTGATAACCAGTGGAATACCGTGAAGTGAAACAATTCGACATGTAGAGAGTTGCAAGCTGACTAGCGATGATCGCTTTCTTTGACCGCCGAAAATGTGTAACTTTAGAAAGCCGTCAATGACGGCAAGAATAGCATCATTACCTTTCTCGCGACTTGGGAAATCCAAGGATCAAGTCCATTTCAACATGGTCCCATTTCCATTTAGGAATAGAGATAGGTTGCAGAGTTCCAGCAGACCTTTGATGTTCTCGCTTTGATACGACGGCAAAACGCCACATTCAGCAACATAACGAAATATGTCTTGCTTCATGTTAGACCACCGTAATCTTTGACTAATGTCCCGGTACATCTTTGTACTACTAGGATGGATACATAGAGGCGTATCATGAGCTTCTTTCATAACTTTCTCGCCATATCCAGGTTTTCCTCTTACTCGAACTACTAGGCGACCTTTGAAGAATAAGGTGCCATCATCAGTGAGCAGTGAAGAATGAGGGCTTTCCTTCTGCGAGAAAGCGCTTAATCCTCTCCACTTCATCGCCACATTTCTGTATCCATTTGTCACATCCCGCTTAGACCATGCATTAGGGTGTGCATCATGTTTAAATTTCATTTGAATTTGAAATGGGGAAGGCAGAAACCCTGTAACACCCCCCTTAATTCAACTAGGGTTTACTAAAATTATTTCAATGAACCTGAAATGCCCTTCAAAATGCTCATCCTCTTTGCTTTGGTTCGTAACCTATGTCAAAGGAGGTGTATCATTTTCTAGGTCAACCAAAGGTCCTTGGATTAATTCACAAGTTTTGAACTTGAGCATTTTAAATTATACAAAATATTTTAAATGTTCAAAATTGCCAAACTAAATGTTTCATGTTGGAAATATTCCAACAAGGGACCAGGAGCATTTTGGTGATTTTAAAACAGTTTTGGTATTTTAGAAAACCCCACAAAGTTGCAGGAAATTAGAAAAGATTAAAAACAGAAAAAACTTACTCGACGCCTCTACCTGCCCACTGGCTGCCCAGCCCAAAGAGCCAAGCCAATGAGCTGCTTGGCTCGCCAGCAGCAGCCAGTGCTCGGCGCGGCACCGCTGGGTGCCACGCACTGTCGCCGCCGCCGCTTCCTTCGCCACCGCCGACGAGGACCGACCTCTCTCTCCCCCGAACCCCCGACACTCCTCTCCTCCCGGATCATCTCTCTCGCTTCCCCATCTTGGCCGACGCCACCGCCACGACCACCGCCAGAGTCGTGTTCCCGCCGTCCGTGTCCTCCGACCATGTCCAGAGCTCCGCCAAGACTCCACTACCCCTAGCCAGCCGAGTCCCGCCGCCTAGTGCCCCGAACCCATCTCACCGACTCGACCGAGCTCGCCGTCGCCGGAGATCCTTTCGCCGCCGCCGCCCGGTTCATCCCCGACTCGACGAGGGTTTCTACACGCCGCCTGTGAGCCTACCTAACTCCCTTCCTCTCTCTCGCGCCCGAGCAACGAGCAACCGAGCCACGCTCACCAAGACTCCCGCCGCGGAGCTCGTCGCCGACGTGTTCCCGGTCACTCTCCGCCACCCCATGGTGTCCGCAGACTCACCGCACCCCAAGGGGTCTACCCATGTACTTCCCGCACCTCACCGAGCCCTCTAACCCCAAGCCCGCTGTTGGTCGAACCCCGGCGCCGCTTAGCTCGTCGCCGGGCGCCAACTCCGCCACCCCGACCCCAACTAACTCCACCAAGAGACGCTGGTTGCTCCTAGCTACCAGAGCTACCTTCCGCGACTCGCTTGGTCGCCGAATCGCCAAACACACTCCTCCGCCGTGTCGGGCTCGCCGGGCTTAGTCGCCGTGCAGCCGACGTGGACGTTGACCATCAGGGCCTCGCTGACCCCGACAGTCATCGACAAATGGGGCCCAGCCTCGCTAACTAAATAGGTTAGTTTTAATTAAACTTTAGTTAAGTTAATTACCTCGACATGCGGGACCCACTGTCAGTTTGACCTGACGCCCTCGTTGACTTCGACGCCATGTCGACGATGGTCGACGATTAATTCAATTTCTGGATTTATTTTGATATAGTAAATTCCGAATATAATTCAAATTTCAAATGCTTATAACTTTTAATCTATAACTCCAAATGCAAAGATTTATATATGAAAATTATCAGAAAAATCCACTCTATCCATTGGTACAGGTTTCATGCATGTTAAAGCAAGTTAACTATGCTGTTTAACCAGAATAAGATAATGCACCTTTAGGACTAACTCAATGAGCTATCATTTGAATCCTTGATTCAAATGAGTTCATTCCCGTTATTTCAGCTTGCATTAGGCCAACACACATCCATATTGCCATGTCATAGCATGCATCATATTGTTGCATATTGTCATGTGTGTTTACTTTCGTGTGCTTTCATGATAGGTTCTCGCCTCGAGGATAACCTCGACTATCCATCCAAGGGCGATTTCACCCCCGCCCATCGTGCAAGCAACTCATTGATCATTCCGATACAAACCCATGTTCTCGCTTCGCTTCTCGCATCGCATTAAGACAACGCGATTCAAACTGTTGTGTGCTGCGGTAGTTGAACCCACTTCCTTTGCATGACCTGTCATTGCCACAAGAATTAGATGAAACCCACTAGTATGTGTAGGAGTTGATTGAGCCATGTTTGTGATTCCTACCATGCTATGCTTGCTATGCTTAGAGTTGTGTCAGTCCGCTCATCGGGATGATGAACTGGAGTGAAAGGTTGTGTTGGTTCGAGAGTGAAAGTGTTGAACACGATTTGGTAAAGGTATCGATGAGAGGCCATGTAGGAGTACATGGTGGGTTGTTTCATTGAAGCCGATCCTAAGAACTGAGATCTGTGTTTGTGATCCATGAATTAGCTACTACCACGCATTGGGCCCAAACCAATGGACCTCTCGGCTTCTTAACCACCCTTGTTCTTAGTCCGGAGTTGCAAGTAGTTTCGTGTTTGTAGCATGTCAGCCGCACGCAACGCTGACCTTAGGGGTGGGTTGTGTTGCGGTAGGCACGCGGTCTCGTGTACCGAAAGTGCCCGCTTGGTATCTCGGGAACCCCGCACACATCGCTCGGGCTGTATGGGAAACCTCGCCGACTCCTCATGGATGGAACCCGAATAGGCGATAAACCCGACTAGGGACTTGAGTGTTTAGGTAGGCTGTGGCCGACACCCACGCTGGGCTTCCGCTGAAGGTTGCCGAGTACATGTCGTAAACGGCGATAAGTGGTGAGAGCGTGGTGAAGAAGTACACCCCAGGGTTAAATATGATCTATTCAATAGCCGTGTCCACGGAGAAGGACTTCGGGTTACCTATATCAGTTCATAGACAAGTAAATGGATACTACTAAAAGCCTCAAGATAAGTGTGAGTATCGTGGATGGCCCTCTCGTGGATGACGAGAGAGGATCCACGGTGGAGTATTGTGATGGTGATTAGTGGACTCTGTACGACAAATGCTTTACAAAGTGGTGTCACGAGGATAGCTTAGCCAAGAGTCAAAGCTGGCTTGTCGCAAATAACTCCACCTCCTTCCTTGAGAATGTGCATGTATGATAGGATTCTGTGGAAGACTTGCTGAGTACCTTTGTACTCATGTTTGCTTAATTAATGTTTTTCAGAGGACAATACTACCCTCCGACGGATTCTATGTAGATATTGACTTCGACGAGTGAACTAGCCACCCTGTGGCGATCTAAGACTTGTGAAGGGCCATTGTAGATAGAAAGGCTCCAACAAGCTTTCTTTTCTTTCTAGAGTCTCAGACTCACTAGTTTGCTTCCGCATGTGCTTGTATGATTGTATGACTTGAGTGTTGGGTCATGTGACCCCTACCTGTATGACTATAGTTATGTATGGCTCCTGAGCCTCTTAAATAAAGTACTTGAGTTGTAGAGTTTTGTTGTGATGCCTTGTTGTATTTACTCATATCGGGCATATTATGCGTATGATTGAAATGCTTGGTATGAGGGATCCGACAAACTAGTTGTTTATCCTTGGCAGCCTCTCATATGGGGAAATGTAGTCTCGTGCTTCGAGCGATAGTAGTCCGCTACAGCCCGGTTCACCGGAGTCCTGCTAGCCCAAAGACTACCGCTTGGACACTTGACTGGCCGGCATGTGATTCATTTCGCCTTATGTCCGTTCCTTCGGGAAATGTCACGCGTGGTATTCGAGTCCTGCTTAGCCTGCTACAGCCCGGGATACCGGAGTCCTCATAGCCCAAAGCTACAGCCCGAATTCATACGCTGATGACCGACATGCTCAAGTGATTCATGTATGCCTGTCCCCATAGGTTAGTGCCGCTTGGTTCACGACTAGCCATGTCGGCCCGGTTCTTTGTCATGTGGATGCTAGCGACACTATCATATACGTGAGCCAAAAGGCTAAACGGTCCCGGCCATGGTAAGGCGACACCTGGGAATACCGTATGTGAGGCCACAAAGTGATATGAGGTGTTACCAGCTAGGTCGATGTGACTTGAATCGGGTCCCGACAGCGCTGGCATCAGAAAGGGCTGCCTCAGTAGGTTCGCTAAGCCAAACTGGTCAAGTTGAGTCTAGAAATGCTTTAGTTATATGTAGGGAATTGATTGTGGAGGAACGAAGGCTCTTTTTACTCCTTTACCTTATGCCCTCCGATCCGAGTCATCCTCTTCTCATTCGACGGGGTTTAGGACTAGGCTCTCTTCTCTCTATCAGTTCACGTGTTACTAATCCGTAGTAACTTATAGGATTGTTGGTTACATCCTCGCCTCAGGCTACTAAATTTTAGTATGCTATCAATTGAACCAGAACCTTGATATGATGTTGTTGAGTGGTTTTGCAATCTGATTTTGAATGTCTCAAATCTGATTTTGAGCATTTACAGATGTTATGCTGCCCGATTTTCCCTAGAAATTCTAATGCCTTTGCATTGTGGCTGTGCTTTCAGATGGCCACCCGTCCCCAGAACCAAGTGGTTCGCCTGACCCGTTGCATTGGTGTGTGTGGTCACACGGCAATGCTGGTTCGGGTGATGATTGAGTCTGGTTATCGATGGTATCCTGAATATACCGTCGAGGAGCAGTTTAGGGATTTCAATCAAAGCCAATACCTATGCACGGTCCGGATTTATCCATCTTATCCCGGAGCTATCGAGCCACTTCATCGTTCTTATGGGCTCGAATCACTATTGGAATGTCTCGCAAGATGCAGCCTATTCCATGATGACTATTATTCGAGCTGTAACTGCTTTGTCGGGCAACACCGATTTTCGCTATATGCCAAGATCCTCCCCGGGCGCATGGCTACCTTCGTGGTTTGTACAGCGATGCATCCCATGAGGACTCACCTTCGCACTACTACCGAGATGTCGGAGGACAAGGACCGTGAGAACCGGCCTTGCGATGGAGCTTTTTAATGCCCGCTCACCACCGGGCTACTCGACTAGGTTTGCACCGCCGTGCAAGCCGGATATATGGACATGAGGGACTTGTACCTGTAAGGGCGAGTCTGCCAGACTTTATGGAGTGGCGTGAGGTTGGAGGCATCACCTCCTCGTGGGCCTGCCTGCCACCGCTTGTTGGACCACGGCCACATCCGAGTCCTTATGGTCCACAGCCCCACAGATTGTCTGCTTCCTGGACGATCATGTTCCACTTCCGTGCTTGGGTGGTGACTTCTATGAGGACTACTATGGAGCTGCCTCGAGATAGTAGTAGTATTCCTAGTGTGGTAATAGTTGTGTTTCCACCGCCCCGCGTGACTCGTGGAATACGACTTAGTGTGTATCGCTCCTAAGTGTAGAAAATAATGTATAGAAGTTGGGATGCTTCCGATGAGATGTAACGCCTTTCCTTATAGTTGTACTCCGTCAGCTTGTACTAAACTATGAATGGTGTGTATGACCGCTGGTATATATATATGGCAGTTTTATATTACCATGTCATACGGATGAACATCTTTGCATTCCATGCTATCCATTACCTTCCGCACTTCCTTGTTAAATTCTGCCATCCTGGTTTAAACCTTTGCTTTGTCTCCTAGGATGGTCAACACCAAGAACACTCCTGCTGCTCCGAGCAGGGAGAAGCTAGTGCAGCCGTAAATGTGAATCTGCCGCAACCGCCATCTTTGGCCGAGGTTATGCCGAAGCGTAACGCAATAAGCGTGAAACCAACCGCCATCGGAGCGGATTGAACAAAACACCGCACGCCAGCCAAGAAATGATTGGTTTCACCTCAATGACTTCGCCAAGCTGTATCCCCAAAGTTCAAATATTCCGCCGAGCCTCTCGACGCGATGATTGGCTTCGCAGCATCCACCACAAGCTGCGCTCCGCTAACGTGGCTGAGGCCGACAAGGTTACCTTTGCCGCTTATCATCTTGAAGGCCCCGCTAGTCTCGTGGGAGAATTATGAGGCTATGCGTCCGTTGGACAAGTTACAACTTGGGCTGAATTCAGTGCCGCCTCCGTGAGCATCATATTCCGTAAGGTCTTATGGACCGCAAACGGAGGAATTCTGCAGCCACCCAAGGTAGGTCGACAAAGGATGCCTACAGCCGTGAATTTGGGAGGTTAGCACGTTATGCTCCCAAGAAGTTTCTACCGATGCCAAGAAGGTGCAAGGTTCCGCAAGGGACTTAGCCCCGAGCTACGCCGAGATCTCCGCTCGCATGAGTGTACCTCTTTCCGGTTAGTCAATAAGGCTATCACCAAATCAAGGCAGATTGATTTTGAGGCTTCACGCAAGCACATCCGTGATTCTCGATCTTCATCCGCTCGATCCCGTGGCGCCGGGTTTGGGTTCCAAATACTGCTCTACCACCTGTGTTCACCCCGAGGCCATCCTTGAGGCGCCGCCCCAACCAGCAGATTTTCCGCCCAAGACTTATGGAGGCCCCATCGCTAATGCTGCTCCACGCCCAAATGTGATAACTTGCTTCAAGTGTGGAGAGACGGGCCACTATATCCGAGAGTGTCCCTGCAACAACCCCAATCAAGTTGAAAGTCATACGCGCAAGCCAGCAGAAAGGTGCCCTATGTTAAACCAGCTGCCACCGCCGTGGCCATGTCAATTATGTTTCGCCAAGAGACCTATGAGGATCCCAACGCCGCCCTCGGACGCTTTCTTGTTAATTGCCATCCGCAACCGCTTTTTTTGATATCGAGCATCTCATTCATTTATTTCGAGAGCTATGCTCGATTGCACAACACCACATTCTCGTGACATGCCTACCTCCATGGAAATTAAACTCCTGGTTCTAGATGGCAAACCTCTAGAATAAGTCATGGAATGAAATTTTGTCGACGATTAGTCTTTCTTGCATCTCTAATAGCTCTTAAGTCCCTGACATAAACATCATCTTGGGTATGGACCGGATGTCAGCCCATTATGCTAAGATTGATTGCTCTACTAGAACTGTTCAACTTACCCATCCTTCGGCAAGACAAAGGAATGTTTTAACCCGAGTGTCTAAGCGCCACTTTACTCCTTAAATGCCAACCCCTTCCGCACTCAAGATATTCCGTAGTCCGTGATTTCCGGATGTCTTTCCGAGGAACTGCCAGTGTTCCACCGACAGGATGTCGAGTTCGTGATAGATCTTGTTCCCTAACCGCCCCAATCTCTAGAAGACCTTATAAGATGGCACCCTAGAACTAGCTGAACTTAAGAAACAACTCGATGAGTCCTTGCAAAAGGTTTCATCCGTCCCTAGTTCATCTCCATGGGCTTGCCCCGCCCTCTTCGTCAAGAAGAAGGATGGTACGGATCGGATGGTTGTAGATTACCGACCGCCAATTTGGTCACTATCAAGAACAAGTATCCGCCTCCCAGATCAACGATCCGTATGATCAGCTCGCTGGATCCTCGCCTTTTCCAAGATGGATTTGAGGTTGGGCTACCATCAAATCAAAATCAAGAACGGGGACATTCCTAAAACGGCCTTTGTCACTCGTTATGGCCAATACGAGTACACCGTCATGTCCTTCGGATTAACCAATGCTCCAGCCACCTTCTCTCGGTTAATGAACTCAATCTTCATGGAGTATTTGGATAAATTCGTCGTGGTATACCTCGATGATATACTCATCTACTCCAAGAATGAGGAAGAACATGCCGAACATCTAAGGCTAGTATTGATGAAACTTCGAGAGCACCGCCTTTATGCCAAATTCTCTAAGTGTGAATTTTGGTTACCGTAAGACCTATCTAGGACATGTAATCTCCGGTAAGGGCATTGCTGTCAATCCCGAAGCGAAGTTCAAGCCGCCCTGATTGGACTCCACCTGAATCGGTCAAGCAAGTTCGAGTTTCTCGGTTTAGCGAGCTATTGCCGCCGCTTCACGAGAATTTCTAAAGTTGCTAAACCTCTAACCGAACTCCTCAAGAAAGATAAAAGTTCGAATGGACGCCACAAAGGCGAGTTCAGCTTTCAGAACTGAAAAGACGCTCGACATCTGCTCCCGCATTTGTTCCACCAGATTTCTAAGGACTTTATTATCTATTATGACGCCGCGACAAGGACTAGGTTGCATACTCATGCAAGATCGCCATGTGATTGCCTACGCTTCTCGACAGCCATGGCCCACATGAGGATAACTATCCCACACACGATCTAGAGCTTGCAGCAGAGGGTTCATGCACTCAAAACCTGGCGACATTACCTTCGGGTAATCGCTATAAATCTACACCGATCACCAAAGTCTGAAATATATCTTCACCCAACCGGATTTGAATCTCGTGCAAAGACGTTGGTCGAGTTGATTACAGATTTCGACTTAGGAATATCCTACACCCTGTGCAAGGCTAATGTCATGGCTGACGACTAAGTCGCAAATCTTATTGTAACAATCTGATGTTACAACAAAGTCAACCATTTCTCCACGAGGAATTTCGTAAGCTTAATCTTCACATTGTTCCTCGAGGATTCCTTTCCACCCCGGTGGCGAAACCTACCTTACGGATCAGATCATCAAAGCACGTAAGGTAGATCCGGAATCTCCCGATCAGGAGAAACATCAAGAAAGGAGTCGCAGATTGTTTCTCCATTGATGAACAAGGTGTCGTGTTCTTTGGAGACCGCCTAGTGGTCCCTAAGGTGCGCAACCCGAGGCGATTGATCCTTAAGGAAGCTCATGACTCTCCTCTCACCATTCATCCCGGTAGTACTAAATGTATCAAGACCTACGCCAGAGGTTTTGGTGGACTAGGATGAAGAGAGAAATCGCCAATACATTGCTAATTGCGACGCTCTGTCGTCGAAAGTTAAAGCAGAGCATCAACGGCCTGCTGGTACCCTTCAACCTTTGGAAATTCCTGAATGGAAATGGGATAAAATCGGTATGGATTTCATTACCGGTTTCCAGACCAAGAGAGGGAATAATGCTATCTTCGTTGTCGCCGATCGCCTTCCAAAGTAGCCCACTTCCTACCCGCTCGTGAGAGTATAACCGCTAGCCAGCTAGCTGATTTGTACATCTCTCTAATAGTGTCTCTTCATGGTGTTCCATTAGAGATTAACTCAGACCGTGGAAGTCTCTTCACCTCTCGATTTTGGGAAAGTTTCCAAACGCTATGGGAACTCGCTCTCCTTTAGCACCGCTTCCATCCCCAATCAAGTGGTCAAGTAGAACGAGTCAATCAAATCCTAGAGGATATGCTTCGAGCTTCATCATCTCTTTCGCATGAATTGGGAGAAATGCCTTCCATTCGCCGAAGTTCGCTTATAACAATAGTTATCAAGCCAGCCGGGCAAAGCCCTTTCAAGTTCTTTATGGACGGAAATGTCGAACGCCTTAACTGGTCGAAACCGGGAGAGACAACTCTTTGGCCCGGATATGATTCAGAAGCGTAAGAGCAGGTTCGCGTTGTTCGTGAGAAATTGAAAACAGCCCAATCTCGCCAAAAGAGCCAATATGACCGCAAGCATAAGCCAATGACTTATGAAATTGGCGAGAAGGCTTACCTTCGGGTTACCCTTTGAAGGGAACCCATCGATTCGGTATCAAAGGCAAGTTGGCTCTCGTTACATTGGACCCTTTCGCATTCTTGCCAAACGAGGAGAAGTTGCCTACCAATTGAACTACCTCCGCATCTTCCAGAGTCCATGATGTCTTCCACGCTTCCCAACTCAGCGTTGCTTCTCGGATCCTATCCGTGGAGTGGACCACTAAACGCTTGATCTCCAAGATAACCTCACCTATCGAGAATATCCCGCTCAGATCTCGATCAAGCCGAGCGCATCACTCGACGCCGGAATATCAAGTTTCTAAAGGTTCAATGGTCAAACCATTCCGAGCAAGAAGCAACTTGGGAAAGGGAGGATCGCCTTCGACTTGAGTATCCCACCTTTTTCGCAATAGATCCTAAATCTCGGACGAGATTCTTTTGAGTGGGGGTGAGTTGTCACATCCCGCTTAGACCATGCATTAGGGTGTGCATCATGTTTAAATTTCATTTGAATTTGAAATGGGAAGGCAGAAACCCTGTAACACCCCCTTAATTCAACTAGGGTTTACTAAAATTATTTCAATGAACCTGAAATGCCCTTCAAAATGCTCATCCTCTTTGCTTTGGTTCAAAACCTATGTCAAAGGAGGTGTATCATTTTCTAGGTCAACCAAAGGTCCTTGGATTAATTCACAAGTTTTGAACTTGAGCATTTTAAATTATACAAAATATTTTAAATGTTCAAAATTGCCAAACTAAATGTTTCATGTTGGAAATATTCCAACAAGGGACCAGGAGCATTTTGGTGATTTTAAAACAGTTTTGGTATTTTAGAAAACCCCACAAAGTTGCAGGAAATTAGAAAAGATTAAAAACAGAAAAAACTTACTCGACGCCTCTACTCCGCCCACTGCTGCCCAGCCAAGCAGAAGCCAGCCAACAGCTGCTTGGCTCGGCCAGCAGCAGCAGCAGTGCTCGGCGGCGGCACCGCATGGGTGCCACGCACCTGTCGCCGCCGCCGCTCTCTTCGCCACCGCCGACGAGGACCGACCTCCTCTCTCCCGAACCCCCGACACTCCCTCTCCTCCCGGATCATCTCTCGCGCTCTCCCCATCTTGGCCGACGACACCGCCACAAGACCACCGCCAGAGTCGTGCTCCCCGCCGTCTGTGCTCCTCCGCACCATGTCCAGAGCTCCGCCAGACTCCACTACCCCTAGCCAGCCGAGTCCCGCCGCCTAGTGCCCCGAACCCATCTCCACCGACCTCGACCGAGCTCGCTGTCGCGGAGATCCTTTCGCCGCCGCCGCCCCCGGTTCATCCCCGACCTCGACGAGGGTTTCTACACGACGCCTGTGAGCCTACCTAACTCCCTTCCTCTCTCTCGCGCCCGAGCAACGAGCAACCGAGCCACGCTCACCAAGCACTCACGCCCGTGGAGCTCGTCGCCGACGTGTTCCCGGTCACTCTCCGCCACCCCATGGTGTCCGCAGACTCACCGCACCCCAAGGGTCTACCCATGTACTTCCCGCACCTCACCGAGCCCTCTAACCCCAAGCCCGCTGTTGGTCGAACCCCGGCGGCCGCTTAGCTCGTCGCCGCGCCAACTCCGCCACCCCGACCCCAACTAACTCCACCAAGAGACGCTGGTTGCTCCTAGCTACCAGTAGCTACCTTCCGCGACTCGCTTGGTCGCCGAATCGCCAAACACACTCCTCCGCCGTGTCGGGCTCGCCGCGGTTAGTCGCCGTGCAGCCGACGTGGACGTTGACCATCAGGGCCCTCGCTGACCCCGACAGTCATCGACAAATGGGGCCCAGCCTCGCTAACTAAATAGGTTAGTTTTAATTAAACTTTAGTTAAGTTAATTACCCCGACATGCGGGACCCACTGTCAGTTTGACCTGGACGCCCTCGTTGACTCGACGACGTCATGTCGACGCATGGTCGACGATTAATTCAATTTCTGGATTTATTTTGATATAGTAAATTCCGAATATAATTCAAATTTCAAATGCTTATAACTTTTAATCTATAACTCCAAATGCAAAGATTTATATATGAAAATTATCAGAAAAATCCACTCTATCCATTGGTACAGGTTTCATGCATGTTAAAGCAAGTTAACTATGCTGTTTAACCAGAATAAGATAATGCACCTTTAGGACTAACTCAATGAGCTATCATTTGAATCCTTGATTCAAATGAGTTCATCCCCTCGTTATTTCAGCTTGCATTAGGCCAACACACATCCATATTGCCATGTCATAGCATGCATCATATTGTTGCATATTGTCATGTGTGTTTACTTTCGTGTGCTTTCATGATAGGTTCTCCCGAGGATAACCTCGACTATCCATCCAAGGGCAGATTTCACCCCAGCCCATCGTGCAAGCAACTCATTGATCATTCCGATACAAACCCATGTTCTCGCTTCGCTCTCGCTTACGCATTAAGACAACGCGATTCAAACTGTTGTGTGCTGCGGTAGTTGAACCCACTTCCTTTGCATGACTGTCATTGCCACAAGAATTAGATGAAACCCACTAGTATGTGTAGGAGTTGATTGAGCCATGTTTGTGATTCCTACCATGCTATGCTTGCTATGCTTAGAGTTGTGTCGTCCGCTCATCGGGATGATGAACTGGAGTGAAAGGTTGTGTTGGTTCGAGAGTGAAAGTGTTGAACACGATTTGGTAAAGGTATCGATGAGAGGCCATGTAGGAGTACATGGTGGGTTGTTTCATTGAAGCCGATCCTAAGAACTGAGATCTGTGTTTGTGATCCATGAATTAGCTACTACCACGCATTGGGCCCAAACCAATGGACCTCTCGGCTTCTTAACCACCCTTGTTCTTAGTCCGGAGTTGCAAGTAGTTTCGTGTTTGTAGCATGTCAGGGCCGCACGCAACGCTGACCTTAGGGGTGGGTTGTGTTGCGGTAGGCACGCGGTCTGTGTACCGAAAGTGCCGCTTGGTATCTCGGGAACCCTGCACACATCGCTCGGGCTGTATGGGAAACCTCGCCGGACTCCTCATGGATGGAACCCGAATAGGCGATAAACCCGGACTAGGGACTTGAGTGTTTAGGTAGGTGTGGCCGACACCCACGCTGGGCTTCCGCTGAAGGTTGCCGAGTACATGTCGTGTAAACGGCGATAAGTGGTGAGAGCGTGTGAAGAAGTACACCCTGCAGGTTAAATATGATCTATTCAATAGCCGTGTCCACGGAGAAGGACTTCTGGGTTACCTATATCAGTTCATAGACAAGTAAATGGATACTACTAAAAGCCTCAAGATAAGTGTGAGTATCGTGGATGGCCCTCTCGTGGGATGACGAGAGAGGATCCACGGTGGAGTATTGTGATGGTGATTAGTGGACTCGTGTACGACAAATGCTTTACAAAGTGGTGTCACGTAGGATAGCTTAGCCAAGAGTCAAAGCTGGCTTGCTGCAAATAACTCCACCTCCTTCCTTGAGAATGTGCATGTATGATAGGATTCTGTGGTAAGACTTGCTGAGTACCTTTGTACTCATGTTTGCTTAATTAATGTTTTTCAGAGGACAATACTACCCCCTCCGACGGATTCTATGTAGATATTGACTTCGACGAGTGAACTAGCCACCCAGGTGGCGATCTAAGACTTGTGAAGGGCCATTGTAGATAGAAAGGCTCCAACAAGCTTTCTTTCTTTCTAGAGTCCAGACTCGCACTAGTTTGCTTCCGCATGTGCTTGTATGATTGTATGATTTGAGTGTTGGGTCATGTGACCCCTACCTGTATGACTATAGTTATGTATGGCTCCTGAGCCTCTTAAATAAAGTACTTGAGTTGTAGAGTTTTGTTGTGATGCCTTGTTGTATTTACTCATATCGGGCATATTATGCGTATGATTGAAATGCTTGGTATGAGGGGATCCGACAAACTAGTTGTTTATCCTTGGCAGCCTCTCATATGGGGAAATGTAGTCTCGTGCTTCGAGCGATAGTAGTCCGCTACAGCCCGGTTCACCGGAGTCCTGCTAGCCCAAAGACTACCGCTTGGACACTTGACTGGCCGGCATGTGATTCATTTCGCTCCTATGTCTGTCCCTTCGGGAAATGTCACGCGGTGGTATTCGAGTCCTGCCTAGCTCGCTACAGCCCGGGATACCGGAGTCCTCATAGCCCAAAGCTACAGCCCGAATTCATACGCTGATGACCGACATGCTCAAGTGATTCATGTATGCCTGTCCCCATAGGTTAGTGCCGCTTTGGGTTCACGACTAGCCATGTCGGCCCGGTTCTTTGTCATGTGGATGCTAGCGACACTATCATATACGTGAGCCAAAAGGCGCAAACGGTCCCGGCCATGGTAAGGCGACACCTGTGGAATACCGTGCGTGAGGCCACAAAGTGATATGAGGTGTTACCAGCTAGGTCGATGTGACTTGGAATCGGGTCCCGCTTGATGCATGAATGACAGCAAAATGACGAAGTCCTTCTTAGTATCGGGAGGAGCTAGTCTTCGGGGCGAAGTCAACTTGTCTTTGAGTGCCCGGAAACTTTCTTGACATTTATCCGCCCATTGGAACTTGACGCCTTATGCAACAAAGTTAGTCGAGGCACGGCAATCTTGGAGAAGTTCTCGACGAATCGATTTACAATAGTGGCGAGACCGAGAAAACTTCGACTTGCTTGACATTCTTCGGAGGAGTCCAATCAAGAATAGCCTGAACTCGTTCAGGGTTGACGGCAATACCATCCTTAGAGATGACATGCCCGAGATAGGTCACTTCGGGAAGCCAAAATTCACATTTGGAGAACTTGGCATAAAGTTGTTGCTCTCGTAGCTTTTCCAGCACAAGACGAAGATGTTCAGCATGTTCTTCTTCATTCTTAGAAAATACCAGGATATCATCCAGATAAACCACGACGAACTTGTCGAGGTAATCCATGAATATATAGTTCATCAGTCGAGAGAAGGTGGCTGGAGCATTGGTTAAGCCGAAAGACATGACGGTGTACTCATATGAACCATAACGAGTCACGAATGTGGTCTTTGGGATATCCTCTTCACGAACACGGATCTGGTGGTAACCCAACCTCAAGTCGAGTTTAGAGAACACCGATTTAACCAGCCAGCTTGATCATACGGATCATTGATCCGAGGAAGAGGATACTTATTCTGAATGGTAGCTTGGTTTATAGGACGGTAGTCTTGGACCAATCGGTTTGTCCCATCCTTCTTCTTGACAAAGAGAGAAGGTGCTCCCCAAGGAGAGAAACTTGGGCGAATGAAACCACTTCGAAGAGATTTATCGATTTCCTCTTTAAGCTCAAGGAGTCCATGCGGCGGCATCTTGTAGGGACGCTTGGCTATAGGAGTGGTGCCTAGTTTCAAGTCGATGACGAATTCGACAGCTCTAGCAGGAGGAATCCCTGGGAGTTCTTCAGGAAAGACGTCGAGGAAGTCACGCACGACGGGAATGTTTTCAATGCCCTCGAGTGGTGCGGCGTTCAATGCATTCAATGCATAGAGCCTTGCCTCGGCATTCTGAACCAGACGGGCATTGTAGCTTATTATTTCATCAGAAGGGTGTAGTAGATGGACGGTCTTAGTGGCGCAAACGATTGAAGCAGTGTGCGCTTTCAACCAATCCATCCCCAAAATGAGGTCGATGTTAGACGTCTTCAGGATAATGGGTGAGGCATAGAATTCCAGCCCTTCGATTTCCACGGGGACGTCGACGCCAACCATGGAGGTTTGACATTGTCCCACGGGGGTTTTTACCACTACCGAAGAGTTCATCTCCTCACACTTAACGTCGTGCTTGTATGCAAAATCTTCTGACATGAATGAATGTGACGCTCCTGAATCGAATAAAACAGATGCAGGTACTGAATTTACGAGGAGTGTACCCATCACAAAGAGTGTGTGGTATTGAGCTTCGTTCAGATCAACATGGTTGGCATGAACTCGACCATAAGGCTTGGCATTGTTGTTGCGGGGCTAGTTGCTTCCACGGCCAGTTGCGGGAAGGGCCAGTTGATTCTGGTTCTGATTGCATTCCCTAGCACGGTGCCCTGGTTGACTACATCTGAAGCACAATCCATTGTTGGGAGTAGGAACAGGAGCTTGGGGTGGTGGAGCTGGAAGCCTTGGCTGCCTAGTTGGAGGAGTAGGCGACGAGGTGCAGCATAGGTCTGCCTTTGGGGCAGGTGCATTCGGCTGGTACATCTTTGTTGGGAATCCATATCTTGCGCTTTTCGTGAGGACGGGCGAAAGATGAGCCCGTGTCACGGTTGCGCTGTTAGAGCTCTGGTATTCCTGCGCACCAGTTTCGACATTGATAGCTTTGTTCACCAAGGTGGCGAAATCAGCAAAGTCGTGCACTAGAAGTGCGAGGATGTCAGCTTGAAGGCCGTCACGGAACTTCTCATGTCTGCGTGCATCAGTTGTAATGTCCTCTTCAGCATAGCGAGACAAGTCCAGAAACTCCCGCTGATAAGCTTCAACAGTCTTGTTGCCTTGGGTGAGGTTGCGGAACTCACGCTTCTTCGGTCCATGACTCCTTGAGGGATGAAGCGGCACGAAAGCAGCTTGGAAGTCTGGCGGTGATGATTGTTCCAGTGGCTGAAATGCGCTGTGGCTGTCCCACCATTGAGTCTGGGTCCCTTCAGAAGAAGGAAGCAAAGGTGACATAGCTGGCGGGGGCTACATCAGCAGACTCCATCTCATAGGTGATGTCATGGAGCCACCATCAGCATCCGGGGGCTGGGTTGAGCTGCGGTACACACTTGGGTTGAGGCACATGAAATCCTGCGCAGAAGTTCTTGTGTTTGGCTGCTTGGTTCATATTGGGGCGAGGAAACGAGCCATCATGTTTTCCATGAACTGCGATTCATCTCAAGCTGTTGGATCATACCAGCCATGTACTCGAAGCGGTGGTGGGAAGTTGCCACCACGACCACGACCAGCTGGTCTAACCATCCCGCTAATATATAACAGGTAGTTCAGCATTTGAGAATATGCAAAGGACAAGAATCATTCATGATAAAACATGCATAATGAAAGCAAAGACGATAGAAACTACATAGTAGCCGCATATCTTACAAAAGGGATCATGCATAGAGTTCGGTTTTTACGAGTTCAAGACATAGACTAAGACATCATAGGCGACGCAGTGAGCTCGCGACGAATGCATCTAACACTAACAAACAAGCTACATCAGTCCCACGCTGCTCGCGGAGGTAGCTGCTTTGAAAGCTGGTAGTGTGGCATCGGGAACTCCACGCCGACAACACAGGGTCCATGGATACTCCGTGCGGAACCCGACGCCCAAGTGGCGAAGAGGACCAAGTGCGGAGAGTAGCCTCCCACACGGGCCAACCGACACCACAGGGCATCACGGTCCTGGCTGGGTAGATCGCAGAACGCGACAGCTCTGGATCGGACAAAGGGTGCAACAGCGTCGAGCACGGTAAAGGTGCTGACGGGTGGTGTACAACTCGTGGCGAAGAGCCCGGTTAGCTCGATCCAACCCATCAGCATGCAGAACAAAGTTCTGATGGTAGAAGGGCTCTCGGGTGACAATGGAGTAGGCAGCAATGTAGTAACCCTCCGCACCAACATCGGATGCGATAGCAATGTGCCTGAAGGGGGAGGTGTCCAACTCCCGATACTCTCCACGAAGACGTGTCAGGGCAGCATAAGCAGCATCGTGGACTGCCATATCGATAGTCACCCCAACACCATGTGCGGTGTGCAGACAAGAGTGGAGTCATACTCCGAGAGTAGAGGTGGACGATGGCTCGGTATCGCTCTGGTTAAAGTCCCGTACTCCTCAAAGACGGCGTACTCGTGGTGCCGCGATAACCCGATAGGTCATCATCTCTGCTAGCACCGCAGTGATCCCGAGGCACCAATGGCGTCGTGGTGGCGCACGACCTGCCTCGTGGGTTCCATCTGAAAACAAAGATGTTTCAAAGGAGTCAAATGACAAGGTGGAAATTGATCAAAATACAATTCCAAGGAATAACTATGGCTTTATCCAACTTTGGGGTGAATGTGGTCACGGGATCCTAGTGTTAGTTAGTAAATTCGCTTAACCCGAGTAGAAGAGAGTTCGAGTCCCGGAGTAAAGGTCGAGGAGTAAAAGATCCTAGTACCACCCGATGGCGACGTGGGCCGTAAGGCACACAGCCAAGTTAGTAAAAGTTTATGCAATGTCTAGACTCGACTTCGCCAAGGAGTGTGGAAGGGGATTCTACAGCAATGGCTCGATACCAACTTGTGACGCCTCGCCATTCAATCAGACACTAATCATACACGCAAACGCATATGCGATCAAGATCGTGGACTCACGGGTAGATATCACAACACAACTCTAAAAATAAAATAAGTCATACAAGCATCATAATACAAGCCGGGGCCTCGAGGGCTCGAATACAAGTGCTCGATCATAGACGAAGTCAGTGAAGCAACAATATCTGAGTACGCACATAAGTTAAACAAGTTGCCATAAGATGGCTAGCACAAACCGGATACATATCGAAGAGGCGCAGCCTCCCGCCTGGATCCTCCTAACTACTCTCGGTCGCCGCGCGGGCTGCACGTAGTAGTAGGCACCTCCAGTAGTAGTCGCCATCGACGGTGGAGTCTGCCCTGGCTCCATCGCCGTCGCAGCAACCGGGCAAAGAAAGGGGAAAAGGGGAACAAGGCAACCGTGAGTACTCATCCAAAGTACTGCAAGCAAGGAGCTACACTACATATGCATGGATATATGTGTAAAGGGCCATATCGGTGGACCGAATCGCAGAATGCCGTAATAAGAGGGGATAGCTAATCCTCGTCAAGACTACGCTCGGCAGCCTCCGCCTTGCAAAGATGTAGAAGAGAGTAGATCAAGTCCTCCAAGTAGCATCGCATAGCATAGTCCTACCCGGCGATCCCTCCTCGTCCGCCTGCTTAGAGCGATCACCGGATTGTATCCGCACTTGGAAGGGTGTGTTTTATTAAGTATCCGGTCTAGTTGTCATAAGGTCAAGGTACAACTCCAAGTCGCCCTGCATCAAGATCACGGCTATTCAATAGATTAACTTCCTGTAGGGGTGCACCACATAACCCAACACGCTTGATCCCATTTGGCCGACACACTTTTTCGGGTCATGCCCGCCGCTGAAGATCAACACGCCGCAGCCCCACCTAGGCATAATAGAGAGGTCAAGACGCCGGTCTAAACCTAAGCGCACAGGGTCCGGGCCCATCGCCTTAGCACACCGCGTTGCGTGACGCGGCCGGAAGCAGACCTAGCCTAGTGGCGCTCGATCCAATCCGGCGCCGCTCGGCCGTGGACGTCACGAAATGCTTCTGTGATACCACGACGCCGAGTGCCCATATCTTTCCCGTGAGTTGGTTAGTGCGATAGGCCCGTGAGCTGACTCAGATCAAATACCAAGATCTCATTGTTGCAGTTAAGTATCCGCGAACGCCGAACAGGCCAGCCCACCTCTCTCCTAGGCGGTCTCAACCTGCCTGCCGCTCCGCCACAAAGATCCACTCATGGTGCTCCACCACCGAATTCGACTTTAGTCTCCACATGTATCATGTATAAGTATATAGTATATACCGTGATCACCTCCCGAGTGATCACGGCCCGATAGTATAGCACAAATGACGGACAAGAATGTAGGGCCACAGATGGAAATACTAGCATCCTATACTAAGCAAGTAGGATTGCGGTAAAGGTAACAACAGAGTAGCAAGGACAAAGCTATGCATCGTGATAGGTATAACGGAAAGCAAGAATATGCTACACTACTCTAATGCAAGCAGTATAGAGTAGAATAGGAGATATCTGGTGATCAAGGGGGGGCTTGCCTGGTTGCTCGCAAGAGAGAGGGGTCATCAACTCCGTGAGTCGAACCGATGCGAGCAAAAGGCGGTCTCGTAGTCTACCAGGAGAAGAGGGGGAAGAAACAATGAATACCATGCAAACAGATGCATATCGATGCATGACATGACAAGTAACTATGCTAGGGTGCCCTAACGCGTATGAGGTGATACGGTGAAAGGGAAGCATCCGGAAAGTATTCGGTGTTTCGCGTTTTAGCGAGGAGCCGAGGGGAAAGTTGTGAGTTCGATAGGTTAGGGGGTGTGGCGGACGAACGGGTTGCGTTTCGGAATCGCCTCGCTGCTCGAGCAACTTTCATGTTGAAAATATTTTAATCGAGTTACGGATTAAAAGATATGATTTTCTAAAGATTTTATTAATTTCTGGAATTTAATTAATTATTTAATTAATTCGAAAAACAGATTAATGACATCAGCATGATGTCATGCTGACATCAGTAGTCAACATAGTTGACTCGGTCAACCTGACCAGTGGGTCCCACTGGTCAGTGACACATTCTAGTTAAACAGGTTAATTAAACTAAACACAATTAATTAGGGGGGGTGGGCCCCACTGTCATACTAATTAATTAGCTAATTAACATTAGTTAATTAGGTTAATTAATCATCAGGTTAATTAATCTTAATTGGTTAATTTAATCACAATTAATTAAGTTTATTAATTATTTTTATTATTATATTTTTTTAATTCCTTTTTTTTAATTTTCGTTCTGGGGCAGGGGCCCCACACGTCATAGGGCCATAGGGGCCTAACGGATCGGGTGCGCCCGATCGGGCGGTTTTGGGCGCTGGTTGCGGGCATAGCCCAAACGGGCCACGGGCGGAACGGTGGGCACCGGGTCCCGACTGGGCACCCGAGCGGGGCAAGCCGGCGTGGCCAACTCCGGCGATGGCTGGAACGGAGGTTGGGCTCGGCAGAGGCGCCGCCATCGCGGAACCGCAAGCGGGCAGGCGAGCAGCACGGGCGGTGGGCGCCCGGTGGTAGCAAGATGGGGAGGCGGCCACGGTGGGCGCGCCGGGGGGGGGCGTGCTCGCGGCGCTGCCACGGTGGCGCGCGGGACGTCGGTCCGGCGTGGCGCGAGGGAAGGGGAAGGCGCGACCACGGGTAGCATCGAATGGGGCGGCGCCGGCGATGCGAAGGCGGGCGGGCACGACGGCCGCCGCGGTCATCGGATCTCGACGGGCACGGCGGATCGTGCGTGCAAAGGCCGCGCTGGGTGCGCCCACAGCGCGTCTGGCGAGGAGGAGCGCGCGCCGGTGCTGGGAGGCTGTGCAACCTGTGGGCTCGCCGAAAGCGCCACGGGAGAGAGAGGGAGGCGCGTCTTGCGAGCACACATCGGGCGTGGCCGGGCGTGACATGGCGGGACGGAGAGGGATAGAGAGGAGGGAGGGCTCACAAGGGGAGTAGGGAACGGGCAACGTGCTCGGGGGCCGGTCGGGGCGACGGGACGACGTATGTGGGGGGCAGTCCGGGGGGGGCGGCAGCAGTCCGGTGGGGGAGCTCCGGCGCCCGGCGTCGGCGTTGAGGACCTCCTCCTCGATCCCGATCCAATCGGGAGAGGAGGAGGAGATATTTTGGGAGGCGAAGTGTCGGTGGCGGTTGGTGGACCGAGAGGGGGTTAAGGGAGTGGAGCGCTGGGTGGGCGGCGGGCCTGGTGGTGGCCTGGGCTGGGCTGAGGTCACTGGCCAAGCCCGGGGCTTTCTCTATTTTTTGTCTTTTGTTTTTCTGTTTTATCTCTTTTCTTTTATTTATTTTCTTTCACTATTTTTATTCAACTCAGGGCATTTAAGTATTTTATAAATTTGTGTTTTCTTTACTATAATTACCCTGGCATTTAACTGCACACTCCAAACATTTTAGTTTAATATTTTGAAACTTTTGCCGTTTGACAATAATTTGAATCTGAATTTCGAACGGTTTGAACTAACGGGCGTTTAGCAACAGTAATCGGGAAGACGGGATTACTGTAGCAAGATTATCCGGGCGTTACATCAACAAAGGGGACCGGCTGGGCACGCACGGCCGTCGGGCACCGGCGGCCACGGGTGCCGGCAAGAGGGGACGGCGGCGGCGCCGGAAGTTGTGGCGGGCGCGGGGTCAGCGGGGAGCGACGACGCTAGGCGGCGGCGGGGCTGGGTAGAGCAGCAACGACAGAGGGAAGAGGAGGCCGGTGGGGTTCCTCACCCGCCTTGCAGGGGCACGGGGGCGGTGAGGCGCGAAGAAGCAAGACGAGGAGGAGGTCGGGGACGGCGAGCGACGAGCGGTGCCAGCGGTGGGGCGCAGGGGACGACGGGGCGACGCTGGGTCGGCGACACGTTGGTGCCGGCTACGTCGAGCGGCGGGGCGGTCGGTGAGGTGAGGCGACGGGTGCGTCGGCGAGCCTGGAACTCCAGGGAGGAGGTGAGGCGTGTGCAGTGGGTGCAGGCGAAGGTGTTGAGCATGACGGGGTGGTCGGCCCCGAGCTCTACGAGCCGTGGCCATGGCGGCAAGCACCACCACGGCGACGAGCTCGTGCACGACGGGGAAGCAGCTACGGGGAGAAGAGATGCGAGAGAGGGGGAAGGAGCCGGAGCTCACCGGGAAGGCACAAGGAGGCCCGGCGACAACTTAGTAGCAGCAGGGGGTGGCCGGAGTGGACGGCGACGGCGACGGCCGAAGCGGAGGACGGTGGCGATCCGGCGAGGCAGAGGAGCTATGAGGTCCGTGGCGTGGTCGCGGTCGTGGTGGTCGAGGATGAGGGGAGGGGGGTCTCCTGGACGCAGGCAGATAGAGGACGGCCGCCGGTGGCCACGCGCATGGTGAGGCCTCGGCGATGGCTTTGCTCGGGCAGGCACGGAGCGGTGGATCTGAGGAGGGGAGGAAGGGGAAAGGGGGGGTGGATTAGGGTTCAACGGGGGAGAGGGGGGGGGGGGCGCTACGGTTGGCCTTATCCCAACGGCGAGGCCGGCGAGGTGGTCGGGGTCGACCTCGCCCCTATAGCGACACGGAGCAGAGGAACAGGAAGGGGAGGGAGCGACCGGTGCAGGGAGTGGGCTGGATGGGCCGGCTCGGCCGGCTAAGGCCCAGGCGTAGGGGGTGGATCTCTCTCTCTCTCTCACCTCTTCTTTTACACATTTTTTTATACTTTTCTGTTTTCTTTTATTTTTAGAAAGAAAAATAGTTTTATAAAAACTAATCTTGCACCTAAAATACCAATTTAACTTAGGCCAGTGCTATAATTAACTTGGCACCAAAATAAAATAGTTTAGTATTTTTACCAATTGGAAAGGCAATTAAATTAACGACTAGGACATTGTTTTATTTAGATTAGGGCAGTGAAACACTTTATAAAAATGTTGGTTCACCACCAATAGTAACAAATGATTATTTGCCACATGATGAACATTTTAAAATTCATGTTTGTGAAATTTTGAATTTCACTTAGTAATTGAATTTGAATTCAAGTGGAATTTGAAAAGAGATAGGATCAAGGAGGATCATGCATTCTTTAGCAAAAATATTAGATTAAACCCATGGGTTACTGTAGCATGATACTCGGGGTGTTACATAATCATAAAATGGTCTTTACCGGTATACGTAGAGGTGATCTTTACATTGTTGATTTCACTAAAAAGGCTAAACCTAGAACTTGCTTAATTGCTAAATCTTCTAAATACTGGTTGTGGCATAGAAGGCTAGGTCATGTGGGCATGCGAAATCTTGATAAGCTTATTAAAGGTGATCATATCCTTGGAGTAAAAGATGTTATATTTGACAAGGATAGACTTTGTAGTGCTTGTCAAGCAGGAAAACAAGTTGGAGGAAGCCACCCCGTGAAGAACATTATGACAACGAGAAGACCACTCGAGCTACTTCACATGGATCTCTTTGGTCCTAATGCCTACAAGAGTCTCGGTGGTAACTCATTTGGTCTAGTCATAGTTGATGATTTTTCAAGATTTACGTGGGTGTTCTTTCTTGATGATAAATCACAGGTCCAAAAGATCTTCAAAAACTTTGCTAGGAAGGCTCAAAATCAATTTGAAGTGAAGATCAAGAAGGTTCGGAGCGACAACGGAACGGAGTTCAAGAACGCAAATGTGGATACCTTTCTTGACGAAGAAGGGATTTCACACGAGTTCTCAGCAACGTACACGCCTCAACAAAATGGAGTTGTTGAGAGGAAGAACCGGACTCTTATTGAGATGGCAAAAATGATGCTTGATGATTACAAGACTCCAAAACACTTTTGGGCGGTAGTGGTCGAGACAGCTTGTCATGCAACAAATCGCTTGTATCTTCACAAGCTACTCGGCAAGACGGCATACGAGCTCCTCACCGGTAACAAACCCCAAGTTGGATACTTTCGAGTATTCAGCTCAAAGTGCTACATTCTTGACAAGCATCGTCGTTCTAAATTTGCTTCTAAATCTCATGAAGGTTTCCTACTTGGTTATGGCTCAAACTCTCACACTTACCGTGTCTACAATAATTTCACCCGAAAGGTTGAAGAGACGGTAGATGTGAAGTTTGATGAATCTAACGGCTCGCAAGTAGAGCAATTGCCAATTGATGTAGGAGACAGAGACCCTTCAGAAGCAATCCAAGACTTGTCTATCGGCAATATTCGTCCAACGGAGGTGAAGGAGAGTACCTCGACCGTCCAAGTGGAAGTTTCTACCTCACGACAAGGTGAACCAAGAGTTGACATGGAAGCATCCACGAGTGGGACACACCAAGACAAAGAAAAGAAGGACGAACCTCATCAACCTCCTTCTCCACCACGACAAGAGAACGACAACGTCAACAATGAAGAAGGCCAGGAAGAAGAACAAGACGAAGAAGATGTTCCACCCCGAACAAAGCAAAAGCTCCCACGAGTTCGAGCAAGAGTTGCCAAAGACCATCCCGTTGAGCAAATCTACAATGATATCCAAACCGGGAGAATCACTCGCTCTAAAACTCGTCTGGCTAACTTTTGTGAACATTTTTCATTCATCTCTAGCATTGAACCTATGAAGGTTCAGGAAGCATTGGAAGATCCGGATTGGATAAACACAATGCATGAAGAGCTACAAAACTTTGAGAGAAATTAAGTGTGGACATTGGTCGAGAAGCCCGACAACAACCACAACATCATCGGTACCAAATGGGTGTTTCACAACAAGCAAGGTCAAGTCGTCCTCAACAAAGCTCGTCTAGTCGCCCAAGGATACACTCAAGTTGAAGGTATGGACTATGGTGAGACATATGCCCCCGTTGCAATACTTGAGCCCATTCGCATCTTACTTTCTTATGCTAATCACCATGATATCACCTTGTACCAAATGGACATTAAAAGTGCTTTTCTAAATGGTGAAATTGAGGAGGAAGTCTATGTTAAGCAACCTCCAGGCTTTGTCAATCCTAAGAAACCTAATCATGTTTACAAACTTCACAAAGCTCTTTATGGTCTTAAACAAGCTCCTAGAGCGTGGTATAAATGCTTAACCAAGTTCCTCATTGAAAAAGGCTTTGAAATTGGAAAAATAGATTCTACTCTTTTTACTAAAAGGGTTAATGGAGAACTATTTGTGTGCCAAATTTATGTTGATGACATTATATTTGGTTCGACTAACCCTCATTTTAGTGAGAAGTTTGGAAAACTAATGTCGGAAAAGTTTGAGATGTCTATGATGAGTGAACTCAAGTTCTTTCTCTATTTGCAAATCAAGCAAACTAAGGAAGGCACCTTTGTTTCTCAAACAAAGTACACCAAGGACTTATTCAAGAAGTTCAATATGCAAGAATGCAAAGGTATGAGTACACCCATGCCTACTAGTGGACATCTTGATTTGACCAAAGATGGTGAACCGGTTGATCAAAAGGTTTATCGCTCTATGATTGGTTCATTGTTATATCTATGTGCCTCTCGTCCCGATATTATGCTAAGTGTGTGCATGTGTGCACGATATCAAGCGGCCCCTAAAGAATGTCATCTTAAGGCTGTGAAAAGGATAGTGAGATACTTAATACATACACCAAATTTTGGCATATGGTATCCTAAGAGGTCTTCTTTCGATCTTGTCGGCTACTCCGATTCATACTATATCGGAGACAAGGTTGATAGAAAGTCCAATTCGGGTACTTGTCAATTTCTTGGTAGATCTCTTGTGTCTTGGTCCTCCAAGAAACAAAACTCTGTATCCTTATCCACCGCCGAAGCGGAATACATTACCGCAGGTTCATGTTGTGCTCAATTACTTTGGATGACCCAAACTCTTAAAGATTATGGGATATATGTGAAACATGTTCCATTGCTTTGTGACAATGAGAGTGCTATTAATATTGCTCACAATCCCGTGCAACATTCTCGAACCAAGCATATTCAAGTTCGTCATCATTTCATTCGAGATCATGTTGCTAAAGGGGACATTGATCTTAAGCATGTTTGCACCGATAAGCAATTGGCGGATATATTCACCAAACCGCTTGATGAGAAAGTTTTTTGCCATTTGAGAGGAGAATTGAACATCATTGATGGTTCAAACTTGGAGTAGGAACTCCATTTGGATACATGCAAGGCATGAGCCTTTGACTAATCCTTGATATTTCTTTCATGATGCTATTTATATGTCTTGGATATACTTGCACCCTTGCATGCTATCTAACCCTTGTAGGTACTTGGACGAATCTAAATCCATGAGATTGCAACTCACTCACATCTTGAGCAATCTATACATCACCAAGTCTCTACACAATGGTGGATGAAAACAAGGAAGCATGAAACTCTTCAAACATATCCTTTGACAAATTCTATATTAAGTTTTATGATTGTCATTTTGGATACACAAGTGCTCTTCCTTGCAAAACTAACCCATGTCGGTAGATGAACTCAAATTCCAAGTGGTGCTCCCAACTCTTGATGAGCTACATCAACCTTGAGCAACCCACACAAGTTCAACTACATGATCAAGATCAACACCACCACCCAAGGTATGTTATTCCATCTTGGAGAAGCTTTACTCGAAGACATGGGTCAAAGCAACTCAACAAGATGTGAATACATCAAGATACTTAAACGAAAAATGAAAACCCCATTTTGAGCTTAAACTATGAGTATGACTTATGATCAAGTGCTCTCACTTGACTCCTTAGTCAATATACTCTAACATAGGTGACCTTGTCACCGCCCAATTCTAGATGAAGTTCTCTAGTGTCTCTTTGAGTTCTTGCATTTTGTCCTTTGCATATTTATTTCCTCTTCTTTAAAAAAACCTCATCTAGATTTTTCTTTTATTTGTTCTGTTCTGCACTCCCTGCATCCAATTCATTGCAAATCCTTCAGTTAATTCCTTGCAAATCCTTGTGAGATCTTACTTGCCTAGTGAGCTGAGGTGACAAGTGTTTTCTCTGTGATGAACTCGATCACACCGGTCTGTTGCTTTCGGTCCAACCGAATCCTTTCGGTGCAACCGAAGCACACAACTCGGTGCCACCGATTTCACTGCAAAAAAGACAACTTGCCACTTGATCCTGCATTTTTGCTCCAGCTCCACTCGATGATTCTTGTCCTCTACCAGCATCATATTCTCTATGCTGATTTGCTCTATGCCTCAAGGACCAAACCTATTTTGACTCTCACTCTAGAAGATCCCTTCTTGGAAATTGATGTCAAAGGGGGAGAGAGAGATGAGAGAGTTCTTAAACAGGGGAAAAGAGGAATCACATTAAGCCCCAAATGCTTCGTGTTCAAGAGGAGAGAAGAAACATGTCTTCAAGAGGGGAAAGACATGTTCATATCTGTGTTTATTTGGTTGTTTGCATTTGCTCTGATTTTCCGTTCCCTATCTTCTCCCAGTATCCCATATAAGATTTAGGGGGAGCAAGACATCTAAGGGAAGGAAATCTTCGAATTCATTGCATATCTTTATCTTTGGGGACATGTCTATATCCAATAGAGTACTCTGTACTCACTCTCTACATGTCAACCCAGTCTTGGTACTCTTGTGGTTTCTTTGTTTGCTCTGGCTAGTAGATGTATCTGTGTTATCTAACCTTGTTTACTCAGGTCCATTCCTTCCTAAGCCAAATCAAGACCACAAGGTAAGTATATGCATCACAGTCAAGTGCATGAGAATTTCTTGCTGATGTACATACTGTTTGCAAAAAGGACTCATGAGCATGAAGGTACATTTCCTATATTCACATCATTTGCTCTGATGCATATAGCCAAGATACATGTAACACACTGCTTACTCTGCTATGCTTATGCATTCACATGCTCCTATATTCCATATTTACATGATTGCATACATGTAGGGGGAGCCTATGCATGTTACATGTCTTTCCAAAGCTTTACTTATTATTCTCTATATCTTTATCTAAAGCTTTGATGTATGTTGTCATAAATTACCAAAAAGGGGGAGACTGAAAGCACAAGTGCTCCTTGGGTGATTTTGGTAATTAATGTCAACATATCTCTTGTTGGACTAATGTTTTCACCTAGTATATTTCAGATAAGTTCAAAAATGGAGTGGCGTGGACAAGAAGATGTGGAACCCCTTCAAGATAATAAGGACAAAGGATTGGCTCAAGATCAAAGCTCAAGACTCTGCATTTTCTATTTTAATGATCCAAGATCACATTGAGTCCATAGGAAAGCCAATACTATTAAGAGGGGGTGAGGTGTTGCTTAATGAGGTTCTTGCTCAAAGTGCTTAGTGATATGCTCCAAAGCCCTCAACCACTTTCTCACTTCCAAATATGTCCCAAACCAAAAGTCAAACTCGGTCCCACCGATTTGATCTATCTGGCTCCACCGAGTTCACTTGACATAGCCACTGCCAGAAACCCTAGTCTTTTCGGTCTCATCGAGATGGGAATGCAAACTCTCTGTTGCCTATTGCAATAATCCCGGTCTCACCGAGATATGCAATCGGTCTCACCGAGATTGCAATGCAAACTCTCTGTTTCCTTTTCATAACGTGTCGGTCCAACCGAGATGAGCGAATCGGTCCCCCCGAGTTTGCCTGACGAACTCTCTGGTTAGCTTATTACCAAATCGGTCCCACCGAGTTTGTGTAATCGGTCTCATCGAGATTACGTTCTGCCCTAACCCTAACGAAATCGGTCCCACCGAGTTGACATGTCGGTCCCAGCGAAAATCCTAACGGTCACATTATGAACCAAACCGGTCCCACCGAGTTTGGTAAATTGTGTGTAACAGTTAGATTTTGTGTGGAGGCTATATATACCCCTCCAACCACTCTTCATTCAAGGAGAGAGCCATCAGAATATGCCTACACTTCCAACATACATTTTCTGAGAGAAAGAACCACGTACACTTGTGTTGAGGTCAAGATACTCCATTCCAACCATATAAATCTTGATCTCTAGCCTTCCCCAAGTTTCTTTCCACTCAAATCATCTTTCTACCAAATCCAATCCTATGAGAGAGAGTTGAGTGTTGGGGAGACTAGCATTTGAAGCACAAGAGCAAGGAGTTCATCATCAACACACCATCTATTACCTCTTGGAGAGTGGTGTCTCCTAGATTGGTTAGGTGTCACTTGGGAGCCTCCGTCAAGATTGTGGAGTTGAACCAAGGAGTTTGTACGGGCAAGGAGATCGCCTACTTCGTGAAGATCTACCCTAGTGAGGCAAGTCCTTCATGGGCGACGGCCATGGTGGGATAGACAAGGTTGCTTCCTTGTGGACCCTTTATGGGTGGAGCCCTCCGTGGACTCGCGCAACTGTTACCCTTCGTGGGTTGAAGTCTCCATCAACGTGGATGTACGATAGCACCACCTATCAAAACCACGGATAAAAAATCTCCATGTCTCCAAATTGCGTTTGCACACTCCAATCCCATCCCTTTATTTTCTTGCAACTTGCATGATTTACTTTCCGCTGCTCATATACTCTTGTCATGTTGGCTTGATATGTATAGTGAATGTTTAAACTTTTGCCAAAACTCCACTTCAACTTAAAGAAATTAAAAACTACAACTTTTCGTACTTAGAGTCTATTCACCCCCCTCTAGACACCTCTTCTCGATCCCTTCAAACATGCAACTTGATCTGAAGATGATTTCAATTTGACGTCCTTGGTCGCGAATGAAATCAACTTCAAAACTTTATCTATTTTGGCGCTTGCGCTTCCTCAAACCTTTCGGCATTTTGTTCAGTTACCAAGATTTCACTGGAAAAGGCCGACACGTGCCGACGATCTCCTGATTGTGATCTCGTCCATTGAATGTGGAACGTCCCGTTCTTTTCGGCCGTGGATTTCAGAGGGTGTGGTTTCGCCCTCGGGCTATTTAACCCCCCTATCCAGGCTTCTTCCTCCTCTGTTCTTTCACTGTTCGGCCTCAAACCTCTCCTCTCATTCTCCGTCCGAGCCTGAGCTCGAAGCAGCTTCAACGACGAGCCTTGTCGTGTAACTCCGGCGAAGCCCCGTCACCATTGGTCACGCCAGTGCGGTATTTCTTCTCTCCCGTGCTGTCATAGTTGATATGTATTGACAAGTTAGGGCGTACAAATCTGGAACTAGCTCCATCCCACTTATGTTCTAGGGCTGTTCGTCCCAACGCCATTTATCTTGTTTTATTTTCCTGCGGTAGATCTTTACGCTTCACTAAGTAGTGACTTGTAGGGTTTGTAGTTACTCCTCGTACCAGTCAGTTTGGATCTAGGGTTCATGTATTTTATGCCGAAAGATTAGATGAACTACTTATCTGCCTTTGGGGCTATGCAATTTTGTCAATGATATCTTTCGAATGTGTATACCCTGTATTCCTTTAATATTTCCGAAAAATTATCCGTTTTGAGTCAAAAATGCTTCTGTACATGTTTGTGACCTTTTCCTATTTTCCTTCGAATTGATGTTTTTCCCTTAGGAGTGGTCATGGAAAATAGCTCGGAAGAGCATTCTGGGCGAGAGGAAGAAATTCCACAGCAGCCGCGTGTGGCTGAAATAAAAGCACCTAAGCCGCTGAAAGTGCCGAAGAAGAAATCTTAGTCAGAATCAGCTAATATTCCCTCCGCACATAGTTAGTGAAAGCACAAGTGCTCCCTAGGTGGTTTTGGTAATTAATGACAACATATCTCTTGTTGGACTAACACTTTTATCTAGTATGTTTCAGATAAGTTCAACAATGGAGTGGCATGGACTAAAGGATGTGGGAACTCCTTCAAGATGCTAAGGACAAAGGATTGGCTAAAGCTTCAAGCTCAAGACTCTTCATTTTACATTTTAGTGATCCAAGATCACATTGAGTCTATAGGAAAAGCCAATACTATCAAGGAGGGATGAGGTGTTGCTTAATGAGCCTCTTGCTTCAAAGTGCTTAGTGATATGCTCCAAATACCCTCAACTACTTTCCCACTTCCACACATTTGTCCTAAACCTAAAGTCAAACTCGCCCCACCGATTCTTTCTATCCGCGCCACCGAGTTTGGATGTCTTAGCCACTGCCACAAACCCTAGGCAAATCGGTCTCACCGATAGGGATCTCAGTCTCACCGAGATGGGATTGTAATCTCTCTGTGTATGTCCATTATCAAAATCGGTCTCACCGAGTTTGAGCAATCGGTACTACCGAGATTACAATGCAAACTCTCTGGTTAACTTATTATCAAAATCGGTCCCACCGAGTTTGATAATCGGTCCAACCGAGTTTGCCTGACCAACTCTCTGGAAAGCTTATTACCAAAATCGGTCCCACCGAGTTTGTGTAATCGGTCTTACCGAGATTATGTTATGCCCTAATCCTAACCGAATCGGTCCCACCGAGTTGCATTCCGGTCCCACCGAAAACCCTAACGGTCACATTATTTGCTAAATCGGTCTGACCGAGTTTAACGATTCGGTCCCATCGAGTTTGGTACATTGTGTGTAACGGTTAGATTTTGTGTGGAGGCTATATATACCCCTCCACCTCCTCTTCATTCATGGAGAGAGCCATCAGACCGAACCTACACTTCCAAAGATCCTATTTCGAGAGAGAACTACCTACTCATGTGTTGAGGCCAAGATATTCCATTCCTACCATATGAATCTTGATCTCTAGCCTTCCCCAAGTTGCTTTCCACTCAAACCCTCTTTCCACCAGATCCAAATCCTATGAGAGAGAGTTGAGTGTTGGGGAGACTATCATTTGAAGCACAAGAGCAAGGAGTTCATCATCAACGCACCATTTTTTACTTCTTGGAGAGTGGTGTCTCCTAGATTGGCTAGGTGTCACTTGGGAGCCTCCGACAAGATTGTGGAATTGAACCAAGAAGTTTGTAAGGGCAAGGAGATCGCCTACTTCGTGAAGATCTACCGCTAGTGAGGCAAGTCCTTCACGGGCGACGGCCATGGTGGGATAGACAAGGTTGCTTCTTCGTGGACCCTTCGTGGGTGGAGCCCTCCGTGGACTCGCGCAACCGTTACCCTTCGTGGGTTGAAGTCTCCATCAACGTGGATGTACGATAGCACCACCTATCGGAACCACGCCAAAAACATCCGTGTCTCCAATTGCGTTTGAATCCACCAATCCCTTCCCTTTACATTCTTGCAAGTTGCATGCTTTATTTTCCGCTGCTCATATACCCTCTGCATGCTTGCTTGCTATATGTTGTGAATGTTAAACTTGTGCCTAAACTCCACTCAAACTTTAAAGAAACTTAAAAACTGCAACTTTGGTACTTAGTGTCTAATCACCCCCCCCCTCTAGACACCTCTTCTCAAGGTCCTACAAGTGGTATCAGAGCATTGGTCTCCATTGCCTTGGTTTAATTACCATTGGAGGAAGATGGATGAGTCTACTTTGGGGAGTCTTAGACATAGAGTGCCTATTCTTGATGGAGAGTATTTTCGTGAGTGGAAAAATGAGATGCTTGTTATTTTCAATCAATATCATTTTAACAAGTACATTGCTAGCCCTTGTGCACCTTATGTTGATCCTATGCATCCTACCCTTGATGAAGCTATTGACATGACTAGAAATCTTAGAACTGTTAATCTTATCACTAGAGGCTTGCCTAGAAACTTGATTAGAATCTTGCCTACTTTTGAGTGTGCCTACACTATATGGAAATTTCTTGAGGAACGATTTCCAGATTATTCCTTGAAAAATCTAGATGAAATTCTCTATAAGTCTATTTCTTTGAGTAAGATGAATACTAGTGATCCTACGTTTGGTGATCGTCTATTTGAGCTTACAAACCTTATGCGTGCCAAAGGAAATGTTGGTATTATTAGTGACATTATTTCCGAAGCTATAAGAATTCATAGACAAGATTATTGTCAAACTCATTCTAATGAATCACCCTCTCTAGGATTTGATCCACCACATGACGATGTTGAACATGGATACTATGATGAGGATGATGATAGTGACTTCAATCTTGATGATGCAATGAGACATTTTGGTCTTATGGCAAATCTTCGGGGATATATGTCAGGAGGAAAGGAATGGGTTCTTGATAGTGGATGTACCGATCACATGACCGGAGATAAAGACATATTTCGTGAGCTTGCTGAAAATGATGGTCCTCGAAAGTTTGTCACTTCCGGTGACAACTCAAAGGGTAAGGTGGTTGGCCTCGGTAAGGTGGCCATCTCACATGATAGCTCCATACAAAATGTTATGCTCGTTGAATCTCTTGGTTACAACTTACTTTCAGTATCTAGATTTGTTGATTTCGGTTTCAATGTTCTATTTATTAAAGTAGATTGCCAAGTGTTTCGTCGAGATAATCATAAAATGGTCTTTACTGGTGTGCGTAGAGGTGATCTATACATTGTTGATTTCACTAAAAAGGCTCAACCTAAAACTTGCTTCATTGCTAAATCCTCAAAAGGCTGGTTATGGCATAGACGATTAGGTCATGTTGGTATGCGAAACCTTGACAAGCTTATTAAGGGGAATCATATCCTTGGAGTTAATGATGTCATATTTGATAAGGATAGACTTTGCAGTGCTTGTCAAGCAGGTAAACAGGTTGGAGGAAGGCATCCCGTGAAGAACATCATGACCACAAAGAGGCCACTCGAGCTACTTCACATGGATCTCTTTGGTCCCAACTCCTATAAGAGTCTCGGTGGAAATTCTTTTGGTCTAGTTATAGTTGATGATTTTTCCAGATTTACGTGGGTGTTCTTTCTCGATGATAAATCGCAGGTCCAAAAGATCTTCAAAAACTTCGCTAGGAAGGCCCAAAACCAATTTGAAGTGAAGATCAAGAAGGTTCACAGCGACAACGGAACGGAGTTCAAGAACGCAAATGTGGACACCTTTCTTGACGAAGAAGGGATTTCACACGAGTTCTCGGCTACGTACACACCTCAACAAAATGGAGTTGTTGAGAGGAAGAACCGGACGCTCATCGAAATGGCGAGAACGATGCTTGATGAGTATAAGACGCCGAAGCACTTTTGGGCAGAAGTGGTTGAGACAGCTTGTCATGCAACACAAGCTACTCGGCAAGACGGCATACGAGCTACTCACCGGTAACAAACCCCAAGTTGGATACTTTCGAGTATTTGGCTCAAAGTGCTACATTCTTGATAAGCATCGTCGTTCTAAATTTGCTCCTAAGTCTCATGAAGGTTTCCTACTAGGTTATGGCTCAAACTCTCACACTTACTGTGTCTACAACAATTTCACCCAAAAGGTTGAAGAGACGGTAGATGTGAAGTTTGATGAATCTAACGGATCGCAAGTAGAGAAATTGCCAATTGATGTAGGAGACAAAGATCCTTTGGAAGCAATCCAAGACTTGTCTATTGGCAAGGTCCGTCCAACGGAGGTGAAGGAGAGTACCTCGTCCGTCCAAGTGGAAGCTTCTACTTCACGACAAGGTGAACCAAGAGTTGATACGGAAGCATCCACAAGTGGGACACACCAAGATGAAGAAAACGAGGAAGTGCATCAAGATGAACGTCAACAACCTCCTTCTCCACCACGACAAGAGAACGACAACACCAACAATGAAGAAGGCCAAGAAGAAGAACAAGATGAAGAAGATGTTCAACGAAGACCCAAGAAAAAGCTTTCACGAGTTCGAGCAAGAATTGCTAAAGACCATCCCGTCGAGCAAATCTACAATGATATTCAAACCGGGAGAATCACTCGCTCTAAAACTCGTTTAGCTAACTTTTGTGAAAACTATTCTTTCAGCTCTAGCATTGAACCTATGAAGGTCGAAGAAGCACTGGAAGATCCGGATTGGATAAATGCTATGCATGAAGAGCTACACAACTTTGAGAGGAACCAAGTTTGGACATTGGTTGAGAAGCCCGACAACAACCACAACATCATCGGTACCAAATGGGTGTTTCGCAACAAGCAAGATGAAGATGGACAAGTAGTTCGCAACAAAGCACGTCCCGTCGCCCAAGGCTACACACAAGTCGAAGGTATGGACTATGGTGAGACTTACGCCCCCGTTGCTAGACTTGAGTCCATTCGCATCTTACTTGCCTATGCTAATCGCCATGATATCACCTTGTACCAAATGGACATTAAAAGTGCTTTTCTAAATGGTGAAATAGAGGAGGAAGTTTATGTTAAACAACCTCCCGGCTTTGTTAATCCTAAGAAACCCAATCATGTTTACAAACTTCACAACGCTCTTTATGGACTTAAACAAGCTCCTAGAGCATGGTATAAATGCTTGACCAAGTTCCTTATTGAAAAGGCTTTGAAATTGGGAAAATTGATTCTACTCTTTTTACTAAAAGGGTTAATGGTGAACTCTTTGTCTGCCAAATTTATGTTGATGATATTATATTTGGTTCAACTAACCCTCATTTTAGTGAAAAGTTTGGGAAGCTAATGTCGGAGAAGTTTGAGATGTCTATGATGAGTGAACTCAAATTCTTTCTTGGTTTGCAAATCAAGCAAACTAAGGAAGGTACTTTTGTCTCGCAAATAAAGTACACCAAGGACTTATTCAAGAAGTTCAATATGCAAGAATGCAAAGGTATGACTACACCCATGCCTACTAGTGGACATCTTGACTTAACCAAAGATGGTGAACCGTTGATCAAAAGGTTTATCGCTCTATGATTGGTTCATTGTTATATCTATGTGCTTCACGTCCGATATTATGCTAAGTGTGTGCATGTGTGCACGATATCAAGCTGCCCTAAAGAATGTCATCTTAAGGCCGTGAAAAGGATAGTGAGATACTTAATCCATACACCAAATTTTGGCATTTGGTATCCTAAGAGAGCCTCTTCGATCTTGTTGGCTATTCCGACTCGGACTATGCCGGAGACAAGGTTGATAGAAAGTCCACTTGGTACTTGTCAATTTCTTAGTAGATCTCTTGTGTCTTGGTCCTCCAAGAAACAAAACTCGTATCCTTATCCACCGCCAGCTGAATATATTGCCACTGGTTCATGTTGTGCTCAATTACTTTGGATGACCCAAACTCTTAAATATTATGGGATATATGTGAGACATGTTCCATTGCTTTGTGATAATGAAAGTGCTATCAAAATTGGTCATAATCCTGTGCAACATTCTCGAACTAAGCATATTGAAGTTCGTCATCATTTCATTCGAGATCATGTTGCTAAGGGTGACATTGATCTTAAGCATGTTTGCACCGAAAAGCAATTAGCGGATATATTCACTAAACCTCTTGATGAGAAAGTGTTTTGCAGGTTAAGAGGAGAATTGAACATCATTGATGCTTCAAACTTGGAGTAGAAACTCCATTGGATACATGCAAGACATGAGCTTATGACTAATCCTTGATATTTCTCTTATGATGAAAAACTTATGTCTTGGATATATTTGTATCTTGCATGTTATCTAACCCTTGTAGGTACTTGGTTGAATCAAATTCCATGAGGTTGAAACCTACTCATATCTTGAGCAATCTCTACATCACCAAGTCTCTACACAAGGTGGTTGAAGACAAGGAAGCACGAAACCATTCAAACATATCCTTTGACAAATTCTATGTTGAGTTTCATGATTGTCGTCTTTGGATATACAAGTGCTATTCCTTGCAAGAACTAACCCATGTAGGTAGACGGACTCAAATTCCAAGTGGTTCTCCAAATTCTTGATGAGCTACATCAACCTTGAGCAACCCACGCAAGTTCAACTACATGGACAACACCACCAACCAAGGTATGTTATTCCATCTTAGAGAAGCTTTACTCCGAGACATGAGTTAAAGCAACTCGACAAGATGTGAATACATCAAGATGCTTAAACGAAAAATGGAAACCCCATTTTGAGCTTAAACGATGAGTATGGCCTATGATCAAGTGATCTCACTTGACTCCTAAGTCAATATACTCTAACATAGGTGACTTTGTCGCCGACCATCTCTAGATGAAGTTCTCCTGTGTTCTTTTCTGAGTTTTTGCATTTGTCTCATGCATTTGTGTTTCCCCTTTCAAAAAAACTTCATCTAGATTTCTTTCTGTTTTCTCTGCATTTTCTGCATCTAATTCCTTGCATATCTTTCAGTTAATTCCTTGAAAATCTTTGTGAGATCTTACTAGTCTAGTGAGCTGAGGTGACAAGTGTTCTGTCTGCGATGAACTCGGTTACACCAATTTGTTATTTTCGGTCCAACCGAATCTTTTCGGTACGAACGAAGCATACCACTCGGTGCCACCGATTTCATAACAGGAAAAACTCTTTGCCACATAATCTGTGTTTCTTCTGATCCAGCTCCACTCAATGAATCTTGTCCTCTACAAGCATCACATTTTTATCATTGCTTTATGATGTGACTCAAGGATCAAACCCATTCACGACAAATTCCAGGGGGGAGAGAGATTACATCTTTATCAAGCCCTTCTTGGAAATTGATGTCAAAGGGGAGAGAGAGATCACATCAAAGCTTATCATTTAGAGAGAGATCACATCGAGAAGGAGAGAGATCCTTCAGGGGGAGAGAGAGATCTCCAGGGGGAGAGAATACTAGTAGAAAGTATTTCTCAAGGATCCCAGATGCTTGGTTTTCAAGAGGAGAGATGTCCACATGTCTTCTTGAGGGGAGAGACATCTTCATATGATCTGTTGTGCTCAATTTTGCATGAGCATACATTAGCTCTGAACTTTAGCTCTGATCATCAGTCATATCTTTCAGCTCTGTTTTCCTTCAGCTCTGATTTTCTGTTCCCTATCTTCTCCCAATATCCCATGTTAGATTCAGGGGGAGCAAGACATCTAAGGGAAAGAGATCATTTAAATTCATTGCATATCTTTACTCTAGGGGACATGTCTAATCCAATGTGGTACTCAGTGCTCACTCTCTACATGTCATCCCAGTCTTGGTATTCTTGTGGTTTCTTCTGTTTGCTCTGGCTAGTAGATGCATCTGTGTTATCTAACCTTGTTTACGCAGGTTCATTCCATCCTAAGCCAACTCAAGACTACAAGGTAAGTATATGCATCACAATCATGTGTATGAGGAATTCTTGCTGATGTACATACTGTTTGCAAGAAGGACTCATGGGCATGAAGGTATTCTCTTTAATACGTTTTGCTCTGATGCATATAGCCAAGATACATGTAACACATTGCCTGCTCTATCATGGTTATGCTATCACATGCTTCTATATTTCATATTCACATGATTGCATACATGTAGGGGAGCCTATGCTTGTTACATGTCTTTCCAAAGCTTTTTTGCTATTCTTTATATCTTTATCTAAAGCTTTGATGTATGTTGCCATCAATTACCAAAAAGGGGGAGATTGAAAGCACAAGTGCTCCCTAGGTGGTTTTGGTAATTAATGACAACATATCTCTTGTTGGACTAACACTTTTATCTAGTATGTTTCAAATAAGTTCAACAATGGAGTGGCATGGACTAAAGGATGTGGGAACTCCTTCAAGATGCTAAGGACAAAGGATTGGCTAAAGCTTCAAGCTCAAGACTCTTCATTTTACATTTTAGTGATCCAAGATCACATTGAGTCTATAGGAAAAGCCAATACTATCAAGGAGGGATGAGGTGTTGCTTAATGAGCCTCTTGCTTCAAAGTGCTTAGTGATATGATCCAAATACCCTCAACTACTTTCCCACTTCCACACATTTGTCCTAAACCTAAAGTCAAACTTGGCCCCACTGATTCTTTCTATCCGGCGCCACCGAGTTTGGATGTCTTAGCCACTGCCACAAACCCTAGGCAAATCGGTCTCACCGATAGGGATCTCGGTCTCACCGAGATGGGATTGTAATCTCTCGTATGTCCATTATCAAAATCGGTCTCACCGAGTTTGAGCAATCGGTACTACCGAGATTACAATGCAAACTCTCTGGTTAACTTATTATCAAAATCGGTCCCACCGAGTTTGATAATCGGTCCAACCGAGTTTGCCTGACCAACTCTCTGGAAAGCTTATTACCAAAATCGGTCCCACCAAGTTTGTGTAGTCGGTCTTACCGAGATTACGTTATGCCCTAACCCTAACCGAATCGGTCCCACCGAGTTGCATTCCGGTCCCACCGAAAACCCTAACGGTCACATTATTTGCTAAATCGGTCTGACCGAGTTTAACGATTCGGTCCCACCGTGTTTGGTAGATTGTGTGTAACGGTTAGATTTTGTGTGGAGGCTATATATACCCTCCACCTCCTCTTCATTCGTGGAGAGAGCCATCGACCGAACCTACACTTCCAAAGATCCTATTTCGAGAGAGAACTACCTACTCATGTGTTGAGGCCAAGATATTCCATTCCTACCATATGAATCTTGATCTCTAGCCTTCCCCAAGTTGCTTTCCACTCAAACCCTCTTTCCACCAGATCCAAATCCTATGAGAGAGAGTTGAGTGTTGGGGAGACTATCATTTGAAGCACAAGAGCAAGGAGTTCATCATCAACGCACCATTTGTTACTTCTTGGAGAGTAGTGTCTCATAGATTGGCTAGGTGTCACTTGGGAGCCTCCCACAAGATTGTGGAGTTGAACCAAGGAGTTTGTAAGGGCAAGGAGATCGCCTACTTCGTGAAGATCTACCGCTAGTGAGGCAAGTCCTTCGTGGGCGACGACCATGGTGGGATAGACAAGGTTGCTTCTTCGTGGACCCTTCGTGGGTGGAGCCCTCCGTGGACTCACGCAACCATTACCCTTCGTGGGTTGAAGTCTCCATCAACGTGGATGTACGATAGCACCACCTATCGGAACCACGCAAAAAACATCCGTGTCTCCAATTGCGTTTGAATCCTCCAATCCCTTCCCTTTACATTCTTGCAAGTTGCATGCTTTATTTTCCGCTGCTCATATACCCTTTGCATGCTTACTTGCTATATGTTGTGAATGTTAAACTTGTGCCTAAACTCCACTCAAACTTTAAAGAAACTTAAAAACTGCAACTTTGGTACTTAGTGTCTAATCACCCCCCCTCTAGACACCTCTTCTCAAGGTCCTACAGTTAGCCATAGGATGAGAAAGTCACGGATTCCAAGACTTTGTTTTCTGATGGAAATCCCAAGAAGGGAGGTCGCGGCAAGAGAGGAACATCGCGGCTGAAATGTATGATCCTAAAACATACAGAACTCCACCTGGAGTAGAAACTACCCAAGAAAGAAACAACAAGCTGCAGAAGATTCGTCGTCATTGGGCAAAGAAGTGGTTCAACTATGAGAACGTCCGAAGGAAATATCAGATTCTATTTGCATTCACTCCTGGAATGACTGCATTGCAGAGGGCTGCCTTGGTCAAGATGATGAAAAAGCAAGGCTAGCTCCTACTCCCAATGCTCCTGCTGATTCTTTGAAGACGATTGCTAATTTCCCCGAGGAGGTTGAAAAGAGGGAAAAGGCCAAGGCCAAGCGTGAGGCAAGAGACGCGAAGAAGAATCAGGTGGAATAAAGAAATGTTGAGTTAATTCAACAAGATGTGCAAGAAAAGAAGGAAAGGGCATCTGCCCGAAAGGAAAAGAAGAAGAGGAAGTCTATTTCCCCTCGAGCCTCGAAGAAGAAGTCCGTTGCCGGAAAGTCAAGGAAGGCAGCTGATACGTCTCCGTCGTATCTACTTTTCCAAACACGTTTGCCCTTGTTTTGGACTCTAACTTGTATGATTTGAATGGAACTAACCCGGACTGACGCTGTTTTCAGCAGAATTGCCATGATGTTGTTTTATGTGCAGAAACAAAAGTTCTCGGAATGACCTGAAACTCCACGGGATGTCTTATAAAAAATAATAAAAAATCCTCGCCAAAGATGAAGACCAGGGGGCCCACACCCTGTCCACGAGGGTGGGGGGCGCGCCCAGGGGGTAGGGCGCGCCCCCTACCTCGTGGGCCCCCTGGAGACCTTCCGACGCCAACTCCAACTCTATATATTGGCTTTCGGAGATAAAAAAATCAGAGAGAAGAAATCATCGCGTTTTACGATACGGAGCCACCGCCAAGCCCTAAAACCTCTCGGGAGGGCTGATCTGGAGTCCGTTCGGGGCTCCGGAGAGGGGGATTCGTCGCCGTCGTCATCATCAACCATCCTCCATCACCAATTTCATGATGCTCACCACCGTGCGTGAGTAATTCCATCATAGGCTTGCTGGACGGTGATGGGTTGGATGAGATTTATCATGTAATCGAGTTAGTTTTGTTAGGGTTTGATCCCTAGTATCCACTATGTTTTGAGATTGATGTTGCTATGACTTTGCTATGCTTAATGCTTGTCACTAGGGCCCGAGTGCCATGATTTCAGATCTGAACCTATTATGTTTTCATGAATATATGTGAGTTCTTGATCCTATCTTGCAAGTCTATAGTCACCTATTATGTGTTATGATCCGACAACCCCGAAGTGACAATAATCGGGATACTTCTCGGTGATGACCATAGTTTGAGGAGTTCATCTATCCACTATGTGCTAATGCTTTGTTCCGGTTCTCTATTAAAAGGAGGCCTTAATATCCCTTAGTTTCCAATAGGACCCCGCTGCCACGGGAGGGTAGGACAAAAGATGTCATGCAAGTTCTTTTCCATAAGCACATATGACTATATTCAAAATACATGCCTACATTACATTGATGAATTGGAGCTAGTTACGTGTCACCCTATGTTATGATCGCTACATGACGAACCGCATCCGCATAATTATCCATCACGATCCGGTGCCTCTGAGCTTTCCATATCTGGTTCTCGCTTATTTACTTTCCGTTACTCTTGTTACAATCACTACAAAATACCAAAAACATTACTTTTGTTGTCTTTACTTTTGTTACCGTTACCACCACTATCATATTACTTTGCTACTAAACACTTTGCTGCAGATACTAAGTTTCGGTGTGGTTGAATTGACAACTCAGCTGCTAATACTTGAGAATATTCTTTGGCTCCCCTTGTGTCGAATCAATAAACTTGGGTTGAATACTCTACCCTCGAAAACTGTTGCGATCCCTATACTTGTGGGTTATCAAGACCTTTTTCTGGCCATGTTGGGGAGCATAGCTCTATTATTTGAGTCACTTGGGATTTATATCTTCTAGACACTATGAAGAACTTGAAAGACGCTAAGACAACAATTTATCCCTCAACTACGAGGGGAGGTAGACTGCCATCTAGCTCTGCACTTGATTCACCTTCATTATGAGTAAGCTAGCGACACCTAAACCTGCTTCGTTATTCGTTCCGATATGTCGCATGTTATTGATGATGCCACTTCTGCTATGCATGATACTTATGATGAAACTACTTCTATGCTTGATACTACTGTGCCCCTTGGTGAATTTCTAGATGAACAAATTGCTAGGGCTGGAGAGAAAGAAATTATTGAATCTGAATACGATGATGAAAGTGATGATGAAAATATGCCTGCAATTCCTGAGGGTTATGTTTTTGATATGGAATCTTCTACAACTATTTTTGCTTGCAAAGATAGATATGAGCTCAAAAGGTTATTAGTTAAATGGAACAAAGAATCTCTTAGAGACAGAATGAAACCTGACCCTGCTTTTGCTACTTCACCTATTTGTGTTCCCGATAAGGATTATGAATTCTCTGTTGATCCTGTTATAATTACTTTGGTCGAATCTGATCCTTTTTATGGCTATGAATCTGAAACTGTTGTGGCACATCTTACTAAGTTAAATGATATAGCCGCCCTGTTTACTAATGATGAGAGATCGCGCTACTTTTATTTACTCAAAATATTTCCGTTCTCATTAAAGGGTGATGCTAAGAAATGGTTTAATTCTCTTGATCCTAGTTGTGTGCGTAGTCCCCAGGATATGATTTATTACTTCTCTGCTAAATATTTCCCTGCTCATAAGAAACAAGCTGCTTTGAGGGAAATATACAACTTCGTGCAAATTAAAGAAGAGAGTCTCCCACAAGCTTGGGGAGGCTTCTCAAGTTACTTAATGCTTTGCCTGATCATCCTCTTAAGAAACCTGAAATACTTGATATCTTTTATAATGGACTAACCGATGCTTCCAGAGATTACCTGGATAGTTGTGCTGGTTCTGTTTTCAGGGAAAGGACACCGGATGAAGCTGAAATTCTATTGAATAATATGTTGACAAATGAAAATAATTGGGCACCTCTTGATCTAGCTTCTGCTCCGATTACTGAGCCTATCCCTAAACCAATTCCGAAGAAGAGAGGTGTTCTATTTCTCAGTCCTAAAGATATGCAAGAGGCAAAGAAATCTATGAAAGAAAAAGGTATTAAAGCTGAAGATGTTAAGAATTTACCTCCTATTGAAGAAATACATGGTCTTAATCTACACTTTGTTGAAGAAACATATGATCTTGATCCATTACCTATTGAAGAACCTCCTGATCCCGATAACCCGACACAGGTAGTAAAGGTAAATTCTCTCTATAGATTTGATGAAGGTGATATTCCTCACTATAAGTCTTCTAGACAATGCTTGGATGAGTTTGATAATTTTATTGTCAAACAAGATAATTTTAATGCTTATTTTGGTAGACAGTTGAAATATGATTCCGATATGATTAAACACTTGGGTGATTATATGGCTAATATTAGAGGTGAACTTAAACTTGTTAGCAAACATGCTTCTATGGTTACCACTCAAGTATAACAAGTACTTAAAGCTCAGAAAGAAGTGCTTGATGAAATGAATAGTAAGAAAAATGATTATGCTGTTAGAGTGGCTACTAGAACTGGTAGAATGACTCAGGAACCTTTGTATCCTGAAGGCCACCCTAAGAGAATTGAGCAAGATTCTGAGAGAAATAATACTGATGCACCTAGTTCTTCTAAAAGGAAGAAAAAGAAAAATGATAGAACTTTGCAAACTTCTAGTGAACCTATTGCTGAACCACCTGAGAATACAAATGATATCTCTATGTCTGATGCTGAAACACAATCTGGTAATGAACATGAACCTAGTGAAAATGTTAATGATGATGTTCATGATGATGCTCAACTTAGTAATGATAATGATGTAGAAGTTGAACCTACTGTTGATCTTGATAACCCACAATCAAAGAATCAACGTTATGATAAAAGAGACTTTGTCGCTAGGAAACATGGTAAAGAAAGGGAACCATGGGTTCAGAAACCCATGCCTTTTCCTCCGAAGCCATCCAAGAAAAAGGATGATGAGGATTTTGAGCGCTTTGCTGAAATGATTAGACCCATCTTTTTGCGTATGCGATTGACTGATATGCTCAAAATGAATCCTTATGCTAAATATATGAAAGATATCGTTACAAATAAGAGAAATATACCAGAAGCTGAAATTTCCACCATGCTTGCTAATTATACTTTTAAGGGTGGAATACCCAAGAAACTTGGAGATCCAGGAGTGCCTACTATACCATGCTCCATTAAGAGAAATTATGTTAAAACTGCTTTATGTGATCTTGGAGCCGGTGTTAGTGTTATGCCTCCATCTTTATATCGTAGACTTGACTTGAATAAGTTGACACCTACTGAAATATCTTTGTCAAATGGCTGATAAATCAACTGCTATACCTGTCGGTATTTGTGAGGATGTGCCTGTTATGGTTGCAAACGTTACTATTTTAACGGACTTTGTTATTCTTGATATTCCCGAGGATGATAGTATGTCTATTATTCTTGGAAGACCTTTCCATAATACTGCAGGGGCTGTTATTGATTGCAACAAAGGCAATGTCACTTTCATGTTAATGGTAATGAGCATACGGTACGCTTTCCGAGGAAACAACCTCAAGTTCATAGTATCAACTTTATTGGAAAAATTCCATCGATTATATTTGGAGGTTTTGAATTCCCTCTCCCTACTGTCAAGAAGAAATATGATATACTTATTATTGGGGATGTCCATATCCCCGTTGAGGTAACATAGTGTTATTCGAATTTTCTTCGGTTCCATGTTAGTCAGAATGAGTTCGTTAACAAGACCTGATCAACCTTGTTAGTGGATTCCTTTTGATGAGCATGAGATGGATGAAACTAGAAGCACAACATTATGTACCCTCTTTATATTTTTTGTTATTTAGTAGAAATAAAGTAAAATAGTACTTTTCTGCCTGTTTCCTGATTTATCTGTGCAATATAAAAATACCCCGAAAATAGAAGTCCTCAGAATGCCATGCCAATTTAATATGTTTTTTTCTGGAATATTTGAGGGTTTTTAGTGCAAAAATTACCGCGGGGGGAGCTACCACCTGGCCACAAGGGTGGAGGGCACGCCCCCCTGCCTCGTGGGCCCCCGGTGTCCCTCCTCCACTTATCCCTGCACCCATCTTCTTCTTCTTCCTCCCACAAACACGAATATCTGGCTCAAACACGAGTTCCAGCCCCTGTTGCTGTGATTTTCGATCTCTTTGCTCAAAGCACCTCTCACAAAACTGCTTGAGGAGATTGTTCCTTGGTATGTGAATCCTCCATTGGTCCAATTAGTTTTTGTTCTAGTGCTTTATTCATTGCAAATTTGTGCTACATAGGTGACCATGTTCTTGAGCTTGCATGTCAAATTTATATGGTTCCAAGTAGTTCTAATGCTTGATATAGGCTCTAGTCACTTGTAGGAGTAGTTGCTATCAATTTTATTGGAGTTGGTTCACTTTTGTTTGAAGTTACTAAAAATTTCAGAAATTTTTCAGAGAAAACAATATGTTTAGGAAGATGTTCCAAGGTGGTTCTTCAAGGAAGCAAGGTCCCAGGCTTGCAATGCGTGATGCCGATGAGGAGCCCCCAAGGGACGCTCTTGTGAGGCCCTGTGAATGGCCTTCGGAAAATTTTATTGATCAAGCGGGAATCAAAGAAGAATTTAACACATATTTGTGTAACGCCGGTCTTGTGGACTTCGAGGCAGACAAATGCCCACAGTATCATGATCTCACTAGTTCAATTGTGAGGAGGTTTGAATTTTCATCGTCACGTAATTCTCCTTTAGTCATGTTTGATCTTTATGACAAATCTTATACCAGGACTTAGAGGACTTTACTTTTGCTTGAAAACTCCCACAATGGGGTAGTACTGTTGATCCCCCTAAATCTGAATTTAGAGACTTTCCTACTAGCATAAATGTGGGGGAATCTAGAGATATAACGCAAGCCACTATAGGGAGCATTCACTTTCCTGCTATACATTATTTTGCTCTCTTCATCGGTAGGTGCATAAATGCTAAGGATGAAGCATGTCACATGTGTGTCCCTGATCTCAGGATTCTCAGGAGTGCTGTGTTAGGAGACCAATCTTATCATATGGGAGCCATGTAGCTCGTAGGTTGCATCATAATAGATATAACCGAGATTTCTTTGAAGGAATTTATGCAACCCGCTTAGCTAATTTTCTTGAGATAGACATTCGTGAGGGTGATATGGAGCTACTCCCTACTTATTTAGATTTTGATTCTATGGTTCCCACCAGTTTATTGAGAGGACTGAACCACCTCTCCAGTATCGACTAATCTTTAACAAACGGCATGTTGTCCGTATTACTCTTCCTGCTCTTGCCTTCTTTGATTCTCAAACAAAAGGAAGATATGTTATTACCAGAGAGGAGGCAGATGAGTACAAGAGAAGAGCGGAGGCGGATCGACGCCACGCTACAGCTCAGGAGGCGATAGCCGCTGCATCGTAGTATGACCCCAGCTACACCTACGGGTATCCGCCAGGCTATCCCTGGCAATAGACCAACTTAGGCCAAAAGCCTAAGCTTGGGGGAGTACGTATTTCTCACCGACATTACATTTATGTTCACACACACTCATTGCTAGATGTCGGTGCTCATACTCTTTCACTGTAATATCCATGCTAGTTTATTTTCTTTTTCCTGCTTTCTTCTTGTGTGTTTAATAAACCTTAAGAAAAACAAAAAATTAGTAGTAGTTTATTTTTCCTGCCGTAGTAGTAATAATTAAAAAGAAAACCCAAAAATATTTCCCATTCTTCTTTTGCTTGTTGGGAGCTTTCCCGTGTAAATAGTTTTTATTTCTTTTCTTTTCTTTGGGGGTCAGTAGGAGAAGACCATGATTAAATTGTTGAAGTGGCTCTTATATGCATCATTGTTGATTTAACCAAGAGCCCATATTGCCTTGTCTTCTCCTGTTTATTGAATGCTCGCAGATTCCAGCTTAGTCCAATGCACGTGCACTCTTATTATTATTCACATCGTTCAGTCGTGCAAGTGAAAGGCAATTATGATGATATATGATGGACTGACTGAGATGGGAAAAGCTGGTATGAACTCGACCTCTTTGGTTTTTGTAAATATGATGAGTTCATCGTTCCTGATTCAGCTTATTATGAATAAACATGTTTGCAATGAAAATTAGAGATCATAGTTGCTCGTGCCATGCTTGATTAGCAATGAGTTATAATGGTTTACCTTGCGTGCCAACATGCTATTAAAATGGTTGTGATGTGGCATGATGGGGCGGTATCCTCCTTTGAATGATTTAAGTGACTTGACTTGGCACATGTTCACGCATGTAGTTGAAACAAATCAACATAGCCTTCACGACATTTATGTTCATGGTGGATTATATCCTACTCATGCTTGTATTCAATGTTTATTAATTTTAATGCATGTTCATGACTATTGTCGCTCTCTAGTTGGTCGCTTCCGTCTTTTTGCTAGCCTTCACTTGTACTAAGCGGGAATACTGCTTGTGCATCCAATCCCTAAACCCCAAAGTTATTCCATATGAGTCCACCATACCTTCCTATATGCGGTATCTACCTGCCGTTCCAAGTAAATTTGTATGTGCCAAACTCTAAACCTTCAAATAAACATTCTGTTTTGCATGCTCGAATAGCTCATATATCAACTAGGGCTGCCCTTATCTTCCGTGTTAGGCGGGTTATTCTCAAGAGGAGTGGACTCCGCTCCTCACTCACGAGAAAATGGCTGGTCACCGGGATGCCCAGTCCCATGCTTTATGCAAACTAAATCAAAATAATTGCAAACAAAACTCCCTCAGGGACCTGTTGGGGATATAACTATTTGTGTAAGCCGCCCAGGAGGGGCCGGGTTACGCAAAGAAGACTCATCATAAAGAAGCCCAAGGCCAAGCATGAAGATGGCGGTTCAAAAAAGGGTCTAATGCCCGCAGGCGGCTTAAGGCCCATAGTGGTAAACCGCCATGATGACATGACTTGTATCATAAGGTAGAATTAACTAGTCACCGAGCCGGACACTGTTTATGAGCCGGTCGGGACTCTGTAGACCGCAGGGCATCCACCCGTGTATATAAGGGGATGACCCGCTGGCGGCTTAGGGCAAGAAACAACTCATCGAGAGCCGTGCATAGCCTATCTCGCTCCCTGGTTATCGAAACCTCAAGCAATACCAACCCAACTAGACGTAGGCCTTACCTTCACCATAAGGGGCCGAACTAGTATAACTCTCTCGTGTCCTTTGTCCCGTTTAACCCCTTTAAGCTTCCTAGTTGCGATGGCTTCACGACTAAGTCCTTGCAAGAGGACATCTGTCGTGACAATTCCATTTACGATTGGCGCCCACTATGGGGCCAGCCTTGCGGTGGATTTGAGTTCTTGAAGGGCAGCTTTGAAGGGCTCAAGGGATCTGTGCAGCTGGCGGATGACCAAGAGTCGCCGCGGCAAGATCTACATCGATGACGAATCTTTGGGGCCCGGCGCGGCTCAATTGAGTCTGGTACGGGTCCCTTCGGCGGAATCCACGTCTTCATCGGCCGGATTGGTGAGCCGGGCCCTGAGCCGGACAACTGCACCGACCTCGTCGAGACGGCTCAGCGTGCGAGACCCGCCCGAGTTCAACCCGTCATGAAGCGTGCCTTCGTGGGCTGCATCCACGGAGAGGAACTTTCTGAAGGATCTGAAGATGGTGGTGAGACGGCCGTCCTCTTTGATGGTGATTCGTCCGCCGGTTCAACAGATTCATTGTATCAAGTGCAAGATGGCGCGCTTGGGGGCTGTTCCGATGGCTCCAGTATTCCGGACCCCTATGAGCCGCCAAGCTGGGCAGGAGTCTTCATGGCTGGGACTCAACCCGGCCAAAACTCTACAACCGCTGCAACAATAACGTCCGGGTCAGGAGCGGCCGGGGCAGGAGGCCCTGTGCGCCCGCCGGCTCAGATACTGATGGATCTCATGGATAAGCTTACGGCCCTGTTAACCGCCACGGTTATTCCTGCAAATCAAGATGAGCATAACGCGGAGATGGCACAGGTGCGTGAGGAGATAGCTCGGGCCAAGGAGGCCTTGGCAGCTGAGGACACCAGGTTAGCTACAGAACGGGCGGCTTTGGATGCTCGGGCACAGCAGCTCCAGTCAGAGGCTTTCCAGCTTACGATGAGCCTGAACGCATCTAATGAGGTGATGAGAAGGAGGCACCAGAAAACTTAATCCCGTTTGCCTCCGGTTTACGACCCTCGGAACCTTTTCGCTACACCCGGTGCCGGCCCTAGCAACCGGCCCGAAGCAAATCAGTTCATGACAACCGGAGCGGGAGGACCGGCTCAGCCTCGAGAGATGGCACCTCCTCATGGGAGTATGGCCCCGCCCCGCTATGTACCAATACCACCGGGTCACTTTTCCAACCCCATGGAGAACTTAATCGCGGCATCGGCGCGTTTGGTGGTTCTCCCAATGGACGGTGATGATCCGACAGCGGTGGAGACCCGGAGGATCAGAGAACTTGTCCAGACGGCCCTAGCTCAGCAAGAGACTTATTCTTATAGCCGGGACAGGATTCATTCGACTCCCCCACCTTGGTTAGCACCGCCTCGTCAAAACCGGAGTCCAAGTTACAGCAGGCACATGGAGTCAGAAGCTTTGTCAAGCAACGCCCAACGCCGTAACCAGCCCGGTGGCTATAACCCGGTACAAGACCGAATACGTCAGGAGGACGAGTGGGCGGCTCATCTAGCGGCTCAACAGACGGCTCATCAAGATTTCCCAGGGCATCCAACGACTTCTGTTGAAGCGGGAGTGGCTACTAGAACCGGCGGTGTTCCTTGTTTGGTGCCGGCTCTGCTTGATGTACGTCTACCCAAGGACTTCAAGGGACCTCGAAAGGTGCCGAATTACACGGCCGACTTACAGCCCGGAGCATGGATCGAAAGTTATGAGATGGCCATGGAGCTGTTGGAGGTCAGCGACGCAGCAATGGCTAAGTACTTCACCATGATGTTGGATGAAATGGCCCGGTCTTGGTTAAAGGGCTTGCCGCCCAATTCCATTAGTTCATGGGCAGAGCTAAAGGCCCGATTCATCCAGAACTTCAAAGACACTTGCAAGCAATCTATGTCGATTGTGGATTTGACAAATTGTAAGCAGGAGGAGGGTGAATCCATGACTCATTGGGTGCGCCGTGTCAAGGAGATAATACATTCATCTGATAAGATGGATGCCGGCTCTGCAGTCCTCATGTTGGAGAAGAATTCCGCTTTGAGCCACTAAGACAGAAACTGGGGCGCCTTAAGCGTGATTGTAATGATATGGGTACGCTGATGGCAGCTTTAGTCAAATACGCCGACTCGAATAGTACCAAGGATCCCGCGTCTGATGAGGAAAAGACAGGGAAGGGAAAGAAGAACGGCAATGGAAAGGGTCAGCAGCATAACCCGATGAATCAAGGAGGCAACAAGCGTAAGGCTGAGGGTAACCCGGAGTTTGTAGCCAATGCCAATGCGCAGGGTAACAATCAGAGACGTAAGGGAAAACCGCCCCCTCGATCTGGTGGGTCAGGCCCATCTCTTGAGCAGCTACTCAATGAGCCTTGCCCGAGACACGGCACCCGGGAACGACCCGCCACCCACTTATGGAAAGATTGCGCGATCATGAAGGCTTTCAAGAATTCCAACACGTTTGATAGCAATCACGGGTCGGGCGGTGGCTCAGGAGCCGGCGGCTTTCATGGCACGGGCGGCGGTTCAAGTTCCGGCTTTCAAGGAAATCAAAGCGGCTATAATCAACAGCAGCCTGGTCAAGGGGGACAACAGCAGCATCAGTCGGGTTATCAAAGCCATCCGAAGCAGCTGAATAGTGGGCAGTATCATGTGTTCACCACTAGCTTGTGCAAGCGTGACCAGAAGATTCATAAGAGGGCCGTGAACTCTGTTGAGCCAGCAGTTCCCCGTTACTTGAGGTGGTCAGAGCAGCCTATTGTATGGAGCAGGGAAGATCACCTGCCCTGGGTTGATAATCCGGGTCAGTTAGCCTTGGTGGTGGCACCTCAGGTCGGTGGATATAAATTTACCAAGGTACTCACGGACGGAGGTAGCAGTATCAACATCCTCTATTACGAGACCTTTCGGCGCATGGGTTTGACTGACAAAAATTTAAGGACATCCAACACAGTTTTCCATGGGGTGGTGCCTGGTAAGTGGGCATACCCGGTCGGTAAGATTGAATTGGAGGTGGCCTTTGGAGATGAATATGATTCCAGGGCTGAGAAATTGATGTTTGAGGTGGTCAAAATCAAGAGTCCATATCATGCTCTGTTTGGGCGGCTGGCTTATGCCAAGTTCATGGCACAACCGTGTTATGTGTATCTGCAGCTCAAGATGTCGGGTCACAAGGGCACCATCACGGTGCATGGGAGTCGAAAGGTCGCCTTGGAGTGTGAAGAAGGCGACGTGGCTTATGCTGAGTCTGTTTGTGCAGCAGAAGAGCTAAAGTTTTATCAAGATAATGTTGACCCGGCGTATATGACCTCTCTGAAGAAGCCAACTACAGAGCATGACCCGACGTTGAAGTTTAAATCAGTCGCTGAAACAAAGCTTGTTGACTTTACTCCAGGCGACTCTTCTAAGCAGTTCAGCATCAGCACCAACTTGGATCCTAAATAGGAAAGCGCGCTCATCGAGTTCATCCCTGAGAACCGGGACATCTTTGCATGGAAACCTTCTGACATGCCGGGCGTCGAGAGAACTCGCTGAGCACGCCTAATATTGATCCAAAGTATAAGCCGGTCAGGCAATTTCTTCGACGGTTCATTGAGGAAAGACGGAAAGCTATTGGAGAAGAGGTCGCCTGGCTCTTAGCGGCCGGGTTCATTGTTGAAGTTTTTCACCCGGAGTGGTTAGCTAAGCCGGTGCTTGTGCTCAAGAAGAACGGCACCTGGAGGATGTGTGTGGATTATACGGACTTAAATAAGGCTTGTCCGGCTGATCCCTTTGCCCTCCCCCGTATTGATCAAATCATTGATGCTACGGCGGGTTGCGAATGATTGAGCTTTTTGGATGCTTATTCTGGCTATCATCAGATTAAAATGGCCGTTAAGGACCAGGAGAAGACGACTTTCATCACTCCGTTTGGAGCCTTCTGCTATGTATCTATGCCATTTGGGCTCAAGAGTGCCCAGGCGACTTATCAGCGATGTGTACAGAACTGTCTCCACGATCAAATTGGGCGCAATGTTCATGCTTATGTGGATGACATCATGGTGAAATCCAGGGAGAAGGAAACCTTGATATCTGATTTAAAGGAGACCTTTGATAATCTCCGGGTTTATAAGATGATGCTTAACCCGGCCAAGTGTGTATTTGGTGTACCTGCAGGCAAGCTTATAGGTTTTCTGGTCTCAAACAGAGGTATTGAAGCTAACCCGGAGAAGATCAAGGCAATCACCTCTTTGGCTAAACCGGCGTGCATCAATGATGTTCATCGACTGGCGGGTCGTGTTGCTGCTTTATGCCGGTTCGTAAGCCGGTTAGGTGAGAAGGCCCTACTGTTGTATCAGATGATGAAGAAAATGGACACTTTTGTCTGGAGTGATGCTGCTAATACTGCCTTTGAAGATTTAAAGAGGCAGTTGTCTGAGCCGCCGGTTCTTGCGGCTCCCATTGATAGGGAGCCATTACTGTTATATGTGGCTGCTAACGCACGAGCCGTCAGTGTTGCCATCATGGTGGAGCGCAAGGAGGCTGGCAAGGAGCATCCAGTTCAACGGCCGGTTTACTACATCAGTGAGGTGCTCATTGAGTCTAAACAAAGGTATCCACATTGGCAGAAGCTTGTTTACGGAGTGTTCATGGCAATCCGGAAGTTGAAGCAGTACTTCCAAGGTCATCCTATTACTGTGGTAAGCTCTGCCCCCTTAGGAGACATCATACAGAATAGAGAGGCCACAGGATGAGTCGCCAAGTGGGCCATTGAGCTTGGGCCTCATGGTTTGAAATACATGCCTCGGTGCTATCAAGTCTCAAGCCACAGTGGATTTTATCAATGATTGGACAGAATTGCAGGCACGGAGGAGAAGCGGATAACACATATTGGACTATTCACTTTGATGGGTCCAGCGGTTAGAAGGCTCGGGGCTGGAGTTGTTTTAACTTCCCTCGAGGTGACAAATTTTGTTATGTGCTCCGGCTTATGTTTCCTTGTACTAACAATGCAGCTGAGTACGAGGCCTTACTCCATGGTCTCCGGATGGCCAAAGAGATGAATTTGAGCTGGGTAAGGTGCTTGGGCGACTCAGATCTCGTGGCTCAACAGGTGTCGGGCAAGTGGGACTCCAAGGATCCCCTTATGGCGGCTTACCGTCGTGAAGTTGATGCTATGGCTGGGCACTTCAAAGGTTATCAAGTGGAGCACATTGATCGAAGGAAGAATGAGGCGGCTGATGCTTTAAGCCGGCTGGGATCTCAGCGTAAGCCGGTGCCGCCTAACACCTTTCTCGACGTTTTGCATAATCCTTCTGTCAAGGTACCTACAGAGGAAGAACTAGCAGTGCCGGACCCGGAGGCACAGCTGGTGGCAGCTCTTCACGTCATCCCGGATTGGACAGTGCCGTATTTGGCCTATATGACCCGGGGAGAGTTGCCTGAGGATGAGACCTTGGCGAGACAAATCATCAGGCGGTCCAAATCTATGACGATTGTTCATGGCGAGTTACATCACTGCAGTGTCACTGGGGCATTTCAACGTTGTGTGTCGCTGCGGAGGTCGGGAGATGCCGTGAGATCCATGAAGGAGATTGTGGTCATCATGCCGGCTCAAAATCTCTTGCGGCCAAGGCTTTCCGTCATGGTTTCTATTGGCTGACGGCTCATGCTGATGCGGAGGATCTGGTCAGCAAATGTGACGGATGTCAAAAATTCTCACGACGAGCTCATGTGCCGGCTCAAGAGTTGAGGATGATTCCAATTACTTGGCCATTCGCAGTCTGGGGGCTTGACATGGCTGGACCTTTCAAGAGGTCTAAGGATAAAAAGACACACCTCCTAGTGGCAGTGGATAAGTTTACAAAGTGGGTTGAGGCAGAGCCGATCAATAAGTGTGATGCAGCCACGGCGGTTCAGTTCATGAAAAAGGTGATCTTTCGTTTTGGTTTTCTACACAGCATCATAACTGATAATGCCACTAATCTCTCCAAGGGTGCCATGGAAGAGTTCTGTCAACGAGAACATATCCGGCTTGATGTTTCGGCTGTTGCTCATCCTCCATCCAATGGCCAAGCAGAGAGAGCTAATCAGGAGATCCTGAAGGGTATCAAACCCCGGCTCTTGGTCCCCTTACAGCGGACTCCGGGTTGTTGGGTGGAGGAGCTACCCTCTGTACTGTGGAGCATCAACACTATGCCTAACAGATCTACAGGTTACACACCTTTCTTCATGGTGTACGGAGCAGAGGCAGTCCTGCCAAATGACATCCGGCATGACTCACCCCACGTGGCGGCTTACGTTGAGGCTGATAACGAAAAAGCTCGTCAGGATGCACTTGACTTTTTGGATGAGGAGCGAGACTTGTCAATAGCCCGCTCGGCGATTTACCAGCAAGACCTGCACCGCTATCACAGCCGCCGGGTTAGAAGCAGAACCTTTTAGGAAGGCGAATTAGTGCTCCGACTCATCCAGGATTAGTCTGATATGCACAAGCTATCCCCTCCTTGGGAAGGACCCTTTGTGGTCAGCAAGAATCTGAACAACGGGTCATACTACCTTATCGATGTTCGAGAGCACAAAGACTCACGTAAGTCAGAGGAGGAGACCCGCCGGCCGTGGAATATCACCCATCTTCGGCCTTACTATACTTGAGCCTCCGGCTCTCAAGATGTATATATTTTTGACGATGTATATGTTATATGAAGCAATAAAGCAGGACCTCTGTTTCTTTTCACCCTCAAAGGTTTACATGTCTTCTTTATCAGGTGGTGGAAACAACCAACAGGGAGCGGATCATATCTGAATCCGGCTTTCCCTTTGGTCCGGCTTATGATCATATCTGAATCTAGCCATGATCACTTGGGGGCTTCCTGTTCAAACATAGGTCGTATTCGAACCAAAGAGAACATAGCTGTCGATACCCACTTGATTGGCATACTGCCAAACTCACTTGGGGGCTTCTTGATCATATTTGAATCATAGCTTAACCTCTTTGGGTCTGACATGGATCGTATTCAAATCAGCATCATTAAACAACTCTTATGGTCACTTGGGGGCTTCCTGTTCAAACATAGGTCGTATTCGAACCAAAGAGAACATAGCTGTTGATACCCACTTGATCGGCATCGCCAAAGCCACGGGGGGCTATATGATCATATCTGAATCTTAGCTTAACCCCTTTGGAATGGTTCACTGATCGTATTCTAATCAGAGGCCTTTAAATTTTGTTTATTATTCATCATACTTTGTAAGTGTAAATGTTTGACTATCGTGAGGCCTTCTTGAAATTACTATGGGGGTTCTCGTTCCACCGGTTTAATATTGGTCACTTCAGTTGTTAAGGGCCAGGTGAACATCATATGTGCCAACTTTCAGGAGGTAAACTTACCCTCATGATTTAGGTCACATGAACCAGCGAGATTACCAAAAGGATCACAGATATGCTATTGTGATTATGTTTAACAAATATAATCATAAACCGGCTTTTATATGATGTTTTGGTTCGCACTCCGGGTTATCAATACCTTATGTGAACCCCGATGCGATAAGTCGCCAAGGGAATTCTGCTTGTTTTATATGCAGGTTAAGGCAAGAAAAATTTTAAACATCAAGGAAATAAAAGATCAACATAAGCTGGAAGTATATAGCGATGGCGGCTTACAAAAGTATTAAGCGCCATAAACATGCGCGAAGGCATGACAAAAATCGAGAGGTTTTTCTACCCTATTACAAGACTCCCCGAGTCTGAATAATGAAGCGTTGTTTTCGCAAAGTCATAAACGCCTGGCGGTTCACTCCTTTGGTTGGCTTGAAGATTCCAGGTCATCCTTCTCCACCTCTCCGTCGGCTGCCCTGTCCTGGAAGGTTGACGAGGCCCTGTCAATGCCACTCAAGGCTTAAAACTCAGCTTCATCATCTATTAAACCGGCTGGGTCAACTTCAGGGGCAAAGGTATGCTTACAAGTTGGAGGGATCAGGTTGACTTCATCATAGTGAGGTGTTGGAATTCTCCGGTTCTCACTGTCATAGCCCGGCTGATACTTGGTAAGGTCAGTATCATTCCCAATGAGAGTAGCCACAGGACGTATGTATTTCACACAGGCGGTGAAGTCTGTCTCGTTGAATAAAGAACCGTCTTCCTTCAAGCTGGGATACCCAAGAGCAATGTCTGCCGGGTCTAACTCTGGAAGCCACGCCTTGGCCCGGCTCAATGCGGCTATAGCCCCAGCTCTGGCAGATGCCCGTCTTAGCTCTTGGACCCGCTGGGGTAGCATGGCAAGCCGCTTTAGCACATCTTGCAGAAGATGGGGAACGTCATTTGATAAAGCCACAACGGCCAAAGCACGTTGTGACCCGGTGTACAGTTGCTCCACTAGAGTGTAAACCGCTTTCAGTTTGATCAACATGTTCTTCTTGAGGTTGGTGCTCCTAGGGCCTGCGTTCATAAACATAAGGTGAGCCGGAGATAACAATTAAAATAGTCATCAAAGGAAGGATTGCAATATTTGAGGTTATATATAGTAACTTACCGAAGATTGCTGATACCATTTGAGATATCTGGCGCTTTAAGCCGGACAGCTCGGCTGTTGCTTCTACAAGTGATGTTTCCGCTGTTTCGACCCGGGTCACTAGTGAGGCCTTCTCATCTGCCCAGATTTTCTTCTCCGCCTCAAAATTCTTCTTCAACTTCTCTTGTTCAGAGACGCTGAATTCAAATTTGGAGTTGGCCTTTTGAATTTTAAGTTCTTGAGCTGCCAGGCGGCTCTTCAGGTCAGCGATCTCCGACTCAAATTGACTTGTGGTGGCCTGCATTGATGCCGGGTTATAATCAGAGTCATGGTAAGATAACATTAACTCTCAAGCACTTTGCAAGAAAAGGTACTTGACACTTGGGGGCTAATGTATGCTGAAGAATTTTAAACTTACAATGCCGATTCATGGTAATTAAGTCCCAAGCACTTTGCAAGCAAAGGTACTTGACACTTGGGGGCTAATGTGTATCGCAAGTTCAAGGTATCATGTTACAACCGGGTTAAATATCTTCTTTCTAAACCGGGCAAAGCAATGCTAAGCAGTTTTCTAAGTCTACAACATATTTATTCATAAGCAATAGACTTGGGGCTTGATACAGTAAGTATGATTAAGAAAAGTAGCATAAGTTATACCTCAGATTTTTGCTGTATTTGCTTCACCATGTTAACTTCCAGGTCACGACTGCTATTTACTTGATTGATATAGCCAGAGACTATCTCTCCAATGCTCAAATGAGTATAGTCAGCAATGTCTAGCTTGGCCTTTCGGTGTTCCAGAAGCTCCTCCTGGGCAGAGCAGTTGGCAAGGACAGTGGGTTGCCCCGGCTCAACAAATTGAGTCATCAGAATCTCAACTTCCAAATCAATTGTTTTGGCCGGGCTAGGAGCTTCCGGGTTATCAGAGCTGTTGAGAGTATCTTCGGCGGGTGGATCAGAGGTTGGTGCTGGAATGTCATAGGCTAGTTCAGGCGGCGGCTGATGGGTAGAATTGTCAGGAGCAGTCGTGCCAAGCTCCGGTTCAGTCGCGACCGGGTCTCGGGACGGCGTACTCTTTTTTGCCCTTTTACTAGGTTTTACTTGCACAATGTGGACAAAGGCAGAAGGGTGAGTACAAAAGCATGAATAAGGTAAAGCATAAGGTAAACAAAATTACATTACCCAGGGACAGTTTTGAAAGCCGGCATGTTAGATTGCATAGACTCGCCGGAGGAAGGAGAGGTATCCTGATAATTGGAGTCAGATGAATTGAGAGGTTGACGAATTAAACCCGCCAAAGGTAAAACAGAACGTAAATCGAAGACGGCCTCAGTCCGATGCTTCCTGGTTACGTCAGGTAAGCCGGAGGAGATCTCTACATCTTTGCTGGTCCGGGTCTGCCTCCGGCTTTCAAATTGATGTTGCTTCAAAAGAAATTGAGGATCTTGGTAAGCCAAAGGATGTGAAAATCTTACTTTCCGGGTTACTCTTCGAATTTTCGGCGCGGGGGCTCGGTCGGAGGATATTATAGTTACCTCTTCCTCGACGGCTTGGCTGTTCCCCGTGTCTTCCTGAAAAGATTTGATGTCAGTAAGGTGATGATAAAGAGTCAAGGGAGTTAAAAGTTACCTCTTCTTCATCATCATCAGTATCATCAAGTTTAAACATATCTGAAGCGCTTGGCTTCCTCTTCTTTGAATTTCCACTTGGCGGCTTTCCTTTCGGCTCTTTTTGCCGCTCTGGCTTGTTTGGCCGCCTCATGGTCATATTTGACCTTCCATAAGTTGTCATTGGCCTGTGAAAAATGATAAGGGGTTATGAGTAAAAGCAAGGTGTACTATAGTAAAGAGTATTTATTGAGGTTGATGACTCATTGCGGGGGCCGGGTTCTTCTTGCAGAAGGGAAGTAAGCCAAAGGCACTACTAGTCACCGTGCCTTCTTTCAACAAAGTATGGGTCATAACTTCAACCATATCATCTAGTAAGTCATCAGAACTGTGGCGCAGTGGGTCATCCTTCTCGCCAGTGTAAGAGCACATTAAACCGGAGTGGCGGCTTAACAGGATCACCCACCAGGAGATCCAGACTCGCACCAAATCAATATCGCTCAAGACATTGCCTAAGAGGGCTTTGATCTTCTTGATGGTAGGGGAAAGTGATAGACGTTCAAAGCGGTTAGTTTATCCGGCAACGGGTGATTTGATTCAAGGCACAGAGCGCGGAAGCCGGGCAGAGGGTTCTCGTCAGCCGAAGAAGTGTCCTGGCAATAAAACCACGTCTGGTTCCAGTCCTTTGGGTGGCTGGGCAGTTCGGCATAAGGAAAGAGGCAGTCTCTTCGCCGCTGAATTGAGATGCCGCCAAGTTCTAGACTGGGCCCATTGGCACGTTCATTTTGCCGGTTTAAATAGAATAGCTCTCTGAAAAAAGTAGATTGGGCTCTTCTCCCAGGTACACTTCGCAGAAAACTTGGAAGTTGCAGATATTTGACATGGAGTTGGGTCCAATGTCTTGAGGTCTGAGATCAAAGAAGTGCAAAACATCCCTGAAGAATTTTGAACCGGGTGGAGCAAAACCCCTGCTCATATGATTAGTAAACATGATCACCTCCCCCTCCTTGGGTTGAGGTTTCTCCTCTGACGGATTAGGAGCACGATAAGACATGACCTCCTTCTTAGGCAGATGGCCGAACTTCACGAATTCGGACAAAGTGCTCTCCGTAACAGTGGATTTGACCCAGTTGCAGGTCACGGGAGCTTTGGGAGCCTTGGGTGCCATTGTATAAATTGAAGCCTATGAAAAAAATAAGAATTTCTGGTTCAAATTTAACCCGGAAGAAAACATTTTAAGTCTGTTCAAGATGGCAGCTTAAGAAGGGGCCTAATGACATATGGGTAACTATGAAGTGATATTTAAGCCGCTACAGGTATCAAAGGCAGTTAAATTTCCTTAAGTCGCGAGAAGCAAGCAAGGTTGACAGATCAGTGTCATTTACTTAAACCGGCCACGTGGACGGTCGTGGTTAAACAAATTCGACAGAGGCAGTTTTAACAGGTTTCACAAGTTGCGACTATTATTTTGGATCAAACGGCTGTTCTGAAAAGAAAATTTTCTAGACCTAGGACTGGCACAGATGAAGTTCATAGGCTCGAACGGGGCCTCTGTGCAACGGAAAGGGATCTATTTGCATTTGGAAACGGGTGCGAAACAACCACCGCAATAGTTCTACATTGTCTGAAGATCAAAAGGGGGCATTGGAGGTAAAAACTATCAAGGGTTTGGCTTAGGCGATTACGAACGCCGACGAACTCGAAGAAGCCTTAATGCAGATCTAAAACAGGGGAAGAAGGGAACTCACAGATGCAGACTGGCTGCGGAGGTCCGCCGTTGTTTTTTCTGGTCGGGATCAGGTTGATGCAGCGGCCGGAGTCGGTGAAGACGAGGAGCTTCGCGGTGGCGGCGGCGGAGCTCGAGTAACAGAGAGACAGCGAGACGAAGAGGATGACCGAAAGGGGGGAGAATGGAAGACCTAGGTCGTGCCTATTTATAAGGGAAGACCGACTGAGACGGCGCGAGAAACGAGGAGACTAAACATTATTATCCAGCGGCCCCGACGCCTCGGTTTTCGGAACGGTCAGTAAAAGCAAAGATCCATTGGAGGATATGGCGGAGTAAAATATGAATTTAAGCAAAGATGACGTCACGGCGGGTTAACGCGGATCCAGAAGATGACGTCATGGCGGGTTAAAAACCTTTTGCGCAGGCAGTAGGCTGAAGGTTTATTTTTTAAGGTATTTTAAGATTGACATGAACCGGTTCAAATCAATCTGGGGCCTAATGTTGGGGATATAACTATTTGTGTAAGCCGCCCAGGAGGGGCCGGGTTATGCAAAGAAGACTCATCAGAAAGAAGCCCAAGGCCAAGCATGAAGATGGCGGTTCAATAAAGGGTCTAAGGCCCGCAGGCGGCTTAAGGCCCATAGTGGTAAACCGCCATGATGACATGACTTGTATCATAAGGTAGAATTAACTAGTCACCGAGCCGGACACTGTTTATGAGCCGTCCGGGACTCTGTAGACCGCAGGGCGTCCACCCGTGTATATAAGGGGACGACCCGCTGGCGGCTTAGGGCAAGAAACAACTCATCGAGAGCCGGGCATAGCGTATCTCGCTCCCTGGTTATCGAAACCTCAAGCAATACCAACCCAACTAGATGTAGGCCTTACCTTCACCGTAAGGGGCCGAACTAGTATAACTCTCTCGTGTCCTTTGTCCCGTTTAACCCCTTTAAGCTTCCTAGTTGCGATGGCTTCACGACTAAGTCCTTGCAAGAGGACATCTGCCGTGAAAATTCCACGACAGGACCCGTTGAATGTTGGAGGCACTCGTTGTTTCGAGCAAGCCATGGATTGATGCTTGTGGAGGAGGGGGAGTATAAACTTTACCATTCTGTTTGGGAACCGCCTATAATTTGTTTATCATGGAAGATATCGTCATCTCTTAGTTGTTATGTTGACAATGAAAGTATGCCGCTCAAAATATAATTTATCTCTATTTCAAAACTGAGCTGTGGCACCTCTACAAATCCCTGCTTCCCTCTGCGAAGGGCTTATCTATTTACTTTCATGTTGAGTCATCACCTTCTTATTAAAAGCACTAGCTGGAGAGCACAGCTGTCATTTGCATTCATTACTGTTAATCTATATCTGGTATGACTATGATTGGATCTCTTTTACCATGAATTACAATGTCTAGTCAGTCCTTGATCTTTAAAGGTGCTCTGCATTTATGTTTTGCGGTCTCAGAAAGGGCTAGCGAGATGCCATACTGTTGTATCATATTATGATTGTTTTGAGAAAGTGTTGTCATCCGAGATTTATTATTATCGCTCATTAGTTGATCATGCTATTGATATGAGTAAACATGATACCTGAGAATTATTGCAAATGTGGTTAGTTATGATCTTTGCTGAAAACCTGAATGCTGGCTTGACATAATTACAACCACAAGAGCAAACAGAGTTTGTAAAAGTTTTTCTTTTTCTCTTTCAGTTTGTCAACTGAATTGCTTGAGGACAAGCAAGGGTTTAAGCTTGGGGGAGTTGATACGTCCCTGTCGTATCTATTTTTCCGAACACTTTTGCCCTTGTTTTGGACTCTAACTTGTATGATTGGAATGGAACTAACCCGGACTAACGCTGTTTTCAGCAGAATTGCCATGATGTTGTTTTGTGTGCAGAAAACAAAAGTTCTCGGAATGACCTGAAACTCCACGCGATGTCTTATAAAAAATAATAAAAAATCCTCGCCAAAGATGAAGACCAGGGGGCCCACACCCTGTCCACGAGGGTGGGGGGCTCGCCCCCTACCTCGTGGGCCCCCTGGAGACCTTCCGACGCCAACTCCAACTCTATATATTGGCTTTCGAAGAGAAAAAAATCAGAGAGAAGAAATCATCGCATTTTACGATATAGAGCCGCCGCCAAGCCCTAAAACCTCTCGGGAGGGCTGATCTGGAGTCCGTTCGGGGCTCCGGAGAGGGGGATTCGTCGCCGTTGTCATCATCAACCATCCTCCATCACCAATTTCATGATGCTCACCGCCGTGCGTGAGTAATTCCATCGTAGGCTTGCTGGACGGTGATGGGTTGGATGAGATTTATCATGTAATCGAGTTAGTTTTGTTAGGGTTTGATCCTAGTATCCACTATGTTACGAGATTGATGTTGCTATGACTTTGCTATGCTTAATGCTTGTCACTAGGGCCCGAGTGCCATGATTTCAGATCTGAACCTATTATGTTTTCATGAATATATGTGAGTTCTTGATCCTATCTTGCAAGTCTATAGTCACCTATTATGTGTTATGATCCAACAACCCCGAAGTGACAATAATCGGGATACTTCTCGGTGATGACCATAGTTTGAGGAGTTCATGTATTCACTATGCGCTAATGCTTTGTTCCGGTTCTCTAATAAAAGGAGGCCTTAATATCCCTTAGTTTCCAATAGGACCCCGCTGCCACAGGAGGGTAGGACAAAGATGTCATGCAAGTTCTTTTCCATAAGCACGTATGACTATATTCGAATACATGCCTACATTACATTGATGAATTGGAGCTAGTTACATGTCACCCTATGTTATGATCATTACATGACGAACCGCATCCGCATAATTATCCATCACGATCCGGTGCCTCGAGCTTTCCATATACTGGTTCTCACTTATTTACTTTCCGTTACTCTTTGTTACAATCACTACAAAATACCAAAAACATTACTTTTGCTGTTTTTACTTTTGTTACCGTTACCACCACTATCATATTACTTTGCTACTAAACACTTTGCTGCAGATACTAAGTTTCCAGGTGTGGTTGAATTGAAAACTCAGCTGCTAATACTTGAGAATATTCTTTGGCTCCCCTTGTGTCGAATCAATAATTTTGGGTTGAATACTCTACTCTCGAAAACTGTTGTGATCCCCTATACTTGTGGGTTATCGGCAGCATCTGCCTCATCTGATGATGATTCTGATGATAATGCCGGCGGAGAAATTTCCATGCATGATCAAAGAGATTTGCATGACAAGTTGTACCAAACTCCCTCACCAGAAAAAGTTTCACCCCCTTTGAGATCTTCACCAAGGCTCGTCACCGTGCCATCAGATAAACCTTCGGGTTCTCCTGCCCAGTAGCGAAGAGAACATTATTGACCGACGAGAAAGCTGCTGCTCCTTCCAAGAAGGCCAAGATAATTGTTCCTGCTTCCATAGAGGAACTAAAGTATGATTTTGATCTCATCTTTGATATCATTGAAGGAGCTTCCTATGATGCAAATCCATCTCAGTTGAGAAGTTTGGGTCTACCTGAAGATGTTACCAAGATGGTAGCAAAGCACTTCTCTGAGCCGAGAGAATCACCAAGGAATCAAACTAGACTGTCGAGGACAAGAAACTCTTCGAGCAAATGAGGAGGGATGCCAAAACTGAGCCTAAAAGAAAAGACGTGAACAAGGGGATTCTCGATATTACAAAGGCCCTCACTATTATGAGGAATAACAAGATTGAGTGGCAATATAAGCTAAATATGGATGTTTCCCAGCTTTGTGATAGAAGAAATGATGAGCTAAAACATCAAGAAGATCTTGCTTGTCGAAGAGAAAGAGAAGAGAAGCGTCAGAAGGCTAAGGGCAGAGCTCACAAGCCAAAGACAAGCTCAGATCATCACATTCAACCTATAGCAACTAAGGCTCCTGTTGATTCAAGTGCTCCTCTGCAGTAGATACCTCCATCCCCTCATCCTAAGGAAGAAACCTAGCAACAAGCTGAGCCTGCGGTAGTTATCATTCCTATCTCAGATGCTCAAGAACCTGATGTGATGGAAATGTGTCTGAACAATACTGATGAAGGAAATGTTATACCCGAGCAACAAGTCCCAGAATAAAAATTTGACGAAGAGATTGAGATGGAAAAGGAAACTTAATCGCCTTTGAAGGAAAGTCAAGCTAAGCCCTCCGGGTCCACCAAGGAGGATGAGAAGGTTGAGGGGGAGCAAATTGCTTCCCGAGGAAATACCACCCCGGTCTCCTGATCTGGTGCCCCCACCCAGATGGAGGTTGACCCTTCTCCTGGTTCTTTGGCTTCATAGCCAGAACAGGAAGAAAAGAAATTGGAAGAGCCCATGGCTCGCGAAGAAGTAGCTCAAGCGGTAGTACCACCAGTTTTGCCCCATCTAGTTGTACCTCGAGTGTTGCCTCTGCAGACTGAAGGAGAGAATGTGGTGAGTCAAGTGACCGTAGGAGTTGTTATGCCTCCTCCCACTGTGTGTTCACCAAAAGAAAAGGCCCTAGTGCCTAAGAATTAAAAAGTCGTTGAAAGAGTTCCAGCGAAGGAAAGTGAAGGACAGACTAGTGCCCCCATGCCATCAGCTCCAGAGAAAGCGAAAAGGCCACTTGCCCCATTAAAGTCTATCGATGAGAATGTGCCAGCTTCTCATGATGTTCAGCCGATGGAAATCAGTGAGGAACAAATTAGGAAAAATCCCCAGGAGTCATTTCCACTATTTCCAGCTGAGTACGGCCGCAATGGCCCTACGTTTAATGAACATCTTCATCTCTCGAAGCTTGCCTTTTTGGGGGTCAGCCCTTATGAAGGAGAAAGAACATAACTGTCACCGAGGTTTTGGACTGAGGAACAAGCCGTCTATTATGCTCGGATTCTGTTCGCCAAGGATAGAATTTTGAATCATAAGATTTTGAACTTTGCTAAACTCGAAGATATGCCCTACTTCCATCATGCAATTGAGCATATTGAACATGCTCTCCTGAAGGGATTCATGCGTTTCAATCATGGCTGGAACAAAGAGATCATCCTTTAGTTCTATGCCACGCTTTATATCTCAGGAGATCCGCAACACCTCATCCTGGACTCTTGAGTGGATGACAGGCAGAGAAAGGATTAAATGTTCGGCAGATCGGTTTTTGGCGCTGATAAATATTCCTCAATGTGAGTTCGAGAAGGGTAGAGAGCATAGACTGCATTTCTGGGATGTGTCAGAACCACAACTCCACGTACTGATGGATTCCACCATGGTTGCTGATGAATGCATTGATGTTGATCTGAAGAAGTTGGCCTATGACCACAAAGTGTTATTTCACATTCTGTGCAATACTCTTACGCCAACGTACAGACCAGATTCCATCAAAGGCATTGTGGGAAATGCACTTGTGTCCATGTCTCAAGGGATTAAGTTTGATATTCCTGATCTTTTCATTCAAAACCTTGCATGTGCGGTTCACAGCCCTCGGTCTTTGAAGCCCTATGCTCCATGGATCATGTTTGCGGTGGAGCAGCTTACTCATGAGAAGTTTTTATGGGCTTATATTCTGAAGGTATTCCTGCCACCAGTTCATGATACTTTGCGCATTGTGAAGGATATTGGAAACGGGAAGGAACCTGTTGATATTGCTACAAATGCGTTTGTGTCTGATAATGCGCCGAAGGTTAAGAAGGCTGATGTCTACTACACAACCTTCTTCTTGTAGACTCATGTTGGGCCTCCAAGCGTAGAGTTTTGTAGGGAAGTAGCAATTTTCCCTCAAGTGGATGACCTAAAGTTTATCAATCCGTGGGAGGCATAGGATGAAGATGGTCTCTCTCAAACAACCCTGCAACCAAATAACAAAGAGTCTCTTGTGTCCCCAACACACCCAATACAATGGTAAATTGTATAGGTGCACTAGTTCGGTGAAGAGATGGTGATACAAGTGTAATATGGATAGTAGATATAGATTTTTGTAATATGCAAATATAAGAACAGCAAGGTAACTAGTAACAGAAGTGAGCAAAACGGTATTGCAATGCTTGAAAACAACGCCTAGGGTTCATACTTTCACTAGTGCAAATTCTCTCAACAATGATAACATAATTGGATCATATAACTATCCCTCAATGTGCAACAAAGAATCACTCCAAAGTTTCTATCAGAGAACATAGGACGAAAACGTGCATCAACTCCTATGCATAGGTTACCTCAATGTCACCCCGAGAATCCGTGAGTTGAGTGCCAAAACATACATCAAGTGAATCAATAGAACATCTCATTGTCACAACAGATATCCCATCACAAGACATACATCTAGTGTTCTCAAATCCAATACTCAATCCAACATAACGAAACCTCAAAGAGCAGGACTCAATTCATCACAACAAGGTAGAGAGGGAGAAACACCATATAATCCAACTATAGTAACAAAGCTCGCGGTACATAAAGATCGTGCCAAATCAAGAACACGAGGGAGAGATCAAACACATAGCTACTAGTACATACCCGCAACCCCTCTGGTGAACTACTCCCTCCTCATCATGGTGGCCGCAGGGATGATAAAGATGGCCTCCGGTGATGGTTTCCCCCCTCTGGCAGGCTACCGGAACAGGCTCCCGATTGGTTTTCGTGGCTACAGAGGCTTGCGGTGGCGGAACTTCCGATCTAGGGTTCTTTTCGAGGGTTTCCGTATTTATAAGAATTTTTGTCGTTGGAAACAAGTCAGAGGGGTGCCCGAGGGGCCCACAAGCCTGGAGCTAGCGCTGTGGGGGTAGGGCGCGACTAGCAGGCTTGTGGCCTCCTCGGTCACTTCTTGGCCCAACTTCGGTGCTTCAGGGGTCTCTTTTGGTCCATGAACAATCACCGTAAATTTTCAGCCCATTCCGAAAATTTTATTTCTGCACAAAAAATGACACCACGGTAGTTCTGCTGATAGCGTCAGTCCGGGTTAGTTCTAATCAAATCATACCAAAACCATGTAAAATTGTTGTAAACATGGCATGAATACTTCATAAATTATAGATACGTTGGAGATGTATCAGCATCCCCAAGCTTAATTCCAGCTCGTCCACGAGTAGGTAAATGATAAAAGAAAGAATTTATGGAGTGCGAATGCTACCTAATATATTTATCAATGTAATCTTATTTATTGTGGCATGAATGTTCAGATCCATAAGATTCAAAACAAAAGCTTAATATTGATATAAAAACAATAATACTTCAAGCATACTAATAAAGCAATCATGTCTTCTCGAAATAACATGGCCAAAGAAAGTTATCCCTACAAAATCATATAGTCTGGCTATGCTCCATCTTCATCACACAAAGTATTTCATCATGCACAACCCCGATGTTAGTCAAGCAATTGTTTCATACTTTTAGTGTTGTCAAACTTTTCCAACTTTGACGCAATACATGATCGTGAGCCATGGATATAGCACTATATGTGGAATAGAATATCGTGGTTGTGGAGAAGAAAAAACGAGAAAGTCTCACATCAACTAGGAAAATTAATGGGCTATGGAGATGCCCATCAATTGATATAGATACAAGTGAGTAGGGATTGCCATGCAACGGATGCACTAGAGCTATAAGTGTAAGAAATCTCAAAATGAAAACTAAGTGGGCGTGCATCCAACTTGCCTGCTCACGAAGACATAGGGCAATTTGAGGAAGCCCATCATTGGAATATACAAGCCAAGTTCTATAATGAAAAATTTCCACTAGTATATGAAAGTGACAAAATAGGAGACTCTCTATCATGAAGAACATGGTGCTACTTTGAAGCACAATTGTGGAAAAGGATAGTAACATTGTCCCTTCTCTCTTTTTCTCTCATTTTTTATTTTCTCTTTATTTTGTTTTTTTGGCTCTTTGGCCTCTTTGGCTCCTTGGCCTCTTTTTATTTTATAGCACATATATATGCCCGTGCGTTGCAATGGGAGAGATGTTTCTTTGGACAAGCAATGGGAGAGATAATTGATGTCTCCACCAAAAATGATCTCCATAGCGGTGCGATAGAGAGAGGAGTTATGGTCTTCTAGCGGGTCATGTTTGTCCCGCGAGATATTGATAGTGGTGGCATTATTCGACATGGCGGCAACCATCCAACTCATGCCTTTTCTTCCTTCGGGTCCACCTCTGACACGGGGTTGTGTCTGCCTCCTCATTTGGTAGCTATGCGACGACCTTCAGGGCACGGTTGCTTCGACCACTCTCTCTTACAATAGCGTAACTAGATGGATTAATAATTGTAGCACATAAATCCCGTTTCATTAGCATATTTAGCGCATAATCAGACATCAATGTCCCTTCTCTATTAGGGTCTATTCTCTTTGATTATTTTAGCTCTCACGTGCCCACAAACCTTTTTATTTGACCCAACCCAACATATTCTCTTTTATTGGCCCAATAAAAAAATTTCTCCCTCAGACGACCCAGTAGGGGAGTGCGGCTGAGGCCCAATACAACCTATACGACGGAGCAATTTTTTTCTTGGGCCAACTACGTGGGGGCAACTATATGACGCTAGTTGCGTAAAATAGCATGAGGGACGCACATCCGTTCGTGTATGGACCAACACACTGGTAGGCGCCAAGACGACCTGTGTTAGTAAGGTACGAAAAAATCCAAAATATTGTGAGTTGAAGGATCAAAATCAAGCCCTCAAAGACCTGAGTACGTGCTGCTAGCCACTCGAAGATACGAGTCCTACCAACCAATGGCCAGCTCAAACCTTTGAGATCATACTCCAATGTCAGATTGGACACAATTTTTGTTTTTTTAACTGTTTAAATAATATAAATTGCTGAATATTCTTGGAAACAAGAATAATTTTGAAAATCACAAACACTTTTTGAAATTCTTTACATATTCAAAAATACACAAAAAAAATTGAAACCCTCAGAATTCACAAATTTATTTGAAAACATAAACCTTTTATAATAACAGGGACATGTTTTGAATTTGTGATTTTGTTTGAAAAAGAAACATATTTTGAACATTGAGAACAACTTTTGAAAATGTGTTTCTTTAAACTCGGACATTATTTTTAATTTGTGAACATTTCACTAAAACAAGAATATTTTTCATATTTGGAACATTTTTAAATGCAATTTTTTGGGAAAATCTCAAACAACTTTGGAAAACACAAAGAAAAAATGGAACATTTTTAAGACTTGAAACAATTTTGGAAGAACAAAATTTAATGTTCGAACATTTTCTAAACAGAATATATTTCAAAATCCCAAACATTTTTAAAAATTCAATTTTGTGATATTATGAATTTTATTGTAAATTTTGGTTTTATGAACAAATGGAGAAAGAAAAATAAACTTGAAAGGAAAAAAGAAAAAAGAAAAGAAAATAGAAACAAATGGAAAAAGAAAAATCGAAACATACCACAGAAAAAAAAAAGAAAACGGTTGAGCCCTATGCCAATTTGCGACTATTTTGGAATGAGAACAAATATTTAATGTTCTAAATTTTTCCAAAACATAATACATTTTAAAGTTCTTAATTTTTTTAAAATTCGAAATTTATAGTATAATGAAGTTGTTTCAAAATTTTGAATTTACGGAAAGAAGGGAGAAAAATATAAACTTGAAAGAAAAAAAGACCAAAGAAAAAGAGAAAGAAACAGAATAAGAAAAATAGAAGCATAACACAAAAAAAACATTTCAGCCTAGCTTGGGCGCCGAGTGCGAATTTGCGACTATCGAACGCTCGTACGATAAATAGGGTTTTCCCACCTGCGTGGGCACGAAAATAACTAGGTTGGCTTTGCTGGGCCACACTGCGGGTGGCCCATGTATGAAATCTGGCGTTTTTCTTTTCTAATTGACGAACATACAAAAAATTAGTACCACCTTGAATAGAAAAGAAATCTTTTCGTTGATGAACAGATGAAAAATTGGAGAAATACACCTTGCTTTATTAGTAGGTATAGAAGTCCAGAGTCTCATCCCGACTTGTGAGGGAATCATAGTCTCCATCATCCTTTCCTCACATGGGACAATGCTCTAATAAAGATGATCATCACACTTTTATTTACTTACAACTCTAGAATTACAACTTGATGCTAGAACAAGGATATGAGTCTATATGAATGCCTCCGGTGGTGTACCGGGATGTGCAATGATCAAGAGTGACATGTATAAAAAATATGAACGGTGGCCAAGCCACAAATACTATGCCAACTACATGATCATGCAAAGCAATATGACAATGATGGTATGTGTCATAATAAACGGAACTGTGGAAGTTGCATGGCAATATATCTCAGAATGGCTATGGAGATGCCACAATAGGTAGGTCTGGTGGCTGTTTTGAGGAAGGATATACGATGGGTTTAATGCACCAGTGAAAGTCACGCGGTACTAGAGAGGCTAGCAATGGTGGAAGGGTGAAAGTGCGTATAATCCATGGACTCAACATTAGTCATAAAGAACTCACATACTTATTGCAAAAGTTTATTAGCCATAGAAACGAAGTACTAATACGCATGCTCCTAGGGGACATGTTGGTAGGAGTTAACCATCGCACGCTCCCGACCTCCACATAAAGGATGACAATCAAGAAAATAAATCATGCTCCAAGTTCATCACATAACGGTTCGCCATACGTGCATGCTAAGGGAATCACAAACTCTGACACAAGTATTTCTACCAATCCACAATTATCACTAGCATGACTGTAATATCACCTTCTTTATATCTCAAAACAAATGCAAGGAATCAAACTTCTCATATATTCGATGCTCTTTATATGAAATTTTTTATTATATCCCTCTTGGATGCCCATCATACTAGGACCAAATTCATAACCTAAGCAAATTGCCATACTATTTTTAAGACTCTCAAAATAGTATAAGTGAAGCATGAGAGTTCATGACAAACTACTCCAAAAAGATATAAGTGAAGATCAATGAGTAGTCAAATAATTATGAGCTATGTGAAGATCTCTCTCATTTAGGAATTCAGATCTTAAGTATTTTATTCAAACAACAAGAAAAACAAAATAAAATGATATTCCAAGGATAGCACATATCATGTGAAGAAGCAAAAACTTAGGCTCAAGCAAAACTAACAGACCATTGTTGAAGAAGAAAGGTGGGATGCCAACCGGGGCATCCCCAAGCTTAGATGCTTGAGACTTCTTGAAATATTACTTTTGGGATGCCTTAGGAATCGCCAAGCTTTAGCTCTTCTATCTCCTTAATTCCTCTCATATCACATTTTCCCTAATTCTTAAAACTTCATCCACACAAAACTCAACAAGAACTCGTGAGATAAGTTAGTATAAATCAATGCAAAACCTTATCATTCTCTACTGTAGAAAATCACTAAAATTATAATTTGATATTGCATACTAAATGCCTCTGCATATTTAATACCCCTATCCTCAAATAGAATCATTAAATAAGCAAACTTATGCAAACAATGCAAACAAAACAGCAATCTGTCTAAACAGAACAGTTTGTATAGAATGCAAGAAGATTCATACTTCTCTAACTCCAAAAATTCTAAAAACTTACCACACTGTAGAAAATTTGTTATTCCTCAACGTGTAAAAATTTGAATATTTTATCGTGTTCTATCTCTCCAGAAGAATTCAGACAATGATATAAAACTTTATGTTTTCAAAACAACAATATATAGACTTGCAAATAAGCATGGTAAAGGCTGTACTTGACCTTTTTATTGAACTAAAAGATGGAGAACATTATTCTAAATAATATCAAGCAAATACAAATAATAAAATGACGCCCGAAGTAAAACTCATATCATGTGACAAATAAAAATATAGCTCAAGTGAGGTTACCGATAATGTTGGAGACGAAAGAGGGGATGCCTTCCGGGGCATCCCCAAGCTTAGATGCTTGGTTGTCCTTGAATATTACGTTGGTGTGCCTTGGGCATCCCCAAGCTTAGTCTCTTGCCACACTTTATTCTGTAGTCCATCTAAACTTCACCCAAAACTTGAAAACTTCACAACACAAAACTCAACAGAAAACTCGTAAGCTCCGTTAGTATAATAGAGCAAATCACCACTTAGGTACTGCTGTGAACTCATTCTAAATTTATATTGGTGTTATCTACTGTATTATAACTTCTCTATGGTTCATACCTCCCGACACTACCATAGATTCATCAAAATAAGAAAACAACACAATGAAAATAGAATCTGTCAAAAATAGAATAGTCTGTAGTAATCTGGAAATTTCATATACGTCTGTAACTCCAAAAACTCTGAAAAATAGGAAAATCTTGGAAATTTGTATATCAATCTTGTGTAAACAACTCAGATCAAAATCATGCTTCTGTGAATTCCTAAAATTCTGGCAATGAGCACAAAAGTTTTTGTTTTTCAGCAAGATCAAATCAACTATCACCATAGACCATCCCAAAGGTATTATGTGGCACTTTATTGAAATAAAAGCTATAAAATGTGATTATTACAGTAGCCTAATCATGTGAACACACAAAAACAGTAGGTAGATATATTGGGTTGTCTCCCAACAAGCGCTTTTCTTTAATGCCTTTCTAGCTAGGCATGATGATTTCAATGATGCTCACATAAAAGATAAGAACTGAAACATAACGGGAGCATCATCAAGCATATTAATAGCATATTTAAGTCTAACCCACTTCCTATGCATAGGGATTTTGTGAGCAAACAACTTATGGGAGCAAGAATCAACTAGCATAGGAAGGCAAAACAAGCAAAACTTCAAAACTTTCAACACATAGAGAGGAAACTTGATATTATTGCAATATGTACAAGCACATCTTCCCCTCTCATAATAATTTTCAGTAGCATCATGAATAAATTCAACAATATAACTATCACATAAAGCATCATTTTCATGATTCATAAGCATAGAAATTTAATACTATCCACATGCGCAATTTTATTCTCATCAATAATAGTGGGAGCAAACTCAACAAAATAACTATCATGAGATACTTGATTGACATAATCAAATTGAATGTTAAAATCATGATGAAAAGTTTCATGGATATCATTACTCTTTATTGCATACATATCATCACAATAATCATCATATATAGCAACTTTGTTCTCATAGTCAATTTAACATCTTCCACGATAGTGGATTCATGATTAAATAAAGTCATGACCTCTCCAAATCCACTTTTATAAATATTGTGAAAAGATTCAACACCCTCCTAAATAGTGGGATCATTAACTAGAGTTGACACTCTTCCAAACCCACTTTCATCAACATAATCATCATAAATATGAGGCATGCTATCATCATAATAAATTTGCTCATCAAAACTTGGGGGAAATATCACCTTCATCAAACATAGCATCCCCAAGCTTATGGCTTTGCATATCATTAGCATCATGGTTATTCAAATAATTCATAATCATGCTCATCATTCAAAGATTTAGTGCCAAACATTATATTGAATTCTTCTTCTATCAATTGAGCACAATTTTCCAATCCATCATTTTCACGAAGACATTTAGAAAATGAAGCATATGAGGCAACCTCAATTCCATTTTTTATAGTTTTTTATAAACCAAACTAGTGATAAAACAAGAAACTAAAAGATTCAATTGCAAGATCTAAAGATATACCTTCAAGCACTCACCTCCCCGGCAACAGCGCCAGAAAAGAGCTTGATGTCTACTACGCAACCTTCTTCTTGTAGACGTGTTGGGCCTCCAAGCGCAGAGTTTTGTAGGACAGTAGCAATTTTCCCTAAAGTGGATGATGTAAGGTTTATCAATCCATGGGAGGCATAGGATGAAGATGGTCACTCTCAAACAACCCTGCAACCAAATAACAAAGAGTCTCATGTGTCCCCAACACACCCAACACAATGGTAAATTGTATATGTGCACTAATTCTGTGAAGAGATGGTGATTCAAGTGTAATATGGATTGTAGATATAGGTTTTTGTAATCTGAAAATAAAAAAACAGAAAGGTAACTAGTAACAAAAATGAGCAAAAACGATATTGCAATGCTTGAAAAATAGGCCTAGGGTTCATAATTTCACTAGTGCAAATTCTCTCAACAATGATATAACAATCCCTCAATCTGCAACAAAGAATCACTCCAAAGTTTCTATCAGAGAACATAGGACTAAAACGTGCATCAATCCCTATGCATAGATTACCCCAATGCCATTGATGTTTGCTTGAACTACGTCGGTATTTCCCCAAAGAGGAAGGGATGATGCAGCGCATCAACGGTAGGTATTTCCCTCAGTGATGAGACCAAGGTTATCGAACCAGTAGGAGAACCATGCAACACCACATAAACAGCTCTTGCACACCAAGAACAAATACTTGCAACCCGACGTAAGAGAGGGGTTGTCAATCCCTCACGGGAAGATAGGTAAAATTGTAGTAGATTGGATAAATAGATCTCGCGGGAACTCGAGATAAAATAAACAACAATAAATTGTAGTAAGGTATTTTTGTATTTTTGGATTAATAGATCTGAAAATAAAAGCAAATAAAAATAGATTGCGAAGGAAAATATAATAAAGAAGAGATCCGGGGCAGTAGATTTCACTAGTGGCTTCTCTCAAGAAAAATAGCAAACAACGGGTAAACAAATTACTGTTCGGCAATTGATAGAACTTCAAATACTCATGACGATATCTAGGTAATGATCATTATATAGACATCACGTCCAAGATTAGTAGACCGACTCCTGCCTGCATCTACTACTATTACTCCACACATCGACCGCTATCCAGCATGCATCTAGTGTATTAAGTTCATGGAGAAACGGAGTAATGCAATAAGAACGATGACATGATGTATACAAGATCTATTTACGTAGAAATAGACCCCATCTTGTTATCCTTTATAGCAACGATACATACTTGTCGGTTCCCCTTCTGTCACTGGGATCAAGCATCATAAGATCGAATCCATCACAGAGCACCTCTTCCCATTGCAAGATAAATAGATCAAGTTGGCCAAACAAAAACCAAATATCGGAGAAGAAATACGAGGCTATAAGTAATCATGCATATAGGAGATCAAAAGACTCAAATAACTTTCATGGATAAACACATAGATCTTATCATAAACTCAAACTTCATCAGATCCCAACAAACACACACAAAAAGAGTTACATCAAATAGATCTCCAAGATACCATTGTATAGGGAATCAAGAGAGAGAGAGAGAGAGAGAGAGGAAGCCATCTAGCTACTAACTACGTAACCATAGGTCTACAATGAACTACTCACGCATCATGGGAGAGGCACCAATGAGGATGATGTACCCCTTCGTGATGGTGCCTAGATAGGATTTGGTGGTTCTGGAACTTGAGGCGGCTGGAATTAATTTTCATTTTCATCCACTCCCCTTGGGTTTCTAAAATATTGGAGTATTTATAGAGCAAAGAGGTGGTGCGGGAGGCCACCGGGGTGGGCACAACCCACCTAGGCGCGCCTGGGCCCCTAGGCGCGCCCTGGTGGGTTGTGCTCCCCATGGAGCACCCCTCAGGTACTTTCTTGTCCCATCTAGTATCTTCTGGTCCAGAAAAAATCCACAAAAAGTTTCGCTGCTTTTGGACTCCGTTTGGTATAGATTTCCAGCGATGTAAAAAACAAGCAGAAAACTACAACTAGCACTGGGCACTATGTCAATAGGTTAGTACCAAAAAATGATATAAAATGATTGTATAACATCCAAGAATTATAACAACATGGAACAATAAAAAATTATCGATATGTTGGAGACGTATCAGCATCCCCAAGCTTAATTCCTGCTCGTCCTGGAGTAGGTAAATGATAAAAACAGATTTTTTTCATGTGGAATGCTGCCTAACATGGTCATCACATATTCTTTTCTTTGTAGCATGGACGTTTGGACTTTTATATGGTTCAAAGCAATAGTCTAGTTTTGACATGAGGACTTTAATACTCAAGCATATCAACAAGCAACCACATCTTTCAAAATATCAACACTAAAGAAAGTTATCCCTAGCCCATTACGCTCAATAATTGATCCATTCATGAAACAAACTCACATATTAGCTACACCCAATGCTCAAGTATGATCCTAGTGACCCTTAGTTGGTGCTTTATAAGAGAAGATGGAGATTCAAATAAAAAATAAAAATTGCATAATGTAAAAGAAAGGCCCTTCGCGGAGGGAAGTAGGGATTTGTAGAGGTGCCAGAGCTCAAAGAAAAAAAGATAGAGATAAAACATTTTAGGAGGCATGCTTTTCCTGTCAACAAAAATGATCGAGTAGTTCCCAATACTTTCCATGCTAGATATATCATAGCGGTTCTGTCGGATTTCGGGTTCCGGCAAAACCCTTGAGGTTCGAACACTTGGGTGCGCATGAAGATCTCTCCCTACCTAATCACGCCCTCAGCCTCGCCGCGATCTCAAAGACTAGCTCGACGAACCTGCAACACAAGAGACACGAGATTTATACTGGTTCGGGCCACCGTTGTGGTGTCATACCCTACTCCAGTGTGGTGGTGGTGGATTGCCTCTCGGGCTGAGGATGAACATTACAAGGGAAGAACAGCCTCCTGAGGTGAGGTGTTCTTATGCTCGATGAGCTTGTGTGGGTGAGGATGATCTGAATCAGTTGCCTCCTAAGGTGGTGGCTATTCCTATTTATAGGGGCCTGGTCCTCTTCCCAAATATTGAGCGGGAAGGGATGCCACAACGGCCAATTTGAAGGGGGACAACTAGTACAGGTTATCCTGACAAAAGTAGTCTTCGCCTGCCAAAGGCTCTAGTGGTGACGCCGTCTTTGGGCTCGACGGTGACCTTCGTCCTGCCGTCCTACTAGTCTTGGTCTCATTGCACCGATATGGAAACCTTTGCCTGATGCCTTGGGACTCCTCACCTGCGCTTGCCCCTTTAGCACCAAAGTGGAAACGAGGACATTGCACGCACTGGAGCCCACCTGGCTCCACTCGTCATGGCTTGCGTCACAGGAACCTCGCGAGGTGTCCCTTGCCTTGATCTCTCCGCCCCTCGCGAGCTAGCCTGGTGAGGCCGCTCCCGAGGAGGTCTCGTGTCGTCCGCCTCGCGAGGCTTGGCCCCTTGCGAGGGTCTTGAGTGTTTGTTGGCGAAGATGGGCCGTACGGGGCCACTGGTGGAGCCACGCTGTGGGCTGCAGGCAGGCAAGTCTGGGGACCCCTGTTCCCAGGACGCTGACAGTAGCCCCCGGGCCCAAGGCGCGCTCGGACTTGGCTTCGAGGCGAAGCCAAAGGGCAAGTGCGGAGCGTCGTGGGCCCCAACAACCTGCGGCCTTGGTCGATGCGTGGCGATTGACGGGACGTGGGCGGCCTCGCTTCCCACATAGCCTTGAAATCCGCCTGGCTAGGCGGCCACTGCATCCTACACAGTTATTTCCCCATTGCTGGCAACGCACTCCCCAACTTCTTTGCTTCCTCGTACCTTTGCTTCCCCTTCCAATTCGACTCAAACTCAGCCCCCTCTATCGCCATGGCGTCGAACCGGATGGAGAAAGGGATGAAGCCCCTGTCCTCAGCCGGCCCACCTCCGGCAGTCGAGCCCGCCGTCGGCCGATCGCGGGTGCTCAACTAGGAGGCCATGGATAAGGTCTGCCCTGCACTCGCTACCAGCTTCAACGAATGGGGAGGGACGGTGGCCTGGCTCGCGTCCCGAGCCACCATCAATAGGACGGCCACCGAGGTCCAGTTCTTCATTGATGCCCTGTGGGATGGCCTGGTTCCTCCCTTCTCCGCCTTCTTCGATGTCATGCTTTCCCATTATCAGATCCATATGCCGCACCTTGATCCCCAATCCGTTGCCCTTCTCGCCGTCTTGGCCTTTGTGTGCGAGGCCATGGTGCGCATTGCTCCTTTTGTGGCCCTCTTGCGCCATTTCTTTTCGCTGCACCTGACCGATCCCCGGGCAGTGCTCGGGGTGCCCGAGCTTCCAGGCCGTGGCGGCGATAGCAGGCTCAGGGATTGACTTTGATCTCCCGCCGTCTACGGGCGAGTTTCGGACACGGTGGGTGTATGTTGATGTCGGAGTACTCAGCCCCCTGCTCTCGCCACCGTCGTCACCCGCTGTCCCCAGCTCCGGCTGGGGTCACGAGGAGCTCGTGAGCTCCCGTCTCGCTTTCGTCTAGCTCCGGCTGAGGAGGCTGAAGGATCTTGGTGTGACTGCGCCCAAGGTGATGAAGGAGTACCTCCGACGCTGCATCGCCCCACTCCAGCGCAATTCCCAACCGATGTGGGCCTTGACCTGCGACTAGGATCGCTGAGGCTTCAGGAGTCGGGGCTTCGGGCCGTGGCACGAAGGACGTTGCTTGAAGTCTTGGCCGACTACCCCTCGCCAGGTGACTTGCCGTAGGAGGGTTTTTGCTTGTACAGCTGCTCGAACAGGGTGGAGTTCGCCGGGCAGATGCCCTCCTTCGATGAATGGGGGCTGCGTCCAGTCGGCCTTGTGGGTCCTCGCGAGAATCCCGTCACCGTGGTTCCTATCCTTATCGTCGGCGCCGAACTTGCCCCAGGAATGGATGCAGGGGGGCAAGTACTGCTGGAGGCCAGGTGCACGGGTGACGAGGTGCTGACGCTGCCCGAGGCTCCTGAGGCGCCATCCTCATGAACCCGTGACCCCCGCCCTGTAGCGGTAGTTGAGGAGCCGACACGACCCGCCGCTCCTGAGGCCAAAGTTCCCGAGGCCTCCGCGAGCCGTCGCGAGGCGGAGCCCGACAGCTCTTCCCAGCTCGGCGCCCCTGAGGTCGTCTCCTTGGGTGCTTCTCCAGTCGCGCCCTGTTCTAGCCGCCACTTCCAGCGCTTCGGCAGGTTTCGCGTGGACTTTGAAGCACTCCGCAAGAGGAAGGGGTCCCCAGACCGCAGCGGTTGTGCCCTCCGGCCATTGAAGCAGAGGAAGTAGATCACCATAAATGAGTAAGTACCTTATCTTTGTGATCCCTTGAGTGCTGCTTCCCTTCCTGACGGTGACCTTTCAGGATCCCTTCTACTAAAGTCGTGAAGCCTCTCAGGAAGCAACCTCCTCTTGCCTCGAGTCTCCCGCTGGCCTTGAGTGTCCCGAGCCAGCATGCCGCCCCTGGCGCGAGGTCGGCCGGAGAGAAAACACGCCAGCTTGGCGTCTCGAACCCTCGCTCCTGCCGTCTCTTCTTCGTGGCCTTGCCGGAGGTGCGGTGAGCGTGCCAAGGGCTCGTCCTATGGTTGTGGACGACGGCTGGATGGCTTCAGTCATGGCTTCCCCTTCAAGCACCGAGCCTTGACTTAATCGGGCTCCCGCCAAAGCCCAGTCGGTGATGGGGGGGGCACCAGCCCCTGCTGAAAGGGGGCGAGCCGCTTCGGGTCCCGTCTGCAATTCCCGCCGCGGAGGACGGGATCGATCGCGCGCTTGAGTTTGTGCACCAAACGGAGCATCGTCCGCCATGAGCTTTTCCAGGAGGCAATGGGCGCGATGAGCCGGCTCGGCGAAGAACTCGTGGATGTAGGCACGCACCTCGAGGCCGAGGGTCTTTGGCTAATGGAGGAGTGGCATAAACTGAAGGTGGCCATCAACCTCGGGCGCCACCAGCGCGAGATTGATAATGTGAAGGCCGAGGTGTCTCTTGCGGCCTCGCGCGAGGCCTGCACTCGTGCCCTGGAAGAGGCCCGGGAAGCTGACCGTCGTCGTGAGGTCGTAGAAAAATGCGCGAGGGAGCTCCAAGCTGGAGCAGCAGGTGGAAACGCGCAAAGCCGCCCTTGCGTTGATGAGGGGGACAACTGCCGAGGAGGGAGAGATCCTGAAGCGCGAGGAAACGCTGGCGCTGGAAGCCATGGAGCACAGCCTTGAGCTTGAGAGGTTGGAGACGTGGGAGCGCCAGGTTGCCCAAGCGGAGGATGCCGCTAACGTGCGCGAGGCGAGGATCCAGAAGGAGGTCGACAGCAAGGTGGCCAAGGCGTGCGCGGATCTTGTCGGCAGGTACGACCTGAAGCTGGAGCTGTTGGAAGCCGAAGCGATGGGTTGGACTACTGCCCTCAGGATAGAGTTGGCTGAGGTGGAGCAACGCGAGAGGGCCGCTGCGGCCGCCCTGGTCTCGGTGCAGGCTGAGCTGGCCTCCGCCCGCGCTGAGCTGCTTTCTCTTCAGCAGCGAGTCACCACCGCCGAGTCCTTCACGTAGTAGAGCAGGGAGGAAGTGCTTCAACGGCGGACGTTGGAGCGCGTGCACGCCCCATGCTCCAAGACCTCAGGAACAGGGCCAACACGGCGCTGGGCTACATCTACGACGAAAATGCCCCTCATCCCCACGCGAACGATTATGCCAGTCAACTCCGCTTCTTCACTGACGTGGTGACACGTGTGGAGAACCGATCAAAGAGGGCTCGCCAGCTTGTTGAAGAGAGGAGTCATGGCCTGCTCGGGCGTGCGTTCTCCTGCGTCTTCAGCCACCTCCAGAACACTTACCCCAACTTCGATTTTGACGCCGCCATTGCTCCCGTACCCGAGGCCATCCGGGGTGACCTGGCGTGATGGGTGGAAGACAATGTGGATGCGCTGGTCAGGCCTTCACTTCCGATGACGATGCGGTGGTGGGCACGACGGATGAAGGCGACGTGGTCGACGATGGCGAGGGCGGCGCCGATGACGGTGACGGTGATGCCAGCGATGGTGACAGCGACGCCAGTGACGCGTTTGAAGGCGACCCGGGGGATTCCATGAGTGACATGTACGATTGAACCCGTGCTTCCCTGTTGTTTATCCTGCATGCGAAAACTCGGGCACGGCCCTGGAGGTTGTAAGAGCATTTTGGGAGGGGAAGCCCCTCATGTAAACAGATTACTACCTCTACTTTTTAGGCCAAGCCAGATATGTGTCTTCATGAGCCCGTGAGCCCTGCTGTGAGTTTGCTGCTATGGTTTACCTTAGCCAGGACAGGTCCCGAACTGGCTCATGAGGTTGGGAGTTTCTGAGGAGCCTGCCGACCCGTCCGAGAGGGCCTCGCGGGAAGCAAGCGCCAGCGATGGCAGGTCATGACTGCAGCGCGCGTGCTATATACCCAGCCCCCGCTCGTGAGGGGCTCGCGAGGGGGGAGGCAACGGGTGCAAACTCCAAATCAAGGTAAGGAACCAGATTGCAAGAAATCGCGTGAACGAGAAAAGGCACCCCCCGCGCACAACAATGAAAATTCAACTTCAAACTTAAATCCAAAGCCAGAAAACAGGGCTACAGAATAGAGGTTAAAAGCAAATGGCGGCGTCCGGCGCCTAGTCTAGTATTCTTGTCTTCTCACCAGCGCGGAGCTAAGTGCTGCCACTAGGACGTGGGAGGGAGCCCCCGAGGCCCGAGGGCGGCACTCCTGGGACTCCGGGGCGTGTACAACCCCACTCATTATTACGTGAGAGTGTCACGAGCGGAGGCCTTCACAGGCGTGAGCCTTACTTCATATCGCCAGACGAGGGCCCCACCTTGCGCCACCCTCGACCACCATTGGAGGCGTCCGGAAACTAGGACAATGCCAAGGGGCAAAGGGGACGCCAGTGGCACCCTCAGCGACCATGGGTCCTCTGCCGGGGGCAAGGCTCACCAGCGCCTCCCCGGTAGAGGGCCTACCTCCGAGGTGCGCCCTGCTCCGTGCGGCGTGGGGAGGGGCCTTGCTCCCGGCCCCTCCCCTGCAGCCGCCAGTATGCTCCTCCTGGCGGAAGAGAGGCCGTCGAGCTAGGGCCACCATCCGCCGCTGTGACCTGATCCTCCTGCGACCCATGTTTAGCGTAAGCTTGCTCCAGAGAGATTAGCGGTACCCTGTAGCTGTTGTCGCCGGCACGGTCAGCGAGGTTCCCGGGAGGCTCCTGGAGGGCCTCATCTTCTAGCGCCTCCTCCTCCCAGCCTGGTTCGAGGAACGAGCCAGGGTCGTCTTCCATCAGGTACTCCTGGTCCACCATGCGAGGCACGTAGGCCTCCGAGGCCGTCGCCTCGAAGACCTCGCCGAAGTGCCCCACACTCCATGCTGCCCGGCCCAGCGTACCACCCTGAGGATGGTAGGGCGGCATTTCTGCCGGGGCCATAGGTGGCGACGCTCGTGCCTGCGCTCGTCGGAGGTGGCGCGGGTGCGATTGGGCGTCTGGTGCTGCTGGTCGCGCCGACATCGATGAAGCCTCTGGGTGCGGCAGGGGGCGCGCGGGCGTGGCAAGGCCCGCCATGCGATCCGGCCGCGACCTGTGGCATAAGCTGGGAGTAGAAGGGCGGTGCCCCCAAGGCTGCGGCATTCAGGAGCTCGGCGACATGCTCCAGCAACGCATCCTGGCCGCTTTCCATTAGCCGGCATCGCAGCAGCTCCCGAGCCACCGTGAGCGCGACCCTCATGTTTGCTTGTTCCCGTCTGGTGTGCGGCACCGTGGCCACAGCGTGGCTTGAGGCCCTTGCGGCTTCCCATGCTTGTCGTGGAGTAAGGGCGGACGGCGAGTGACCGCGCCGCCCGCGCCCCGCGGCGTTTGGTGGTGCACGTGCTGCCTGGGGCGCGGGGTTGAGGTCTTCTTGGGCAGACGGGGCCGCCCGGGCTGGCCAAGCTGCCCAACGGTCGCCCTTGGTCCTCGAGTCACCGGATATCAGAGCCGCGGAGTGTCGGCGGATCAACTGGTGGAAGGAAAGCTTCGGTGCACCCCTACCTGGCGCGCCAAATGTCGGATTTCGGGTTCCGGCAAAACCCTTGAGGTTCGAACACCAGGGTGCGCACGAAGATCTCTCCCTACCTAATCACACCCTCAGCCTCGCCGCGATCTCAAATCCTAGCTCGACGAACCCGCAACACAAGAGACACAAGATCTATACTGGTTCGGGCCACCATTGTGGTGTAATACCCTACTCTAGTGTGGTGGTGGTGGATTGCCTCTCAGGCTAAGGATGAACAGTACAAGGGAAGAACAGCCTCCTGAGGTGAGGTGTTCTTGTGCTCGATGAGCTTGTGTGGGTGAGGATGATTTGAATCAGTTGCCTCCTACAGTGGTGGCTAGTCCTATTTATAGGGGCCTGGTCCTCTTCCCAAATATTGAGCGGGAAGGGATGCCACAACAGCCAGTTTGAAGGGGGACAACTAGTACAAGTTATCCTGACAAAAGTAGTCTTCGCCTGCCAAAGGCTCTGGTGGTGATGCTGTCTTGGGCTCCACGATGGCCTTCGTCCTGCTGGTCTTGGTCTCATTGCACCGATATGGAAACCTTTACCTGATGCCTCAGGACTCCTCGCTTGCGCTTGCCCCTTTAGTACCAAAGAGGAAACGAGGACACTGCGCGCGCTGGCGCCCGCCTAGCTCCAGTCGTCATGCCTTGCGTCACAGGAACCCCACGAGGTGTCCCTTGCCTTGATCTCTCCACCCCTCACGAGCCAGCCTGGTGAGGCCGCTCCCGAGGAGGTCTCGTGTCGTCCTCCTCGCGAGGCTTGGCCCCTTGCGAGGGTCTTGAGTGTTTGTTGGCGAAGATGGGCCATACGGGGCCGCTGGTGGAGCCACGCCGTGGGCTGCAGGCAGGCAAGTTTGGGGAACCCCGTTCCCAGGACACCGACAGGTTCCCAAAAAGAAAATAAAGTTTGTTCCTTTTTGACCATACTTTCACTTTACATGGCTAACCATATCCACGGGTGCTTTCCATACCAACACTTTCCAAGGAATTTATTATTTGACAACATAAAGTAAATTCATTTTTCATTTTGAGACTGGGCATCCCTAATACCTTTGCCGTACTCTCGTGCAAGACAAGTGAATAAACACTCATCTTGAGAATAACACAACTAGCATGGAAATAGATTAGCCAGCCCCTACCATTTCATGAGCGGTAGGAGCACACAAAAGAGAACTTTATTTTGAAAATTAGAGATGACACATACAAATTTGCTTAGAACGGCAAAATAATACCGCATATAGGTAGGTATAGTGGACTCATGTGGCAAACTGGTTTAAAGGATTTTGGATGCGCAAGTAGTGATCATACTTAGTGCAAATGAAGGCTAGCAAAAGATTGAGAAGCATCCAACCAAGAAACAAAAAATCTGATAAGCGAGCATTAATCATAACTAACACCGAATAATGCACCACAAGTAGGATGTAATTTCATTGCATAACTATTGACTTTCGTTATTGCATAGGGAATCACAAATCTTAACACCAATATTCTTACTAAAGCATAATTACTCATCAACATGACTCACATATCATGTCAACATATCTCAAAACTATTACAAAGAATCAAGTTTATTTTGTCCAATGGTCTTCATGAAAGTTTTTATTATATCCTTCTTGGATATCTATCACTTCGGGACTAGTTTCATATGTTGCTTTTAATAAGCTCAAACAAATATAAGTGAAGAACATGTGCATCATATTTCTTTCTCTCAAATTAATTTAAGTGAGGCAAGAGTTTCTTAAAAAAAATTACTAACTCTCAAATAAATCTAAGTGAAGCATGAGAGCATTTCTTCCAAAATAACAAAGCACACCGTGCTCAAAAAGATATAAGTGAAGCACTAGAGCAATTCGAAGGGTCTAAAAATTTAAGTGAAGCATAGAGAGCAATTCTAACAAGTCATAGCATAATTTTGGCTCTCTCAAATAGGTGTGTCCAACAAGGATTAATGACTCAAAATAAAAAGTGAAAAAGCAAAGACTCATATCATACAAGATGCTCCAAGCAAAACTCATAATATGTGACGAATAAAAATATAGCTCCAAGTAAAATACGGATGGTTGTTAGAAGAAAGAGGGGACGCCACTCAGGGGCATCCCCAAGCTTAGTTGCTTTATACTTCCTGAATATTATATTGGGGTGCCATGGGCATCCCCAAGCTTATCCTTTTGCTAATCCTTATTCCTTCATCCATCGTAAAATCACCCAAAACTTGAAAACTTCAATCACACAAAACTCAACAAAAACCTTCGCGAGATCCATTAGTATAAGAAAGCAAATCACTACTATAAGTATTGTAGAAAACCCATTCATATTTTATTTTTCCATTATATCTACTGTATTCCAACTGTTCTATGGCAAAAACTCTTCAAAGAAAACCATAGAATCATCAAAACAAGCACACAACGCAAAGAAAACAGAATCTGTCAAAAACAGAACAGTTTGTAGCAATCTGGATATTTCGAATACTTCTGTAACTCTTAAAATTCTGAAAAAATTGGACACCATGAGAAATTTGTATATCAATCTTGTGGAAAAAATTCAGAAGTTTTCGTCGCTTATGTGATTTTTAAAAATTCTGTGACTGGCGCACAAAGTTTCTATTTTTCAACAAGATCAAAGCAACTTTCAACCAACATGATCCCAAAGGCCTTGCTTGGCACAAACACTAATTGAAACACAAAAAACACAATCATAACAGTAGAATAATTGTGCAAACACTCAAGAACAGAAAGAAAAAGGCGAAAATAAATTTTATTCATTGGGTTGCCTCCCAACAAGCGCTATCGTTTTATGCCCCTAGGTAGGCATAATGCAAGGATCTAAGTATTGTCATATTTTCTCTCCAACTCTTAAATCAAACACTTAGAATTCTTCAAAGATTTAGCATATAAATTTTCAACAATAATACTTCTAGGAACAAATTTGAGGGATTCATTCTTGCCGATAGGATCTCTTATAACTTCAACAAAATCTGGATGAATACTAATCATTTTTAGATCTCCTTTATTAGTACTAGAAGTTGCACCCTTGTTTTTAGTAACTTAAGTAATCTTGCCAATTTTTACGGGAGTTTTTTCGATAGTTTTAGCGGAAGCAAAAGCCATGCTTAAATTACTAAAGATTTCTTCCAGTTTATCAATCCGAGACGGGATTTATTCAATTCTTTCATGAATTACGGTCCCCTTTTCCTTTAACAACTTAAAAACTTCTCCCGCTTTTGACCCAAATTTAGTAGCAAAATTATGCATCTTTTTATCCAAGCATTTTCTTTGAATAGCCTCTAGTCTTTCCATGACATGCTTGAGAGTTAAAGTTGTTTCATTAACCAAAAGAGGTGGTGATCCCACAAGATTTACCATAGCATTAAAAGCATCTAGAGAAGGGCACATCAATAAATTACCACCGGTAATCGTATCAAGGACGAATCTATACCAAGTAGTTATGCCCACATAAAAACAACGAAGAAGAACAATAGTAGATTGCTTGCGAATAGATCTATCATGAGCATTGCAAATCCTATACCAAGCATCTTTTAGATTCCCCCCTTTGTTTGAAATTAAGAACTTCATTCTCGGGGGTGCATGCGATGGAGGATGAACTATCCATCACGACAAAAGATGAAAAACAAAGTTGCGCACAAAATAGATCTGACGAGAAAATGGCGAACAAAAAAGAGGACGAATAAAATGGAAAAATTTTGTGAAGTGGGGGAGAGGAAAACGAGAGGCAAATGGCAAATAATGTAAATTGCAAGGAGATGAGATTTGTGATTAGGAACCTGGTAGATGTTGATGGTGTCTCCCCGGCAACGGCGCCAGAAATTCCTTTTGATGTTTGCTTGAACTACGTCTGTATTTACCCAAAGAGGAAGGGGTGATGCAGCCCAACGACGGTAGGTATTTCCCTCAGTGATGAGACCAAGGTTATCGAACTAGTAGAAGAACCTGCAACACCACGTAAATAGCTCCTGCACACAAAGAACAAATACTTGCAACCCGACGTAAGAGGGGTTGTCAATCCCTCATGGGTAAAAAGATAGGTAAAATTGTAGTAGATTGGATAAATAGATCTTGTGGGAACGCGAGATAAAATAAATAACAATAAGTTTCAGCAATGTATTTTTGTATTTTTGGATTAATAGGTCTGAAAATAAAAGCATATAAAAATAGACCGCGAAGGTAAATATAATAAAGAAGAGACCCGGGGGCCGTAGATTTCACTAGTGGCTTCTCTCTAGAAAAATAGCTTACGGCGGGTAAACAAATTACTGTTGGGCAATTGATAGAACTTCAAATACTCATGACGATATCCAGGAAATGATCATTATATAGGCATCACGTCCAAGATTAGTACACAGACTCCTGCCTGCATCTACTACTATTACTCCACACATCGACCGCTATCCAGCATGCATCTAATATATTAAGTTCATGGAGAAATAGAGTAATGCAATAAGAATGATGACATGATGTAGACAAGATCTATTTATGTACAAATAGACCCCATCTTGTTATCCTTAATAGCAACGATACATACATGTCGGTTTCCCTTCTGTCACTGGGATCAAGCACCGTAAGATCGAACCTATCACAAAGCACCTCTTCCCATTGCAAGATAAATAGATCAAGTTGGCGAAACAAAACCCAAATATCGCAGAAGAAATACGAGTCTATAAGTAATCATGCATATAAGAGATCCAAAGACTCAAATAACTTTCATGGATAAAAACATAGATCTGATCATAAACTCAAAGTTCATGGTATCCCAACAAACACACCGCAAAAAGAGTTACATCAAATAGACCTCCAAGATACCATTGTAATGAGAATCAAGAGAGAGAGAGAGAGAGAGGAAGCCATCTAGCTACTAACTACGGACCCGTAGGTCTACAATGAACTACTCATGCATCATCAGAGAGGCACCAATGAGGATGATGAACCCCTCCGTCATGGTGTCTAGATTGGATCTGGTGGTTCTAGAACTTGCAGCGGCTGGAATTGTTTTTTGTCCACTCCCCTTGGGTTTCTGGAATATTGGGGTATTTACAGAGCAAAGAGGCGGTGCCGGAGGCCATCGAGGTGGGCACAACCCACCTGAGCGCGTCGGGGCCCCCAGGCGCGCCCTGGTGGGTTGTGCTCCCCTCGGAGCACCCCTCAGGTACTTCCTTGGCCCATCTGGTGTCTTCTGGTCCAGAAAAAATTCATGAAAAGTTTTGCTCCGTTTGGACTCCGTTTGGTATTGATTTTCAGGGATGTATAAAACAAGCAGAAAACAACAACTGGCACTGGGCACTATGTCAATAGGTTAGTACCAAAAAATGATTGTAAAATGATTTTAAAACATCCAAGAATGATAATATAACAACATGGAACAATCAAAAATTATAGATACGTTGGAGACGTGTCAGTCACCACGGGAATCCGCGAGTTGAGTGCCAAAATATACGTCAAGTGAATCAATAGAACATCCCATTGTCACCACAGATATTCCATCGCAAGACATACATCAAGTTTTCTCAAATCCAATACTCAATCCAACATAACGAAACCTCAGAGAGCAAGACTCAATTCATCACAAGAAGGTAGAGAGGGAGAAACACCATATAACCTAACTATAGTAACAAAGCTCGTGATACATCAACATCGTGCAAAATCAACATGAGGGAGAGATCAAACACATAGCTACTAGTACATACCCTCAGCCCCGAGGATGAACTACTCCCTCCTCATCATGGTGGCCACCGAGATGATGAAGATGGCCTCCGGTGATCGTTTTCCCCTCTGGCAGGGTGCCGGAACGGGCTCCCAATTGGTTTTTCGTGGCTAGAGAGGCTTGCGGCGGCGGAACTTCTGATCTAGCATTCTTTTCGGGGGTTTCCATATTTATAATAATTTTTGGCATTGGAAACATGTCAGAGGTGCCCAAGGGGCCCACAAGCCTAGAGCTAGCGCCCTGGGGGGTAGTGCACGGCTAGCAGGCTTGTGGCCTCCTCGGTCACTTCCTAGCCCAGCTCCGGTGCTTTGGGGGTCTCTTTTGGTGCATAGAAAATCACCATAAATTTTTAGCCCATTCCAAGAACTTTTATTTCTGCACAAAAAACGACACCACGATAGTTCTGTTGAAAACAACGTCAGTCCGGGTTAGTTCTAATCAAATCATACCAAAACCATGTAAAATTGTTGTAAACATGGCATGAATACTTCATAAATTATAGACATGTTGGAGATGTATCAAAGGCCAGGGTTTTAATCCCTCATGAAGAAAGTCCATCTCTTTATGAGATCAGCATTCGCACTCAGCACACACTTGAAAGCCACGTTAAGCTGGATAGAAAGGAAAAGGGGGAGTTAATGACTGTGCTAAATTTGCTTCACAATCACACTCTCCAAATTCTTCTTGATGAGAAGGAAGCAAGGAAGCGCTCATGGACCCTGCTAAGGAAGCATTACTCTCACAAGGATTTAGCTAAAAAGGGCATCTTGAAGGGCAATTCTACTTGGACTTGCTTGTTGTTCCGCGCATCCGAAGACAAACTCCAATACTCCCACAATGTTCTGCTTCTATGGACATGTTATTTTTCAGAAATAATGATGATACTGCAGATACAGCTGGTACTCTTATTTTCAAGCCAGATGTTCATCGCTCAAAGTCTTCCAGAACTCAGGCTGCCACTCCTGCTTCTGCCTCGACCATTCCCCATTCTTCAGACACTGATTTGTCGAGTGGTTTCAATTCTAATTCTGAGGATACTCCCACGGAGTAGTTCGTCGTATGTTTTCTCATTCCTTTTTGACACTTGTTGACTAAAAGGGGGAGAATTACATCAAGTGATAGTTTATCGGGGTTCTTGCAGGGTGTTTTCATTCGCATTTGGTTTTCCCTCAAACAATTTGCTTCATGAACTTATAGCACCGCTTGTGGTGTTGAAATAATCGGTCGTCATGTAACATTAATACCCCCCCCCCCCGCCTGCAATGTTATTTGCTTCGTACTATCTATTTGTAGGTATCTTCAAATGAGTTTTCCCTTGAATGTTTACCCTCGACAATTATCTATCTTATAGGGGGGAGATATTTGCTCCTCGAAGAAGAACAGGAAATCATCAAGTGATGATAACAAAGGAAGAGAATGTTAGTCTAAGCTTGTATACCTTACGATGTAAAGGCCATATGATTCACTAAAAATGTGTTTTCCCTCGCAATTAATTTCTTCTAAATCATAGCGAAACCATGTCAGAAGCATATCCACTCCGAGCAACATTTTTATTTTCTCTTTTCTTGCTCTGATTATATCAAATATCAAACATGCAGGAAAACTACATCTCGTGTGGATTCAAATTGTTCTCTTAGATAACCTTCATGATATATCCTTGGTCACAAATCTTTCAAAGCTTATCTTACATCTAATTATCTTTGAAGTTTTTGTGACAGGAATCACCTCAGACACCGTCTAGTGCATTGAAAGAAATCAAGTATTACATCATAAATCAAAGTCACTTATACGAAGAATAATCTAGTCTCCATCCGGTTCTTCAAGATCTGAAGCATATCTTAAGGGGGGATTATTTTTCTTCATACTTATATCTCGTCTTTCATTATTCTACACATTACATTCCATTCATTATCTATCCTTTGATGTGATCTGTTTTGTCACCAATCGTCCAAAAACGGGGAGATTGTTGGTGCAATATCTGCCTACCTTGTGTTTTGGAGATTGTTGACAGAAACAGGTATGGACTGATTTGTTTGCTAGTGCATACAGAGAGAAAAAAATCCATACACAACTGAAGAGAATGGTGTCTCCAATGCTGAGTTCGAGGAACTTCACCGAAGCATATCTGCGCTGCAGAGAGGAAGGAGCTATATGTGTTGAAGTCATATAGTCGAGAAGATTGATGTGAAGAAATCGACACCTCAAAAGTTTTCTGTTGAAGCGAAGCTTTTGATTCAGTACTGTCGTCTGAATAAATTGACTGCAACAATGGAAGCCAAAGACAAAGTGAAGAAGTAGTATTCATTTCGTTGTTCTTCTTTCATTCTTTTGAGTCATAGGACCTTTGTACTATTAAGAGGGGTATAGGTTCTCGAAGCTTAGATCCGTTGTTATGCTTAGCCAAAACCTATGAAAGTTGAGAGAGAAATCTCTTTGTGCTCCGAGCAAATACTTGCCAGCAAGAGACTGTGATCTTCCTCGCTGCAAGAGATTTGTCTCAGACCGAGGAGATAGCATTACTTGCTCCGCAAGCAATGCTACCATTCTGCTCAAATCCGATCATTGGACTCGTGTCGTTTGGCCATTGGCTGATCTCGATGTCTAATTTGGTCATTTCCCATCGGGGAAGGCTGCGGCTATAAATAGCCACCCCGCTTCAACATTATCCGTTGGCTGCTCCACTTGAGATTTGTGAGAAGATTGATTTGAGAAACCCCTCTCTGAGTGATTTGAGTTTAAGATCCACGGAGAGAAAATCAAGAGCCCAAACTTATACAGTGGTTTAGCATCACAGTAGTTCCGAGTGAGAGTTCTTGTACCTATTACCCTTGAGAGCTGCGCACTCTCTAGACGGATAGGTTTCGGCTTCTAGTGTTGAAGAGTTGTTATGTTCATCGAGCCAGATCTTCAGCAACCAAGAGTAAGTGTGGTTCGCGAAGGTCAACCGAAGGTTTGGAGATCGCCGACAAGGATCTGCCACGAGTGAAATCAGCCTGAGTATGATCAGCTGTGTGTTGAAGGAGAATAGGGTGAAGAGAGTTTATCTTCCGTGTTAAGTCACAACCCCACCAACCAGACGTAGCCCTTTGGCAGAAGGGTGAACTGGTCTACCAAATCTGACTGTCACCATTGAGTAGCACTGGTTAATTCTTCTTCATTGCAATTCCCTCAACAGTTTTTATTTGAGCTCTGTGCTGATAGTTATTGATTCATTTCACTCTGTTCTCAACATTGCTTATCTTTGTATTCATTCTCTTTCATTCTCATCTCTTGTATTCACTTGTGATCATCATACTTGTCTGTATGCCCCATGTTGTGTCTCGTTCTACTACATTTGTTTGCATGCTGCATTACCCTCATCGTAGTTAAACCTGTTATCTCTCGTGCGCGTACTGTCATTTCATTCTTCATAGAGGAATATGCTTCTAACGAAGAAGATTGATCTAGTTTACTCTATTCCACTTTTGTGATTGGGATAAGCTTCAAAACTTTCAAAAGAAATTTTGAATCTCCCATTCACCCCCCTTTGGTCGATATACTCTTGGTCCTAACAGGGACAAGACACACATTTGTATTGTTTCCATTATGGATAAAACGATGGGGTTTATTCATATTAGTTGAGTTTACTTTGTCTACATCATGTCTTCTTGCTTAAGGCATTACTCTGTTTTATACTTAATACCCTATATGCATGCTGGATAGCGATCGGGTCAGTGGGTGGAGTAATATTAGTAGATGCAGGCAGAAGTCGGTCTACTTGTCTTGGACGTGATGCCTATATACATGATCATTGCCTTGAATATTTTCATAACTATGCACTTTTCTATCAATTGCCCAACAGTAATTTGTCCACCCACCGTATGCTATGTGCTCGAGAGAGAAGCCTCTGGTGAAAAGTATGGCCCCCGGGTCTACTTTTATCATATATATAAAAACACAAAAATACTTTGCTGCAATTTTATTTCTTTTATTTTGTTTTGCAATTTACCTTATTACCTACCACTACGAGGTTTAATCCTTGCAAGTAACTGCCGAGGGGATTGACAACCCCCTTATTCGCGTTGGGTGCAAGTATTTGCTTCTGTGTGTGCATGTGTTGTTCACGAGGTTCTGTGTGGTTCTCCTACTAGATTGATAACCTTGGCTCTTAAATGAGGTAAATACTTATCTCTAGTGTACTACATCATCCTCCCCTCTTCGAGGAAATTCCAATGCAACACACAAGTAGCAGGGTACTCCGTGTACGCTTGCCATAGTTACCTATAACATGTAGGCTATCCCTATGATATTTAAATTAACGTGGCAATCTCGTGGCTCCAACCATCATGCCGTGACACACTGGCCACTCAACATTACAACATATAGCCATCTCATACATAAACTCATTATCATGACGAAGGCTATACCACATCATATACATAGCCTGCAAAACCAAGTTAGACGTCCTCTAATCAGTTTTAGCAAAACTTTAGTTATGCGGTTAACCAGTTTTAACAAATAATACTAGCTACCTACGTCCACAACATAGGCGGTAATTCTTGATGCTAGATTATGTTTCGGGGTGTGTGAAACATGAGACTTAATTAAAAATCTCTAGCCCCACACTAAACTCCGTCAATACACGTGCCCCCTAGAAGATCATCCATCTTTAGCACCCTCTTGTGTACATGATGATTCACTATTCTCGACTACGATGAAGCCCAAGGAATTGTTAGCAGATCATCGACAGCCAGAGTCGATCGATTGTCAGAACCTTGTAACAAAGCTACATCATACTGTCGATGAACTGAACCGAAACAACACTCGAGGGAAGCATAGCAAGAACATCAGCCCGCACATCGACATGTGATCTAGATCGCAACCTGCACCTACTCATATAACTGCTCATGATGCCACTATTAGGAAACGTACTAGAAAACAAGTTTTCATGCCTATGCACACCCAAGATCAATATGAAGATGCATAACGGGTTGCGATCACGATCATTACCTTCACCGAGTTGCAGCAGAAAAAGAACGTGTCGGTGTAGATCGTACTTGGAGTCCCTTGAACCATCGATGAACGATTCCGCGAACCGCCCATGAACAGTCCCTCGAACCGAAGACCTAAAGCACGACCTCTCTACTTGGTTGCAACCTGCTGATACGTCTCCGCCGTATCTATAATTTTTGATTGTTTCATGCCAATATTATACAAGTTTTACATACTTTTGGCAACTTTTTATATCATTTATTGGACTAACCTATTGATCCAGTGCCAAGTGCCACTTCCTGTTTTCTGCATGTTTTTGTATCACAGAGTATCCGTATCAAACGAAGTCCAAATGCAATAAAAATTCACGGAGAATTATTTTGGAATATATGTGATTTTTGGGAGTTGGAATCACCGCAAACGGAGGCCCACAAAGCCCACAAGACACCAGGGCGCGCCAGAGGCCCTGGCGTGCCGTGGTGGGTTGTGCCATCCTCGAACGTTGGTTGGGGCTCTACTTCGGGTGCAAGGAAGCTTATATCCAGAAAAAAAATCGTGTTAAAGTCTCAGCACAATCGGAGTTACGGATCTCCGGGAATATAAGAAACGGTTTTCGGCCAGATCTGGGGAACGTGAAACAGAAGAGAACAGAGAGGGGGATCCAATCTCGGAGGGGATCCCGCCCCTCCACGACCATGGAGGCCATGGACCAGAGGGGGAACCCTCCTCCCATCTAGGGGTGAGACCAAGGAAGAAGAAGAAGGAGGGGGATCTCTCCCCCTCGCTTCCGGTGGCGCTGGAGTGCCGCCAGGGCAATGATCGGGATGGCGATCTACATCAACAATCTTGCTACAATCAACACCAACTTTCTCCCCCTCTATGAAGCGGTGTAACAGCTCTTCAACCCCGCTGTAATCTCTACTTAAACATGGTGCTCAACTCCATATATTATTTCCCAATGATCTATGGTTATCCTATGATGTTTGAGTAGATTCGTTTTGTCCTGTGGGTTAATCGTGATCTTGGTTGGTATGATTGTATATTTTATTTATGGTGCTGTCCTACGGTGCCCTCCGTCTCGCGCAAACGTGAGGGCCCCCTGTTGTAGGGTGTTGCAATATGTTCATGGTTTACTTATTGCCAGTGTTGCGGGGGATGACAGCAGCCCAAACGCGGATAAGTGGGTTATGGCGTATGGGAGTAAAAAGGGCTTGATACTTAATGCTATGGTTGGGTTTCATAACCTTAATGATCTTTAGTAGTTGCGGATTCTTGCTAGGGGTCCAATCATAAGTGCATATGATCCAAGTAGAGAAAGTATGTTAGCTCATGTCTCTCCCTCATATAAAATTACAAGAATGATTACAGGTACTTGTTATCGGTTGCTGATACGTCCATTTTGCATCATGCTTTTATATCGATATCTATTGCATTATGGACTGTTATTACACATTATTTCACAATACTTATGCCTATTCTTTCTTATTTTACAAGGTTTACATGAAGAGGGAGAATACCGGCAGCTGGAATTCTAGGCTAGAAAAAGGAGCAAATATTAGAGACCTATTCTGCACAACTCCAAAAGTCCTGAAATTCCACGAAAGTCAGATTTAGAATATATAAAAAATATTGAGCGAAGAATGCACCAGAGGGGGGCCACCCACCGTCCACGAGGGTGGGGGGTGCGCCCTACCCCATGGGCGCGCCCCCTGCCTCGTGGGCCACCTGGCAGCCCCCCGATGCCCATCTCCTAGTATAAGGTGTCTTTCGCCCTGGAAAAAATCATAAGGAAACTTTCAGGACGAAGCGCCGCCGTCTCAAGGCGGAACCTGGCGAAACCAATCTAGGGCTCCGGCGGAGCTGTTCTGTCAGGGAAACATCCCTCAGGGAGGGGGAAATTATCACCATCGTCATCACCATCGATACTCTCATCGGGAGGGGTTCAATCTCCATGAACATCTTCACCAGCACCATCTCCTCTCAAACCCTAGTTCATCTCTTGTATCCGATCTTTGTCTCAAAACCTCAGATTGGTACATGTGGGTTGCTAGTAGTGTTGATTACTCCTTGTAGTTCATGCTAGTTGGTTTATTCGGTGGAAGATTATATGTTCATATCCTTTATGCATATTAATACCCCTCTGATTATGAACATGCACTACAAAAAAAAGACACATCCGTGACATTTTGGGCCGAACGAAAAAAAAATTAAGTCATACTTATGACACTTCTATGACGATAATTGTGACAAAACCCGGTATCATCATAGATGTGGTGGGGTCCTACTTCTATGACAAAAAATCATGACATAAAATGGGTTTTTCGTCCTGGGCGGGCCGGAGACGCAGCTGCATGACATTCTTTGGGTCGTCCATGACGGAAAAAGCCGTGGTAGAAGCGAGGGCGTGGAAAATATCGGGGTGTTCCCGGTTACGGTGGGTGGTTGGGGCCAAGTGATGCGCGTTTTTCTCGTACATGCACGCGCGTGGGTGCGAGGCGTTGGGCTCTAACTGAACCCGAGCGAGGCGTTGGGCTCTAACTGAACCTGAGCGATTGCACTACAGGCTACGCGTTATCGAACTCGGCGATCGATCGATGGCTGTTAATCGAACCCGTTTGAGCGATTCTTCGCTCTCGCTGCTAATCAAGCCGATCGATGCTGCCTCTGGATGTATAGTGAGCGTTCTTTGGGGTTTGATGAACAGTTCCCGGTGGGGGTGGATGAACAGGACCCTTGGTGTTGCCTCTGGATGAACAGGACCCCGATCGACGAGCCGGTTGGGGCTGGATGAACAGGACCCGTGGAGGGCTGGATGAACATGACCACCCCTGTGGAGGGCTGGATGAACAGAGACGGTGGAGGGCTGGATGAACAGAGCCCGTGGAGGGTGGTTGAACAGGAGCTCGTGGAGAGGGCTGGTTGAACGAGAATCGGTGGAGTAAGCGCGCGTGCGAGGCTGGATGAACAGGAGCCCGTGGATGAACGATCGCGGTGGAGGCCGGAGGAGGTCGACGGTGGATGAACAAGAGCCTGTGGAGGCCGGAGGGGTCGACGGTGGAGATGAACAGATCCGTGGAGTCCGCTTTGCGATGCCACACCCTCCCGATGAACAGGACCCCGTTTCGATCAGAAGCGCCCAACACAAGTCCGCTTCTCCGCTTTTGCGGTGCGCCACACCCCTCCCGATCAACAGGACCCTGTTTCGACCACAGAGAGTCCGTTTCCTCCGCTTTTGCAAGACGCGCACCCTCCCGATGAACAGGATCCCGTTTCGACCGTGGTCGGTCGAACACAAGGCCGTTTCCTCCGTTATGTGGTACGCCAGGCCTCGTTTCCATCGGCTGTTCCGTCCAAGCCCTCCCGATGAACTCGACGATGCATTCCATTCCGTCCCAGCCGGTTGGATCCCCATGAACACGACGACTGATAACCCACAAGTATAGGGGATCACAATAGTTTTCGAGGGAAAGTATTCAACCCAAAATTATTGATTCGACACAAGGGGAGCCAAAGAATATTCTCAAGTATTAGCAGTTGAGTTGTCAATTCAACCACACCTGGATAACTTAGTATCTGCAGCAAAGTATTTAGTAGCAAAGTAATATCGAAATAACGGTAACGGTAGCAAAGTAATATTTTTGGGTTTTGTAGTGATTGTAACAGTAGCAACGGAAAAGTAAATAAGCGAAGAACAATATGTGAAAAGCTCGTAGGCATTGGATCGGTGATGGAGAATTATGTCGGATGGGGTTCATCATGTAACAGTCATAACATAGGGTGACACAGAACTAGCTCCAATTCATCAATGTAATGTAGGCATATATTCCGAATATAGTCATACGTGCTTATGGAAAAGAACTTGCATGCCTTCTTTTGTCCTACCGTCCCGTGGCAGCGGGGTCCTAGCGGAAACTAAGGGATATTAAGGCCTCCTTTTAATAGAGTACCGAACCAAAGCATTAACACATAGTGAATACATGAACTCCTCAAACTACGGTCATCACCGAGAGTGGTCCCGATTATTGTCACTTCGGGGTTGGCGGATCATAACACATAGTAGGTGACTATAGACTTGCAAGATAGGATCAAGAACTCACATATATTCATGAAAACATAATAGGTTCAGATCTGAAATCATGGCACTCGGACCCTAGTGACAAGCATTAAGCATAGCAAAGTCATAGCAACATCAATCTCAGAACATAGTGGATACTAGGGATCAAACCCTAACAAAACTAACTCAATTACATGATAAATCTCATCCAACCCATCACCGTCCAGCAAGCCTACGATGGAATTACTCACGCACGGCGGTGAGGATTATGAAATTGGTGATGGAGGATGGTTGATGATGACGACGGCGACGGATTCCCCTCTCCGGAGCCCCGAACGGACTCCAGATCAGCCCTCCCGAGAGAGTTTAGGGCTTGGCGGCGGCTCCGTATCGTAAAACGCGATGAATCTTTTTTTCTGTTTTTTTCTCCCCAAACACGAATATATGGAGTTGGAGTTGAGGTCGGTGGAGTTCCATGGACCCACGAGGCAGGGGGCGCGCCCAGGGGGCCCATGCGCACCCCAACCCTCGTGGACAGGGTGTGGGCCCCCTGGCCTTGATTCTTTCGCCAATATTTTTTATCATTTCAAAAAATAATCTCCGTGGAGTTTCAGGTCATTCCGAGAACTTTTGTTTCTACACATAAATAACACCGTGGCAATTCTGCTGAAAACATCGTCAGTCCGGGTTAGTTCCATTCAAATCATGCAAGTTAGAGTCGAAAACAAGGGCAAAAGTGTTTGGAGAAGTAGATATGACGGAGACGTATCAACTCCCCCGAGCTTAAACCTTTGCTTGTCCTCAAGCAATTCAGTTGATAAACTGAAAGTGATAAAGAAAAAAATTTACAAACTCTGTTTGCTCTTGTTGTTGTAAATATGTAAAGCCAGCATTCAAGTTTTCAGCAAAGATTGTGACTAACCACATTCACAATAACATTTAGGTCTCATGTTTACTCATATCAATGGCATAATCAACTAGCGAGCAATAATAATAAATCTCGGATGACAACACTTTCTCAAAACAATCATAATATGATATAACAAGATGGTATCTCGCTAGCCCTTTCTGAGACCGCAAAACATAAATGCGGATCACCTTTAAAGCTCAAGGACTGACTAAACATTGTAATTCATGGTAAAAGAGATCAATTCATAGTCATACCCAATATAAATTAACAATAATGCATGCAAATGACAACGGTGCTCTCCAGCTGTTGCTTTCTAATAAGAGGGTGATGACTCAGCATAAAAGTAAGTAGATAGGCCCTTCGCAGAGGGAAGCAAGGATTTGTAGAGGTGCCAGAGCTCGATTTTTGAAATAGAGATAAATAATATTTTGAGCGGCATACTTTCATTGTCAACATAACAACCGAGAGATGGCGATATCTTCCATGCTACACACATTATAGGCGGTTCCCAAACAGAAAGGTAAAGTTTATACTCCCCCTCCACCAACAAGCATCAATCCATGGCTTGCTCGAAACAACGAGTGCCTCCAACTAACAACAGTCCTAGGGGGAGTTTTGTTTGCAATTATTTTGATTTGATTTGCATAAAGCATGGGACTGGGCATCCCGGTGACCAGCCATTTTCTCATGAGTGAGGAGCGGAGTCCACTCCTCTTGAGAATAACCCACCTAGCATGGAAGATACGGACATCCCTAGTTGATACATGAGCTATTCGGGCATACAAAACAGAATTTCATTTGAAGGTTTAGAGTTTGGCACATACAAATTTACTTCAAACGGCAGGTAGATACCACATATAGGAAGGCATAGTGGACTCATATGGAATAACTTTGGGGTTTAAGGGATTGGATGCACAAGCAGTATTCCTGCTTAGTACAAGTGAAGGCTAGCAAAAGACTGGGAAGCGACCAACTAGAGAGCGACAACAGTCATGAACATGCATTAAAATTAATAAACCTTGGGTGCAAGCATGAGTAGGATATAATCCACCATGAACATAAATATCGTGAAGGCTATGTTGATTTTGTTTCAACTACATGCGTGAACATGTGCCAAGTCGAGTCACTTGAATCATTCAAAGGAGGATACCACCCCATCATACCACATCACAACCATTTCAATAGCATGTTGGCACGCAAGGTAAACCATTATAAACTCCTAGCTAATTAAGCATGGCATAAGCAACTATAATCTCTAATTGTCATTGCAAACATGTTCATTCATAATAGGCTGAATCAGGAATGATGAACTAATCATATTTACAAAAACAAGAGAGGTCGAGTTCATACCAGCTTCTCTCATCTCAATTAGTCCATCATATATTGTCATTATTGCCTTTCACTTGCACAACCGAACGATGTGACTAATAATAATAGTGCACGTGCATTGGGCTAAGATGGAATCTACAAGCATTCAATACACAGGAGAAGACGAGGCAATATGGGCTCTTGGTTAAATCGACAATCATGCATATAAGAGCCACTTTGACAATTTTATTATGGTCTTCTCCTATCGACCCCCAAAGAAAAGAAAAGAAATAAAACTATTTACACGGGAAAGCTCCCAACAAGCAAAAGAAGAACAGGAAATCTTTTTGGGTTTTCTTTTAGTTGTTACTACAACATGGAAGTAAACTAGCTAAAAGCTACAACTAATTTTTTTTGTTTTTCTTAAGGTTTATCAAATGCACAAGAAGAAAGCATAAAAAGGAAAATAAACTAGCATGGATATTACAGTGAAAAATTATGAGCACCGACATCTAGCTATGAGTGTGTGAACATGAATGTAATGTCGGTGAGAAATACGTACTCCCCCAAGCTTAGGCTTTTGGCCTAAGTTGGTCTATTTCCACGGCTGGCCTGGCGGATATCCAAAGTTATAGCTGGGGTCGTACTGAGATGCAGCGGCTATTGCATCGTGGGTTGCAGCTTGGAGGCGAGCTGCCATCGTCCTCCTCTCGTACTCATTTGCCTCCTCTCTGGTTATAAAATATCTCCCCTTTGCCTGAAAGTCAAAGAGAGTAGGAGCAGGGAGGACGATATTGACGGCGTGACGCCTGTCGAAGATTAGTCGGTAATAGAGAGGCGGTTCATTCCTCTCAACAAACTGATGGTGAACAATGGCATTAAAATCCAGATAAGAAGGAGGCAATTCCATATCATAAGCACGAATAGGTATATCAAGAAAATTAGCTAAACGGGTTGCATAAATTCCACCAAAGAAATCTCCATTAAATCTATTATTATGCAACCTACGTGCAACAATGGCTCCCAAATTATAATGTTTATCTCCTAATACAGCACTCCTTAGAACACTGAGGTCGGGGACACACATGTGACATGCTTCATCCTTACCATTTATGCACCTAGCTATGAAGAGAGCAAAATAATGTATAGCAGGAAAATGAATGCTCCCTATGGTAGCTTGTGCTATGTCTCTAGATTCCCCCACAGTTATACTAGCAAGAAAATCTCGAAATTCAGATTTGCGAGGTTCACTAGCACTACCCCATTGTGGAAGTTTGCAAGCAGTGGTAAAATCCTCTAAGTCCATAGTATAAGAATTTTCATAAAGATCAAACAGGACAGTTTGAGAATTGCGTGAAGATGAAAATTCAAACCTCCTCACAAAGGAACTAGTGAGATAGTGGTACTGGCGGCACTTCTCTGCCTCGAAGCTCACAAGATCAGCGTTACACAATATGCGTTAAATTCTTCCTTAAATTCCTGCTTGATCCATGAAGTCCTCTGAAGGCCATTCACAAGGCCGCACGGGAGCGTCCCTTGGTGGTTCATCATCAGCATCACACATTGCAAGCCTGGGTCCTTGCTTCCTTGAAGAACCACCTTGGTACATTTTCCTAAACATATTTCTTCCTCTGAAAAATTTCTGAAAATTTTAGTAACTTCAAATAAAAGTGAAGCGAACTCAACAAAATTGATAGCAACTACTCCTACAAGTGCCTAGAGCCTATATCATGCATTATAACTACTTGGAACCATATAAATTTGGCATGCAAGCTCAAGAACATGGTCACCTAGGCAGCACAAATTTGCAATGAATAAAGCACTAGAACAAAAACTAATTGGACCAATGGAGGAGTCACATACCAAGGAACAATACCCCAAAGCAGTTTTGTGAGAGATGCTTTGAGCAAGGAGATCGAAAATCGCAGCAAAATGAGCTAGAACTCGTGCTTGAGCTGGATGGTGATTTTTTTGGGAGGAAGGAGAAGTGTGTGGGTGCAGGAATAAGTGGAGGGGAGCCACCATGGGTCCATGAGGCAGGGGTCGCGCCCTCCACCCTCGTGGCCAGGTGCTTGCTCCCCCTACTGTGTTCTCAGTGCCAGATACTCTCAAATATTCCAGAAAAAAATCATATTAATTGGCAGGGCATTTGGAGAACTTCTATTTTCGGGGTATTTTTATATAGCACAGATAATTCAGAAAACTGACAGAAAATACTATTTTTACTTTATTTCTACTAAATAATAGAAAGTAGAGAGAGGGTATAGAAGGTTGTGCTTTCTAACTTCATCCATCTCATGCCCATCAAAAGGAATCCACTAACAAGGTTGATCAGGTCTTGTTAACAAACTCATTTCGAGTAACATGAAACCGGAGAAATTTCGAATAACACTATGTTACCTCAACGGGGATATGCACATCCCCAATAATAAGAATATCATACTTCTTCTTGACAGTAGGAAGAGGAAATTCAAAACCTCCAAAAATAATTGATGGAATTTTTCCAATAGAATTGATATTGTGGACTTGAGGTTGTTTCCTCGGAAAGTGTACCGTATGCTCATTACCATTAACATGAAAAGTGACATTGCCTCTGTTGCAATCAATAATAGCCCCTGCAGTATTCAAAAGGGGTCTTCCAAGAATAATAGACATACTATCATCCTCGGGAATATCAAGAATAATAAAGTCCGTTAAAATAGTAACGCTTTGCAACCACAACAGCACATCCTCACAAATACCGGCAATGTATAGCAGTTGATTTATCAGCCATTTGCAAAGATATTTCTGTAGGTGTTAACTTATTCAAATCAAGTCTATGATATAAAGAGAGAGGCATAACACTAACACCGGCTCCAAGATCATATAAATCAGTTTTAACATAGTTTATTTTAACGGAGCATGGTATAGTAGGTACTCCTGGATCTCCAAGTTTCTTAGGTATTCCACCCTTAAAAGTATATTTAGCAAGCATGGTGGAAATTTCAGCTTCCGGTATCTTTCTTTTATTAGTGACAATTTCTTTCATTGTGACGCCCTCGATTCAATCGTACACTAATCATGCACGCAAATGTGTACGATCAAGATCAAGGACTCACAGGAAGATATCACAACACAACTCTAGACACAAATTAAAATAATACAAGCTTTATATTACAAGCCAGGGGCCTCGAGGGCTCGAATACATAAGCTTGAATACACAAGGGTCAGCAGAAGCAACAATATCTGAGTACAGACATGAGTTTAAACAATTTGCCTTAAGAAGGCTAGCATAAAAGCAACATCGATCGAAAAGGCAAGGCCTCCTGCCTGGGAGCCTCCTAACTACTCTTGGTCGTCGGCGGCCTCCACGTAGTAGTAGGCATCAGCGGTGGCGTCTGGCTCCTGGGCTCCGACATCTAGTTGCATCAATCGGAAAGAAGAAGAAAGGGGGAAAAGGGAGAGCAAAGCAACCGTGAGTACTCATCCAAAGTACTCGCAAGCAAGGATCTACACTACATACGCAACATTATCAAAGGAAGGCTGTATATGTGGACTGGGCTGCAGAAATGCCAGAATAGAGAGAAGGCCTAGTCCTATCGAAGACTAGCATCTTCTGGAAAACCACCATCTTGCAGCAATCAGGAGGGAGTAGAGTAGCATAAAGTAAAGTAGTAGTAGTGTTATCAACCTCGGACGGAGATCCTTTCTCGACTCCCTGTGAGAAATAAATCCCAGAGCCATACTATCCAGTTATCATCACAAACCATTTCACATCACCATCCAATTCTCATCACAAGTCTTCAGTTCTAGTTGTATCGATCGGGATACAACTCCAAGTGTCCGTTACCGTAGGACAGGCTATCGATAGATGTTTTCTTCCTTGCAGGGGTGCACCAACTTACCCACCACGCCCGATTAACTCCGGCGGACACACTTTTACGGTCATGCCCGCCTCGCCAAACAATACGCCGCAACCCGACCTAGACTTAATAGAGAGGCCAGCACGCCGGACTAAACCTATGCCCCCAGGGGTCATGGGCCATCTCCCCGGGAACTCCTGCATGTTGCGTACGCGGCCGGTGAGCAGACCTAGCAACCTCCTTCAACAAGGCAGGTGCTTACGCAGTCCAACCCGGCGCACGCCGCTCAGTTGCTGATGTCTATTAAGCTTCGGCTGATGTATACGACGCAGAACGCCCATACTATGCCCACGTGATGGTTAGTGCTATCAGGCCAGAGGCCCCTCGGATCAAATATCCAAATCGTAGTGGATTAGGAGCATGCGGTAACAAGCAGAGACTCACAAAAGATGTGACCCCGTTGCCCCGTCTCGAGGACTTGCGACAAGGGCTAGGAATGCCCGGCCACGCCTCGTAATTATTTCATGGGCACCTTCCAGGTCAACCCGACTCCACATCACTCACGGGTACCCCTCAGGGTCGACCCGCCTTTCCAAGTAACAGCTGTAAAGTCCAAGTATCCGTGTGTCCAAACATTAAGGGGAAAACCCGAGGAATCACCCCCGGTGAATTCCACTCGATGTAATCATCAAGGTGAACGTAAGAGGATTCACCCTCGAGGTCCACACTTGAAGGGTTGCACGACAGTCGTGTCGATCGAAGTGGTTAAAGAGGAAATCACCTCGATGACCACAACCGAATAGCTACACTACTGAGGTTAACATCGGCATCGATGAGGTCTCACCCTCGGTACTCGATAGTAACCCAGTAGTGTCGAGCAACTAAGGGGAGGTGATGTGCGGTGTCGGGGCCTGGTCTTCGATCCCGTTGATCGGGTCTTTTGATAATCCAGCAGGGCAGTCGGGACAAAGTGGGGGTCTGTGATGGATCACTAACCAACCTATACTAAGCAGTTTAGGATAAGCAGGTAAGGTACAACAGCAGATACAAAAGAAGGCTATGCATCAGAATAGGAGCAGACAATAACAGTAGCAAAATCTAATGCAAGCATGAGAGAATGGAATGGGCGATATTGGGATGATCAAAGGGGGGGCTTGCCTGGTTGCTCTGGTAAGGAGGGGTCGTCGTCGACGTAGTCGATCAAAGGGGCAGCACCGGTCTCGGGGTCTACCGGAGAAAAGAGGAGGAAGAAATAGTAAATATAAAGCAAACATAGCACCACAAAGCATAACATGGTAAAATGCGGTGCTATGGGTGAACTAACCAGTGCTAGGTGATACAGACGAGGAGGGAAAACATCCGGGAATGTAATCCTGGTGTTAGGAATTTTCGGACAGACGAACCGGATTGGGAAATTTGCAGGTTCGCTATGCTAGGGGTATGTGGCAGACGAACGGACCGCGTATTCGGATTCGTCCCGTTGTTCTGAGCAACTTTCATGTACAAAGTATTTTCATCCGAGTTATGGTTTATTTTCTATGAATTTTCTAAGTTTTAAAACATATTCTGAAATCTTTATATTTAGCTTAATCCGAATTGACCAAGTCAATTTGACTAGTCAAAAGGGCAGGTGTGGCCCACATGTCATAGACTATTTACCCAAACAAATAAATAAATCTAACTTATTTAATGGGGTCTACATGTCATCTACTACTAGATTAACTTAGCACTAAACTAGTAGTACTTCTAACTACGCCTAGACTAATTACATAAGGGCCCGCCGTGGCACAGCCGTGAGGCTGGTTGTGCACACACGCACACACGTGCACTCACACAGACCACGGCCATGGCCTTGGCCATGGCCAGCAGCAGCAGCACTTGGCGGTAGTAGCTAGCAATGGCACTAGGCAGCGGCTGCACTTGGCAGGAGCGGCTGGAGCAGCAGTAAGGCAGAGCAGTAGCAGCAACATAGCAGCAGTAGCAAATCAACAGCCGCAGAAGCAGGCAGCTAGTAACAACACTAGCAGAGCCGCAGCAGTATGCGAGCAGCAAGGCGAGCGCGGGAGCAAGGGCGCGCCACGGCGTGGGCCTGCATGGGCGCACGCACGGAGGGCCGAGCAGGCCGCGCGCGCAGGGGAGAGCAGCGGCAGCGCACAGGGTCGGCGCCCAGGAGCAGCAGCAGAGCCGGCGAGCGAGACAGGCAGCGACGACAACGCACGGAACCGGCATCTCCGGGGACCAAAAGGACGGCCGCGACCTCCTATCGGACGAGCAGGACGAGTCACATCGTCCGGTGCACGTAAAACAAGCGGGGATGGCCTGGGAGATGGGCTAAAACGACGGTGACGAACTAGACAACGGCTACAGAGCGACGGCGGAGCTCGGAGGCGGCTAGCTTCAGCTCCAACTTGAATATGAGCTTCTACAGAAAGGAGAAGGGTGTGGATGCTCATAACGGAGCTTGGGGAGGGCTCGGCGTGGCCGGGGGCTGTCGGAGATGCGCGGATCGACGCGTCGAACAGTGGCTAACAGAGGTTGAAGATGGGCTCGATCCCCACGATGTAGAGGCACCCGGCTCGAATCGATCATCGTAGTGGAAGCATCAGAGGCAGACAGAGCTTTTGGACAAGCTCCTTGCCAGCGAGGACGAGGAGGAGCACGCCGGCAAGGTTGGCCATGGCGATGATGGCGTCGGGTTCGCGTTGGGGAGAAGAGAGCGATCGATGGAGAGGGGAAAGTGGGCGCTAGGGTTTGTCCTTGGGCTCGGGGTGATTTTATCCATCTCGAGGGCTCGTTGGATGACGGCATCAGCGGCCTCGACGGGGTGGATGGCCGCTGTCGGTGTCAAAACCGGCGGATCTCGGGTAGGGGGTCCCGAACTGTGCGTCTAGGCGGATGGTAACAGGAGACAAGGGACACGATGTTTACCCAGGTTCGGGCCCTCTTGATGGAGGTAAAACCCTACGTCCTGCTTGATTGATATTGATATTGTGGATGTTTACAAGAGTGGATCTACCACGAGATCAAGGAGGCTAAACCCTAGAAGCTAGCCTATGGTATGATTGTAAGGGTTGTTGTGATTGTAGTCCCACGGACTAAAGCCATCCGGTTTATATAGACACCGGAGAGGGCTAGGGTTACATAGAGTCGGTTACAATGGTAGGAGATCTACATATCCGTATCACCAAGCTTGCCTTCCACGCCAAGGAAAGTCCCATCCGGACACGGGTGAAGTCTTCAATCTTGTATCTTCATAGTCTTGGAGTCCGGTCGATGATGATAGTCCGCAAATGATAGTTCGGCCGATGATGGTAGTCCGCTATCCGGACACCCCTAATCCAGACTCCTCAAGAGCCCCTGAACCAGGCTTCAATGACGATAAGTCCGGCGTGTATATTGCTTGGCATTGCAAGGCGGGTTCCTCCTCCAAATGATAGAAGATTGTGAACACCAGATAGTGTCCGCTCTGCAAAATAAATTCCACATTCCACCGTAGAGAATAATAATATATACACAAGTTCAATCTGCGACGCTTTCCGTGGCATGACGTCACACCACTACCAAGCCATTACTCGAATTGTTTTTTACTTTACTACCTCAACGCATTTAGCGGCGCGTTTCCTTGGCACGCCTTGTCGAAGCGAGATCGTGTTTTCCCTTTAATCCGGATTCTCATCAATACGGGCGTAGGTAACCCAACCGCGCCTGCTCGCCATGCCCCTCTATCGAGGACGAGTCCCAAGCGGTCACGGAGACGGCTCTTGGTATCCTCCTCTTTATAACGGGACCAAGGCTCGCTTTTTTCTTCAATCTTCCATTGAATCCTCTCCACGCCCAAGTTCCAGCACCTAGAGCCCCAGATTCGAGCGCTTTGGACCTTCAACGATGTCCGGTTCCAACCTCCGGGGCGGTGGACGCCTCCTCCGTCACGGAGGAGGACGTGCTAAAGCTGCGGGAAGCCAAGTACTGCCTTACGAGATTTCGACAGGTTGCTCGCCAAGGGCAGGCCATCCCCACCCCCGAGCCCGGCGAGTATGTCGCCTTCAGATCCCACCTCCGTCGGGTTTAGGCTTCCCGATGGATCCTTTTGTGAGAGGGCTCATGTTTTACTATGGGTTGGAATTCCACGACTTGGCTCCGAGTCCATCCTCCATATATCCGCATTCATTGTCATCTCATGAAGCCTTCCTCCGCGTCACCCCACACTTCGCCTGTGGTGAAGACTTTAATGTGGCGCCAAGATGATCGGGGCGCTAAGCGGAGTGTGGCGGGCGGCCATAAGTAGGAGGGCCGATGCCCGTTGCCACTGGCTCCTTCCAAGAGGAGCTCGCCTGTGGCAGCAAGAGTGGTTCTATATTACCGCTCCGAGGGGCCGCAGACAAAAGCCGCCGCCCTATTCCGCCGGGACCACCACGACGATTGATGTCGGGGTCAACCAAGGCTCAACTGGGGCCGTCAAAGGACGTGCCCCTCTTGTAGGGCCGGATTCGAGATCTCTTAACGAGGGAGATCGATATGGTGGTGGTGATGCAGGTTATGCTAATTAGGCGCCTCCTGCCTCGCAAACGCCGCCCTCTCCGGCTATGGGAGTTCAACCGAGGGCCCACGGATTCTTCAACACTTCATGGGTATGACGCCTCGAGATGTATAACTTATCCTTCGGATCACAAGAGGTGCGTCCGAATTGACCGAGGATGCTGGACTAAGCTGCAATCGCCGGATACTCAAGTAAGTAGTTCCAAGTCCGTACATACCGCTTGTTTGCCTTTCGATGATCCGCCTTATGACCGATCTCCTTCTACACAGGAGTGGATAGCGGAAGCAAAATTTATACGGTGTCCGCCCTCCCCGAGACCGCGCGGATCCCGTGCTGGTCCGGATGCTTGAGGTTGCGCCTTGGAGGAAAGCGAAGGGGAAAGCAGAAAGCTACTTGCCTCGCCTAAGGAGGCTCTTGAACGAGGGGATCGAGAATCCCTCCTACCAAGGGGAGAAGAGGACTGCCTCCGAGGACCCGGGGAAAAAAGCCCCTAAACGGGGGAAGAAATCTTCGCCAGAGGGTCCTGCGTCCGGGGAGGCCCCGGCCGCACAATCTCCCTTAATGAGCCAGCCCTCCAACGAGCCGTAAGTAGAAAGAAAGGAGTTTTATAATAAGGGACATCCTATTTGTGATTCTCGAGGATAACTAAAGTTTTTACCTTGTAGTTCGGATCTCCGCCCTTCGCAGATGAGCTCGTCTTGGGGACCTTCGTCCGGAGATGATAGAGAGCGAGACGCCCCCGTCCGGGGCGCCGTTGGATAGGGCGGACGAGCCTGAAGTGTCGTCACGGAGGGAGCCCCCGAGTGTGGCAAAGCCGGATAGTTCGACGCCAACTGGTGTACGGCTGAAGGATCTGCTTGAGAAGGCGTCTATCTCAGAATATCAGCACGCATTGATGAGCATGGTGATTGAAAGGATTTCGTCAGCCGAAGGCGGGTTGCATGATTCCGCCGGAGTTTATCGGCGGGTTTTGAGGTACGTAAAATGACACACCTTTTAACAGTTTTGCATATAGAATGCGCCTGTATAGATAGTAGCCCCGAGACTCGGTAGGTTGTCGATATCGACAGCGCGTCGAGATCAAAATCGCAGGTTTAAATTCCGTCGTGCCGATGCAGGTGGCGGGTCGTCCGGGCCAGCCGGACCGATGGAGTTGCTGAACTAAAGCGGCAACTTGATGTGGCGATGCGGACATCGCTGATCAACAAAGCGACTTGATGAGTCGCAAGGTAAGTGTTATCGCGGTCAGTGGTAAGGGAGCCAAGCCAACTCCTTACAATATGTGCGTGAAATGCGAGATAGTGCCGCTGCCGTGGAGAGTCTTCGGCGAACTTGCTCAAGCCAAGGAGCAGGCCGAAGGAATAATGCGGCAGCCTCGAGGGCGCGAGGAGTTAGCGGCCGAAGGGCGCACACCGCCGAGCAGGGAAGAGATAGCGAAATGGCTGTGAAGTTAAAAGAGGCTACCGATCGCAATGAGGCTCTTGGGAAGGAGCGCCTAGCGGGCAGGAAGACCTGCGAAGGCCACCGCCGGTTAAGAATGCCCGCTCGCAATGCGGGCTATGAAGGAAGAGCTGCGCCAGCCGGGAGATTGTAGCCGGCAAGCCTTTTCGCTGCGCCAAGGTTAACGGATTCAAAATATGCTCACCGGGCTAACTGTGGTGTCCGGAGGACCCTTATATGGACTTAGCAGCGAAAAGCGGCGGATGCCGTTGTGCATTTTCGCCGGAAGGATCACCAGACGGAAGAGCTGTTTTGGTCTCAATTCCATAGTCCGGAGCGTTCACTTCCGCCGACCGATCGCTTGGCTGAGTGGGCTGAGCTAAATAGGTTGTCCGGCTTGCTATGGCGGATATAGTGACCCATATCCGCCGGATAGGCCTCACCAAGAGTTGTTTTGGCTTATTGCAGCAATTTCTTGGGGCGGTGCCGCATATCAAGGCGATGAAGCGGTCGGCCTGCATAGAGGGTGCGCGATGGCGCTCGCCGTGTGAAGACACATTGACGAGATGGATGCCACCGCTGTTGCGACCCGGGTTCGAGATAATAACCGGCTACCCGCCGAGCACTATTTTGGCGGCGTCTGCTCGGTGCTCGTGTAATAGAGTCGCGGTGCTCAAAAATGTTACGCTCAATGAACGCTTATATGATGTAAAAATGATATTTATGATGTAAGCGCCTTTTATACTTGTGCGTTCAAGTAATAGAATATCTCCTTTGCGGCCGCTCATGTATACGTATGTATAACCCGAAGATGGCGATCGTCGACTTCAGCCCCCACGCACAAGGTGCGGGGTGTTCGCAAAAATAGCGCGCCACACTTAATCCGGCGCCTCGGTCCTGTAAAGGAGGTGGTAGCGAGCAAACGAGGCAACCGGACTATAATGCTTTATCACTTTCACTTAGCCATGGAGTTCGAGGGTGGGGCTACGACATAGCCCCAGGGGCACCGTGCTCTCCGAATTGGGCGCCAGATGTGCTGGCCGAAACGGCCCTTCGTCCAGCGGAGGAATCCTAAACATTCCCAAGGTCGATCGAGTGGTTGACCAGTCTCGCTGTATCATGACAGTCAGTTTTGGCTTTCATCGAGGTGCTCGCCAAATTAATGGGGCACAATCGCAGAGTTCTCCACGGAGCCGCGTTAGCCGATGATACGGAACGTAAGGCAGCAAAACACAGTGAGCCGGGCAAACCCAACATTTGACCAAAGACATGATTCGAGCTGATGCATATAAGGCCTAACTCGAGACGCCAACACTCCCGAAGGTGTTCGGTCTTTATAATAGCGGGCAAAACAAAGCCCTAAGCCCCTTGTGTCTGTGCACGGCAGGTTCTTCGGCGCGCCGATGCCAAAACGCCGATCTCCACTCGTTATACTGAAAACCAGGGATTCTAGCAACAAGAGACAGAAGAAAGGTTTACGAGGGTCTTAGTCCGAAAAGAGTCCTTACAACGGGTCCCTCTGCACGCCTGCGCTACCGTGTCTCCGCGCAGCCGTATCTCGGGCGGGTGTGCACGCTGTTCATCTGTAAAAAGAGAGGAACTTGGTTGGAAAAGAAATCGTGCGAGAAAGTGCATAAAAATTGAAATATAGATTAAGAAAGTTGAGCCTATGCTAGCTCATTATGGCTTGTATGTGCAAACCCTTGTGAAGGGGTGTGCGGCTAGGTAGCCCCTAGCTTATTTATTCCGGACTCGTCCAGCCGTGTCCGGGGTCTCAGGCGACCCTTTGATGAAACGATGCCACGTGGACCGGGCATTTGAAGCGTAAGAGACGCGGAATGTGGTATTGTATTGGAGCGACGAGCTTCCGTCCCAGTGGTGCTTGATAGCTGGCTTAAGGGCCTGGCGCCACTCCTTTGAAGGAAGTGCGGCTATGCCGAATTGTAATAGGGTCTATCCCCACTTGCGGATTGTGCCCGGATATAGCAGGTTTAAGTCACTGCCGCTGTCCATCAACACCTGCGTTAATTGCAGTCTGTCTATTATGGGATCTGATATCAGGGCAGTCTATCATGTGCTCCGGATACTTCTGGACTAATCCAGATGGTCGAAAGTGATTGGTTTTGACATCCAACCTTGGTCCACTGGGGTGGATCGTCCGACACTTGTCTTGGCGAGTGCCATGCTGGCTTTCCGTGTTATCACATGAAGCAAGTTTACTGTTTTGACTTCTCGAGGGAAAGTCTTTTGACTTTCGGTGCTCTGCTGGTGGGGCTCGTCATTGTCCTCGCTTGGATCGAGCCTTTGTGTCCGCATTAAGTCTGCCGGACTGTTTAAAACCCAACAATTTCGGTTGGTATGGTTTGCGTGCCTTCCGAGGGTATCAGGATTTGACATATCCGATCTAAAATTTTGTTTAAATTTGATAGCTCGTCTCTGTTGTCCTTAAGAGGCCGTGTTTTATTGTCTGGCCGTGAGCTTTTGAATCCGGCGTTGACCGCTGTGCCCTGTGGGCTTTTTTCTTTATTCTGGCGCTGATCTTTCCTTCGCCGCGACTTTCCGTTTCCATCTCTGATCTCGGATGTACTCGGGTCGCTGGTGCTGCATCTTGCTAGCCAGCTGTCTTCTCCTACACAAAAGCGCGTCATGAGGCTTGTTAGCGCGGCCATTGTTCTTGGCTTCTCTTGGCCGAGGTGTCTGGCGAGCCATTCGTCTCGGACGTTGTGTTTAAAAGCTGCTAAGGCTTCCGCGTCCGGACAATGACTATTTGGTTCTTTTGGTAAGGAACCTGTTCCAGAATTTGCACCGACTCTCCGGGCTGTTGGGTTATATGACTCAGATCGTCAAGATCCGGAGGGCGGACATAAGTCCCTTGAAAATTTGTTCTAAACGCGCCCTCAAGCTCTTCCCAACTTCCAACAAGTGTTTTCGGGAGGCTTTTGAGCCAATGCCGAGCTGGCCCTTTGAGCTTGAGGGTAGGTATTTTATGGCGTGGAGATCATCTCCTCTAGCCATGTGTATGTGTAGTATGTAGTCTTCTATCCGCACTCAAAGGTCTGTTGTGCCATCGTATGCCTCTATGTTTATGGGTTTAAACCTGCTGGAAATTCATGATCCAAAGACGTCATCGGTGAAACATAAGCGGGTGTGCGGCGCCCAGTATTTGGGTGTGCCGTTGTCTTGAACACTTGTCGTGGTGCGTTACTTCACAGGGTCCTCTTTTTGGCCCGTAGATGGACCTAGTTGGGCCGTCCGCTTTACCAGGATTATAATTCGCTTGTGTGCAGCCCGCTTGTCGCTTTGGGCCCGTCATCGGCCGTCTATCCGCCAGCGGCCTCTTTATTTTTGACCGTGAAGGCTCGATGGCTTCCTCGTCAAACTCGCAGCAACTTGCGCTCGGTAGTTTTAGTTTGATGGCCATTGCCATATTTTTCTGCGGTCTTGAATACTTTGCTCCACTTCATTCTCGAGCGTGTCTTCGCTGTTTTGAGCTTCGCTTCGCCTTCTTCAAACTTCTTGCAAGGGCGACGAGTTTTTTGCGTATGTTCTTATGCTCGTGTTGTGGCCGGACTGTTGATTGCTCCGTGAAGGGGTTGATTATCCGGCTCGTCCTGTTCGTCGTCTGCTGGCTTGCCCTGCTCTATCGCTAGGTCTTTAGGAAGGCTGCTTTGATCGAGGCGGGATTTAGGGCGGCGTCTACGTCGCCGTTTTGGTTCTTTATCGGCGAGATTATCCTCTGCCGCGTCCCGTTGTTCCTCGTTATCGCTTCCCTTCGGGGTGTCCACCATGTATATGTCGTATGACGAGGTGGTCTTCCAGTGTCCTGTAGGCACTGGTTCTTGGGAATCTCCGGCATCGTCGTCCATACCGTCGATGTCTTCGGAGTCGTAGTCGAGTATGTCGGTTAAATCGTCGACGGTGGCTACGAAGTGGGTGGTGGGTGGGATCTGAATTTCTTCGTCATCCGCGTCCCAACCGCCCCGGCCGTAGTTCGCCAGGCTCTCCTGGATAGCGAGAGATGCTTCAATGAATTTATGATATCGCCAAGGGCGAAAAGCTGAAAGATGTCCGCAGAGGTGAATTCCATGATCGGCGCCCAATCGGATTCGATTGGAAGGGGCGCAGGAGGTTCGGAGTCCGCAGGAGTCCGCACCTCGAGTCATGGGCTTTACGTGGGACAAGGTAAGTGTTCGCCCATCGCCAGTAGGAATTGCGGCTCCCGAGGCGGTGTCCAGCCATCCGCCCTCGATTCGAGCGATCGGCTCCGGACTATGAGTCGGAGCGGATCCGGTGCGACCTCCAAGGTGTTGTCCGCGGCGAGTTAGGTCATGCCCATCGTGACAGCGCGGCGCGCTTCGGCTGTGGCTCGATCCATCGAGGATCAAGTCCCGCGGATATCGGCCGTGAAGTTTAGGCTTCAAACCTGACTCGACGGCCAGGGTGTAGCTTCGATCTGCTCCAGATGGCCAAGGGAGTTGGCCCGTGAAAAGCGGCCGCCGAATCTGAAGATCCGTCCGGGAGAAAGGTCTCACCCAGACTGCGTCGTTGTTGATTGAAGAGGCCATCAAGCCTATCGGTGACGACACAGAGGAACTCTCAATGAAAGCACCAATGTTGGTGTCAAACCGCGGATCTCGGTAGGGGGTCCCGAACTGCGTCTAGGCGGATGGTAACAGGAGACAAGGGACACGATGTTTACCTGTGTTCGGCCCTCTTGATGGAGGTAAAACCCTACGCCCCGCTTGATTGATATTGATATTGTGGATGTTTACAAGAGTGGATCTACCACGAGATCAAGGAGGCTAAACCCTAGAAGCTAGCCTATGGTATGATTGTAAGGGTTGTTGTGATTGTAGTCCCACGGACTAAAGCCATCCGGTTTATATAGACACCGAGAGGGCTAGGGTTACATAGAGTCGGTTACAATGGTAGGAGATCTACATATCCAGATCGCCAAGCTTGCCTTCCACGCCAAGGAAAGTCCCATCCGGACACGGGTGAAGTCTTCAATCTTGTATCTTCATAGTCTTGGAGTCCGGTCGATGATGATAGTCGGCAAATGATAGTTCGGTTGATGATGGTAGTCCGCTATCCGGACACCCCTAATCCAGGACTCCTCACCGCCACGCCGGGGCTCTGCCTCCTCTCTGCAGAGAGGAATGAGGAAGGGGAAAAAAGGCCGTGGTGGGCTGGGCGATGTGCATCAGGCACTTAGGCCTGCACCACGGTAGATGTTTAGGGCCTTTTTCCTTTTTCTTTTTTGTTTTCTTTTTACAGAAGAATTTTGCAGATAAATGAGCTGCCAAATGTATTTTTTAAAATGTGAAACTTGGTCACACAGATATAATGCCTTATCCAGCACTGCCACAAAAAGTTTGGGGCCATCAGGAGTTGTCCAAGCATTTTTAGAAAAATGAAAAGAACATCTTAAATAATGATGGACCAGATAATAAATTCCCAGGGACAATTTGGTAGTTCCAAAAATGTTGGTTTCAACATGACAAATATCTAGGGATTATTTGCCATAGGATGAACTACTTTACTTGCATGACTGAAGAAGCAAGTATTTGACATGCAATTTAAATTTGAATTTGAAGCAGATTTTGGACAAGTGGCATCTTGGCATGATGACATGACCTTCATTAGGGGGAGATTACTGTGGGGCGATGCTGGGGATGTTACATTCATATACATAGCATAAGGATTCATTTTGAGCATATCAGTCAAACGCATACGCAAAAAGATAGGTCTAATCATTTCAGCAAAGCGCTCAAAATCATCATCATCCTTTTTCTTGGATGGTTTCGGAGGAAAAGGCATGGGTTTCTGAACCCATAGTTCCCTTTCTTTACCGTGTTTCCTAGAAACAAAATCTCTCTTATCATAACTTTGATTCTTTGATTGTGGGTTATCAAGATCAACAGCAGGTTCAATTTCTACATCATTATGATTGCTAGGTTGAGCATCAACATGAACATCTTCATTAACATTATCACTAGGTTCATGTTCATTACCAGATTGCGTTTCAGCATCAGAGATAGAAATATCATTTGGATTCTCAGGTGTGTCAACAATAGGTTCACTAGAAGCATGCAAAGTCCTATCATTTTTATTTTTCTTCTTTTTAGAAGGACTAGGTGCATCTACATTATTTCTCTGAGAATCTTGCTCAATTCTCTTAGGATGGCCCTCGGGATACAAAGGTTCCTGAGTCATTTTACCAGTTCTAGTAGCCACTCTAACAGCATAGTCATTATTCTTATTATTCAATTCATTGAGCAAATCATTTTGAGCTTTAAGTACTTGTTCTACTTGAGTGGTAACCATATAAGCATGTTTACTAATGAGTTTAAGTTCACCTTTAACATTAGCCATATAATCACTCAGGTGTTCAATCATATAAGCATTTTGTTTTAATTGTCTACCAAAATAAGCATTAAAATATTCTTGCTTAACCATAAAATTATCAAACTCATCCAAACATTGGCTAGCAAACTTAGTAGGCGGGATTTCAGCTTTATCATATCTATAGAGAGAATTTACCTTTACTACCTGTGTCGGGTTATCAAGACCATGTGTTTCTTCAATAGGTCATGAATTAAGACCATATATTTCTTCAACAGACGGTAAATTAAGACCATGTATTTCTTCAATAGGAGGTAAATTATTAACATCTTCAGCTTTAATACCCTTTTCTTTCATAGATTTCTTTGCCTCTTGCATATCTTCAGATCGAGAAATGTAACACCTCTTTTCTTCGGAGTTGGCTTAGGAGTTGGTTCAGAATTGGCTCAGAAGTGTCCAATTATTTTCATTAGTCAACATATTATTCAACAGAATTTCAGCTTCATCTCGAGTTCTTTCCTCAAAATGTAAACCAGACAACTATCCGGTGGTCTCTGGAAGCATCGGTTCGTCCATTATAAAAGATATCAAGTATTTCATTTTTCTTAAGAGGATGATCAGCAACGATTAAGTAATTGGAGAAGCCTCCCCAAGCTTGGGGAGACTCTCTGCTTCAATTTGCACAAAATTGTATATATCCCTTAAAGCAGCTTGTTTTGTATGAGCAGGAAATATTTAGCAGAGAAGTAATAAATCATATCCTGGGGACTACGCACACAACCAGGATCAAGAGAGTTGAACCATATCTTAGCATCACCCTTTAATTAGAACAGAAATAAAAAGGATCACATTCAACCAAAGTAGCAGGTTCTCTCATCATTAGTGAACAGGGTGGCTATATCATTTAATTTAGTAAGATGTGCCACAACAGTTTCAGATTCATAGCCATAAAAAGGATCACATTCAACCAAATTAATTATATCAGGATCAATAGAGAATTCATAATCTTTATCGGTAACAAAGATAGGTGAAGTAGCATAAGCAGGATCATATTTCATTCTAGCATTCAGAGTTTTTTGTTTAAGCTTAGCTAATAATTTCTTAAGATCACTTTTATCATTGCAAGCAAGAAAGTCTCTAGCAGTTTCTTCATCCATAACATAGCCCTCAGCCACAATAGGCAATTCATATTTATTAGGAGATTCTTCATCATCACTTTCTTCAATATTATCAGTTTCAATAATTTCATTCTCCCTAGCCCTAGCAAGTTGTTCATCAAGAAATTCACCAAGTGGCACAGTAGTATCAAGCAAAGAAGTAGTCTCATTATAAGTATCATGCATAGCAGAAGTGGCATGATCAATAACATGCGACATATCAGAATTAATAGCAGAAGCAGGTTTAGGTGTCGCAAGCTTACTCAAAACAGAAGGTGAATCAAGTGCAGAGCTAGATGGCAGTTCCTTACCTCCCCTCGTAGTTGAGGGATAAATTTTTGTTTTCGCGTCTTTCAAATTCTTCAAGGTGACCAGCAGATATAAATCCCAAGTGACTCAAAGAATAGAGCTATGCTCCCCGGCAACGGCGCCAGAAAATAGTCTTGATAACCTACAAGTATAGGGGATCGCAACAGTTTTCGACGGTAAAGTATTCAACCCAAATTTATTGATTTGACACAAGGGGAGCCAAAGAATATTCTCAAGTATTAGCAGTTGAGTTGTCAATTCAACCACACTTGGATAACTTAGTATTTGCAGCAAAGTATTTAGTAGCAAAGTAATATGGAAATAACAGTAACGGTAGCAAAAGTAATATTTTTGGGTTTTGTAGTGATTGTAACAGTAGCAACAGAAAAGTAAATAAGCGAAGAACAATATGTGAAAAGCTCATAGGCATTGGATCGGTGATGGCGAATTATGTCGGATGCGGTTCATCATGTAACAGTCATAACATAGGGTGACACAGAACTAGTTCCAATTCATCAATGTAATGTAGGCATGTATTCCAAATATAGTCATACGTGCTTATGGAAAAGAACTTGCATGACATCTTTTGTCCTACCGTCCCGTGGCAGCGGGGTCCTAACGGAAACTAAGGGATATTAAGGCCTCCTTTTAATAGAGTACCGAACCAAAGCATTAACACATAGTGAATACATGAACTCCTCAAACTAAGGTCATCACAGGGAGTGGTCCCGATTATTGTCACTTTGGGGTTGCCGGATCATAACACATAGTAGGTGACTATAGACTTGCAAGATAGGATCAAGAACTCACTTATATATTCATGAAAACATAATAGGTTCAGATCTGAAATCATGGCACTCGGGCCCTAGTGACAAGCATTAAGCATAGCAAAGTCATAGCAACATCGATCTTAGAACATAGTGGATACTAGGGATCAAACCCTAACAATACTAACTCGATTACATGATAAATCTCATCCAACCCATCACCGTCCAGCAATCCTACAATGGAATTACTCACGCACGGCGGTGAGCATCATGAAATTGGTGATGGAGGATGGTTGATGATGACGACGGTGACGGATTCCCCTCTCCGGAGCCCGGAACGAACTCCAGATCAGCCCTCCCGAGAGAGTTTAGAGCTTGGCGGCGGATCCGTATCGTAAAACGCGATGAACCTTTTTTTCTGATTTTTTTCTCCCCGAACATGAATATATGGAGTTGGAGTTGAGGTCGGTGGAGCTCCAGGGGGCCCACGAGGCAGGGGGGCACGCCTGAGGGGGCAGCGCCCCACCCTCGTGGACAGGGTGTGGGCCCCGGCCTTGATTCTTTCGCCAATATTTTTATTATTTCCAAAATAATCTCCGTGGAGTTTCAGGTCATTCGAGAACTTTTGTTTACACATAAATAACACCATGGCAATTCTCAATGAAAAGAGCGTCAGTCCGGGTTAGTTCCATTCAAATCATGCAAGTTAGAGTCCAAAACAAGGGCAACAGTGTTTGGAAAAGTAGATATGACAGAGACGTATCGACGACGACGCAATTTCTCCGTTCCGACCCAGCCATGTACACGGGCCCTGGCCGTACGTATGCGCGAGTAGGTGTTCGAGACCCTGCCCGTATTTACGTACGTGGCCGTATTTTCTTTCTTGCACACTGGCCGTTGTACGCACGTGTACATGCTATGTGCGCGCCTCTACATCGACCAGTTTGTACATACATGTTCGCGACCAGAATGACAATGCTACGTACGCGTCGACCAGGTGGGTCCCGATTGTCAGGCACTTCCTTGCATGCGAAGATGTAGCTGGTGGGTCCCAGCAGTCAGGGGGCGAATCGTTTTTTTACCCGGACACGCTTCCTTGCGTGCGAAGATGTTGCTGGTGGGTCCCAGCAGTCAGGGGGGAATGTTTTTTTCGCGCAATACGGTGGCCCGTCCGATGGGTCCCTGCTGTCACATGGAGGAATAATTATTTTATGCGTAATACGGAGGCACTTCCTTGATGCGGCCGTGGACCCAGCTGTCAGCCTCTCCACGTATAGCACTCTTCTTATGGAAGTCGTTCCTTGACCACGTTGACCACGCCGCGCCGAGAGCACCAGGGCGGTGGACGACGGCGAGGCCTAGGAAGGGGATAACGCGGAGCCGGGGAAGACGTGGCAGTGGAAGCCCACGCGGAGAGGAGTACGAGGGTTCACTAGTTCGGCTGCCATCGCCACAGGGCCTAGCCAGCGGTGGGAATAGTAGGGGGCGGTGAGGCCTCCGCGGCAGCACAGCCGACCACGGGAGGCAGGAGCATGCACCACGACCGATGCTGCTTTGGGCGGATGGAGCAAGAAGACTAGAGGTTGAAGAAGCACTACGGCCGTTGGATGGACATCGTACGGTCACTGGAGCTAGAATCGTTCATATTGACTAAGTTGGCAAAGCACTCCGTCCCCGTCAACTTAGTAGGCCCACAAGTCAGCCACCCACCAATGTGGGTCCCAACTAGCAGGGGGAGTATTCATTTTTTTGTGCGTAATAAGGAGGCACTTTCGGTGGGCCCGAGCTGACAGCGGAGGGAACGTTTTTTTCGCGAAATACGGTGGCCCGTCCGGTGGGTCCCAACAGTCAGGGGGGAAACATTTTTTTCGCCAAATACGGTGGCCCATCTGGTGGGTCCCTGCTGTAAGGTGGAGGAATAATTATTTTCCGCGTAATAAGGAGGCACTTCCTTGCGGCTGCCGTGGACCCAGCTATCAGCCTCTCCACCTACAGTATTGTTCCGATGGAAGACGTTCCTTGACCACATTGACCACGCTGTGCCGAGAGCACCAGGGCGGTGGACGATGGCCAGGCCTAGGTAGGGGACAACACGGAGCCGAGGAAGATGTGGCAGTGGATGCCCATGCGCAGAGGAGTATGAGGGTTCACTGGTTCGCTGCGGTGTGAGGCTGCCGTCGCCGAAGAATAACAGGGGGTGTGGGTGAGTAGAGGGATGGCCTGGCCAGCGATGGGAGTAGTAGGGGGCGGTGAGGCCTCCGCCGCATCGCAGCCAGCCACGGGAGGCAGGAGCACGAGGCACGATCGGCGCTGGTTTGGGCGGCTGGAGCAAGAAGACCAGAGGTTGAAGAAGCACTACGGCCGTTGGATGGACATCGTACGGTCACTGGAGCTAGAATCATGCATATTGACTAAGTTGACAAAGCCCTCCGTCCCCGTCAACTTAGTAGGCCCACAAGTCAGCCTGCCACTATACTGGGTCCCAGCTAGCAGGGGGAGTATTCGTTTTTTTGTGCGTAATTAGGAGGCACTTCCTTGCGTGCGAAGATATAACTAGTGGGTCCGAGCTGTCAGCGGCGGTAACGTTTTTTCGCGAAATACAGAGGCCCTTTCGGTGGGTCCCAGATGTTAGGTGGAGGAATCAATATTTTGCGCGTAATAAGGAGGCATTTCCTTGCGTGCGGCCGTGGACCCAGCTGTCAGCCTCTCCACATACAGTCCACTTCAGATGCATGTCAGTCGTTGACCATGTTGACCAGGCCGCGCCGAGAGCACCAGGGCGGTGGACGACGGCGAGGCCTAGGAAGGGAACGACACGGAGGCAGAGAATACTTGGCGCTTGTTTCCCACGGAGGGGAGTATGACTGCACGAGGGTTTATCGTTAAATCTGCCGTCGGGGAGAATAACAGCAGTGTGGGTGAGTAGAGGGATGCCTAGGCCAGCGATGGGAATACGGTGGGGCGGTGAGGCACAAGGCAAAGACAGCCAAGCAGCGGGAGGAGGGAGCAGCAGTCCCTTGGGGCTTGTTTGTTTGAGCGGCCGGAGCAGAAGAGCAGAGATTGAAGAAGACGACGGTCGTTGGATGGACATCCAACGATCCTTTGCTGTCGGCCAACCTTTTTAGGAAAGCCTCAAATCTGTGGAAAACAAGATACAGCCCATCTGCCATTATTTTTAATAATTTACAGCCCATTTGCTAATTCTTAAGGTTTTTTTGGAGCCCATATTATTTTTGTTAGCATTACATCCCATATTGTGGCCACAATTAAAAATTATATGAAATTTTGCATATTTCAAAAGGTCCGAACTGTTTTTAATCCCAAATTTTGAGTCACATTCAAACTGATTTTAAAAATAAATGTATATCAATATAAAATCCAACAAATTGTCCACGCATATAAATTAATGCAATTTAAAATCTCGAAATGAAAAAAAAGAAATTTGAAACTAATTGCTGGTTTAATGTGTTTTAAAAATGTACAACCCATTTCTCATTACTGATAGGCTATTTTCTCGGCCAGCCGAATGAAGCTCTCCTCGTCTTCAAAGATTTGTAGCCCAACAGGCCTGACAAAGCGACTTACTTGAAAAATCACAAAAAAACTGGGCTAGCCATTTTCAGAAAGAAAAAAAACTACTGGGTTGGTGTGTGGTAAACATAAAAGAGAAGGCTGTCTAGACAGGCGAGTGCCCTTGCAGTCCAGCTTGACACCCTGCCTTCCTCTCAAAAAAATTAGATAAATGCCACTCCAATTATGGCGATTCATAAAATGCCATCGCAATTTCCAAACTTTGAAAATGCCACTTGCAATTTTGCAAACTTTGGAAAACGCCACTGCAATTTGCAAACTTTGAAAAATGCCACTCCAGACTTGAAAAATGCCACTGGAAATGGCATGAAATGGCATTTTTCAAAGATTGGAAATTGCAGTGGCATTTCTTAGAAACACCAGATTTGGAGTGGCATTTATAAAATTAACCCAAAACAAAATTAATCATGCGAGCTGCTGGGTCCCTCGTGTCACCGCTCACAGTAATTCTCTCTCGCTTATTGACTACATCGACAATGGCATGGGACCCAGATGTCGAAATCCATTAGGAGGAGCCATTTTTAGTGGCTTGAAATAAGGAGGCACTTGCTTGCGCATCGCCATGACCTTGGCGGGTCCCTCGCTGTCATCCTCTCCACGCATAATCATCTCCTAATTGTGTACACGCTAACTTGGTAGGCCCACAAGTCAGCCTCTAAACCTGTGGAGGACAAATACAACCCATTTAAAAAATAACAGCCCATTCCATACGCTCAAACGGAAAGTTCAACATTCGAGCAAAGTAACAGTGTCTGATCCACATATAGAGTACTGAACTTCCACGTTGACAACCATCATAGCCAAGTTAACTATCTACTCCCACTAATACTCTAGTAGCGTACAAGTAGTAACTTACTCTTAGCTAACTAGACGATGCCGGCTGCCATTTGTGATACACGCTAAACGCCGGCACCGGCGTCCTCCGCCTCGCCTCAGACTTGCCAGAGGTGCGATAGCGCGCGTTGCTCGCGCGCGTTGGCCCTTTCCATGCCGGCGTGGTCCACCGAAGCTTCGGCTTCTAAGCGGGAAATCCTCTTGACGAGCTGGTAGTAAAAATTGGTGTCGCTAACGCGTGTGTGCCCGACAGCCTCCAAGGCTATTTGCCGGGCGCCAGCCTCCACGTATTCGGCCCAGTGCGTGCGCTTTGCTCGCGACTCAGAGCGTCGATGCGCTGCTGCTCCATGTCCCGCTGGCGGCACAAATCGGCGATACGCTGCTCCTCTGCCAAGCGGTCGCGCTCCAACAACTCCTGCTCCTCCGCCAGGCGGTCGCGCTCCAACAAGTCCTCGTTCTCCGCATTGCCATCTAAAGACCAATAGAATGCCTTCTCCCTCCGTCTGCCTTCCGGTGAAAACCCGAACACTAGTTCCGGCGGTGACCGCCTCCGGCCTCGCCTATCACGAACAGGCGGGGGCATGGCGGACGTGGCGAGAGCGAGGATAAGTAGCGAGCGACGTCGGGCCGGTGGGGGCTTATGAGGATAGGGCGAGTTGGGTCACGGTGCCACCATAGAAGGCCGGGAAACTATACTTATAGGCGGAAGGTAGCGCGACGGTCATCGGAATTCAATGCATAATTATGCAGGCATGGCTTAGCGCGCCAGCTTGCCGTGGAAAAGTAGAGAAACTGAAATTATGACTGTGCCATCCCGTCCCGTCCGTGTTGGGTCGCACGCCGGCATGACGGTCAAACGAGTGCACTCGAATCATCTTCCTCCTTGTCAATAATGATTCCACGGATTTAAAAGGTCCGCAACAATTAAAGCGCATCTTTTTTTGCATCAGTTAGCTGCCTTAATTACGGCCGGCTCTATGCAGGCACTCAAAATCGCTCGCAGCCAGTACGCGGAGTAGCATGCAACGAGTCACAGCCGAGGGCATTAGTTGATGACCTTTAGCTGGGAGATAAGGCATTTGCGAACATATTCGCTGGCAGTTTCTTCAGATTCGCATGGCATTTTCTTTAGAGCAGCTCGTCGGTTTCTTCAGAGGTAGGCATTTTTATTCAAAAAACTGCCACTTTGGATCTTGCGTTGCAACTAAAACTGCCAGGAGCGCATTAGTAGGCTAGCTAGTGATCGATCAGGAACTTGTAAACACTGAGCGAATAGAAATAAGGAACTGTTAATGCATCTCAATGATTCACAGATCATATACAAATATGTAGCTCCAAAAGCAAAGATCAGCCACTTCGGATCTTACGTCGCAACTAAAACCAACTAGTATGATTCCCATACATAAGATCAACATGTTAATGCATCTCAATGATTCGCAGATCATATACAAATAAGTGGCTCCAAAAGCAAAGATCTAGAAAAAACATTTGTTCTGCCTACTAACATGGATGCTTCTCTTGGCACATTCAGTACAGACTGAAAGACAAATTTGTTTGTGAAGTCTACAATTCCTCTTGCAAACGTAAGTGGTTTCACCAACAGCTGGAACCATGAGAATGAACCACACATGATGGAGGAACATCCACTGCAATATGATTTGGTCTTCTCTCGATCACACGGCGAGACTATTTTCGGAATACAAACTTTAACTTAGGCAAAATGATGCCCATTGTATAATCGCACCAAAGCAATGAAGCACCTAGTGTTGGCCAATAAATAGTACAAGATTACTTTTCTGCAGTCCATGAAGTGACTATCCAATCTTTCTCGTGTCTATTTTCAAATGGCAATCGCATGCAAGGACTATACTATTCTCTTGTGCAGTTCAACCAAAATTGCGGTCACTTCGTGAGTTTGCCAAATAGCAACGGCGGACATCTCTATCTGCACAAATATCAAGCAGCTAGTAAACATATACCCCACCTTGTATTTTCGGTTTAAACATGTCTCTTCCGCTTAGCATCCGTCATGTTTTGCATCGACAATTTGATACGGTCATGTTTTGCCTCGACAATTTCATACTGAATTGATTTGCTGGTTCAGAGCAGAAATATAGCGCCTATTCTTCATCAGACCAAGGATATCCATGTTTGCAGTGATGGAAGAGGTGAAATCGATACAACCGAAATTGAGCATCCAATCATTGAATCCTGTCCTGCACCTCCAATGTAGGTCCACCCTGCCAATAAATTCACATGCAAACCACTAGTATTACTATCTAATGACAGTACAAAAAGAGTAGCAAGATAGTATCAAACCATGTACCTTCGTAATGAACAGCTCATAGTGCCACCAATTGGATATAAATGTTTGGAAGAAAACATGCTCCTAATGTTGAACCAATTGGACTTTTTGTGCAGTTCCACTAAAATCGAGCATCCCTGTTTGCATAGATATTGAAAGTGTGATTACTATAAAAGTGGCACTAGTTGAAGAATAGACTCACAAATATAAGCGTTCCAATTTCTTAATGGGAAAAGGTAGCAAGACTGTTTCTAACCACCTTTTTGAAGGAATAAATAAGGCAACAATGGCTGATGTCAAAAAGGCATATATAGTTCTTTCTGAAAGAATGATCGATTCCTGACCTTTCCTCTTCTTTTAAGCATATTTTGTGCAGTTCAACTAAAATAAAATGCCATCACCACCTTGACAATTCAGTGACACTTTACAAAAGGAAATGACTTAACATTACATCATGATGTCAAGTATGTAGTCGACAGGCATTAGAGACAAACTTACGCACTGCTTCGATAACATAATGAACATTAATTTTAACAAAGGTGTGACTAGCTTTACCGGATAATTTGAGTGAACTCTACACCCTCTGCTCCTTAATATAAGACGTTTTGTTCAATTTAAAGTACCCAAACATCTAGTATTTAGAAAAATAGGTAGTAGTTTTCTTGAGCACATATCTGGGAAAGCTTGCCACACTTTATTTATGTCCATACGCTAATGCAACACCATTCAAAATTTTGAATACTACAAATATACACTAATCCAGTGGCTAGAGCAACAGTAGTGTAGTTATTTTATTATAGGGTACAGTACAATGGTTTTACTGAATAGATTTCAATAAAATCTAACACTGGAAGATTTCTATAAGAATTAACAATACAAAATGTAAAGGTAACACGTTTCAGCATTGGTATACTAGCTGTGCATGAGAATTAAACCAAATACAAAAGTCTGAAGGTAACTAGCATTATTAATTAATGACAGTATAAAAAAATTGCAAACCATGTACCTCCAAGGTAAATATCATTTCGAACTCGGGGACCTTAAAATTGCTATCCCAATCTTGATAATCGATCAAACATAAAAATTTGATCGAATCTAATCAAGAGAACAGCCGAGGAGGAGGTGCCCACTTGACCTTTCCTCTTGTCTTCCATAAATTTTTGTGCGCTTTAACCAAAATAAAATGACATCAGTAGCCTTGGTATTTTGGTGACACTGCACAAAAAAAATTAACTTATCTCATGAAAGTGAGCTATGTAATCTATAAGCATTAACGAAGGCAAAAATCTGAAGGTAGTAACAAGTTTCATCGTTGGTATACTAGCTGTGCAACAAAGATTAGAATGCCTTAGCTGAAAAATCTTTAATACATCCACAATCAACAGCTAACCCTGAAATAATCCAAAGGACATTAAATGGCATTGCTTAAATTTATCGGTGGCATTAGACTGAAAAGTGCATTAGTTAAATGTGGCATCACTTTAGCAGTAGCATTGCTTGACTTGATCTGCTTTGGCGTTATACTAATAGCAAAAAGTGACAATAAGAGCATGGGAGGCCCATACGGACAAGCATGCGCCAAGACGATGTACCTCCACTGACGCATAGAGTGGTGAGGGAGGTATGGTTGCCCGAGCAAAAAATATCCAGGCAGCATATGTGGATTACGCCCCATTTTGTTCTGTTTAGCCACCTTTTTCCTATGTGAGGACAACAAACCGATCGACCTGGTCATTCTCTATTGTGTTGTCATGCCTTTCTACCCTTCTTCAACCAAGAGACACGAGACTCGTTCCTTAGCTATTGATTTCCCCTTTTCAACCTAAATGCGGGTTCGATGCCTACTCTCTTCGACAGTACAGTCTCCCTTCCTTTCCTTATTCAACCCAGACATGGATAAGTCTGCATGAAGTAGGGTTTCCTTTAATAGTGCAAAAGGTTTTCATCTGCATGACCAGCAGGGCAGAGGATAGCAAATTGGTAAGATGGTGGAGTGGAAAAAGATCCACATGCAGCGACGTGGCAGATGGGCAATAGAACAAGGGTATGGTTCGAAAAGAGGTAGCATACCTGAGGGTCGGCGGGAAGTGGCTCGCTCGTGGTCGTCATCATCCGCACGCACTACTGCAGCGAGCTTGGGGACGGAAGCCATCCCGTGCGGGCGCTAGGTCTGAGAGAACGGCCTTGTCGTCAGTGCGTGACCTCGCTGTCGACAACGAAAAGGCCAACGCTGCACGCCCTTTTCTTCCCAAATGGATCTGTGACCACCGTGAGGAGGAGAGAGAGGTCGCTATTTTTAGATCCGGAGAGAGGAGATAGTGTGAGAAGCAAGTGGGCAGCCCTTAGCAAGAAAGCTCTGAAGCTCCAGCCTATATATCTTTTTTATACTACTAGTACTAGAGGTGGAGTAGTGGTAGAGTAGTTTATATTTTATCTGCAAACAGTACCAGTTAGTCGTGCTTCAAAACTGAACGGCACGCCATTAAAAAAATAAAGGTCGATAACTAATGCGGCACCTCGGGCCAACGCGGTCAGATCGCATTTTGCACAAGAAATTACACACCATGTTTCGTTGACATGTGGTCCCGTTCCAACATGTCAGTGAGACGACGGCGAGTCCTTTTGTACAATTTCCGAAAGGACATGTAGGCCGGGGCGCCTCTTTGTGTACCGTGGCAAACTAGCAACCGTCCACCGACTCTTCGCCTTTCCCTCTCGGTTTGGAACTGCTGTCGCACGCTCTTCCTCCCTCCTCCATTTGCCTTCACCCTTCCTTCTGCAATTGTTCGATCGTCTTCTCCATGGAGGGAACAAGCCGGAAACGACCCTTATTATTCTTGCCCCGATATGAAAGATGACGTGGTGGGGGAACTCATTGATCGGTGCAACGTCATCACCTCGGCTAGCATGGCAGGTTCGTTCAAGACCATTCTCAACTCAACTAATAACATCATTACAAGGAACCCAAGGGTCCAGGAGCGGTTTGATCTCCCTTATCTTCTTCGCTATAAGCCTGTTCGCATGGGCGCGGACGACGGAGGCCTCGCCTTGTGCAAGTTGATGCCGCTTGATAACGATACGTGTGATGTTAAGATGCCATCGCTTTAGAGTAAGGCCTGGGCTGGCGCAAATGGAGATTGGGTTGTTTATATTGGGTACAATTGCGAGTGGCAACTTGTGAATGTGTACACTCGTCAGCGGATTCCACTTCAAAAAATCTCCGAGTGCCCTGAGGTTGAGCACACAGATGATCTACATACATTCAAATATGATCATGGTGACTGTCGTCTATGGAAGATAGCAATTTCTCGATTTCCCAACCGCTCTTGGAATTACAAGAACTATCAAGTTGTTGCTATCTTCGACAAGCTTGTTGTCGTCCTTCGTGGTTCGACTGGATGGATATTGCTCAAAAATCAGTTTCTATACACGGATGTGTACTGTGATGCAATTGAATACGAGGGTCTTGTGTTTGCCGCCACCACTCGTGGCACTGTTTTCGCATGGGATTCTCATAGTTTCGGTACGTTTGTCTTCCACTGTAATTATAGTTGTTTCATCCACATGCATGCGAGTTAGCAAGTTTCCCTTCTCTACTAATTAACCTTCTTCTTGTGTTTCCAAGGTCCTGTGAACATTCCACCACCTATACTTAAAAAAATTATAACCAAGGGGGAGATGACGATGGTGATAATCACGAGCAGGGCTCATATGCTCACTGGCGGCTGGCAACTAATTCCAATGGATCACCACTTCTTGTCTGTATACAGCCCACTGCTCATGTTACTACCGAGGGAGCAGGTGTTGTCTCCCATGGTCGCACTCTCTAGACCTATTCCAACACCCGTTGCATGGTATTCGGGATGGATACTAGTGTGCTAGCACCAACACCTTCTCCCTGGTACAGTATTGATAGTCTTGGAGAAAACTCGCTCTTCCTTGGACAAAACTATCCAATGATGGTGAAAGGCGATCCAACTGCTGTTGACACAACGTTACTACCATTTATGGGAAGCAAATGTATCTATACGTCGGACATTGCGGTGGTTCCCTACCCTGGTCGTGATATAGTAGGCCGCTTCAGCCTGGATGATCAGTCCTGCGTTGGTCTCGAGATTGACAGTAGCTGGCTCTTCCCAGAGAATCGCTTGTGGTTCAAAGCAAGCGTTTCCAACGCCGAGGATTGGTTGAGTTGAAGTTCATTTCATTGCTTGTTATTTGTTGTGTGATGAAAACTTTAGTATTTATAATGTATCCTCCTTGTCGTTGTGGGTTGATGACCTGTTGTATGTAATAAAATGATATGCATGTGATAAACTTACTAAATTTATGAATGGCTTTCGAGTCGCTTCTCTGAGTGGGTGCTACAATGGTGCAACAGGTTATCGGATGAGGCCAATAAACAATAGTACACTATTTGTACTAGCTTCACATGCTGCACTATCTCTACTCTATGTACGTAATACAACAAGTTTTAAACTTGAGACCAGCCACCCATCCTCACAAAGAACACTTTTTAACCTAGCACAGACTCCAGGAAATTTGGCCACAGTGTGAGGTGGGCCATATGTTAATGTGTTCGATGTATGTAACCAGCACCTCGAATCCTCGATACTACTACTATAAGTAGTAGGAGTAGTAGGTGGCATGGGCCGAACAAGCATTCACGCCCGTGAGTACGGCACACACCACCAAAGACGACTTCCATCCGACACCATATTTCTTGGAGTCCGTGCTACAACAATCTCTTCAACCTCGCTGCTTTCTCTAACTCAGCCATGTCATGGCGGCGGGGCGAGGTGGGGTTTGCCGATAGTCGGTTTCCTCAATCGCGCCCCACTTGTAAGGCCAACTCAACGCCACGACCCCAAACGGACCTCCGCTTTGCCCGGATTCTGTCCGTTTGGGTAGGGCAATGGGGTCGTGTCCGGGCCATTTCTCGGATGCGGTGGCCGTGCGCCGAACGCGCGGACGCATCCCGGCCGCGTACATTTTTCTTTGCAAACACATATCTTTTTTTCATCATTGATTTTTTGGTACATGGAAATACATCACCAAAATTTTGACTAGAAAAACAAGACCAAAGAAAACAAGAACCATAAGAATACATTTTAGAAGATATCCAACTTCCATAACTACTCCTGTAAGTTGGATTAGTGCCTTTTCGATGCATTCATTGTTGATCTGCGGAGGCTCGATCTTGCGTGCTTCTTTCTTCTTCGAGTGTAAATAAGTAGATGTGTCTTGCCTCTATTCTATCAACAAGTGCACTAGTCTCTACTCTAGCCTCTATGCTAGCTAAAAGTGCTAGAACATCTACTAAATTGCGCTCTATCAATATATCATTGTACTCTTCTTCCCAATACCAAAACTTGCATCCATTCTATACAATAAAATTTTAAGTTAGCACAACTAGTCTAATCCGAGAGCACAACCGAAGATTTGGTCGAGTTCTTCCTCCTTTTGCCGACACGCATGGACATCCAAAGATCCAGGTCGTGTCATGCAAGAAAATAGAGTGGTAGTTGAAGCCACGTGATGCGCATCTTGGGTTAAACTGTAAATAGAATCTTACTACTCTTGAGTAACTCCAAAAGCAGCCACCGAAGATCTTTATTGGATTTGTTTTTCATGACCAGCACGTCGAGCTGAAAGATGTGCAGGTTCAGTGGGTCCTCTTGCGTTTTCACTGACATGTGGGACCGCATATGAGCAAACAGATGATGGGCTCCGTGCGTCTGCTGGCTGGCTGAGAAGAGAGATAGAGGAGGGCTGAGCACGGACTCCAGGAAATTTGTTCTACGTAACCAGCACCTCGATATAGTGGGGTGGCATGGGCCATAACTAGCATTCATGTCTAGCAGTACGGCACGCGCCACCCACACAAGTCCCATTCGACACCAATTTTCTTGGAGTCCGTGCTACAGCCATCTCTTCTCCCTCCTATTTTCTCAGCCATCGTGCGGTGGGCGAGCTGGGGGTTTGCCGATAGTCAGATTGCTCAACTGCGGTCCCAATTGTAAGTGAAAATGCAACACAGCACGCATTCCCCCTTGAGCGGCGTGCCGGACCAACCGTGTGGGGGTGCGACGCGAACACGGCAGGCTTTCCCTTTTGAACTTGTAACTTGTAAATTTTGGTTCTGCTCCATGGCGCGACCGATAGATAGAAATAACAATTTTCCCTAGAGTAATGAGAAGTTTGGTTCTGGCGTGGTTCATGCATGGAGTACGTAGGAAAATTATGAAGTTGATGCGAAAGGTAAGATAATTACTAGTAGTACCATATACTACTACATGGATTTGACGGAAAGATAAAGATACATACGGATCCATCAACGACATCCTCACGCCCTAGTGCACCGGGTCACCAACCGACGTGTGAGGAGTAGCGGCGTTGGCGGCAAGCTCAACGTGCTTCTGAACAATGCCGTCCAAGGTTGCCTTGCGGTCCAAGAAGGCCAGCGTCCTATTGTCCTCCTCTTGCATGTAGTAGTCCTTGTGGATGATTTGCATGTAGACGTGGGTGATTATGTCGATGGTGTCTTGCTGCGCCATTCGCTGCGCGGCGAGCGCGACCTTGAGGTGGACATTCTCCGGCGCGACGGCGAGCAGTCGCAGGGCCACCAGTGCGTCGAAGAGGTTGTCACCATAGAGGCCGTTGAGGGTGGCAGGCATCACAGAGCCTGGGCGCGTGGGCTGGAGGCGTACGTCAAGGTCGTCCGCGAGCTTCTTGACGACGGTGAACTTGTCGAGGAAGCCGATGAGGACCTCATCGAACAAGGAGACGAAGATGTCGTCCAAGCGGCCCCTCGCCCTGGTGGCCTCAAGCACTACCTGGAGACGTTCCTCAGTGCCAGGCCGCAGGCCGGCGTCGTGGACCATCTGGCATAGCCGGCTGATGCTCGCGCTCATCGCCTCCATGGGTCTAGCTTCTAGTCAACTGATCTTGCGATTGGAGTGATCATTCTTGCCCTTGGGTGTGTAGGTGCGTGGGATCAGAGATTGATCAAGGGAGCCTTTATATGAGAAGTGCAGACTTCGTTGAATTCACGTGCGTGTTGGCCATCTACTCCTCGCCCCTCTACTGCACCTGCCTTTGGCTGTATGACAGGTTGGCTAGCCACCCATTGGGCCCACGTGTCATACACCCAAAGGCAGGTGCAGTAAGTCAATGAAGCTGCATCCCCCTCCGTGCCCGTGCATGCTTTCAATGACTTGAGACTGCCAAACTTCACATGCAGTGGTTTGTTCATTGCATGTAATCCTATTAAGTAGCAAAAATACATTAAGTTATCTCACCGATAGGAATAAAACAATACACCATGTATTTATTTACAGAGGGAGTAGTACAATTTTTGTGACATGCATTACTAGATATTGCTAGTCAAATACTAAATCCAGATGGACGTGGTAGTACTAGTAGTAGTAGTACTGCCAATGTAGTAGCACTGTACTACCCGTTGGTTAAATTATTACGTGATGCTCCTCACAGTGAAGTGACAAGACCCTACGCCGGAGATGACACCTGAGTATAGGCGCCATGTTCGGCATACCATAGTCAGCCTCATCGTCTGCAGTCACTATCATCATGGCTGTAGACCTAGCCTGCTTACAACTAGCCGTGTTCGACATAAATTCCCGTGCATAGATGTCCGTGCATTGCACGGAACACCAAGATTGGGGGGTGGACGGCGCCAGCAGCGGCCATCGCGCTAGATTTTTCCATGGCCTTCTAGACGTGGTGGGGAGGAGATAAGGCTGATTGTGAGAGACAAGGAGTTGTTTGTAAATAGGGAACAAGTGTGGGCATCTTTTGCAAAATTGGAGAAGTTTGGTTTGTATGCGTCAGATCTAGATCCGACGGCTATTGGTGAAAGATGGCAGGCACAACATCATCACCAACTCAGGAACTATTTGATTCGCAGGATTTCAAAAACGCAGGAATAGGACACAAAAATATTACAAGTTTCAAACTGATATTGCAAATGTTAGGAGTAATGTTGCACCTACAAAGAGGGAATTACTAGGAAGTTTACGTAAGAACTTTCGTTACTTTAGGTGGATACAGCATTATCATACAAACTAAAATCCACCACCCTGACAAGTCACTAATGGCAAATAAGTTTTCGAGTCTCTGGCCACTTGATGTTTCAAAAACAAATTCAGCTTCTGCGGAGACTTTGTCATTTAGGCTTAGGTGCTTGCGGTGATCAGCACACCTTTCATTGTTGCGCCAGAGAACGCCAAACCTCATTACCTTGAGCACACTTGCCTCCAGAACAAAGAACCTGGCCAATTTAATCTCAGATGTGCTGCCTCGGTAGTCGATCAAATCAATTTTTGTAAGATGGAGATCAAGGCATTCGATGAGATTGTTATAGTGCAGCACATTTTTCACTTTCGGGTCTTTTTTTATCTACAAAAGAAGAGAACATATTAGAGCAGCTGGTTGTATAAGATTGTCGTGTCATCAAGAGGTACCAATATCATTCGCTCATACGATAGGGTTGGCTGGCTAGTGATATTTTTTCACTCTCTCTCTCTCTCTCTTTCTCTTTCCTCTCATTTACCTAGGAGTACGTGAAGAGCTTGGGCATTTGTTGCCTTCCACTATGTGGCTGATGCCATATTTCGCAAAAATATGCCACATAATACGCATCAATGTCAAATCAAAAGATTCTGGCACCGCTCCGCGATGTGAGAGAGTTGGCACCATGTGCACACAGCACCCACATGTATAAACAAATCAATCAAACCAACTACACCAGCCTCTCACTCTCCCAAACAAGTGTTTTTTATTGCCTCAGTCCTCTCTCTCTCTCCCACGCAAGTGTTTTTTCATTGCGTGAGTTAATTTGGCACCGGAGCAAAGTAGGTGATCTAGATTGGGGCACCAGGTGAGCAATGGAGGGGCATCGATGCCAAATGCATCACAAGTGAATTTGGCACGTGTTTTGGCCTACATAGTGGAGGGCCGTTATAGCCCACTTTTGTACTATCTCTTATTTAGTATAAAATTTTGACCATATATTTATGTAAGAAAATGCCAATGCATGTCACGAAAAATTACACCATTTGAAATTATCTTCAAATACGAATCCAATGGTATAGTTCTTAGTGACATGCATTAACATTTTGTCAGTTAAATCTATGGTCAAACTTTGATACTACAAAATAGGAAGAGTAAACCAGGACGAAGGTAGTACTTGCTCTTAGAGTAACCATAGAGTTACTGGAGTAGTCTAAGTTACTTTCCACTATGACTAGCCTAGGCTACTATAGTAGTACAACAAAAAAATGATGCAGGTGATCACGTGAGAAAAAAATACTAAAAGCATTTCTTTTGGTGCAGTGCGTAGATGCAGTTTTGAACACTACACTTGTCATCGTAATTTGGGAAGATTATGAAAAATTTGAGCTACGCCAGATTACCGCTTACTAATAGGAAAGAAGTTTCACCTCGATGAGTAGCTTCTCCGTGCACGGAAAGCATGTAAGGAATCCAACAACTTGATCCAGATTGGGGCCGATAGATTTTATTGCCAAGATCTTCACCGTATGCATAGATCGGGTCAAGCTTGTGGGAATCATTTTCGGAAGACGGTCGAATACATCAAGAAGAAATTTAAAAATGTGAATTTCAAGAAGACGGAGAAGAAGATGAGTGATGTACCTGAACGATTATGGTTCCAATAAAGAGTTCGGAGAATTTGGCAGACGAGTGCACCAAGGCTGTCAATTTCGGCGCGTTAATGACCCTGGTTTTTGTTGGACCTTCTAGATCCGATACAAGCAATCTCTCAAGGAAAGGCGCATTCTCAATGACCATAACGTGGAACAGCTGGAGTGATCTCTTCCCAGTTGATGTCTTGTTGCGGGGCCAGCAAGACACATAAATCCATCGAAGATTCATCGAGGCGATGTGGAGGCTAATGAACCCGTGGATCTGCTCAAGATGAAGGTACTCAAGCGCAGTACAGCTACGGAGCAGGTGCTCCATAGCCTTCTTCGAGATGACAACGTCGAAGAGGTCGAGCTGCTTGAGTTGAGGGAGAAGAAGGGCGGGCGCAGCCTTAATCTGGGGAAGATTGCAGGAGCTGAAGCTGGCGCGGCGCAACGTTGGCGTGAGGCGGAGCACGGACGGTGACAGAGAGCGACACCGTCCAGCTTCAAAGCTGAGCTCCTCGAGCTGATCTAGGGCGAGGAATAAGAACCACTCATCGAACTTGGGTCGAACCTTGCAGTTGGTACTGAACATGCGGATGTCAAGGCGTCAGGCTGGCCCAGGGTGCAATGAAAGGATCTTGGAGACTGCGGCCATGCGTTTGCAATCCCCATTGCAGATGCAGCTGTCGACGGTGAGGTTGAGGGGGACGCGGCGCCAGGGGGGCGCCACCGCCGGGAGAGCAGGGCGGTCCGCATGGCAGATTTGGTGGGGAGGAGGCCGATGATGACGAGCAGCATGTCGTCGGGGAGGCTGCTGATGAAGTCCTGGCTCGCCGGATGCGGTTTTGGCTCGAGTCGCCTCCGCTTGTTGGCTGCCTCGCCGTCCATCTCAACCGGCGGCGACGCTGGTGTACACGTGTGTTGGTGTGTGCTGTGTGTTGGGTGTGCGCGAGTGTGTCCTTCTGTGCGTGCCACCGCGTTGTGGTGAATTGTGCGCGAGTGCGTCCTCCACGCGGAAGAAGTGTGTCTTCAATGCGCCCTCAATTTACTAGCGTGCGGGGTGCTACTCCGAGTGGTTTCAACTTTGTTTACTTCACCGCGTGTCAGATGGGCCTCTAGTTTACTTATTTTCACCCACTGCCACATGGGCCAGCACACGAAGATACAGAACACGAGCTGACAAGGCAGCATGTGGACTGTTTGACCGGTCAACTAAACAATATACGGAGCTATACGCTGACACAGTGAGTGTATAGTCCGTCGGTATAGAGTGTTCGTGTGAGAGGGGAGGCCCGTGAGAGATAGCAGAGAGAGAGAGAGAAAGAGCTACTCCTTCCGTTCGATAATGTAGTTCCAACAATTTTTTGAAAGTCAAACTTTTGAAATTTTGACCAAGTTTATAAAGAAATTACTTATATCTATAATACCAAAGATAAATGATAGTATGACGTAAGTACATGTTGTGATGAATCTAATGATCTTTCCAGATGTAAATGTTTTTCTCCACATATACCTGGTCAACCTTTTCTGAGGTTTGACTTTTCAAAACATCCATATGCTTATGGACGTGAGAGAGTCCCTAACTGGAGAGAGAGGGAGAGAGAGAGAGAGAGTGAAATAGAAAGTGAGTGAAAAAAGTGTGTGTGCGTGTGTGAAAGAGACATGGACAAACTCGATAAAAGTCGAGAAAAAACGTGTGTGTCTTATGCAAACATATCACACATGCATCTTCGACAACGGAAGCAAGGTGAGGAGATAGTGTGTGGTTGTTTGCAACCGAGAGAGCAAGACCCCTAGCACGTGGCCAAGAGGGGTCTGACAAACAAGGGAGAGAGGTCGAGAGAGACGTACGGAGAAAATGCGACATGGGGAGGAGAGAGTGTATGTTTGTCATAGAGAGATCCCCGAGATCGTGATGGGACTACATGGGTGGGAGATCGAGTGACAAGGTGTGTGCGATAGAAGATACCCGAGAGATATCGAGATAGACGATGGATGGAAGGAGACAATACGTGTGTTCCTCGATGGCTAGTGAGAGATAATCATACTTAGGGGGAGTGCTTGCGCCTATGATGGAGTGAGGGATTATGGTACTTATTAGGGGGTGCGTGTCACATAGAGAGAGAACAAGGGCGGAGAGTGTTGGATGGGTCTATATGTATAGCGCAAGCGAGACATGTGTATGTGTGAACCAGGGAGATATAAAGTTTGAGAGAGATTGAGGAGCCCGATAAGGCTGAGTGGTGCGCCGATAGCTGAGAGGGGAAAGAGATATTCCATCCGCCGACAATGCAAAGGCATGTAATTTTTTTGGAAGTCAAACTTTGGAAACTTTGATCAGGTTTACACAAATGTTATTTATATCTTCAATACCAAAGATACATCATACGAAACTACATCTCATGGTGAATCTAATGGTATATGTTTGCCGTTCTAGATGTAATTGTTTTTCTCCACGTACATGGTCAAACTTTGTGATGTTTGACTTTTCAATAAATCAATATGCTATGGACCGAGGAGAGTGCCTAAGTCGAGAGGGATCAAGTGGGTGTGAAGGAGAATGAGTAAGTGTGCAAAAAGAGTATGTGTGTGAAAGAGAAAGTGACAACAAACGATAAATTAGAGAGAGAGTGTGTTTTTTCGTTTCTTAGGCGAACATATCACGCATGCATCTCCGAGATAGAAAAGCGAGGCGAGGAGATACACGAAGATAGCTAGTGTGTGATTGTTTGCAACGGAGAGAGAGACCCCTATAGCACATGTCTAATAGAGGTCTGGCCAACAAGGAACAAAGGTCGAGAGGGACACATGGAGAACATGGACGAATGGGGAGGGCGAGAGGGTGTGTTTGTGATAGAGAGACCCCCTCGAGATCGTGAGGGGACTATATGGGTGGGAGGTTGAGGGAGGTGCGTGCGCGATAGAAAGATGCCCCGAGAGAAATCGAGATAGACCATGCACATGTTTGTGATGGAGAGTAAGATTAGCTAGTCATATACATATAGGGGGGACTGCGTGTGCCTACAATTGAGTGAGAGACCATCATACTTGGCTAGCTAGGCATGAGATTGTGTGTATGTGTGTGTGAGATGGAGAAAGAACGAGGGAGAGAGATAGAGTTTTAGATGGGCCTATCGAGTGCGAGTGAGATATGCATGTGTATGTGTGACCCAGGTGGATGGAGAGTTTGAGAGAGGGGGGGAAGAGCTCTGAGACGACAGAGTGGTGCGTGAGAGAGTTACGGGCAACGAGCCAAGGAATTTGTGTGCGTACGATGTGTGCACCCAAGATATCTAGCTTGGACTAGAGAATCATACATAGTGTTCGAGAGAGACCTATAGATGGAGTATATATGCATGCGAACTAGAAAGAGCCCCCCACGCACACACACAAGAGAGAGAGAGAGAGAGAGAGAGAGAGAGAGAGAGAGAGAGAGAGAGAGAGAGAGAGAGAGAGAGAGAGAGAGAGAGAGAGAGAGAGAGAGAGAGATGGAGAGAAAGCCAGGGACCAACAAGGTTTGTGTGTTGGATGCGCAATGTAACTCAAGATTGTCACGAGAGAGAGAGAGAGAGAGAGAGAGAGAGAGAGAGAGAGAGAGAGAGAGAGAGAGAGAGAGAGAGAGAGAGAGAGAGAGAACAGAGTCCGGGAGAGGGGAGGTCGCTTTATGCATCAAAGACTGATATAAACCATGTTTCTATATAAACTTGCATTCAAATATTTAAATTGGAGAACATGTTGTCTGCAATCCACACATGAACGGATATATGTGTATATCAAACAAGTTCATCAATTTGACTTTCAACATGTTCATGGAGTACTATAATACTGTACAACATGCTATTCAGTTGAGGTGTTCAATTTTGGATTTAGTTCACTATTTTGACCTAGTGAACGAGCTATTTCATTGAATCGAGATATTTCATTTTGGGTTTGATTCCCGTTTTTGAGTGGGTCAACTATTTGTCATATAGTAAATCGCTAGCAACAAGCATGTAAAAACACATTACTCCCGAGCATCATCTCTCCATCTAAAAAAGAAGTGGCAAGCTAATATTTCAAAATTTGATTCGAATCGACTTGGTAAGGTAGACGTGGATGCTCGTTCTCCCAAATTTTGAGCGAACTGTTAAACATCCTCTGCTCGGTGGAATTAGCCCGAACAAATAAATGGGAGACGCGAAATTACCGTCCTATGTGGGAGACACATTAATTGGCCCGTTGTACATCGAGGGTAGGTTCGTAACTTCATCCAAGCGCGCCTTCTCCTCGGCCGAAATGACATGTGCCGAATAATTCATAAACCATGGTCGGCAAAACACGCTCTCCTCGCCCGAAATAGCTCGCACCCACTATTTCAAAACACGCTCTCCTCGCCTGAAATCGCTCGCGCCCACTATATTTGAAAACACTCCCTCCTCGCCCGAAATCGCTCCCGCCCACTATTTGGGGAGAAGCAAAGTTACTCTACTATCCTCGACCCTCAGTACATAGACCCAAGCCGAGAAGCCTAAAGGCAGGGGTAGAACTGTAACTCCCCCTCACATTTCAGACAAATGCGTCCAGTAAAACATGGTTCCACTCCTCCCAATTCCCCCATTCATACCTCGTGGGCGCCAAATCACCTTCTCCCCGGAAGCTCCCTTCTCCCGAGCCGCGAAACCTCAGCCCCTCCTCCATGGCGCCCCCACCGCACCAATTTCATAGCCGCCCTCCTCCCTAATGCCGGAGACGCTGTCCATTTGCCGTCGTGCACTGGGCCGTGTGCCTCTTACTCCATGCTGCTGGACCTGCCTCGACGACGGCCGCGTGAACCGTACCGGAGCCGATTCACCCCCGCCGTTGTTCACGGCGCCGGAGCGGCTCCAACTTTGGATCCGTCCAGAGTCCAGGCGCTGCTTCCCTGTAGCCGTCGCGACATCGTTGTTTCCCTGCCGCCGGTGGCCACCGCAACCGCGCCGGCCTCACCGACTCGAAAGCTGGACCTTCCTACTTCACCATGCCGCCAGATAGGTCGCACCCTCATCTCCAATCACTTTATTTAGGCGTCAGTTGTCTGAATTTTTATTCTGGGCCAATGATTCCCAATGGGAAGCAACACCCCTCGAGGCGGCGGAGCTCCTAGGCTGCCGGTTGGCTGGTGTCTAATGTAAGGGTGCGAGGCCGCAAGTTTGCCGTAGAAGCAGTGCTTAGATGGCTATCTTAGAGTTGCGTGGGTTGAAGGTACTGCCGCTGCCGGATCTGGATGACGGGGAGTTTTGTGGATTGGCCCGGGGGCGGCGCAACCACGGTAGTGCAGTGGGGCAGGGAGCGGGGTTTTTGTCGGGGCCACGGACGGTGGAGGCAAGTTGCTCTGCCGTTGGTTGCTGGCTCTTCGGGGAAGATTCCTAACAGTGTCAGCCGGGAGGCACAAGATGGCCATCAAGCCATCCGGCGTAGATCAGATAGTACCAAAATAAAATAAAATCGTGTGACCCCAATTTAGTCTTCAGTCAACAGATGTGTGACCACTCTCGTACCTTGATGTTGATCTCTTAGTGTATTTCCTCAGATCAAAGAGATGTGTCGTTCTTAACATTATGCGTTATCTGCATCTTCAGTCACACCGTCTTCTGACTCACGCAGCTGCTCCAACAAGGGAAGCATACACCAGAAGGGAGCTATAGTCCCCACTCAATAGTTCCTGCATCGAACGCGCGTGCCTGACATGGACAGCCACAACAACTGCAGGGCCATCGACAAGTCATCACATGATGCTCACTCCTTTGGATGGCGGCCAGATAGGTTGTACCCTCATCTTACTTGTGTGCAACATTTATGGCTTTGTTATTCATCTAAGCATGGAAAATAGATTATCACATTTCACTGTATATTCATGCCGATCTCTTACGGGTCTTGTTCAGGAGTTAACGTTGTTCCATAGTTCAGCTAAGATACTTGTTCTTTAGGCTGTTCCATAGTTATCATCCATCAGCCAATGCTATCCCACAGGCTGGTGATTATAGTATTATACCACTTCTAGTATTACCTATGTTGTTCTTTAATACTTTTGTGTGCCATCTAGTTAATCTCGTGTACAAACGATACATATTCTGTAGCTTTCATCTTGTTCTCCCTTTAGCTTTTGAGACCCGTTGTTGCTAGTTAACCCCAGTCCTACTATTTATGTCATTTTCTACAGGCACTCATTACATAAATCTAACTACTAGTTGTCTTCCATGCATGTCAGATATAATTGCACACACTGATATATCCACAAGAACCTCACGGAGCAATGTAAAGGCCAATAAACTTGATGTCAATGATACCCAATATGATGGAACATGTAAAGGCATTTCTTCAGAAGACTTGCAGAAATATGTTGAATCCTCTTCACCCCACAAGGTCCTTGCTCTAACTTGGCCCGTGATATGGGTACAACATGCATATAATGTCCTGGAGTGCATCTACTCTGTTGCAATGCCATGTGCTTAGCATGCTGATCATGCATGTAAATATGTCATGCCTTCCTGTTTTTCAGTACCTATTCCATTCATGATAACATGTTTTCAAATTCAAGTACTATCATTCTACTCTATCGCAATGCCATCTGCTTAATTTGGACATCATGCTTCTGAATATCATATGCATTGTTATTCACCAGTATGTACTTCATCTGTCTACCATACCATGTTTTTTTACTTTGAAGTGTTGTTCTAGTGCTCTGTTGCAATGCCATCTTAGTTTCCCAATCATACACATGTATGTTGCCTTAGTTTCTTCCTGTACGTATTCCGCTAGCATACAGTTTTACATTCAACTAGTGTTTTTTACTGTGTTGTCCTGTCGTATCCGTAGCTCTTACACCATACTCCCTCCGTCCGGATTACATGTTGCCGAAATGGATAAAAAAGGATGTATCTAGAACTGAAATACGCCTAGACCCAGCCATTTTCTCCGGATGGAGGGAATACATGTCAATATGTCATGCCTTTCTATTCTTCAGTACCTATTCCATCTCTCTGCTGTAGCATGTTTTATAATTGAAGCACCATTCTTCTATACAAGGCATGCAAGGGAAGACGACTATGTTAGAATCAAGGGTTACAAACCAGGTCTTTGCAAAAGATCCAAACGCCAGGAGATAATAAACCAACTCCAGTTTTTATAGATACTGCTCCAGCACAGACAAACCCAACTGCTACTGATAATAAGCAGATTCCAGTGGCCAAAGAACTAGTCCGCTCCAGTCCAGCAAAAATATGTCAATTCCATTCAAAGAAGCGTGTGCAAATCCTTGCATCATGAAATTTTATAGCATGCTGATTGATAACCCACAAGTATATGGGATCACAACAGTTTTCGAGGGTAGAGTATTCAACCCAAATTTATTGATTCGACACAAGGGGAGCCAAAGAATATTCTCAAGTATTAGCAACGGAGTTGTCAATTCAGCCACACCTGGATAACTTAATATCTGCAGCAAAGTAATATGGAAGTAGTGGTAACGGTAACAAAAGTAGCGGTAGCAAAAGTAATATTTTTGGTGTTTTGTAGTGATTGTAACAATAACAATAAGAAAGTAAATAAGCGAAGAACAATATGTGAAAAGTTCGTAGGCATTGGATCGGTGATGGAGAATTATGCTGGATGTGGTTCATCATGTAACAATCATAACATAGGGTGACACAGAACTAGCTCCAATTCATCAATAACATGTAGGCATGTATTCCGAATATAGTCATACGTGCTTATGGAAAAGAACTTGCATGACATCTTTTGTCCTACCTCCCGTGGCAGCGGGGTCCTAGCGGAAACTAAGGGATATTAAGGCCCCCTTTTAATAGAGAACCGGAACAAAGCATTAGCACATAGTGAATACATGAACTCCTCAAACTATGGTCATCACCGGGAGTGGTCCCGATTATTGTCACTTCGGGGTTGCCGGATCATAACACATAGTAGGTGACTATAGACTTGCGAGATATGATCAAGAACACACATATATTCATGAAAACATAATAGGTTCAGATTTGAAATCATGGCACTCGGGCCCTAGTGACAAGCATTAAGCATAGCAACATCAATCTCAGAACATAGTGGATACTAGGGATCAAACCCTAACAAAACTAACTCGATTACATGATAAATCTCATCCAACCCATCACCTTCCAGCAAGCCTATGATGGAATTACTCACGCACGGCGGTGAGCATCATGAAATTGGTGATGGAAGATGGTTGATGATGACGACGGCGACGAATCCCCCTCTCTGGAGCCCCGAACGGACTCCAGATCAGCCCTCCCGAGAGGTTTTAGGGCTTGGCAGCGGCTCGTATCGTCAAACACGATGATTTCTTCTCTCTTATTTTTTCTCTCCGAAAGCAAATATATAGAGTTGGAGTTGAGGTCGGAGGAGCTCCAGGGGGCCCATGAGGTAGGGGTGTGTGCCCTAGGGGGGGGGCCACCCTCGTGGCTAGGTTGTGGGCCCCCTGGTCTTCATCTTTTGCAAGGATTTTTTTATTATTTCCAAATAGACGTTCCGTGAAGTTTCAGGTCATTCCGAGAACTTTTGTTTCTGCATATAAATAACACCATGGAAAGTCTGCTGAAAACAACGTCAGTCCGGGTTAGTTCCATTCAAATCATGCAAGTTAGAGTCCAAAACAAGGGCAAAAGTGTTTGGAAAAGTAGATACGACGGAGACGTATCAACTCCTCCAAGCTTAAACCTTTGCTTGTCCTCAAGCAATTCAGTTGACAAACTGAAAGTGATAAAGAAAAACTTTTACAAACTCTGTTTGCTCTTGTTTTTGTAAATATGTAAAGCCAGCATTCAAGTTTTTAGAAAAGATTATGACTAACCACATTTGCAATAACTCTTAGGTCCCATGTTTACTCATATCAATAGCATAATCAACTAGCGAGCCATAATAATAAATCTCGGATGACAACACTTTCTCAAAACAATCATGATATGATATAATAAGATGGTATCTCGCTAGCCCTTTCTGAGACCGCAAAACATAAATGCAGAGCACCTTTAAAGATCAAGGACTGACTAGACATTGTAATTCATGGTAAAAGAGATCCGATCATAGTCATACCCAACATAAATTAATAGTAATGAATGCAAATGATAGCTGCGCTCTCCAGCTAGTGCTTTTTAATAAGAGGGTGATGACTCAACATAAAAGTACATAGATAGGAACTTCGCAGAGGGAAGCAGGGATTTGTAGAGGTGCCAGAGCTCGGTTTTGAAATAGAGATAAATAATATTTTGAGCGGCATACTTTCATTGTCAACATAACAACCAAGAGATGGCGATATCTTCCATGCTACACACATTATAGGCGGTTCCCAAACAAAATGGTAAAGTTTATACTCCCCCTCCACCAACAAGCATCAATCCATGACTTGCTCGAAACAACGAGTGTCTCCATCTAGCAACAGTCCCAGGGGGAGTTTGATTTGCAATTATTTTGATTTAGTTTGCATAAAGCATGGGACTGGGCATCCCGGTGACCAGCCATTTTCTCGTGAGTGAGGAGCGGAGTCCACTCCTCTTGAGAATAACCCACCTAGCATGGAAGATACGGACAACCCTAGTTGATACATGAGCTATTCGAGCATACAAAACAGAATGTTTATTTGAAGGTTTACAATTTGGCACATACAAATTTACTTGGAACGGCAGGTAGATACCGCATATAGGAAGGTATAGTGGACTCATATGGAATAACTTTGGGTTTTAAGGGATTGGATGCACAAGCAGTATTCCCGCTTAGTACAAGTGAAGGCTAGCAAAAGACTAGGAAGCGACCAACTAGAGAGCGACAACAATCATGAACATGCATTAAAATTAATAAACATTGAGTGCAAGCATGAGTAGGATATAATCCACCATGAACATAAATATCGTGAAGGCTATGTTGATTTGTTTCAACTACATGTGTGAACATGTGCCAAGTCAAGTCACTTAAATCATTCAAAGGAGGATACCAGCCCACTATACCACATCACAACCATTTTAATAGCATGTTGGCACGCAAGCTAAACCATTATAACTCATAGCTAATCAAGCATGGCACAAGCAACTATGATCTCTAATTGTCATTGCAAACATGTTTATTCATAATAAGCTGAATCAGGAACGATGAACTCATCATATTTACAAAAACAAGAGAGGTCGAGTTCATACCAACTTTTCTCATCTCAGTCAGTCCATCATATATCGTCATAATTGCCTTTCACTTGCATGACCGGACGATGTGAAAATAATAAGAGTGCACATGCATTGGACTAAGCTGGAATCTGCGAGCATTCAATAAACAGGAGAAGACAAGGCAATATGGGCTCTTAGTTAAATCAACAATAATGCATATAAGAGCCACTTCAACAATTTAATCATGGTCTTCTCCTATTGACCCCCAAACAAAAGAAAATAAAAGAAATAAAACTATTTACACGGGTAAGCTCCCAACAAGCAAAAGAAGAACATGAAATCTTTTTGGGTTTTTCTTTTTAATTATTACTACTACTGCAAGAAAAGTAAACTAACTAAAAGTTACTACTAATTTTTTTGGTTTTTTTCTTAAGGTTTATCAAACACACAAGAAGAAAGCAAGAAAAAGAAAATAAACTAACATGGATATTACAGTGAAAGAGTATGAGCACCGACATCTAGCAATGAGTGTGTAAACATAAATGTAATGTCAGTGGGAAATACGTACTCCCCCAAGCTTAGGCTTTTGGCCTAAGTTGGTTTATTGCCAAGGATGGCCTGGCGGATATCCGTAGTTGTAGCCGGGGTCATACTGAGATGAAGAGGACTCTGACTGCCACTGGCTGGCAGTCATCTCCGGATCCCAAAAGTAATCAGACTGTCGTGGAGGCTCAAATTGCGGCTCCGGCTCCGGGGCTGGTGTAGGGTTCCGGTAAGCGTAAATGGCCACCCACGGAACGAGATACGGACCTTCAGATAAATTAAGCAAGGAAGGAGCAGGCAAGGTAATAGTCTCACGGTGATGTTTATCAAAGAACAATTTGTATTTAAGCTCCCCTTCCTTATTCTTAACAATAAAGTCATGCGCTAACATACTCTTATAATCTAAATAAGCATTGGGCAACAATTTTTCTTATTTCTCATAGAGCCTAATAGGTATGTTATAATGTGCAGCAAGGCGTGAAGCATAAATACCTCCAAAGATGGGGCCCTTTGTACGGTTCAAACTTAACCGTTTAGCAATAATACCACCCATACTAACAGTGTTATCGGAATATAAACCATGGAACAAAATGATAATATCAGGAACACTAAGGTTTCCACAGTTTCCGCGACCAATCAAGCAACGACTAGCAAATATGGCAAAGTAGCGTAAAACAGGAAAATGTATGCTAGTGATTCTTGCATCGGAAACCTTCCTGGTTTCCCCCACAGTAATGGTGTCAATAAACCCGTCCACATCTTTACGATGTGGTTCATCTAAGGTACCCTCGAAGGGTATTTTGCAAACCTTGCAAAATTCATCTAGTGGCATCTTCTTAACAACATCATATAAATGAAACTCTACTGAAGGAGGTGTTTCTTTAGGAAAATAGTAGAAGTTTTGCACAAAAGTATTGGTGAATAAGAGATACTGATGACGTTGGTCGCGGAGGAAGTCGGTGAGGCCAGCATTCTCAGCCAATGAATAGAAATCATATTAAATCCCGGCTTTTCTCAAGAAATCATCGGAAGGACATTCACACGGCCGGACCTCCGTGGTGCGAGGCAAATTATATTTGGGCCTCTGTGCTTCTTCATTTTGCTTTTCCTTCGAGCTTCGGCTCGATGAGCCCCTCAAAAATCTCTTCATTATTTTTTGAAATAATCTGAAATTTTTAGTAACTTCAAACAAAAGTAAACCAAACTCAATAAAATTGATAGCAACTACTCCTACAAGTGCCTAGAGCCTATATCATGCATTAGAACTACTTGGAACCATATAAATTTGACGTGCAAGCTCAAGAACATGGTCACCTAGGCAGCACAAATTTGCAATGAATAAAGCACTAAAACAAAAACTAATTGGACCAATGGAGGAGTCACATACCAAGGAACAATCTCCCCAAGCAGTTTTGTGAGAAGTGCTTTGAGCAAGGAGATTGAAAATCGCAGCAAAATGAGCTAGAACTCGTGCTTGAGCTGGATATTGGTGTTTGTGGGAGGAAGAAGGAGTGTGTGGGTGCAGGAATAAGTGGAGGAGGGCCACCATGGTCCCACGAGGCAGGGGGCGCGCCCAGGGGGTAGGGCGCACCCTCCACCCTCGTGGCCAGGTGCTTGCCCCTCCTGCTGTGTTCTCAGTGCTAGATATTCTCAAATATTCTAGAAAAAATCATATTCCATTTTCAGGGCATTTGGAGAACTTTTATTTTTGGGGTATTTTTTATATTGCACAGATAAATCAGAAAACAGACAGAAAAATACTATTTTTACTTTATTTCAACTAAATAACAGAAAATAGACAGAGGGTACAGAAGGTATAGCAGTTGATTTATCAGCCATTTGCAAAGATATTTCAGTAGGTGTCAACTTATTCAAATCAAGTCTACGATATAAAGAGAGAGGCATAACACTAACACCGACTCCAAGATCACATAAAGCAGTTTTAACATAATTTCTTTTAATGGAGCATGGTATAGTAGGTGCTCCTGGATCTCCAAGTTTCTTTGGTATTCCACCCTTAAAAGTATAACTAGCAAGCATGGTGGAAATCTCAGCTTCCGGTATTTTTCTTTTGTTTGTAACAATATCTTTCATGTACTTAGCATAAGGATTCATTTTGAGCATATCAGTTAATCGCATACGAAAAAAGATAGGTCTAATCATTTTAGCAAAGCACTCAAAATCTTCATCATCCTTTTTCTTGGATGGTTTGGGAGGGAAAGGCATGGGTTTCTGAACCCAAGGTTCCCTTTCTTTACCGTGTTTCCTAGCAACAAAGTCTCTTTTATCATAACGTTGATTCTTTGATTGTGGGTTATCAAGATCAACAGCAGGTTCAATTTCTACATCATTGGCATCACTAGGTTGAGCATCATCATGAACATCATCATTAACATTTTCACTAGGTTCATGTTCATTACCAGATTGTGTTTCAGCATCAGAAATAGCGATATCATTTGGATTCTCAGGTGTTTCAGCAATAGGTTCACTAGAAGCATGCAAAGTCCTATCATTTTTATTTTTCTTCTTTTTAGAAGGACTAGGTGCATCAATATTATTTCTCTAAGAATCTTGCTCAATTCTCTTAGGGTGGCCTTCAGGATACAAAGGTTCCTGAGTCATCCTACCAGTTCTAGTAGCCACTCTAAAAGCATAATCATTTTTCTTACTATTCATTTCATTGAGCAAATCATTCTGAGCCTTAAGTACTTGTTCTACTTGGGTTGTAACCATAGAAGCATGTTTACTAATGAGTTTAAGTTCACCTTTAACATTAGCCATATAATCACCCAAGTGTTCAATCATATAAGCATTTTGTTTTAATTGTCTACCAAAATAAGCATCGAAATCTTCTTGCTTAACCATAAAGTTATCAAACTCATCCAAGCATTGGCCAGCAATTTTAGCAGGAGGGATTTCATCTTTATCATATCTATAGAGAGAATTTACCTTTACTACCTGTGTCGGGTTATCAAGACCAATAGGTAATGGATTAAGATCATATGTTTCTTCAACAGGCGGTAGATTAAGACCATGTATTTCTTCAATAGGAGGTAAATTCTTAATATCTTCAGCTTTTATACCTTTTTATTTCATAGATTTCTTTGCCTCTTGCATATCTTCAGGGCTGAGAGGTAGAACACCTCTCTTCTTCGGAGTTGGTTTAGGAATTGGCTCAGGAATTGGCTCCGGAAGTGTCCAATTATTTTCATTGTCAACATATTATTCAATAGAATTTCAGCTTCATCCGGTGTTCTTTCCCTGAAAACAGAACCAGCACAACTATCCAGGTAATCTCTGGAAGCATCGGTTAGTCCATTATAAAAGATATCAAGTATTTCATTTTTCTTAAGAGGATGATCAGGCAAAGCATTAAGTAACTTGAGAAGCCTCCCCCAAGCTTGTGGGAGACTCTTTTTCAATTTGCACAAAATTATATATATCCCTCAAAGCAGCTTGTTTCTTATGAGCAGGGAAATATTTAGCAGAGAAGTAATAAATCATATCTTGGGACTACGCACACAACCAGGATCAAGAGAATTAAACCATATCTTAGCATCACCCTTTAATGAGAACAGAAATATTTTAAGGATATAGAAGTAGCAAGATCTCTCATCATTAGTGAACAGGGTGGCTATATCATTTAATTTAGTAAGATGTGCCACAACAGTTTCAGATTCATGGCCATGAAAAGGATTAGATTAAACCAAAGTAATTACATCAAGATCAATAGAGAATTCATAATCCTTATCGGTAACACAGATAGGTGAAGTAGCAAAAGCAGGGTCAGGTTTCATTCTAGCATTAAGAGATTGCTGATTCCATTTTGCTAATAACCTCTTGAGTTCATATCTGTCTTTGCAAGCTAAAATAGCTAAAGAAGCTTCTTTATCAAAAACATAACCCTCAGGAATAACAGGCAAGTCTTCATCATCACTTTCATCAATATAATCAGTTTCAATAATTTCTTTCTCTCTAGCCCTAGCAATTTGTTCATCAAAAAATTCACCAAGTGGCACAGTAGTATCAAGCATAGAAGTAGTTTCATCATAAGTATCATGCATAGCAGAAGTGGCATCATCAATAACATGCGACATATCAGAACGAATAGCAGAAGCAGGTTTAGGTGTCGCAAGCTTACTCAAAACAGAAGGTGAATCAAGTGCAGAGCTAGATGACAGTTCCTTACCTCCTCTCGTAGTTGAGGGATAAATTGTTGTCTTAGCATCTTTCAAGTTCTTCATAGTGACCAGCAGATATAAATCCCAAGTGACTCAAAGAATAGAACTATGCTCCCTGGCAACGGCGCCAGAAAATAGTCTTGATAACCCACAAGTATAGGGGATCGCAACAGTTTTCGAGGGTAGAGTATTCAACCCAAATTTATTGATTCGACACAAGGGGAGCCAAAGAATATTCTCAAGTATTAGCAATTGAGTTGTCAATTCAACCACACCTGGATAACTTAATATCTGCAGCAAAGTATTTAGTAGCAAAGTAATATGGAAGTAGTGGTAACGTAACAAAAGTAGCGGTAGCAAAAGTAATATTTTTGGTGTTTTGTAGTGATTGTAACAGTAACAACGGGAAAGTAAATAAGCGAAGAACAATATGTGAAAAGCTCGTAGGCATTGGATCGATGATGGAGAATTATGCCGGATGCGGTTCATCATGTAACAATCATAACATAGGGTGACACAGAACTAGCTCCAATTCATCAATAACATGTAGGCATGTATTCTGAATATAGTCATACGTGCTTATGGAAAAGAACTTGCATGACATCTTTTGTCCTACCCTCCCGTGGAAGTGGGGTCCTAGCGGAAACTAAGGGGTATTAAGGCCTCCTTTTAATAGAGAACCGGAACAAAGCATTAGCACATAGTGAATACATGAACTCCTCAAACTATGGTCATCACCGGGAGTGGTCCCGGTTATTGTCACTTCGGGGTTGCTGGATCATAACACATAGTAGGTGACTATAGACTTGCAAGATAGGATCAAGAACACATATATATTCATGAAAACATAATCGGTTCAGATATGAAATCATGGCACTCGGGCCCTAGTGACAAGCATTAAGCATAGCAAAGTCATAGCAACATCAATCTCAGAACATAGTGGATACTAGGGATCAAACCCTAACAAAGCTAACTCGATTACATGATAAATCTCATCCAACCCATCACCACCCAGCAAGCCTATGATGGAATTACTCACGAACGGCGGTGAGCATCATGAAATTGGTGATGGAAGATGGTTGATGATGACGACAGCGATGAATCCCCCTCTTAGGAGCCCCGAACGGACTCCAGATCAGCCCTCCCAAGAGGTTTTAGGGCTTGGCGGCGGCTCCGTATCGTAAAATGCGATGATTTCTTCTCTCTTATTTTTTTCTCCCCGAAAGCAAATATATAGAGTTGGAGTTGAGGTCGGAGGAGCTCCAGGTGGCCCACGAGGTAGGGGGCGCGCCCTAGGGGGTCGCCCCCCACCCTCGTGGCTAGGGTGTGGGCCCCTGGTCTTCATCTTTTGCAAGGATTTTTTATTATTTCCAAATAGACGTTCCGTGAAGTTTCAGGTCATTCCGAGAACTTCTGTTTCTGCACATAAATAACAATGGAAAGTCTGCTGAAAACAGCATCAGTCCGGGTTAGTTCCATTCAAATCATGCAAGTTAGAGTCCAAAACAAGGGCAAAAGTGTTTGGAAAAGTAGATACGATGGAGACTTATCATTGATCATATTTTCTACATGCTTCTTACCCATCTCTCTTGTAGAAAATAAGCTTAACAGATAGAAGAATTTCTGCACTGGTATCGTCTGTGAGGAAAGATTCTTGCAGGAATTCTCTATACTCCAATGCAGATGTAAGTACCTATTGTATATCACTATATTTTTACATCAGCATGTATTTTGTTAATCGCCGTGAATCCAACCTTTATCTGATCTAAATTTAGTTGTAGCAAAATGTATGATTAAAGGCCACAATGTTGATTTTTGTAAGGAAAACTGCCTGGTAGTTTTGCATCCTCAGCTGCATGAGTGTACTATCTCATATCAGTGGGATTGGTTACTTTGGTTCTGTAGTGGGTTTTCAATGTTTTTTACTGTGTTGTCCTGTCATATCCCTTGCTCTTACATCATACTCCCTTTGTCCGGATTACATGTCGCAGAAATGGATAAAATTGGATGTATCTAGAACTAAAATACGCCTAGACCCATCCATTTATTTCCGGATGGAGGAAATACATGTCAATATGTCATGCCTTTCTATTCTTCAGTATCTATTCCATATCTGTTGTAGCATGTTTTATAATTGAAGCACCATTCTTCTATATAAGGCATGCAAGGGGAAGACGGCTATGTTAGAATCTGAAGGGCTACAAACCAGGTCTTTGCAAAAGATCCAAACGCCAGGAGATAATAAACCAACTCCATTTTTCATAGATACTGCTCCAGCACAGAGAAACCCAACTCCCATTGATAATAAGCAGATTCCAGTGACCAAAGAACTAGTCCGCTCCAGTCCAGCAAAAGAATGTCAACTCCATTCTAAGAAGCGTGTGCGTATCCTCGCATCATGAAATTTTATAGCATTCTGATCATATTTTCTACATGTTTCTTACCCATCTCTCTTTTAGAAAATAAGGTTAAATGATAGAAGACTTCCTTCATTGGGATTGTATTCGAGGAAAATATCTTGCGGGAATTCTCTGTGCTCCAATGCTGATGTAAGTACCTGTTGTATATCACTATATTTTCACATCAGCATGTATTTTGTTAATCGGCGTGAATCCAACCTTTATCTGATCTAAAATTAGTTGTAGCAAAATTTTAAAGGCGCCAATGTTGATTTTTGTAAAGAAAACTGCCTAGTAGTTTTGCATACTTTGCTGCATGAGTGTACTATCTCATATCATGCACATTACTGAATTGTAGTGTTGCGCTGGTTGCCCATTCATTCATTGTGTCAATGTTGCTTTCGTATTACCTTACCTGGCTGATGATAGTTGTGCCATATTGTGTTAATTTGGTGTTGGCTAGTTGCCCAAATGTTCGTTGTGCCAATGTTGCTTTCCTATTATCTGACTTGGCCAATGATAGCAATGCTAGTGTCTTAATTTGGTGCAGGCTGCTGAAGATAAGAAGACAAACTCTGAAAACAGCAAGGCAACCCCATTGTTTCTTTCTAATAAATCTAGGCCAGGTAATATGCCAAAACTCATGATTAATCTGTTTGGTTCCCCTCCTAATTTATGTTATGATGCAGTGGTCAAAACACTCTCAACTATCAATAATACAAGCCTGCCAAAATCGTCATCTGAATCTGTTCAGTGTCCTCTGTCTCGAATGCAACAAAAATGTATGTTTGTGAACCAATTACTGGCTGAAGGAATGATGGAAATGGTGGAGGAATCAGAGGTGCAGAATCGTGCGACACAACAACTGATCAATGTTTTCAGAGACAGTGTAGCAAAGCAGCAAGAACTTTCCCACATGCTTATGGGCGTCATCCGTGCTGAGGTTGCAGATTGTGACGTTGTAGATTGTTAGGTTCTGCTCATTTATTTGCACTGGCATCAATCTTCGATTGCCCAGTAGATGTAATTTCCTGTAATATATGCTGGATGTGCAACGTTTTTCCCCGTATGACATACCTTTGGTTGATCGGTTTTGGTCCTGTGCATAATTGCTCGTCGTAATGGGCTCAAATTATCTAATTTGGCCTAAAGACATGTACGAACTTTAGTGGGCCTATTAAGTTAATGGGTCGTTACCAGGCCGAAAGTTAATGGTCGGCCCTCTTAACTCCCGGGTTGTTAACAGGCTGACATCGAAGCGGGCAACAGGTGGGTCCAATTGATTTCACAGGCCGTTAACAGGCCGATACTAAGTTTGGGCTACATATGGCCCAACTATACTGCGGGCCTTTAGCAGGCCGAAAGAGACAGCGGGCTTGTACAGGACCATGAAGAGCATGGGCCGCTAAGAGGCCGAAAGTCAGGTCGTATTGCAAATGGCCCAAATGTGTTGTGGGCCTTTAGCAGGCCGAAAGAAAAACCGGGCTGGTATTGGACCATGAAGGGCATGGGCCGTTAAAAGGCCAAAACTCAGGTCCGACTACAAATGGCCCAACTCATTTATGGTCCGTTAACAGGCTGAAAGGCACACAGGGCCGGGAATTGGCCCAACACTTAAATGGGTCGCTAAAAGGCCAAAACTCAGGTCCGACTACAAATGGCCCAATAGATATATGGGCCGTCACCAGGCTGAAAGACACACCGGGCCGGAAATTGGCCCAACACTTAAATGGGTCGCTAAAAGGCCGAAACTCAGGTCCGACTACAAATGGCCCAACTGGTTTATGGGATGTCAACAGGCTGAAAGACACACCGGGCCGGAAATTAGCCCAACATTTAAATGGGTCGCTAAAAGGCCGAAAGATGTACATCGTGAAAATTGGCCCATCCACTGAATGGGCCGTTAACAGGCCGAAATCTCATCGGGCCGATATTGAGCCCAAATATATAGCTGGCAATTAATGGGCTTGAACTGACGATGGGCTGCAATGGTGTCAAATCTTTAACGGTCGTTGACGGGCCGAATTGGCACATCTTGTATGGGCCGTGGGCTTAAATGGACCTGACACAAGTAGGCATTATATGCGCCGGCCTGCTATTTTTTACTGGCCCGACCTTTTTCACCGGAATGGGCCACTGTTGGGCGTGCCACGTGTCGACCTACCATAGGCGCCTCCTGTCCAATGAGTGATGACATATGTCCCAACGGTGAGGCAACACGTGTTTCCTCCGGACAATGATGATTTTACACATGGAAAATCCCCATTGGTCCGGGCTGTTAACGGGTTATCGGATCCAAAACCGGACCCGATAGCTTAACGGCGTTCCGTACGGTGGATGCCACGTGTCAGTCACCCTTGATGAAAGCACTTCTGTGACGCGCGATTTATCGTCATGGAAGTGGACACTCCCGTGATGATAATTTTGGTAATATCATGGAACACTTCTACGACAGCACAGATATGACTATCTTGATTCTGTCATAAATTTGTCATGGATGTAGATGCATGACAGAAAACGTGACCTACTGTGACAAACACGTATCATCACGGAAGTGTATTTTTTCGTAGTGATGAGTATGATTTGTGAGTAGTTACGTTTTTTCCTGAGGACATGGGAGAAGTCTTGTTATAAGTAATCATGTGAATTTGGTATTCGTTTGATATTTTGATGAGATGTATGTTGACTTTCCTCTAGTGGTGTTATGTGAACGTCGACTACATGACACTTCACCATTATTTGGGCCTAGGGGAAGTAATTGGGAAGTAATAAGTAGATGATGGGTTGCTAGAGTGACAGAAGCTTAAACCCTAGTTTATGCGTTGCTTCGTAAGGGGCTGATTTGGATCCACATGTTTCATGCTATGGTTAGGTTTGCCTTAATTCTTCTTTCTTAGTTGCGGATGCTTGCGAGAGAGGTTAATCATAAGTGGGACGCTTGTCCAAGGAAGGGCAGTACCCAAGCACCGGTCCACCCACATATGAAATTATCAAAGTAATGAACGCGAATCATATGAGCATGATGAAAACTAGCTTGATGATAATTCCCATGTGTTCTCGGGAGCGTTTTCCTTTATATAAGAGTTTGTCCAGGCTTGTCCTTTGCTACAAAAAGGATTTGGCCACCTTGCTGCACCTTGTTTAGTTTTGTTACTTGTTACCCGTTACGAATTATCTTATCATAAAACTATCTGTTACCGATAATTTCAGTGCTTGCAGAGAATACCTTACTGAAAACCGCTTGTCATTTCCTTCTGCTCCTTGTTGGGTTTGACAATCTTACTTATCGAAAGGACTATGATAGATCCCCTACACTTGTGGTTCATCAAGACTCTTTTGTGGCACCGTTGCCGGGGAGTGAAGCGCCTTTGGTAAGTGGAATTTGGTAAGGAAAAATTTATATAGTGTGCTGAAATTTACTGTCACTTGTTACTATGGAAAATAATCCTTTGAGGGGCTTGTTCAGGGTATCTTCACCCCGACCAGTAGAGCAAAGAGTTGCTCCTCAACCTACTGAACCTACTGAAAATGTTTACTTTGAAATTCCTTCGGGTATGATAGAGAAACTGCTAGCTAATCCTTTTACACGAGATGGAACATTACATCCTGATTTGCACCTAATCTATGTGGATGAAGTTTGTGGATTATTTAAGCTTGCGGGTATGCCCGAGGATGTTATCAAGAAGAAGGTCTTCCCTTTATCTTTAAAGGTAAAGTCATTGGCATGGTTTAGGCTATGTGATGATATTGGATCATGGAACTACAACCGATTGAAATTGGAATTTCATCAGAAGTTTTATCCTATGCATCTGGTTTATCGTGATCGTAATTATATATACAATTTTTGGCCTCGCGAAGGAGAAAGTATCGCTCAAGCTTGGGGGAGGCTTAAGTCAATGTTATATTGATTCCCCAATCATGAGCTCTCAAGATAAATTATTATTCAAAAAAATTATGCTCGGCTTTCTCACAATAATCGCTCCATGCTCGATACTTCTTGTACTGGTTCTTTTATGATGAAGACTATTGAATTCATATGGGATTTATTGGAAAGAACTAAATGCAACTCTGAAGATTGGGAACTCGACGAAGGTAAGGAGTCAGGTATAACACCTAAGTTTGATTGTGTTAAATCTTTTATGGATACCGATGTTTTTCGTGAATTTAGCACTAAATATGGACTTGACTCTGAGATAGTAGCTTCTTTCTGCTAATCATTTGCTACTCATGTTGATCTCCCTAAGGAGAAGTGGTTTAAATATCATCCTCCCATTGAAGTAAAAGTAGTTGAACCTATTAAAGTTGAAGAAAATACTATCACTTATAATGTGGATCCTATTGTTCCTACTGCTTATATTGAGAAACCACCTTTCCCTGCTAGAATAAAGGATCATGCTAAAGCTTCAACTGTGGTTTGTAAGAGTAATGCTAGAACACCTACACCCACTGAGCAAATTAAAGTTGAACCTAGTATTTCTATGGTTAAAGATCTCTTGGTCGATAATATTGATGGGCATGTTATTTACTTCTGTAATGAAGCTGCTAGAATTGCTAGACCCGATACTAAGAATAAACATAGACCTGTTGTAGGCATGCCTGTTATTTCTGTTAAAATAGGAGATCATTGTTATCATGGCTTATGTGATATGGGTGCTAGTGCGAGTGCAATACCTCATTCCTTAAACGAGGAAATCATGCATGATATTGCACCTGCTGAGATAGAAGGTATTGATGTTACAATTAAGCTTGCCAATAGAGATACTATTTCACCAGTTGGGATTGTTAGAGATGTTGAAGTCTTGTGTGGGAAAGTTAAATATCCTACTGATTTTCTTTTCCTTGGTTCCCCACAAGATGACTTTTGTCCTATTATATTTGGTAGACCCTTCTTGAATACTATTAATGCTAAGATAGACTGCGAAAAGGATATTGTTACTGTTGGTTTAGGGGATATGTCGCATGATTTTAATTTTGCTAAATTTCATAGACAACCCCATGATAAAGAATTGCCTAGTAAATATGAAATTATTGGTCTCGCTTCTATTGCCACGCCTCCTGATGATCCTTTAGAACAATATTTGCTAGACCATGAAAACGATATGTTCATGAATGAAAGAAGGGAAACAGATGAAGTATTCTTTAAACAGGGACCTATTTTGAAACACAACTTGCCTGTTGAAATTCTAGGGGATCCTCCTCCACCCAAGGGTGATCCCGTGTTTGTGCTTAAACCATTACCTGATACTCTTAAATATGCTTATCTTGATGAGAAAAAGATATATCTTGTTATTATTAGTGCTAACCTTTCATAGCAGGAAGAAGAGAAATTATTGAAAACTCTGAAGAAGCACCGCGCTGCTATTGGATATACTCTCGATGATCTTAAGGCAATTAGTTCCACTCTATGCCAGCACAAAATAAAATTGGAGAAAGACGCTAAACCAGTCGTTGATCACCAATGACGGTTAAATCCTATGATGAAAGAAGTGGTAAGAAATGAAATACTAAAGCTTCTGGAGGCAGGTATAGTTTATCCTATTGCTGATAGTCAGTGGGTAAGTCCTGTCCATTGTGTCTCTAAGAAGGGAGGTATTACTGTCGTTCCTAATGATAAAGATGAATTGATCCCACAAAGAATTGTTACAGGTTATAGAATGGTAATTGATTTATGCAAATTAAATAAAACTACTAGAAAAGATCATTACCCTTTACCTTTTATCGATCAAATGCTAGAAACATTATCCAAACATACACATTTTTGCTTTCTAGATGGTTACTTTGGTTTCTCTTAAATACTTGTGTCAAAAGAGGATCAGGATAAGACCACTTTTACTTGCCCTTTCGGTACCTTTGCTTATAGATGTATGCCATTTGGTTTATGTAATGCACCTGCTACCTTTCAAAGATGTATGACTGCTATATTCTCTGACTTTTGTGAAAAGATTGTTGAGGTTTTCATGGATGATTTCTCCGTGTATGGAACTTCTTTTGATGATTTCTTAAACAACCTTGACCGAGTTTTGTAGAGATGTGAAGAAACTAATCTTGTCTTGAATTGGGAGAAGTGCCACTTTATGGTTAATGAAGGTATTGTCTTGGGGCATAAAATTTCTGAAAGAGGTATTGAAGTTGATAAAGCTAAAGTTGATGCTATTGAAAAGATGTCGTGTCCCAAGGACATTAAAGGTATAAGAAGCTTCCTCGGTCATGCCGGTTTTTATAGGAGGTTCATTAAAGACTTCTCAAAAATTTCTAGGCCTCTGACTAATCTCTTACAAAAAAGATGTTCCTTTTGTCTTTGATGATGATTGTGTAGAAGCATTTGAAATACTTAAGGAAGCTTTGATTGCTGCACCTATTGTTCAGGCTCCTGATTGGAATTTACCCTTTGAAATTATGTGTGATGCTAGTGATTATGCTGTAGGTGCTGTTCTAGGACAAAGAGTTGATAAGAAATTAAATGTTATCCAATATGCTAGTAAAACTCTAGACAGTTCCCAGAGAAATTATGCTACTATGAAAAAGAATTTTTAGCAGTTGTATTTGCTTGTGATAAGTTCAGACCTTATATTGTTGATTCTAAAGTAACTGTTCACACTGATCATGCTGCTATTAAATATCTTATGGAAAAGAAAGATGCTAAACCTAGACTTATTAGATGGGTTCTCCTACTACAAGAATTTTATTTGCATATTATTGATAGAAAGGGAGCTAAGAACCCCGTTGCAGACAACTTGTCTAGGTTAGAAAATGTTCTTGATGACCCACTCCCTATTGATGACAGCTTTCTTGATGAACAAATAGCTGTCATAAATGCTTCTCATACTGCTCCATGGCATGTTGATTATGCTAATTAAATTGTTGCTAAATTTATACCACCTAGTTTCACATACCAGCAAAAGAAAAGTTTTTATATGATTTAAGACATTACTTCTGGGATGACCCACACCTTTATAAAGAAGGAGTAGATGGTGTTATTAGATGTTGTGTACCTGAGCATGAACAGGAACAGATCCTACGCAAGTGTCATTCCGAAGCTTATGGAGGACACCATGCTGGAGATAGAACTGCGCATAAGGTATTGCAATCCGGTTTTTATTGGCCTACTCTTTTTAAAGATGCCCGTAAGTTTGTTTTGTCTTGTGATGAATGTAAAGAATTGGTAATATTAGTAGACGTCAAGAAATGCCTATGAACTATTCACTTGTTATTGAACCATTTGATGTTTGGGGCTTTGATTATATGGGACCGTTTCCTTCCTCTAATGGGTATACACATATTTTAGTTGCTGTTGATTACGTTACTAAGTGGGTAGAAGCTATTCCAACTAGTAGTGCTGATCATAACACCTCTATTAAGATGCTTAAAGAAGTTATTTTTTCTGAGGTTTGGAGTCCCTAGATATTTAATGACTGATGGTGGTTCACATTTTATTCATGGTGCTTTTCGTAAAATGCTTGCTAAGTATGATGTTAATCATAGAATTGCATATCCATATCACCCACAGTCTGGTGGTCAAGTAGAACTGAGTAATAGAGAGCTCAAATCAATTTTGCAAAACACTGTTAATAGATCTAGAAAGAATTGGTCCAAAAAACTTGATGATGCATTATGGGCCTATAGAACTGCATACAGTAATCTCCCCCTAATGGTGCCATGTCATCACCCCTTTTTGCTAATCCGTTTGGCACTTGATCAAAATTCAATTCAAACTCAAATTAAAAAAAAGAGAAGTCAAATTATTATTTCCTCAAACTATATATAAAACTAAAATGTTCAGATTTTTATACAAATCCCTCTGATAAATTGTCATGTTGAAACCAACGTCGTTTGACTCATCGTGTAATCCCTAAAAAAATATAAAGTTGTCCAATAGCAAATAAAATAGCCGTTTCATTTTGTACAAATAACTATACAATTCAAATTGACTTGAAACTTGTGGGCCTCTTAAAAAAATTGTGCTTGATTTGTGTGACAAGTTTTGTACTCAACCAAATTCAATTGGTATTAATTTAAAATGCATACTAGAGAGAAATGAAATGAACAGAAAAGGGAATGGGAGAAACTACCACTAGCCTAATGTGCATATGGGCCACCGTGGTGCAGCACTAGCCCAGCCCACCACCACCACCTCTCCTGCAACAGGAGACAGAAGGTGCATGGCGGCCATCCGCCGGCGATGGCCACGCGTGGAGACGTGCCAGCCATCGAGGCACCCGCTGACGCCCTACAAAGCCTCCCCGAGCCCCGTGCGAACCCTAGTCCTCCCTCTCTTCCCTCCCCTCACGCCGCTTTGCTCTCCCCCACACCCACCCGATGCCATCGCCGCTGTGCCGTCGTCGCCGTCGCGGCCACCGACCTCCCCGGCGCCCAGGAGGACATCCAGGAGTTGTGTCGCCCTCGTCTGCGTTGATTCCGTGCACCCGTTCGACAGGAGCCGCACCGCATCGCCACCCGCTTGTCTTCTTCAACCTCGGAACGTCGGACGCCTTCGTCAAATCCATCATCGTCAAGCCCTTCCCGCCCTCTCCGAGTGCACCATCTACCCCGTGGTGAGCATCTCCCTCGATCCCCCTTTTTTTCCCTTCGAATCGGCGTTGTAGACCCGCGCCCACCAGAGGCCGCCATGGCCGGACCTCGCCGTGGCCGCACCCGCCCTCCTGTGTGCGCCTGCCCCAGACATCCTGCGCGCCCCCGGCCATCCTGTTCGCGCCCTGGCGCAGCCAGTCCCGCGCGCGCATCCTGCCTAGCACCGCCACCGCCGTCGTTGCCCTTTTGCTCCTGCTGTTGTTCTTGCTGCTGCTGCCGCTTGCAAGCTGCTGCTCTACTAGTCCCGCTAGTTCCTGTCGATGGTGCTACTTGCTGTCATCGTTGCTCGCTCGTACTGCTCTCTACTGTTGCTGCTTTGCTCGCTGATGCCGCTGCTTAGCCTCAACGCTGCTGATGCGCTTCTACACTGCTGCTTGTGGCTGGCCATGGCCAAGGCCATGGCCGAGTGTGTTGCGTGGTGTGTGTGCGTGTGTGTGGCCGGGCATGTTCAATTAGTATAGGCTAATCTATATTTAGGTTAATAATTGTTAGGTTAACGCTAGCCAATGATAGTGGCCCCCACTATTTGTTAATCTAATTTAATTAAAGTCTAGTTTAACCATAGACAATGACATATGGGACATGCCTACACTATTCATCCTTTGACTATTCAATCTTTGACTCGGTCAACCCAACCCATGGTCCCACTTGTAATACACACTAGTTAGCACAGCCCCATGTGGAAGAGGTAATTAGATATTTAATTTTCGAATTGAAATTACAGAAAATCTTATAAACTTTGGAAATTCATAGAAAATAATCCGTAACTCGGATGAAAAAGGTTTATACATGAAAGTTGCTCAGAACGACGAGACGAATCCGAATACGCAGTCCGTTCGTCTATCACCTGCCCCTAGCATGCTGAACATGGAACTTTCCCCCTCTTTTCCTCTGTCCAGAATCCGCCTAACACCAGGAATTAATCATCGGATGTTTATCCCCTCCGTCTGCAATGTGTAGTACTACGTTAGGTCGACCCTAGTTCTGCTTATCGTCATGTCATGCTTAGTGTTGCATATGTTCACTTATATTTACTGTTTCTCCCCACTCTTCTCTCCGGTAGACCCCGAGGCCGATGATGCCCCGGTGATTGACTACGTCGACGACGACCCCTCCTTGCCAGAGCAACCAGGCAAGCCCCCCCTTTGATCATCCCGATATCGCCCATTCCATTCTCTCATGCTTGCATTAGATTTTGCTATTGTTATTGTTTGCTCCTATTCTGATGCATAGCCTGCTTTTGTAATCTGCATATTGTTACCTACCTGCTTATCCTAAACTTCTTAGTATAGGCTGGTTAGTGATCCATCAGTGACCCCACCTTGTCCTTGTTGCCCCTGCTTCATCATTGAAGACCCGATCAACGGGATCGAAGACCAGGCCCCAGCACCGCACATCACTTTCCCCTTAGTTGCTCGACACTACTGGGTTACTATCGAGTGCCGAGGGTGAGACCTCTTCAGCACTTCTGATGTTACCCTGTAGTGTAGCTATTCGGTCGTGGTCATCGAGGGTGATTCCGCCTTAACCACTTCCGATACGACTCTGTCGTGCATCCCCTCAAGTGTGAACTTCGAGGGTGGTTCCTCTTACATTCACCTTGATGATTACATCGAGTGGAATCCGTCAAGGGTGATTCCTCAGGTTTTCCCCTTGGCGTTAGACACACAGTTACTATGGTTACTATGACTTTATACTGAACCATGTTACTAAAGACGGTTCGGCTCTGAGGGGTACCCACGCGAGCTTAACTGTGATTGATGTGGAGTCGGGTTGACCTGGAGGGTGCCCGCGAGATAATTACGAGGGGTGGCCAGGCATTCCTAGCCCTTGCCGCAAGTCCTCGAGACGGGGCAACGGGGTCACATATTTCGTGAGTCTCTGCTTGTTACCGCGTGCTCCTAATCCACTACGATTTGGATATTTGATCCGAGGGGCCTCTGGCCTGATAGCACTAACCATCACGTGGGCATAGTATGGGCGTTCTACGTCGTATGCATCAGCCAAAGCTTAATATACGTCAGTGACTGAGCGGCGCGCGTCGGGTTGGACTGCGTAAGCACCTGCCTTGTTGAAGGAGGTAGCTAGGTCTGCTCACCGGCCGCCCACGCAACATGTAGGAGTCCCCGGGGCGATGGCCCATGACCCCTGGGGGCATAGGTTTAGTCCGGCATGTTGACCTCTCAATTAATCCTAGGTCGGGTTGCGGCGTATTGTTTGGCCGAGGCCGGGCATGACCCAGGAAAGTGTATCCGGCCGGAGTTAATCGAGCGTGGTGGGTAAGTTGGTGCACCCCTGCAGGGAAGAAAACATCTATTGATAGCCTGTCCTACGGTAACGGACACTTGGAGTTGTACCCCGGTCGATACAACTAGAACTGGATACTTGAGATGAGACATGGATATGAGAAATGGATAGTATGGCTCTAGGATTGCTTTCTCACAGGGAGTCGAGAAAGGATCTCTGGCCGAGGTTGATAACACTGCTACTACTTTACTTTATGCTACTCTTACCTCTTCTGATGCTGCAAGATGCTGGAGCTGCTTGAAGATGCTAGTCTTTGATAGGCTAGGCTTTCCCCTTCTCTTCTGCCATTTTGCAGTTCAGTCCACATATACAACCCATTTCATTGATACCAATGCATATGTAGTGTAGATCCTTGCTTGCGAGTACTTTGGATGAGTACTCACGGTTGCTTTGCTCCCCCTTTTCCACCTTTCTTCTTCTTTCCGGTTGCTTCAACCAGATGTCGGAGCCCAGGAGCCAGATGCCACCGTCGATGCCTACTACCACGTGGAGACCGCCGACGACCAGGAGTAGTTAGGAGGCTCCCAGGCAGGAGGCCTTGCCTTTTCGATCGATGTTGCTTTTGTGCTAGCCTTCTTAAGGCAAACTTGTTTAACTCATGTCTGTACTCAGATAATGGTGCTTCCGCTGACTCTTGTGTATTCGAGCTTATGTATTCGAGCCCTCGAGGCCCCTGGCTTGTAATATAAAGCTTGTATTATTTTAATTTGTGTCTAGAGTTGTGTTGTGGTATCTTCCCGTGAGTCCTTGATCTTGATCGTACACATTTGCGTGTATGATTAGTGTACGATTGAATCGAGGGCGTCACAATAAGGGACACTTTCCGGAACGGTTCAGACTCCGGAAGGAATAGGTACGTGTTACGGTAAGTAAACCGACTCCAAAACTGTTCTAATAGCAATTTTTCTCCGTTTTGGAATATTTAAGAAAATAGGAAATTAAGAAGTAGTCCGAAAGGGACACGATGCATCCACGAGGGTGGAGGGCGCGCCTACCTCTCGGCGCGCCTCTACCTCGTGGGCGCCTGTGCCCTCCGGACTCCGTTTTCTTGCACGATACTTCTTTTGGTCGGTAAAGATTCATTATATAATCTCCCGAAGGTTTTAACCACCGTACCACGCAAATATCTCTTGTTCTTGTCCCGAGTTGTTTCATGCCAGAGTTTTCAAGGCCAGGCATCATGTCGTCCCCCTCCTCCAACAACGCTGGCGAGGATGCTTGGCTAATGAAGATAGAGACGAAGAGAGAAGAAATCGAGGAAATAAAGGAAGGTGACAAGATCAAGGAGGTCGCAAAGGAGCAAGTCCCGGCGGTAGAGGAAGAAGACTTCTCTCAACCTTACTACTATCATCTCACCCCAACTGAGATTGAAGCTTTCAAGATGATTGAGTTAGCTCGCATACAAAATAAGTATCTCACATGTGAAAATCTTTTTTTGCAAGAGCATATCAACGCACTCAAGGGCATTATCCGCAAGTTGGAGGATCTCCTACGCTCGATGTGCGATGCTACGTCATCAACAAATCCATCATCATCACCTCCGAAGAAAGAGACATAGTCACATGGGTATGGGCACTCCCCTTGGCAACTGCCAAGCTTGGGGGAGGTGCCCCGGTATCGTATCACCATCACACTTCTATCTTTACCGTTTTTCTTAGTTTGATCATTTTGGTAATATTTCTTGATCTAGTAGAATAAAGTTTTTAGTATGGTCTAGTTTTGGGTTTTGCTTTATGATTTCTCTATGTAATCGAGTCCGTGAGCTATATATAATAAAGATTAGTCTTGAGTCGAGAGCTTGGTTATCTTGCTATGATCTTGAGGGAATAAAAGAAAAGGAAAGAAAAAAAAAGAAATAAACAGATCATATTGATCTTATGGAGAGTAATGACTTCACACATAAAGAGTATGATGAATAAAAGTCGTTGAGAGTTGACAAACATAGTTTTGGTCATCGTTGAAATTAATAGGAAGTAATAAAGAAAGAGAGGTTTTCACATATAAATATACTATCTTGGACATCTTTTATGATTATGAGCACTCATTAAAATATGACATGCTAAAAAGCTGATGTTGGACAAGGAAGACAACGTAATGGGTTATGTTTTCTTATATCTGAAATAAAGTATATTGTCATGGATCATCCAACATGTTGAGCTTGCCTTTCCCCGTCATTCTAGCCAAATTGTCTACACCAAGTAGAGATACTACTTGTGCTTCTGAATATCCTTAAACCCAGTTTTGCCATGAGTGTCCACCATACCTACCTATGGATTGAGTAAGATCCTTCAAGTAAGTTGTCATTGTTGCATGCAATAAAAATTTCTCTCTAAATATGTATGATCTATTAGTGTGGAGAAAATAAGCATTATACGATCTTGTGATATGGAAGAAATAAAAGCGACGGACTGCATAATAAAGGTCCCTAGCACAAGTGGCAATATAAAGTGACGTTCTTCCGCATTAAGATTTTGTGCATCCAACCATAAAAGCACATGACAACCTCTGCTTCCCTCTGCGAAGGGCCTATCTTTTATTTGTGTCTTATGCCTTATGCAAGAGTCGCGGTGATCTTCACCTTTCCTTTTTACACTTTATCCTTTGGCAAGCACATTGTGTTGGAAAGATCATGATATATATATCCAATTGGATATAAGTTTTCATAAAGCATTTTTGTTGACACTACCCTTGAGGTAAAAGGTTGGGAGGCAACACTATAAGCCCCTATCTTTCTCTGTGTCCGATTAAAACTCCGTACCCATAAGTATTGCGTGAGTGTTAGCAATTGTGAAAGACTAAATGGTAGTTGAGTATGTGGACTTGCTGAAAAGCTCTTATATTGACTCTTTCGATGTTATGATAAATTGCAATTGCTTCAATGACCGAGATCATAGTTTGCTAGTTTTCAATGAAGTTTCTGATTCATACTTGACATTGTGAATAAATTGTTACTTTAGCATAAGAAATCATATGACAATATATATATATATATATATATATATATATATATATATATATATATATATATATATATATATGTTGTTGTTATAAGAATGATCATGATGCCCTCATGTCCGTATTTTATTTTATCGACACCTCTATCCCTAAACATGTGGAAATATTTTTCGTTATCGACTTCCGCTTGAGGATAAGCAAGGTCTAAGCTTGGGGGAGTTGATACGTCCATTTTGCGTCATGCTTTTATATTGATATCTATTGCATTATGGGTTGTTATTACACATTATGTCACAATACTAATGCCCATTCTCTCTTATTTTACAAGGTTTACATGAAGAGGAAGAATACCGGCTGCTGGGATTCTAAGCTGGAAAAGGAGCAAATATTAGAGACTGTAACATCCCAAAATTTTCCAAATTTTGGAATGTTAATAATAAGATATTTTTGTGTACTCTAAATAATTTTTAGGTTAACTTAAACATTTTTATTTTCTGTTTGAAATCAAATGTTTTTTTGTATGCTTACATTTATTTTTGGAATTCTGCACACTTACATAGGTAGTTAACTACATTCTGTTCTAAGCCAGTTATCTCAGCCCATCTATCTCTTTTGTCTTTTGTTTTTCTTCTCTTTCCTTTTTGCTCTTGGGCCAAATTCCCACTAAGGCCCATATCAGGCGCTGGCCTTCTTCTTCGTCCTCTGTACGTTCATATGGAGCTGGAACAAAACAGAAACAGCCATGCCTCCTCCTCTCCCTTTCCTCCTCACACTCAATTCCTTGTCCGTTTCACTTCGGGGCCTGCACGAAGAATGCGGAGAGCATCATGAAGAATCCATTCAGGGAATAAAAACTCAACTTTGTTACTTTAACTCATCAAACGGATCCACGAAATGTACATGCACAACCAACCATTAATGGCCACATTGAGCTCCCTTGATCTCCCCGTACTAGCTCCCTAAGCCACTATAAATTGACCCCGAGGAACCCGAGGAACCCCTCTCAACCCCGCACCTCCCAGTCCACGATCCCCTGTCGTAGGCCCTCCGACTCCCGAGCAATTGCTCGTCGGAGCCGAGCGTCGCCGCCTTCTTCTGTTGAAGCTGGCGACCTCTCCAGTAAGCCCCTCCTGCTCAAACCTCTTTCCTGGGCGAGTTATTCCCGTACAAATTTCCTGAACAATTATTTTCCTCAAACACCCATCCAGAGCACGACCTCCGCGAAGAACGCGAACCACCGGAGCTCCACGTAACTCTGGCGGCTTCTCCACCGCCGCCCGAGGACAGGGCCGAGCCTCCGTGGTGATCCTCGAGCCCGACCTGGCCTCCTCTTCCCCGTCTGCTGCTCGAGCGACGCCGGAGCCCTCTCCGCATCTGGATCCGAGCATCACCGAACGCCGCCGTCGTCTTCTCCATCGCCGGCAGCCACAACTCCGGTGAGCATCTGCCCTCCAGTTTTCTTAGCCTTCAGATCTTGATCCAACAGCCCACAGGTCTCCTCTGTTACTTAAACCACGAAGGGGTATAAACCACTTAGAACATGCCACGTTGCAGCCTAATTTATATTCTCGTTATTCATTTTTAGAAAAATATCCAAACTTCGGAAATTCCTATCTCCCAAACCGTATGTCCAAATTCGACAAATAAGATATCCCCGGATACGTTGGAACCTATAGATTTTTATAAAATTATAAAATTTCACTTTGGGGAAAATTAAAATTTAGCTTTGATGGTAAATTGAGTATTTTTTCTATATCTTTTAATCAATAATTCATATCAAAAAGCTTATTATATAAAAATTGCTCATCGGAACCATACCTATATTTTAGGACTCATGAATTAATTTTTCAACCATGTTCAGTTCATGTTTTAGCCTCTACACCATAATATGACCTTCTTTACTCATAATTTGACATCTTCAACCAATCAAATTGTATCCTTATAAATCTTCTTAGAAGATCCCTAGAAAACCTCTCTGGCCATATGTTACTACCACAAAATTTGGAGTTAGTAAATCATTAGTTCCAATTCCTTGAACTCATATGACTTTCAATTCCCATAGTCGACCACAAGTCTGATATTCTAAATAGTTATTTATGGAAATTTGGTTATCAAAACTTGTCTTTCAACCATTCTATATATTGACATCATGATCTTCACTTGAACCAATTAGATCCAACCGTAGTATATGACTATGTCATGTCTCGTTTAAGACCAAACTTGATTATATCTCAAACCATAGCCACGTCATGCTAATTATCCTACAAATGTATTTATTGTTAATTGGAATCTCTCATTTGGATCTTCATTTGGATTGTGTGTGTTGAGGTATTTTGTTTTATCGATAGATTTATCGTAAAGTGAAGGAGTGACGATAACGATAGAGAATCAACTTCAAGATACAGGCAAGTTGCAATTTGATCATACTTTGTCCTATGCTTTTGAAATATGCATGATCTCTTTAAAATTTACTAGTATGCATGTTTTAATAAAGAGTTTTCCAATGTATTATTGCTAGCTAAAGCCCTAGGAACTTGTAGCTATGCTTAGCCATGCTTATAAACAAAAGGGTTGGGAAACAAACAAGTTTTAAATGTTTAAACTTGCCCTCTTTTGGGGCAACGTTTTTTGAAAACTTTTGAAAAATAAAACTATATACTATTTTACTTCTACTCCCTGGGCGGAATGGTATTGACGGGAGCGTCTACAAGTGATTGCGCCCATCGGGGTCTTGCAGTGAATGCGCCCGACTGGGGTCTTGCACACAGGTTTTTGGTGGGGACTGAGATCTTCTAAGTATAGTTTGATGTAGCTTCCAGTACAGCCACATGCTACTATGGGCTCTGGCTTAGCTTAGTACTAACGGGAAACCCTACCCCAGGACTGCCATTGGAGAGAGGCTTTCGTGCCGAAGTTGCGGGCAGCTTGGTGGTATAGGCTGTTACGGAAAGGCTTCGTCACAATCTCCTCCTAGTCGTGCATTCAAGTGTGTAACGATAGACGGGGTTGGTTGTGTCATGTGGGGAATGTGTACGACCTCTGTAGAGGGTTTAACCTAATCAATTAGCCGTGCCCCCAGTTACGGGCAATTTTGAGCAACTGAAGAATCTCCCCTCTCTTTTCTAAAAGTCTATTTTAAAGGTTAAAGTTGAGGAATGAGCACAGTGAATGTGTTTCACTTCAACCTTATGTTTGTTTTAAACTAATTTGGAGAATGAGCACTGGTGCGTATATCCAAGTGTGTCACTCCTACCTTTTATACCAGAAACTATTTTTTTTAAAGAAGTTTATAAAAATTTAGTATAGGAGAAAATTGGCTTTATGCAAAGGAAACCTCCACCAATACTTACCCTACATATATATTCTGTTAAACTTTCCTTTGCAATTTGCGAGTACATTCCACGTACTCATCTGCACCTGTCATGTGCAGATCTTGACAGATTAAGAGACGATAGGGTTATGATCTACACTCAACGAGCCCAGTGCCGTTCTTGGAGCCCTAACTTAGCAACTAAGTAATGTTACGCTGTATTATGTGCCAGTATTGAGCCGTGTCAATGGTATGTATTTGCTTAATTCTGGATGTATCGTTGTAGTAAAATGATGTATGTTTTACTGATATTCATTTTTGTTACTGTGTGTGCTAGCTATAATCCAGGGATAGCACAATAAGCACAGGGACTTGGATTTTGCCAAATCTGGGTCGTGACAAAATGGTATCAGAGCATACGTTGACTGTAGGACGTGACCCTAGAAAATGGTTTTGAAATAGGAAGACCTTGATAGGAACAACTTATATTTTCAATAGTACCGACAAGCATTCTCATATCCTCTTCTTTTCTTTACTAAGTTCTCATCTGCTGTCAAAAACTTAGATGACCTTGACATTGATATGGACTTTCAAGAGCCTAAACGTTACTTCATGGAGATGATGCTAAGCAAAGGCGTCTCCAATACTGAAGTTTACATCCAAGAGGTTGAAGAAGAACCGAAGACACTCAAGACTATGATGGTTATGAAGATGGAGAATATTACCCCTGTCATGGAATATTCCATATGATTCTAATAGCATCCAAGCCCACCATGAGAGTTGTGAAATAAACAAAAGAGTGTGAGTAGTGTACCCAACCATGCCAACTCATGTTGATGAGGGTACTATAGGAATTGTGTGTTGAAATCTATGAGTGAATTCTGAGATATTTGACATCTATGAGTGAATTTGGAATTTTGTTGGAGTTCATTTCCATTGATTTGATATTTTTTCATTTGAGTTTTGTGTTTTTTTAAATCTTGCGCTATTAGGCTATGACCTGTGTACGTATGTACTCAACCTTGAGAGGTGCAAGTTACGGATGATTAACAGAAGACCTTCATACGTGTGAAACGTCACACATGGAAGACTTTTAAGAACTGAAGGATTGAAGACTTCATGATGAAACCATAACGAGCCTATTATAATCGTTAGAAAACGATGGGATATTAGTTTTTCAATGATTTATTGTATGTGTATTCTTTCTCCTTGCTATCTAAAACTCTATGTCCTCCCTGACCAAACCTTAAACCCTATAGATGGATGGAATTATTTTGATGGGAGAAGTGACATATTCAGAAGCAGAAGAATAGATTCGGAATATAGAAGTTGTAATGAAAGACAACAAGGTAAAACCAAAGAAAAAGGTGAAATATGCTTCACGGTATTTCATTCGAGAGGCTAACACTTGGTGGAAGATGCGTATAGCCATCGATAAAACCCAAAAGGCAATCACTTGGGAACAATTCAAGAACGTTCTACTTCAATCTCGTCTTATCATACGGGATCAGAAGAAAACAAGCGATGATACAAAGAAGTATTGCAGAATTTGCGGAGAAGGACACCTTACTGAGGAACATAATGATCAATGCCCAAATTGTGAAGGGAACCATCTAGCCGAAGAATGCCCTACCATTAATGTGACTTGTTTCTTATGCGAGGGAACCGATCACTGCCCCGTGCAATGTAAGATTTTCCTAGAAGTACAAAGGAAAGTCCAATAGAGTAAGGAAAGGAAGCAAGTAACACCCGAGGAAGCCTCACAAGACACCACAATATCATGGAAAGTCGTGGATGAAGAGCGATTCGCTAGAGAACTAGATAGTCTTCTTAGACCGTGCCACTCATGTGGTGAAGAAGGGCACAAATCTAACTCTTGTTCTCAAAAGGATAAGAAGAAGGAATATGCACATGAAGTTGAATCGGTTGAAATAGATTATGATCCGCAGGAGATAGCTTCCATATTAGCTAAGGAAAAGCCAAAGGTGAACGAAATCAAGACCAAGAAGAGGAAGGAGCCTTCGTTCAATGAGCTTATGAGATGCACCATGGATCTCAAAGATTCCAATCAGACTAACCAAGAAGCCTCGACCAGCACGACAGTAAAGAAGGAGAAGGACATGTCGAAAGTTATTTGTTATGAATGCAAGGAACCTTGACATTACCACAATCAATGCATCAATGAGAAGAAGGCCAAAAAGAAAGTGAGGATAGAGAGGCAAGAATCAATGCCGTAATAGGATTTTCAAGCAAGTTTTACTTCCTTAGTCATCAATTATGTAAGCATGATTTGGAATAATAAATACAATAAAATGTGGTTAATTACCCTTTACAAGTGATGTAATTGTATTTTTCAACACTCATTATAATCCAGGAGAAGTTAGTGAGGTAACCGTGTTTGACACGTTAAGAGCAGAAGACCATTCTAGAGATCATGTGATAAAGGATCACCACTGCATCGTTCATACAGGTGAAGTGATTGGACATTTGCAAGGAGAACACGGCTCTTTTACATGGAAATTTCATTACGAATGCAAGTTTTAGCACAAGCTGTGTAGTCAACATCACCCAAAAGTGTTTTACTAGGTTTGCAGGTGAAGACCTTTTTAAGAGGAGTGAGGAAGACCGAGTGTTAGAACACGCGATTCACCAATCTACATATGGGTAATGATTTGAGTACGGGATGGATTGGCCCCCATACCGGAGACTCTTGTTATATACTTTTGTATGTTTGATCGGTAAATCCGAGAGACTTGAAATCCTAGAGAGTGTCGATACGACAAGCCCAAAACCATAGAATGGTAAGACGTATTACCCTTATAGTAAGGCAGTCGTGCCTAACGTAAAATGAACTGTGAGGAAGAATGATAAGATCTTCAAGGAGTTCCATCGTAAGATATTTCGACCATCATGAGAGTCTCGATAGGTAGTTGGTGATGATTTTTAGCAAGACTTGTTATTTTGAGGAGAAGCTCAGTTTTTACTCACATGAGCTTGATGAATAACCATCAGGGAATGAAGAAACGGTCAAATTCCCCGCAAGTTTGTTCTTAAGGGTGCTAGCTTCTGAACAACTATAAGGATAATTGGGTCATATCACAATCAGTGAAGACTCAAGAATGGCGCCAAAAGTCTTAGACTTAAGCATGTTGAAGAATCGGAATACAAGAAATTATATTAGGTCATTCTCTCAAGATGTCAAGCAGCAGAATGATAAGTTGCTATCATGGAGGTGATATGCTAGAACCATGGGAAAGTAACCCAAGAGACCCCAACCCTGACCTATTTTCTTGCTAGCCTTGCAAATCTCGAGGACGAGATTTCTTTTAAGGGTGGTAGTTTGTAACATCCCAAAATTTTCCAAATTTTGGAATATTAATAATAAGATATTTTTGTGGACTCTAAATATTTTTTAGGTTAACTTAAACATTTTTATTTTCTGTTTGAAATCAAATGTTTTTTTTGTATGCTTACATTTATTTTTGGAATTCTGCACACTTACATGGGTAGCTAACTACATTCTGTTCTAAGCCAGTTATCTCAGCCCATCTATCTCTTCTGTCTTTTGTTTTTCTTCTCTTTCCTTTTTGCTCTTGGGCCAAATTCCCACTAAGGCCCATATCAGGCGCTGGCCTTCTTCTTCGTCCTCTGTACGTTCATCTGGAGCTGGAACAAAACAGAAACAGCCATGGCCTCCTCCTCTGCCTTTCCTCCTCACACTCAATTCCTTGTCCGTTTCACTTCGGGGCCTGCACAAAGAATGCGGAGAGCATCATGAAGAATCCATTCAGGGAATAAAAAATCAACTTTATTACTTTAATTCGTCGAACGGATCCGCGAAACGTACATGCACAACCAACCATTAATGGCCACATTGAGCTCCCTTGATCTCCCCGTACTGGCTCCCTCAGCCACTACAAATTGACCCCGAGGAACCCCTCTCAACCTCGCACCTCCCAGTCCACGATCCCCTGTCCAAGGCCCTCCGACTCCCGAGCAATTGCTCGCCGGAGCCGAGCGTCGCCGCCTTCTTCTGTTGAAGCTCGCGACCTCTCCAATAAGCCCCTCGTGCTCAAACCTCTTCCCTGGGCGAGTTATTCCCGTACAAATTTCCTGAACAATTATCGTCCTCAAACACCCATCCAGAGCACGACCTCCGTGAAGAACGCGACCCACTGGAGCTCGACGTAACTCCGGCGGCTTCTCCACCGCCGCCCGAGGACAGGGCCGAGCCTCCGTGGTGATCCTTGAGCCCGACCTGGCCTCCTCTTCCCCGTCTGCTGCTCGAGCGATGCCGGAGCCCTCTCCACAACTGGATCCGAGCATCACCGAACGCCGCCGCCGTCTTCTCCATCGCCGGCAGCCACAACTCTGGTGAGCATCTCCACTCCACTTTTCTAAGCCTTCAGATCTTGATCCAACAGCCCATAGGTCTCCTCTGTTACTTAAACCACGAAGGGGTATCAACCACTTAGAACATGCCACGTTGCAACCTAATTTATATTCTCGTTATTCAGTTTCAGAAAAATATCCAAACTTCGGAAATTCCTATCTCCCAAACCGTATGTCCAAATTCGACAAATAAGATATCCGCGGATTCGTTGGAACCTACAGATTTTTATACAATTATAAAATTTCACTTTGGGGAAAATGAAAAGTTAGCTTTGATGGTAAATTGAGTATTTTTTGCTATATATTTTAATCAATAATTCATATAAAAAAGCTTATTATATAAAAATTGCTCATCGGAACCATACCTATCTTTTAGGACTCTTGAATTAATTTTTCAACCATGTTCAGTTCATGTTTTAGCCTCTACACCATAATATGACCTTCTTTACTCACAATTTGACATCTTCAACCAATCAAATTGTATCCTTATAAATCTTCTTAGAAGATCCCTAGAAAACCTCTCTGGCCATATGTTACTACCACAAAATTTGGAGTTAGTAAATCATTAGTTCCAATTCCTTGAACTCATATGACTTTCAGTTCCCATAGTCGACCACAAGTCTGATATTCTAAATAGTTATTTATGGAAATTTGGTTATCAAAACTTGTCTTTCAACCATTCTATATATTGACATCATGATCTTCACTTGAACCAACTAGATCCAACCGTAGTATATGACTATGTCATGTCTCGTTTAAGACCAAACTTGATTCTATCTCAAACCATAGCCACGTCATGCTAATTATCCTACGAATGTATTTATTGTTAATTTGAATCTCTCATTTGGATCTTCATTTGGATTGTGTGTGTTGAGGTATTTTGTTTTATCGATAGATTTATCGTAAAGTGAAGGAGTGACGATAACGATAGAGAATCAACTTCAAGACACAGGCAAGTTGCAATTTGATCATACTTTGTCCTATGCTTTTGAAATATGCATGATCTCTTTAAAATTTACTTGTATGCATGTTTTACTAAAAAGTTTTCCAAAGTATTATTGCTAGCTAAAGCCCTAGGAACTTGTAGCTATGCTTAGCCATGCTTATAAAGAAAAGGGTTGGGAATCAAACAAGTTTTAAATGTTTAAACTTGCCCTCTTTTGGGGCAATGTTTTGTGAAAACTTTTGAAAAATAAAACTATATACTATTTTACTTCTACTCCCTGGGCGGAACGGTATTGACGGGAGCGTCTACAAGTGATTGCGCCCATCGGGGTCTTGCAGTGAATGCGCCCGACTGGGGTCTTGGACACAGGTTTTTGGTGGGGACTGAGATCTTGTAAGTACAGTTTGATGTAGCTTCTAGTACAGCCACATGCTACTATGGGCTCTGGCTTAGCTTAGTACTAACGGGAAACCCTACCTAGGACCGCCCTCGGAGAGAGGCCTTCGTGCCGAAGTTGCGGGCGGCTTGGTGGTATAGGGGGCTATTACGGAAAGTCTTCATCACAATCTCCTCGTAGTCGTGCATTCAAGTGTGTAACGATAGACGGGGTTGGTTATGTCATGTGGGGGACGTGTATGACCTCTGCAGAGGGTTTAACCTAATCGATTAGCCGTGCCCCTGGTTACGGACAATTTTGAGCAACTGAAGACTTGGACTGAAGAAGAATCTCCCCTCTCTTCTCTAAAAGTCTGTTTTAAGGGTTAAAGTTGAGGAATGAGCACAGTGAATGTGTTTCACTTCAACCTTATGTTTGTTTTAAACTAATTTGGAGAATGAGCACTGGTGCGTATATCCAAGTGTGTCACTCCTACCTTTTATACTAAAAACTATTTTTTTAAAGAAGTTTATAAAAATGTAGTATAGGAGAAAATTGGCTTTATGCAAAGGAAACCTCCACCAATACTTACCCTACATATATATTCTGTTAAACTTTCCTTTGCAACTTGCGAGTACATTCCATGTACTCATCTGCACCTGTCATGTGCAGATCTTGATAGATTAAGAGATGATAGGGTTATGATCTACACTCAACGAGCCCAGTGCCGTTCATGGAGCACTAACTTATCAACTACGTAATGTTCCGCTGTATTAGGTGCCAGTATTGAGCTGTGTTAATGGTATGTATTTGCTTAATTCTGGATGTATCGTTGTAGTAAAATGATGTATGTTTTACTGATATTCATTTTTGTTACTGTGTGTGCTAGCTATGATTCAGGGATAGCACAATAAGCACAAAGACTTGGATTTTGCCAAATCTGGGTCGTGACAGAGACCTATTCTGCACAACTCCAAAAGTCCTGAAATTCCATGAAAGTCAGTTTTGGAATATATAAATAATATTGAGCGAAGAAAGCACCAGAGGGGGGCCACCCACCGTCCACGAGGGTGGGGGGCACGCCCCTGCCTCGTGGGCCACCTGGCAGCCCCTCGATGCCCATCTTCTGGCATAAGGTGTCTTTCACCCTGGAAAAAATCATAAGGAAGCTTTCGGGATGAAGCGTCGCTGTCTCGTGGCTGAACCTGGCGAAACCAATCTAGGGCTCCGGTGGAGCTTTCTGCCGGGGAAACATCCCTCCGGGAGGGGGAAATCATCACCATCGTCATCACCATTGATCCTCTAATCGGGAGGGGCTCAATCTCCATCAACATCTTCACCAGCACCATCTCCTCTCAAACCCTAGTTCATCTCTTTTATTCGACTTTGTCTCAAAACCTCAGATTGGTACCTGTGGGTTGCTAGTAGTGTTGATTACTCCTTGTAGTTGATGCTAGTTGGTTTATTCGGCGGAAGATTATATGTTTAGATCCTTTATGCATATTAATACCACTCTGATTATGAACATGAGTATGATTTGTGAGTAGTTACGTTTGTTCCTGAGGACATGGGAGAAGTCTTGTTATAAGTAATCATGTGAATTTGGTATTCGTTCGATATTTTGATGAGATGTATGTTGTCTTTCCTCTAGTGGTGTTATGTGAACATCGACTACATGACACTTCACCATTATTTGGGCCTAGGGGAAGGCATTGGGAAGTAATAAGTAGATGATGGGTTGCTAGAGTGACAGAAGCTTAAATCCTAGTGTATGCATTGCTTTGTAAGGGGCTGATTTGGATCCACATGTTTCATGCTATGGTTAGGTTTACCTTAATTCTTCTTTCATAGTTGCGGATGCTTGTGAGGGAGGTTAATCATAAGTGGGATGCTTGTCCAAGGAAGGGCAGTACCCAAGCACCGGTCCACCCACATATCAAATTATCAAAGTAACGAACGTGAATCATATGAGCATGATGAAAACTAGCTTGACAATAATTCCCATGTGTCCTCGGGAGCGTTTTCCTTTATATAAGAGTTTTACCAGGCTTATCCTTTGCTATAAAAAGTATTGGCCACCTTGCTGCACCTTGTTTACTTTTGTTACTTGTTACCCGTTACGAATTATCTTATCATAAAACTATATGTTACCAATAACTTCAGTGCTTGCAGAGAATACCTTACTGAAAACCGCTTGTCATTTCCTTCTGCTCCTCGTTGGGTTCGACACTCTTACTTATTGAAAGGACTACGATAGATCCCCTACACTTGTGGGTCACCAATTGCCTAGGGACAAATAACTTTCTTGTTGACAAAAGCTCTCTACTAAAACTAACTTAGTTGTGTCTTTATCTAAACAACCCCTAGATTTTATTTACGTGCTCTTTATTATCTTGCAAACCTATCCTATCACACCTACAAAGTACTTCTAGTTTCATACTTGTTCTAGGTAAAGCGAACGTCAAGCATGCATAGAGTTGTATCGGTGGTCGATAGAACTTGAGGGAATATTTGTTCTGCCTTTAGCTCCTCGTTGGGTTCAGCACTTATTTATTGAAGAAGGCTACAAACGATCCCCTATACTTGTGGGTTATCACCTGCAACCTTCACGATCCGGCAGCGCTTCGCCATCTAGAGCTAATCGTCACCAGAGAACTAGAGGGAGGATATTAGATCCACACGGGGCTTCTAAATATGAGGATTAGAGGATTATTCTAGCTCTAATTATTCTACCAGAACCAACTAGAACTAGAAGAACTAGAGGAGGCTCCAAAACTTGTGTCTCAATGGACAAAATCCTCTAGTGTATATATGTTTGAGGGGAGAGGAGGGGCTGCCACCAAGGAGGGAAGGTCCCTCCTTGGAGCGACGGTCAAGAGGGGTAGAGGATCCCCCCTAGTCCAACTCGGCCTCCTTCTTTAGGGAAGGGAGGCGCCTCCTCCACTTAGGCCTTGGTGGCTGATACGTCTCCAACGTATCTATATTTTTTTATCGTTCCATACTATTATATTATCTGTTTTGGATGTTTTATATGCATTAATATGTTATTTTGTATTATTTTTGGGACTAACCTATTAACCTAGAGCCCAGTGCCAGTTTCTATTTTTTCCTTGTTTTTGAGCTTCGCAGAAAAGGAATACTAAACGGAGTCCAAACGGAATAAAACTTCACGATGATATTTCTTGGACCAGAAGACACCCAGGGGACTTGGAGTCCAAGTCAGAAGAGCCATGAGGCAGCAGAAAGGGTGGAGGGTGCGCCCTAGGGGGCGCCCCTACCTTGTGGGCCCCTTGGTGACCCCCTGACCTAGCTCTTCCTCCTATATATTCACATATATTCCAGAACCACCAGAAGCATCGACGAAAATACTTTTCCGCTGCCACAACCTTCTGTTCCCCTGAGATCCCATTTTGGGGCCTTTTCCGGCATCCTGCCGGAGGGGGATCCAATCACGGAGGGCATCTACATCAACTCTATTGCCCTTCCAATGAAGCGTGAGTATTTTACCACAGACCTACGAGTCCATGGCTAGTAGCTAGATGGCTTCTTCTCTCTCTTTGATTCTCAATACCATGTTCTCCTTGATGTTCTTGAAGATCTATCCGATGTAATCTTCCTTTGTGGTGTGTTTGTCGAGATTCGATGAATTGTGGATTTATGATCAGCTTATCTATGAATATTATTTGAATCTTCTCTAAATTCTTATATGCATGATTTGATATCTTGTATTTCTCTTTGAAATATCGGTTTGGTTTGGACAACTAGATTTGTTTTTCTTGCAATGGGGGAGGTGCTTAGCTTTGAGTTCAATCTTGCGTTATTTCACCCAGTGACAAAGTAGGGGTAGCGAGACACGTATTGAATTGTTGCCATCGAGGATAAAAAGATGGGATTTTCATCATATTTCTTGAGTTTATTCCTCTACATCATGTCATCTTACTTAAGGCGTTACTCCGTTCTTTATGAACTTAATACTCTAGATGCATGCTGGATAGCGGTCGATGTGTGGAGCAATAGTAGTAGATGCAGGCAGCAGTCGGTCTACTTGACACGGACGTGATGCCTATATTGCATAATCATTGCCTTGAATATCATTATAACTTTGCGATTTTCTATCAATTGTTTGACAGTAATTTGTTCACCCACCGTATTATTTGCCTTCATGAGAGAAGCCTCTAGTGAAACCTATGGCCCCCGGGTCTATTTTCCATCATATTAGCTTCTGATCTACTATTTTGCAATCTTTTATTTTCAGATCAATAACCAAAAAACCGAAAAATATTTTATCTTTTGTTTAGTTCTATCTATATCAGATCTCACCTTTGCAAGTGTCCGTGAAGGGATCGACAATCCCTTTATCGCGTTGGGTGCAAGTGTTTGATTGTTTGTGCATGTGCATCTATTGGGGACTTGCGCGTTTCTCCTACTGGATTGATACCTTTGTTCTTAACTGAGGGAAATACTTATCTCTACTATGCTGCATCACCCTTTCCTCTTCAAGGGAAAAACCAACACAAGCTCAAGATGGCTCAAGAGAATACCAAATTGTGTGACTTTTCCAATACTAATAATACTTATCTCTCGCTTGCTTTTTGTTTGCTCATGTGTTTGATTGCTTGCTTGGTCACGATGGCTCAAGAGAATACCAAATTGTGTGACTTTCCCAATACTAATAATAATGATTTTATTAGTACTCCGATTGCTTCCACCACTAGTGCAGAATCTTATGAAATTAATGCCACTTTGCTGAATCTTGTTACGAAAGATCAATTTTCTGGCCTTCCTAGTGAAGATGCCGCATCCCATCTAAATAATTTCGTTGAGTTGTGCGATATGCAAAAGAAGAATGAGATGGATAATGATATTGTTAAATTGAAACTATTTTCATTCTCACTACGAGATTGTGCTAAAACTTGGTTTTCATCTTTGCCTAAACACAGTATTGATTCATGGAATAATTGTAAAGATGCTTTTATATCCAAATATTTTCCTCCCACTAAGATCATCTCCCTTAGGAACGATATTATGGATTTTATGCAACTTCATCATGAACATGTTGCACAATCTTGGGAGAGGATGAAATTGATGATACAGAATTGCCCTACTCATGGTTTAAATTTGTGGATGATCATACCATTTTTTTATGTCGGATTGAACTTTGCTTCTAGATATCTTTTAGATTCGGACGCGGGAGGTACTTATATGGAAATTACTTTAGGAGAAGCTACTAAACTCCTAGATAATATTATGGTTAATTATTCTTAGTGGCACACCGAAAGATCTTCTACTAGTAAGAATGTGCATGCGATTGAAGAGATTAATGTTTTGAGTGGAAAGATGGATGAACTTATGAAATTGTTTGCTAGCAAGAGTGCTCTATTGATCCTAATGATATGCCTTTGTCCACTTTGATTGATAATAATGAATCTATGGATGTGAATTTTGTTGGTAGGAACAATTTTGGTAACAACGCGTATAGAGGTAATTTTAATCCTAGGCCGTTCCCTAGTAAGTCCTCTAATAATTATGGTAATTCCTACAACAATTCTTATAGAAATTATAATAGGATTCCCTCTGGTCTTGAGAATAGTATTAAAGAATTTATGAGTTCACAAAAGAATTTCAATGCTTTGGTTGAAGAAAAATTGCTTAAGATTGATGATTTGGCTAGGAGCATTGATAGAATTTCTCTTGAGATTGATTCTTTGCAAATTAGATATATTACACCCAAGCATGATATTAATGAATCTCTAAAAGCTATGAGAATTTCCATTGATGGGTGCTAAACGAGATTGGTTTGTAAAAGCGTGTTTTTCTAGTTTTTGTGAAAATAATGATGAAGATCTTAAAGTGATTGATGTGACACCTATTGAATATTTGTTTTTCAATATAAATCTGGATAAGGATGGGACTGTAGATGAGTCAACTTTAGCTAGAAGGCGTCCCAATGGTTCAGATTTTATAGATCTTGATGCAAAAGTTGATAAAAGTGGGATTGGAGAGGTCAAAGCTTTAAGTAGTGATGAACCCCCTCCTTTGGATTTCAAGGAATTTCATTATGATAATTGTTCTTTAATAGATTGTATTTCCTTGTTGCAATCCATGTTGAATTCTCCTCATGCTTATAATCAAAATAAAGCTTTTACTAAACATACCGTTGATGTTATGATGAAATCTTTTGAAGAAAAGCTTAAATTGGAAGTTTCTATCCCTAGAAAACTTTATGATGAGTGGGAACCTACTATTAATATTAAAATTAAAGATTATGAGTGCCATTATTTGTGCTATTTGGGTGCTAGCATTTCCACTATTCCAAAAACTTTATGTGATGTGTTGGGTTTCCGTGAATTTGATCATTGTCCTTTAAATTTGCATCTTGCAGATTCCATTATTGAGAAACCCATGGGAAGAATTAATGATGTTCTTATTTTTGTAAATAGGAATTATGTGCCTGTAGATTTCATTGTTCTTGATATAGATTGCAATCCTACATGTCCTATTATTCTTGGTAGACCTTTCCTTAGAACGATTGGTGCAATTATTGATATGAAAGAAGGAAACATTAGATTTCAATTTCCGTTAAGGAAGGGCGTGGAACACTTTCCTAGAAAGAAAATTAAGTTGCCATATGAATCTATTATGATAGCTACTTATGGATTGCATACCAAAGATGACAGTACCTAGATCTATTGCATTATGCCTAGCTAAGGGCGTTGAACAATAGCGCTTGTTGGGAGGCAACCCAATTTTATTTTTGTTCTTGTTTTTTTGCTTCTTTTTTTCAATAAATAATTCATCTACCATCTGGTTAGATGTGTTTTTGTGTTTTAATTAGTGTTTGTGCCAAGTAAGACCTATGGGATAGCTTACGATGATAGTTGATTTGATCTTGCTGAAAAATAGAAACTTATGCGCCCAGGAAAAAAATTCTCATTTTTAACAGAAGCACGATAAAATACTAATTCTTTTTGCATAAGATTAATATACAAATTTTCCAGGCTTTCCTAATTGTTCAGAATTTTTGGAGTTACAGAAGTATTCGAGAGTTACATATTGCTACAGACTATTCTGTTTTGGACAGATTCTGTTTTCTATGTGTTGTTTGCTTATTTTGATGAATCTATGGGTAGTATCGGGGAGTATGAACCATGGAGAAGTTGGAATACAGTAGATATTACACCAATATAAATAAAGAATGAGTTCACAACAGTACCAAAAGTGGTGATATATTTTCTTGTAGTAACAGATCTCATGAGGTTTTCTATTGAGTTTTGTGTTCAAGTTTTGGGTAAAGATTTGATGGACTATGGAATAAGGAGTGGCAAGAGCCTAAGATTGGGGATGCCCAAGGCACCTGATACGTCTCCAACGTATCTATAATTTTTTATTGTTCCATGTTATTATATTATCTGTTTTGGATGTTTAATGGGCTTTAATATGCTCTTTTATATTATTTTTGGGACTAACCTATTAACCGAAGGCCTAGTGCAAATTGCTGTTTTTTTTGCCTATTTCAGTGTTCCGCAGAAAAGGAATATCAAACGGAATCCAAACAGAATGAAACCTTCGTGAGGATCGTTTTTGGAACAAACGCAATCCAGGAGACCTGGAGTGGACGTCAAGGAAGCAACGAGGCGGCCATGAGGCAGGGAGGCGCGCCCTCACCCTTGTGGGCCCCTCGTAGCTCCACCGACCTACTTCTTTCGTCTATATATACTCTTATACCCTGAAAACATCCAAGGGAGCCACGAAACACTTTTTCCACCGCCGCAACCTTCTGTACCCGTGAGATCCCATCTTCGGGCCTTTTCTGGCACTCCGCCGGAGGGGGAATCGATCACGGAAGGCTTCTACATCAACACCATAGCCTCTCCGATGATGCGTGAGTAGTTTACCACAGACCTTCGGGTCCATAGTTATTAGCTAGATGGCTTCTTCTCTCTCTTTGGATCTCAATACAAAGTTCTCCTCGATTCTCTTGGAGATCTATTCGATGTAATACTTTTTGCGGTGTGTTTGTCGAGATCCGATGAATTCTGGGTTTATGATCAAGATTATCTATGAACAATATTTGATTCTTCTCTGAATTCTTATATGCATGATTTGATATCTTTGCAAGTCTCTTCGAATTATCGGTTTAGTTTGGCCTACTAGATTGATCTTTCTTGCAATGGGAGAAGTGCTTAGCTTTGGGTTCAATCTTGCGGTGTCCTTTCCCAAAGGATGTTAGGGTAGCAAGGCACGTATTGATTGTTGCCATCGAGGATAAAAAGATGGGGTTTATATCATATTGCTTGAGTTTATCCCTCTACATCATGTCATCTTGCTTAATGCGTTACTCTGTTCTTATGAACTTAATACTCTAGATGCATGCTGGATAGCGGTCGATGTGTGGAGTAATAGTAGTAGATGCAGAATCGTTTCGGTCTACTTGTCACGGACGTGATGCCTATGTTCATGATCATGCCAAGATATTCTCATAACTATGCGCTTTTCTATCAATTGCTCGATAGTAATTTTTTCACCCACTGTAAAATATGCTACCTTGAGAGGCCACTAGTGAAACCTACGGCCCCCGGGTCTATTTTCCATCATATTAATCTCCCATCAACTAGCTATTTCTATCATCGTTTATTTTGCAATCTTTACTTTTCAATCTATACAACAAAAATACCAAAAATATTTATCTTATTATCTTTATCAGATCTCACCTTTGCAAGTGGCCGTGAAGGCATTGACAACCCCTTTATCGCGTTGGTTGCAAGGTTCTTAATTGTTTGTGCAGATACTAGGGATTTGGGTGTAGACTCCTACTGGATTGATACCTTGGTTCTCAAAAACTGAGGGAAATACTTACGCTACTTTGCTGCATCACCCTTTCCTCTTCAAGGGAAACCAAGGCATGCTCAAGAGGTAGCAGCACCCCAAGGTAATATTCAAGGACAACCAAGAGCCTAAGCTTGGGGATGCCCCGGAAGGCATCCCCTCTTTCGTCTTCATCTGTCGGTAAATTTACTTGAGGCTATACTTTTATTGACCACATGATATGTGTTTTGCTTGGAGCGTGTTGTATGGTGTGAGTCTTTAATTTTTAGTTTGCCACAATCATCCTTTTTGTACACACCTTTTGAGAGAGACACACATGAATCATGATTTATTAGAATACTCTATGAGCTTCACTTATATCTTTTGAGCTAGACAATTTTGCTCTAGTGCTTATTTATATCTTTTTAGAGCACGACAATGGATTTATTTTGTATAAATTATTTAACTCTCATGCTTCACTTATATTATTTTGAGAGTCTCTTTAAACAGCATGGTAATTTTCTTTGGTTATGAATTTAGTCCTAATATGATAGGCATCCAAGAGGGATATAATAAAAACTTTCATATAAAGTGCATTGAATACTATGAGAAGTTTGATTCCTTATGATTGTTTTGAGATATAAAGATGGTGGTATTAGAGTCATGCTAGTGAGTAATTGTGGATTGTAGAAATACTTGTGTTAAAGTTTGTGATTCCGGTAGCATGCACGTATGGTGAACTCTTATGTAACGAAGTTGGAGCATGATTTATTTATTGATTGTCTTCCTTATGAGTGGCGGTCGGGGACGAGCGATGGTCTTTTCCTACCAATTTATCCCCCTAGGAGCATGCGCGTAGTACTTTGTTTCGATGACTGATAGATTTTTGCAATAAGTATGAGAGTCCTTTATGACTAATGTTGAGTCCATGGATTATACACACTCTCACCCTTCCACCATTGCTAGCCTCTCTAGTACCGCGCAACTTCCATTGGTACCATACACCCACCATTTACCTTCCTCAAAACAGCCACCATACCTACCTATTATGGCATTTCCATAGCCATTCCGAGATATATTGCCATGCAACTTCCACCGTTCCGTTTTATTATGACATGCTTCATCATTGTCATATTGCTTTGCATGATCATGAAGTTGACATCGTATTTGTGGCAAAGCCTCCATTCATACTTTTTATACATGTCGCTCTTGAGTCATTGCACATCCCGGTACACCGCCGGAGGCATTCATATCAAGTCATATTTTGTTCTAAGTATCGAGTTGTAATTCTAGAGTTGTAAGTAAATAAAAGTGTGACGATCTTCATTATTAGAGCATTGCCCCATGTGAGGAAAAATAAAAGAGGCCAAAGAAGCCAACAAGAAAAAGAGAGAAAAGAGAGAAGGGGCAATATTACTATCCTTTTTCCACAGTTGTGCTTCAAAGTAGCTCCATGATATTCATGATAGAGAGTCTCCTATGTTTTCACTTTCATATACTAGTGGGAACTTTTCATTATAGAACTTGGCTTGTATATTCCAATGATGGGCTTCCTCAAATTGCCATAGGTATTCGTGAGCAAGCAAGTTGGGTGCACACCCACACTTAGTTTCTTTTTGAGTTTTCATAAACTTATAGCTCTAGTGTATCCGTTGCATGGCAATCCCTACTCACTCACATTGATATGTGTTGATGGGCATCTCCATAGCCCGTTGATATACCTAGTTGATGTGAGACTATCTCCTTCTTTTTTTCTTCTCCACAATCACCATATTCTATTCCACCTATAGTGCTATATCCATGGCTCACACTCATGTATTGCGTGAAAGTTGAAAAGGTTTGAGAAAGTCAAAGGTATGAAACAATTTCTTGGCTTGTCATTGGGGTTGTGCATGATTTGAATACTTTCTATGATGAAGATGGAGCATAGCCAGACTATATGATTTTGTAGGGATAGCTTTCTTTGGCCATGTTATTTTGAGAAGACATGGTTGCTTTATTAGTATGCTTGAATACTATCGTTTTTATGTCAATATTAAACTTTTGGTTTGAATCTTGTGGATCTAAACATTCATGCCATAATAAAGAAAATTACATGGATAAATATGTTAGGTAGCATTCCACATCAAAAATTATGTTTTTATCATTTACCTACTCGAGGACGAGCAGTAATTAAGCTTGGGGATGCTTGATACGTCTCCAACGTATCTATAATTTTTCATTGTTCCATGCTATTATATTATCTGTTTTGGATGTTCTATATGCATTAATATGCTATTTATATTATTTTTGGGAATAACCTATTAACCTAGAGCCCAGTGCCAGTTTCTGTTTTTTCCTTGTTTTTGAGCTTCGCAGAAAAGGAATACTAAACGGAGTCCAAACGGAATAAAACTTCACGATGATTTTTCTTGGACCAGAAGACACCCAGGGGAATTGGAGTCCAAGTTAGAAGAGCCACGAGGCGGCGGCAAGGGTGGAGGGCGTGCCTTCGGGGGGGCGCCCCCTACCTTGTGGGCCCCTTGGTGCCCCCCTGACCTAGCTCTTCCTCCTACATATTCACATATATTCTAGAACCACCAGAAGCATCCACGAAAATACTTTTCCGCTGCCGTAACCTTCTGTTCCCGTGAGATCCCATCTTGGGGCCTTTTTCGGCATCCTATTGGAGGGGGATTCGATCACGGAGGGCATCTACATCAACTCTATTGCCCTTCGATGAAGCGTGAGTAGTTTACCACAGACCTACGGGTCCATAGCTAGTAGCTAGATGGCTTCTTCTCTCTCTTTGATTCTCAATACCATGTTCTCCTCGATGTTCTTGGAGATCTATCCAATGTAATCTTCTTTTGCAGTGTGTTTATCGAGATCCGATGAATTGTGGATTTCTGATCAGCTTATCTATGAATATTATTTGAATCTTCTCTGAATTCTTATATGCATGATTTGATATCTTTGTATTTCTCTTCTAATTATCGGTTTGGTTTGGCCAACTGAAAGTGCTAGTTATCGACTAGAGGGGGGGTGAATAGGCGATTTTTATGTAAGTCTTCAAAACATGGGAGTTTCGAAGCCAGACAATCGAAATGAACCTATTGATATGCAGTGGAAGGTAGACTACACTAGACAAGCCATAGTCAAGTAAGCAACGAAGTGAAAGCACGAAGACTATTAGCAGCTAGGTAGTATGGATCAGGATGGAAGATAATATGAAGCCTAATAACAACAGGCTTCACACAATGAAGTCAACCAGATCATGCAAGCAGGCAATGACTTCATGAAGACAAACTGTAAGTAAAGAGAGGGAAGTGATAGAACCAGTTGCTTGGAGAGGACAAGGATTTGTTGGACCAGTTCCAGTTGCTGTGACAACTGTACGTCTGGTTAGGGAGGCTGAGATTCAACTCAGAAGACCGCGTCTTCACCTTATTCCCCTTGAGGTAAGAACACTTAGTCCTTGCCTAATCACTCAGGTAAGTCTTCAAGGTAGACTTCCAAACCTTCATAGACTTCGTTCACTGGTAATCCACAATGACTCTTGCATTCTCAAAACGCGACGCCTAACCGGCTAGAGGATTCACGGTCCTCAAGTGTAAAAAGTCTTCAGATCACGCGGACAGAAAGACTTCAGTGATGCCTAACACTCTTTGGCTTTGGGTGTTTTGGGCTTTGTCCTCGCAAGGATCTCTCTCTCAAATGCTTCGGAGCTGGGTTGCTCTCAAACGACAAAAGCCGTGCACTAACTCTGAGCAGCCACCAATTTATGGTGTAGGGGGTGAGATATTTATAGCCAGCACTACAAAAAAAGACACATCCGTGACATTTTGGGATGAACGAAAAAAAATTCTGTCATACATATGACACTTCTATGATGATAATTGTGACAAAACCCGGTATCATCATAGATGTGGTGGGCTCCTACTTCTATGACAAAAATCATGACAGAAAATGGGCTTTTCGTCCTGGGCGGGCCGGAGACGCAGCTGCATGACATTCTTTGGGCCGTCCATGACGGAAAAAACCGTGGTAGAAGCGAGGGCGAGGAAAATTTCGGGGAGTTCCCGATTACGGTGGGAGGTCGGGGGCCGAGTGATGCGCGTTTCTCTCGTACATGTACGCGCGTGTGTGCGAGGCGTTGGCTCTAACTGAACCCGAGCGAGGCGTTGGGCTCTAACTGAACCCGAGTGATTGCATTGCAGGCTACGCGTTACTGAACCCGAGCGATCGATCGATGGCTGTTAACTGAACCCGATCGAGCGATTCCTTCACTACTGCTGCTAACCTAAGCCGATCGATGCTTCCTCGGGATGAACAGTGAGTGTTGCGGGGGGTTGATGAACAGTTCCCGATGGGGGTGGATGAACAGTACCTCGTGGTGTTGCCTCTGGATGAACAGGACCCCGATTGATCGAGCTGATTGGGGCTGGATGAACAGGACCCCGTGGAGGACTGGATGAACAGGACCACCCCGTGGAGGGCAGGATGAACAGTAGACGGTGGAGGGCTGGATGAACAGTAGCCCATGGAGGGGTGGTTGAACAGGAGCCCGTGGAGAGGGCTGGTTGAATAGTAGCCGGTGGAGTAGCGCGGTGGAGGCTGGATGAACAGGAGCCCGTGGATGAACAATCCGCAGTGGAGGCTGGAGGAGGTCGACGGTGGATGAACAGAGCTTGTGGAGGCCGGAGGGGTCGACGGTGGAGATGAACAGATCCGTGGAGTCCTGCTTTTGCGATGCGCCACACCCTCCCGATGAACAGGACCCCGCTTGACCGTAGGAGGTCCGTTTCGTCCGCTTTGTGGTACGCCACACCCTCCCAATCAACAGACCCCGCTTTCAACCGTAGGAGGTCCGTTTAAATCCGCTTTTGCGGACGCCACACCCTCCCGATCAACAGACCCCGCTTTGACCGTAGGAGGTCCGCTTCCTCCGTTTCTACAATCGCCAGCCTCGCTTCCATCGCTGTTACGCCCAAGCCCTCCCGATGAACACGACCACGCATTCCGTTCGACCCGGCCGGTTGGCTCCCACGCTGCTCCATTGCCTCCCGATGAACACGACGCATTCCGTTGCCTCCCCATGAACACGACGCATTCCGTTGCCTCCCCATGAACACGACGACAACGCTGTTTCTCCGTTCCGACCCAGCCATGTCAATGAGCCCTCGCCGTATGTATGCGCGAGTAGGCGTTCGAGACCCCGCCCGTATGTACACATACGTGGCCGTATTTTCTTTCTTGCACCCTGGCCGCCTCTACTACGACACATGGGCGCCTCTACATCCACCAGTATATATGTACGTACACGTTCACGACCAAAATGACAATGCTGCGTACGCTTCGACCAGGTGGGTCCCGACTGTCAGGCAATTCCTTGCGTACGAAGATGTAGCTGGTGGGTCCCAGCAGTCAGGGGGGCAAATCGTTTTGTTTTTTTTACCCGGATGCACTTCCTTGCATGCGAAGGTGTAGCTGGTGGGTCCCAGCAGTCAGGGGGGAAACGTTTTTTTTCATGAAATACGGTGGCCCGTCTGGTGGGTCCCCGCTGTCAGGTGGAGGAATAATTATTTTGCGGGTAATAAGGAGGTACTTCCTTGCTGCGGCCGTGGACCCAACTGTCAGCGTCTCCACGCACAGTACTCTTCTGATGGAAGTCGGTCATTGACCACATTGACCATGCCGCGCCGAGAGCACCACGGCGGTGGACGACGGCGAGGCCTAGGAAGGGGACGTCACAGAGCCGGGGAAGACGCGATAGTGGAAGCCCGCGCGTAGAGGAGTACGAGGGTTCACTGGTTCGGCTGCGGTGTGAGGTTGTCGCCGCCGCAGGCCTGGCCAGCGGGGAATAGTAGGGGCGGTGAGGCCTCAAGGGCAAAGACACCCGCCACGGAGGCAGGAGCATGCGGCACGACCGGCGCTGCTTTGGGCGGCCGGAGCAAGAAGACAAGAGGTTGAAGAAGCACTACGGCCGTTGGATGGACATCGACGGTCATTTGAGCTAGAATCGCTCATATTGACTAAGTTGACAAAGCCCTTCGTCCCGTCAACTTAGTAGGCCCATAAGTCAGCCTCCCACCAAGGTGGGTCCCAGCTAGCCGGGAGTATTCATTTTTGTGCGTAATAAGGAGGCACTTCCGGTGGGTCCGAAATGACAATGGGGAACGTTTTTTTCACGAATACGGTGGCCCGTCCGTGGGTCCCAGCAGATCGGGGAAACGATTTTTTGCAAAATACTGGTGGCCCGTCTGGTGGGTCCCAAATGTCGTGGAGGAATAATTATTTTCAGCGTAATAAGGAGGCACTTCCTTGCGGCTGCCATGGACCCAGTATCGGCCTCTCCACGTCAATATTCTTTCGATGGAAGTCGGTCGTTGACCACATTGACCACGCTGCTTACCGAGAGTACCACGGCGATGGACAACAATGAGGCCTAGGAAGGGACGACGCGAGCCCGGAAGACGCGCAGTGGATGCCCACGCGAGAGGAGTACGAGCGTTCACCGTTCGATCATGGTGTGAGGCTGTCATCGCCGCAGAATTACAGGGGTGTGGGTGAGTAGAGGGATGCCCCGCCAGCGGTAGGAGTAGTAGGGGCACCGAGGCTCACAAGGGCAAGACAGCCCGCCACGGAGGCGGAGAGGCGGTCCCTTGGCGCTGCTTTAGCGGCCGGAGCAAGAAGATCGAGATTGAAGTAACACGGCCGTTGGATTGACATCCAACGGTTACGTCTGCTAGAATCGTTTGTTGACGATATAATAACTAAAAAATCTTGCATACGCGTCAACTAGACAGCCCACAAGTCAGACCACTCCCTTTTTTTAACAATTTATATATAGCTCATGGCAACTTCTAATGCAATTTATTGCGCTCGTTTTTTGTTGGCTGGCCAATTTCGCATATTTCGTGGGTTCCAAACTATTTTAATACCGAAATGTCGAGCCAGATTTAAAGTACTTTGAAGATATATTTAAATTAGGTTAATGCCAAGTGAAATAGGAATCTGAAAATGTGAAAAATTCAGAAATTATAAAGTAATTGCCAATTTGTCATCTGTTTTATATTTACAACCCATTTCATATTACTTTCAAGATTTGCAGCGCCTTGAAAGAGTTGAAGCCCATCGTATAGAAAAATAAGTAGGCCTTGATTGGGTATTCTTCGAAAAAATAAACTGGGCTCGTTTTCACAAAGAAAAATAGCTGGGCTGGTCACATGGTGAACATAAAATATAAGCTCAGGCTGGACGGGCCACACCCAGCTTTAAACCTTGCTCCGCCTCAACAATACCAAACAAAAAATATACTGCTCGAGTAGCTACGTCCCGTGTCTCGCATTTATCTTGTGTTGTTCTCTTGTCTATTGACTATATACGCTCACAATGTCGTGGGCCCCAGATGTCAGGAAAACACTAGGAGGAAGCAATTTATTTTTCCATACGCTGATGTGGTGGGCCCCTACTGTCATCCTCTCCACGTACTTCTACCGATTCCTGTTGTTTGTTGACAACGCGAGATGGCGGCGCCGCGGCGAGCGCACCAAAGCGCGCGGAGGACGTCGGCGTTAATGATTTAGGAGACGGTGGGGCGGCGATGCGTGCGCTGAGGCGCATCCAGCCATGGGAGGCGGAAGCAGGCGGCCCCGCCGGCGCTGGTTTGGTTTTGCCGGCTGGAGGAAGACATGACTGAAGAAACACGACAGACTATAAAAGCAGCAGGAGTACTTAACAACCTTAACTAAAACCAGCAGGGGCACTTAACAACCAAAGCTGAAAGCAGTATGAGTACTTATACAAGTTCAACCGTATAAAGCACGCCTCGAACAGTGCTACTTTGCTTACAGTTAACCAAGGGTGAGGCCGCCAAGCCCCAGGACAAGGCCCAGGTGCCACCCCGCGCATACACAACCTTCTGAAAGCGGCTTCATCTCACAACGTGGTCAATAAACAGGATATTCGCTTTAGAGCCATGGAAAAGCATGAACATAATCTTGTGTCCTATTCTCCAAGATGGACGGGCCTTCATTATTTGAGACCACCCATGAATAAGTATCTTTTCACGTCCAAGGGGAATTGAGTAGGTCGACATAAACATCATGTTGTGACCAAGCGCAAGTCTGACCCGACCATGGTCAGGCATCTGTATAGGAACAATAGAACTCGGCAGTTCCTATTTCAAGAAGATCACAGCTGTAAAACTGTGTATAAGCAATAGTTTATGAACAACATATATAACAGAAAACAGCTTGTACCATAAGTTTCTCGACACAGTTGGACCTCTTCAACGAGTGCAGCAGTGGCACACATATCCCACGTGGCCTTCCACCATTGAAACGCCCCACAAGGACCTCAAGACGATCAATAAAGTGTAGGAACTTGTGGATGTCGATCCAATAACTTCAAGCCATTAGTAACAGCCGAGTTATTACAGAGTAACAAACAAGCAGACTGCTTAACTCTGAAAAAACCTACACGTGCCACCAATTATAAGAAAATTTTAGTTAGAAGTAGCATATTCGTGAGAGATTCGTTGCTACTTCTAAAGTTAAATTGTGATTAGTTAGACATAATAGGTGGATTAAGAAGTAATTGAGGCAACAAGAAAGAACCAGATACAAAACTAACATGGATGAACAATTGGAACGACGTCGGGGTGGAAGATCGCAGTGAAAATGAGACCATGTTCTGCTATTTCCATCAACATTCGTGCGCCAACTTTCAGTCCGTAACACTTGAGAAAGTTTATCCAAGTTCGGCCATAGAAAAAGCAGCGATCTTCTTGGTTCATGAACCCAACTCGGAACTTATATCCATGGCTTGTCTTCACTGTGACCATTAAACTAGTGTATTCAGTTATGGCAAGGCCGAGCATCTTGAGTACATGTGTTCTGGCAGAGCAAATAATACACTGCAGGAAAAATAATATGAGAACACAGCATGTTAAAAAAAACCCACCCTCCCGGATAGAAAAGAGGATTCTAGGAACATACTGTGCGTGTTTCAAAATGCTGTGTTAGGATGAGAAGGAACAAGTGTGGCGTCTCGCCGAGGGCGCAGAAACCTATTGGGTACTCGCACTTTGGGCAATCGCAAATGAAACACACTAGATTCAGAGGGAAGAAAATGCATCAACAATGGCGGCTGCCATCCTAGGATTACCTCGCACCAAGGGACTTGGATTTATCGGGATGGATGAAGAATTGTACTGGTTCTCCATGAGAAAACCCTATGCAATCGCCGAGAGGGGTTTTCTCTAACAAGCGACGAGGGGAAGGGATTCATGCCCAGTGAAATATTTCCGCTTCGTCCGTCCAGCTTACTGCTTAAGCTGGAAAGGGGGGGGGGTTGTGATTTGATGGCTCATTGCATTACTACAGCGCTACGACCGGGGTGTGTCTACCGTGAAGTTGTGCACTCTAATTTGTGCATATGGCACGTGTACCCCGTTGTCGGTTGCCCCACATATCAGCGAAAGGAAGTAGAAAGACAGAGTAACTAGTTACACATAAATATATTTTTGACAGAGAGATACTCCTCTCAGAAAGAAATTTACAAATCTTTTATATTACAGTGCTCACCTTGCCGAGAAATATACTCCTCCGCAACACACGGGCATTATGGGGTTCAGCTTTTTTATAGGGGTTCAGCTAAGAATATAATACTCGAGATAGGCTCACGGTTCTGGACTTTGGGCCGCAGGCTGACCCTGCATGTTTTGGGGGCCCATGTGTTCTACCTCAGTGCTTTTCATATTGCAAGCAATCGGTACGGCGCTGGTTTTAGATGCTGTCGCAAGGCAAATACACAAAATTGAATAAAGCACGGTAGCTGTTGGAATGAAATCGAACGACAATTCCTAACCAGCAATTAGAGTTGCAATTCTATCAACGATATACCATGTGATATATAATACTGTCGTACTACTTATACACACAGGACACTTGTTTCACCATGCCAGATTATTACATCAAAATCTCTCGGAGGATAGATCAGTTCGGCAGTTGCGTGCTGCTAATTTCAAAGTTGATTTGGACCAGTTCTCCTTGCCGAGAAAGTTCGATTTTGACATCATCCCCTACCGCAAGATATGATTTAGATTTGAACCTTGACCATCCTTTAGCATCAATCATCATGCGACCATCCTTTGTACTTACGGTATATTGAGCAGGTTCATTCACACCAAGGCTGCGCATGGTAAGAGAAACTTGGCATGGTCGCCCGGATTGTTGAACGACTCCTCGTTGCTCTAGGAATTCTCTGCTTGCAAACAAGAAGACATACCCAAACAGTTAGATCAACACAGTGAATCATGTGAAACAACATGGAAAGAAAAAAGAACGAAGCACTTGGGCGGCCAATGCTTACCAAGAAGGTGGACATGTCGGTTTATGTAAGGACTTTGGTATATGAAGTGCGAACTGCAGCCCAGTCTGTTGCCGGTGAAACTGCACGGGCCGGAGCAGATGCAAGTGCAAGTGTTGGTGTAGGTGCCGAAGCCGCTGCTGCTGCCGGAGATGGTGCTCCTTGTAGAGCTGGTTCCGGTGTCGGAGCAGGTGCCGGTGTCGATGCTCGATCCTCCGGAGATCGGACCGATCCGCTTAACGCGTCGGTGCCCAATCCTCACCGGATCGGATCGAGTCGCTGCCATTGCCGCTGCTATAGCAACCGCCGGTGCTCGATCTGTCGAGACAGCGGTGATCGTGTCTCGGTCTGCTATGATCAGCTTTCTAACTTGACTAGGATCCGTGATCGTGATCCAGTTTTTTCTTCGCTTTTTTTAACGCGAGAAGGACTAATTGTATGCTTTTGTTAAACCAAACTACAGTTCATCATAGAGATTCAGCTTGTACTCGCACAACAGATCGATCCAATTTTTTCCAAGAATATAAGTGATGGACAAAGGCCTTCAAGCATCGACACGACATAAGAAGTGAAACCTGCAAAAATAGCCATCGAGAGCAAACCAAACGGTTTATTCTGTGATGAATGTCACATGGCAAAACCTGCATCGTAAAATTGCAGGAAAAGAAAGAAAACATGACATTAAATCAATAAGATTTAGACAAGAAATCAATAAGGTTTACTTGATGTGACACGAGTGAATCCTTACGAGGAAATCACTATGTTGAAGTACTAAATGTAAGATTGATCGTCCAACTACGCGTGGCATGCAGGGCCCCGCCTACTCCCACAAGGTGACAGTCCAAAGGTCGTGACAAATCGTATGGACCGAACATACATGGACCGGAAATCCTGGTGGGTGCGATAAACCCTGCAATGCATATATATTGGAGTGTAACCATAATTGATAAACCGTCCTCACAAAAAATATGATCTGGATACTTCAAAATATACAGATCAATTGAGTGGACAGACATTAACATAGACCGTTCTCGGGATCGACCACACACCAAAAGCGGCAGTACTAATAAACAATACAGGTTCACAAACACAAATCAAGTATTGAACAATAGTACTTACTACGACAAGCAAAGTTGCACTAACTAAACTCTGCAGACTATTTCTTGCCACCGACCTACGGATGAACCCCGCATAACCGATTAGGCCATGGACTTCGTGTGAGATGTCTACATGCACCATCACCATCTTGTCAACCTTGGAGAAACTAACAGAGTGGTCTTTCCACTCATAAACATGATGATGAAGACAGGCCGCATTGTTGGGAAGCTTTATAAGAACCACACCCTTCGTAATCGAAGCACAACCAGGAAATTGTTGTGGTCAAGTACAGCCTTGAGAACACGCCTGGCAACAATGCTACAGGAAAACACTAGTTCAGGACACGTGGCGACAAGGACACAGCAGCTGGATAGTTCAGCAGTAGAACTCATCATCAGGTCTTCCAGTTCACACCGCATGACTTTGAGAACTTCATCTCCACCACGGACCTGGTTCTAATTCAAACAGAAACCACATTTTATTACTACCTCCGTTCAGAAATATAAGATGATTTTCGATATTATACTCCATATATGACTACATATATGCACAGAAATGAGTGAACAAAGACACTAGAACATGTCTTCAAAGGCATGAGAGCAGAGGGATTACATGCAAAATCCATAACACAAGTTACTGAGGCAAATATACCCTCTTAAAAGGTAGCATTGATGTTCATAAAGTACTCCCTCCGTCCCAAAATTCTTGTCTTAGATTTGTCTAGATACGGATGTATCAAGTCACATTTTAGTATTAGATACATCCGTATCTAGACAAATCTAAGACAAGAAATTTGGGACAGAGGGAGTAGTTGAAAGTAATCTATAAGAAATCAGTGTCAACCTCTCGCATGTTTTGGTCAAAAGAGGAATTTAGAACCGTCATTTGGCACACAAAAATCACATGCAAGATCACCCGAAAAGTTGTACTACTAGTACTAGTATCTGCGTGTTAGATGAAAAACACGATCAAGATCGAGAAAAGATCGTCAAGAAGAGATATTACCGGACTTGCTTAATGAGGGATCCCGGAGAGGGGGCTTGGACAGGCGATGGCTCTGAGCTTGTCTCAGGTAGTCTCGGCGGGGTGCTTGCGCTTCTTCGCACCTTGAGCCTCGACGGTTTTGGCCGGAGCCATAGACATCACTTCGGCCGGTGCTCCAGCGTCCATCAAGAAACTGTCAAATAGAAATAAAAGAAAAGAAACCATAATCACAAACCCAAAAGAATAAAAGAGAGGGAGTTATAGGATCGGTCTCGGGTTGCAAGACCGGCCTTGGCCGAATCAACACCATTGATGCGCCACCTTTCCTTCTTTGGGAGAGAAGAACAATGGCGTAAGCAGTCGGGTTTTCTTGAAGAAATGAGGAACAAGATGAGGTAGAAGCGAGGGTTGGGTAGAGAGGAAGCTGAGAGAGAAGAGTGAAATGATGGTTGCTTCGTCCGTCCAACTTACTGCTGGAAAGGAGGGGGTTTTGTGATTTGATGGCTCATTGGGCATTACTGTGGCGCTTCGATCGGGGTAGTCTACCGTCACTCTACTACGAAGTAATTTAATGCATGGCTGGTGGACCCCAATGCTGTCTGTCCCACACGTCGGCGAAAGTGAGTAATTTAGTGCATGGCTGGAGCCTGGAGGACGATCCGCACGGTAGAGCATGTCCACTGTTTTTCAGAAGAAAAAAATGATTACAGCAAGCGTTTCCACTCTTACAACGGAGGAGTGCGAAACACGACAGCCATTGAACATACACAGTGCTCCTACTACTAGGCATGTGCAGTGGTTCATACGTCAGTACTACACAATCTTGTTGCTAGTGTAGTAAGATATGACGATAACAAATGATGTTGTGCGATGTCAACTACTCCTATATGTAACATAGTTACCGCTTTTCGATCTGTCCGGTCGGGAATGAACGGTGAGATCAATGTTAATGTAACTAGGTCCACAAAGATACGGAGAGTACGGTGCTACAAGACTCCACCTAAACATGAACCATATGAAGCACGAATAGTGTTAGGCAGGTGTATGAAGGGTGCACGGATGGGAGCAAAAGTTCCCTTCTCGACCCACTTTTGGGTGTTTGGTAGAGTGCATGAAGGCTGCATGAGTCCACACTAGTAGGTTGACAAAAATACACGAAGAGGAAACAACTATATTGAGATGAGAATGCAACCAAACACACACACACGCTTTGTGCTACAGTGACTGATATGCACCGTCTGAGTTTGGTCCAACGGTCATGTTGCACCGAGACATGGACATGCCCATGCAGAGGGCGCCTAAACACCACCGAAGTCCCTATACTTCTCGAAGCGCACAACGTTGGTGATGCAGGGTGCAACCGCCCGCAGAGCCCGCTCCCGGTCCACGGGAGCCAGCTCGTCAAAGACGGCGTCCAATGGCATGAATGGATTCCGGTGACGGAGCCCTGAAAGGATTTGCCCGGTAACGGCGACGGCAGCCTGCAACCCCTCCTTGTCCAGCTCATCCGCCACCATCGCGTGGAGACGGCTCAGCTCCTCGGAGATATAGGTGAAGAAGGAGACCAGGTCAGGAAGCCGCAGCTCGTTGAAGTCGACCGGGTGGTCGAACAGGTTTAGCCCGACGGCCAAGATCGCCGCTACCGGCACGACGGTAGGCATCGCGCAGCCACAACACGCGCGTGGCAACTTGGTTCACCAAGTGGCCGAGGCGATCCCGACCTCGCCACGATCGGCCGCTCGCGCTCCCACCCGGCTCCCCGACGGCCTATCGATCTCCGCTTTACGCAGCAACGCCGCCGACGCCGAGCATCTTTGTGGTGGACGCCGCTTTTGAAGCTCCGTGAACTCCCGACATAACGGAGGAGCATGGCACTCCTCTCTCTTTGAGCTCACGGAGCTCCACGCCCTGGCCCCGAGCTCCGCATCCTTGTCATGGAGCTCTGTGACGCGCCTCACCTCGGACTCCGTGATCTGATGCGCCTCCATGGCACCAGGTAGAAGCAATGGGGATAGGAAGCAAAGGGGGCGAAACGGCTGAAAGGCAATACAATCTACGGGAAGGCGGAGGGAGCGGGGAATCTTTTGATTTTCACCACGGTAAAACACCAGTCGACGACTTCTCACATCAGGGAGCAGTGGGTTTTTACAGGCGGAGTCATTGTGACTAATTGCTGTCGCTACCGCTCCGTCCAATCAAAAATTAAAAATCCTGCCGCTACCGCTCCGTCAATCAAAAATAAAAATCCTGCCGCACCCAAACACCAAAGCAACGCCGGTGGATATTTAAATTTACCTGCCGCAAGTAGATAAAAAGGGTGAAAAAACAAATGTGGCGGCCTAGCTAATCGGTCGAACTAGCCCAACTAGCTAGCCACCGTGCTTCACTGATTTACTCGGCAGGAAAGGTGGTCTTTCGTGATTTTACAACTCATTTACTTGCTTCGGCGCTACGACTGAGGAGGACCCATAAAACGCGCGGTAGGGCGTCCCACGTCAGAAGAATATATGTGCACCACCCGGAGGACCCGAAACACATGGTAGGGTGTGCCACGTCTCGGCACAGAGGAAAAATGTGCGTGTAAAAATATACCATATCAGACATAGTACCTATGGTTCGACCTCGGGACCCAGCGAGTCGGTCGAAAACACCCCACTAGCCACACAGCTTCATCATGCAAACGTGGCACAGAGGATAGATGTGGTTAGCTCCGTCTCGACCAGCCACAATGTCTCTTGTTCTAGGCGATTCTTCTATTTTCCAAGCTTTTTTTAGTTGTAATAACACCACGGCAAGCTAGCTCTGCTCTTCGTGTGTGCCCGTGCAAAGGTTAGATGATGGAGAGAAGAGAGATTGAGATCGCAGACCTGGGACCCACCAGTAAGTGAGACAACGGTCATGCACGTGTTGACGAGGCACTCCCTCTACTCTACTCAATGAAAGTACAGTATAAATAAAATGAAGTTATGGGACAAAGCCAACAACCGTTCATTTTTTCAGGCTATCGACTTACGCTTTGTAGTCCAGGTTGCCAGTTCGAATCTCGTCTTTCAGATTTATTAGTTTTAGGTCCAAATTTGAGTAATTACAAGTGGGACCCCCGTGTGTTGTTCCGATATTTCAGTGTAGGATGGTTTTTTTGAACAAACACTTTGCGCGGTTAGACAAGTAACGTCACGAGTTACACGTATTTTGCAAGTTTACGAACAAAAATGACAGCGGCATAGAATATCACATCCACCCCGCAGCTTAGATACTATGGTGATACGAGTTTTTACACAGTTGGAAGTGAGATCCAATGGCTTGGGAGTAGTCTATGTAATTATGCACAATTTCCAAACTCTCCAAAGGTTTTTTGTGCAAATAAAACATTCAGGCCTCGTGTGTGCCGCTGCATCTTCGATCCAACGGCTCCCCGGTGCTCATATTAGGTGCTCCCCGTAGCTTAATTACCCGCTACGGTGATATGAGCATCTAGGTCGTATGATCAGTGGTCAGATGGCACATGCGTAGTACTTGTACTTTCTGTGCATTTCCCAAACTCTATCAGTCGTATATTGCAAAAACATTCAAACCTCCTATTGTGGGCCGTTAGATCTCAGTGAACTCGTATCACCATAGAATCTACGGTGCAGGAGCACCTCATACTCTCCCGTGCGAGAAAACATAAGGTGCTATCGCAGCTTGGATGCTACGGTGATACGAACTTGGAGGTCGTTTGATCTGAGATCCAATGGCATCTGAGCAGTCATTGTGCTTGTAAGCAGTGGCCGAACTCTTTTGGGGATTTTCTGCAAAAAACCATTCGAACCACCGAGGAGGTGTTGGGTCACAAATCCAACGCCTCCGAAGAGCTTGTATCACCAAAGAATCTAAGGTGTGGTAGCACATGATATTCTTACATACAGGAGAAGATGATGTCCTCCTTCATCTTAGATGCTACGGTGATACGAGCTTCGAGGTCGTTGGATATGGGATCAAAGGGCATCTAAGTAGTTTTTGTACAAATTGTGTGCAATTCTCAAACTCATCAAGGTTTCCTACAGAAATATTAAGACACATCAATGTGAGCTGCTATATCTAAGATCTACAAGCTCCAAGCAACTCGTATCGGCATATAGAATCTAAGGTATGGGGGCACATGATATTCTCCCGGGGAGGAGGGGTGGGGTTGTGCACAACCAATCTATGGCTGGGAGGGTGGGGACAAATATAATATAAACAACCCTAAACAGAGCTCCACAATTTTATCTAAGGTCAAGGGGTTGACCCCCGACAATCATAGCTCCGCCTAAACACAACATTTGCATGTACTGTAGTACTAGACTTAATATTCATGTTTCAGTTTCATGCTCATTTTAAATATTGAACTGAGGACCATGGATGTCTTACATTTTACTCCCTTCGTTCCTAAATATTAGTCTTTTTAGAGGCTTCAAATGGACTGGCACATACGGATGTATATAGACATATTTTAGAGTCTAGATTCACTCATTTTGCTCCGTATGTAGTCACTTGTTGAACTCTCTAAAATATTAATATTTAAGAATATAAGGAGTATTTTTGAATTCGTGGCATACATGCATGGTTTGGAAAAATAGATCCACTATACTTATTGGATTGTTGTTGTGTTCGTGCGTGTGTGTCTCTGTCTCTGTGTGTGTGTGGTCATATGCTTGATACATACAAAGTTTTCTCACCTCCATATTGTTCATCTTTTAAATTTGAATTTGCATTGGAAAACTTACTAGGGATACCATGAAATGTGAAATCCACGTTGAGATCACTATATCACAAACTCACTCTAATTCAACAACTCGTCATAAATCAATTACCACGTTGAGATTAGTATTTGCAAGGAAAATACGGGTATTGTAATACACATAGATTCGCTCGGCAATTTAAAAGGTTCCTTTCAGATTCTCGAATGGTAGGACCCAACGGCGTACCAGCCAGACCTTGTCTCGTGTTGATCCTTAAAAACCGGGCTCGTGTCCTTGGTGGCGTCGTGGTACGCACATTAGGCAACCCCAACCACCGAGCCTCAGCGTTTCAAGTCAAAATATCCGCGCCGAATTCCAGCACTAGGAAATTCCCTCATGTCCCCGGTCCATAATGACTATTGATGAACAACGGAGGATGCTTTAGTAACTAGGCAACTTTACCTACCGTGCGAGCACGGCTCAATTCCCTCGATGCGCGCTCGTCAAGGTCACCCGTCAACTGCATTGCCTAGTACTACTACTACTACACCAGATGAGCACGAATTGAGCCCGCTTGTTCGTGCCTAGTACTTGAGTTAATATATCGTGCAATGCACTTGTGCGGAGGGATTATGCTTTTACTCGCATATATAACTTGTCTCAAGTCTAACTAAGCAAAATGTTTGACCAAATCCTTTCTTAAGAAATACAACAGACAGATGTACGGCTTGAAAATTTATTGCATGACGCAGTTATGATATTGTTTTGAATCTCGGATCTTAAATTTCAGAAAATCCAAAAGTGAGCATAAATTCTTGAAACTAAGCATGGTCACGTGATATGGCAAAAATATTACTTAAGTTTTTTTCTTCAATTTGAGACAAGCTGCTTATGACAAGTTGCACAAATGAAGAGCCAAGGTATTTTGGAACAAAGACCTGTCATGTTAAGGCGAACGCTTTCACTATTGAAACCGTGGGTGTTTACGTGCCGCCACGAGTCCCCGCTTCTCATCGGCAGTGCCGCCCGAGCAAGCGTGTGAGTCGACGGGGGCGTGTGAGCGAACCGCTGCACCGGCCGTCGTGGCGTGCGAGCAGATCGCTGTGCAGGAGCTCACCGGAGGCGAGCCTTTGACCAGCTCCGCCGCCCATCGACGCCCCAACTGCTCCCACTTTTAATGTCGCCGTGCCGCAGTTTAAAATCAACCCCGCACTACCCCATATCGCTACAATCCTCTCTCTTCTCTCCGATTCTCCTGCTGTCTACCTCCAACTAGCTCGACCTAAACGTCGCCATGCCGCATCACGATGGTCTGCCCTTAGTGTTCCAGGGCTTCGAGGAAGACACCCAGCCGGAGTCTCAAGAACATAGACGCTTTGGGACGAGCTTGAACTGGCCTTGCGGGAAGACGCCGCGCCTGTCCCCGCTCCCGTTCTGGCTCCCATCGCCCCGACTGTGCCAACGCCTATCCCCGTGGCATTGATGGGTTGGGAGCCGCACATTGTCGCCGAGCTTGATCCCACGGGGTTCCACGAGGTCCCCGCCGACTTTCACACACCGGTGCACCTGCCAGCGGATGCGCTGCTTGCGTGCGACAGCGCCGCGCCCGATGCCGATGCATCTGCATCAACAGCGATGCGCTGCAGTGCACTAACGTCGCGCGCCCGTGCGGTGCCCGTGCACACCAATGTCTCCGCCGCTGCCGTTGACAGCGCTTTGTCCCAGCAAGTGCGGTTCTCTCGGCGGCATGGATGGCCGCCGCCGACCGCTTCTTGCACTAACGCTGCAAAAAGCGTTCCCCCCTCGCGGCATGGATGGCGCGCCGTCGACCGCTTCCTTGAAGCTAGGCCAACGCCCGAGAGTACGCCAACAACGGCGCAAGACGCTGCCCGTCGTCGTCGGTCGATGGCCTGACGACACACGAGCACGGCAGAGAGCCGCTTCCACATGCGAGACGCCGCCGCCGCCCGCGTAATCTAAATTTGCCATGAAAACGTTCGATAGCCATGCTTAAAATCCAACGCTTATCATTTCCGCTTATTTTATATCGATCGTCGATAATTTAAAGTCGAGTCGACTGAACAAAATGTATGGTTTGATCGATTGAATGTTCTGCTAGAGCCGTTTCAAATTAAATATAAAACGTCATCAAGCCACATGTATTCCTTGTCATCCAACGACCTAGACTGCTTCAATGTCGAAGCGCCAACACGCTTAGCGTGCAGTTAATTTCATGCCAAAAATAGTGCTAATCACATGACAACACGCAAATAATATATCCTAGTAGTTAATATCCGCATGCACTTAATATAATTCCAAATTAACGTGCATTGCACGTACACACTGACTAGTGCTGCTAGTACGTGAAACTGGTGCCGGGACTTATGAACGCGTGCAGATATGGTCAACGGCAACATCGCCCATGAAGTTCTTCCTGTTTGCCCGCAAGGCCTAAACGTAGAAGGGAGAGAGAGAGAGAGCACACATGGAACCCACCAGTAAGTGAAGGTGAATAGTACTAAAAATAATATTACATTATATCCATTAATTAGGTTGTGGTAATAAAAAAACATTATGTGAACAAAGGGGGTACAACAAATATTGCTATTCTACGTATGTTGCCTATTGACGTGCGGCTTGAAGGCCCGGTCGCATGTGCGATCCTCGTACTTTATTTTTTAATTTGTATATGGGTCCAAATTTGTTTCATGACATGTGGGCCCCTCGGTGTGTAGTTTGTAGCACTTTAATTTGTGGGTCGAAATTTGTTCCATTCCAAGTGGACTATCGGTGTGTAGTTTTGTAGCTTATTTATAATAATTAAAGAGAACAACATAGTTTTTTCAATAATACCATGGTGCGACGTTGAAGGCGAGAAAGGATGTGCAAGAGAGCGATGACCGAGCCAGAGGGAAATCAACTAGGGGAGTTGCGTGGGTTGCAACGGTGTTTGGAGTAGTTGTGGGATGGAGAGGTAGTAGCTTCAACGCGTGGAAGATACGGTGTGAGAAAGCGAGGTCAATCGAGAGACATATAGATATAGAGACAAAGTGAGTGTGGTCCGACATTCATTGCACAAATATATATGCTCTGGAGAGATATTGTCCGATTGAGCTTTTTGGCAAGGGTGAGGGTTGTAAGATAGAGCTTGAGAGATGATCCAATCACAGACGTGTAGATATATTTTGTGCGTGGGAGGAAGCAAGGTCAACCGATCACATAGGTCGCCGTGCGATCGAAAGAGTGAGACGGGTTGGAGAGAGTGACCTAGATAGACGATGTGCGTGAGAGAGTATACAATGTGAATAGGTCGAATTGGGCTCAAACATGGTGATATATCGTTTTTGTCCGATAAAGAGCGAGGTCAATCGAGACATACGAAGAGAGAGAGAGAGAGGGAGAGAGAGAGAGAGAGATTGAGTGAGCGTGGCCCACCATGAGGTCGAAAGAGTGGCGGCAGCTTGGATGTACTGACCTAGATAGACAATCTGCATGAGAGAGTATAGAGTGTGTCGATCGAGGCCCGAACAGGGAGATATATCATTTGTGTGTGAAAGAAAACGAGGTTAAACGAGACTCAGATAAAGAGAGCGAGATTGAGCGAGTGTGGCCCGCCGTGCGGAAGAAAGAGTGAGATAGTCTCGAGGGAGTGACCTATATACAATGTGCGTGCGTGCGCACGAGAGGTTGGGGGGGGGCTAGATAGGCAATGCATGTATTTAGCGCGAGAGGGTGATAGGGAGAGGGGGGGGGAGAGAGAGAGCTCATCATGGGGTGCAATGGAGGGTGTGTTAGGTAAATACATTTGGTAACAGAGTGGAAAAAGGGGTTGTGTAGTTGTGAGACTTAGAGATCGGAACATGGAGAGAAAGAATGAACGTGTGTTGGAAACCGATAGCTTCCTAAGGTGGTTAGGAGAGGAAGATTGACCGATACAGGAAGTATGTAGCATTTGTGCGGGGGCTAAAACAACATTTGAATGTACATAGTACGAGACTTAATATCAATGTTTCAATTCGCTGTACATTGTAATATTTAAACGGAGGACCAGACATACGGGCAATTATTTCGAATTTGTGCCATACTAAGTTTCGAAAAGTTGACATTGACTCAGTTTGTTGTGCTATTTTGTAGGTCATATGTTTGAATCCATCCAAAAGTTTTCTCACTACCATGGTGTTCATCATATACATATGAATTTGTATTAAAAAAGTAGCGTGTATACAGTGAAATGTGAAATCCACGTTAGAATTGGAGGTCGCTACGTGACACACACTCTAATTCAAATAACTAACTCCGTGACACACACTCTAATTCAAATAACTAATTATGTGACACACACTCTAATCCACGTTAGCATGGGTACCGTTTCGATTTTTTTTCCAAATAACTCCTCATTAATTAATTTATAGTACTCCCTCTGTTCACTTTTATAAGACCTTGAAGACATTTCAGACAATGTGCAAAACAATTCATTTTAAGTTCTCTGAAACGACTTACAAAAGTGAACGGATGGATTATCTCGTTTCAAATGACTAATTATTGCAAGGAAAACACGGGCATGGTAATACATACAGATTCGTTTGCAAATGAAAGAAGATTCGTTTGCATTCTCAAATATAGGCGCACTAGGCAGACCAGGGTCGTGTCGGGGTGGACGCTGCTTTGGTGCCTTAAAGGCAACTTCCTTGGGTCACTAACATGTGGGCTAGCCACCTGTTAGGCCCACATGTCATGGACACAAAGGCAGGTGCCTTAAGGCACCGAAGCATAGTTCTGTCGGGGTGGTCGCGTGTGTCGGACGGACACGTAACATCCAGCCACCCACCCCCCCTCCCCCCAAAGAAAGGACGACGACAATATAAGTTCACGCTTCCACGTTTCGGATTGAAATATCTGGCGGCCCCAATTCCAGCCCTACAAAATCTCTCTTCTCCATCGTCCCCTTCCGCGCCCAGATTGCTCAAATCCCTAATTCGCCGCCAACCCTCGAATCGCCCCTCGTCTCGTCTCTTTCCCCACCATTCCCCACCTCTGTGCCGGACGACGATGACGAAGACGACGGTCGTGCTTCACCACGGCACCGAAGCTACCTCATCTACGCCCTCGTCCACCGCACCGGGTGGTCCACCGACAACGTCGGCCGCCGCAACCGACATGCCTCACGTACACCGAAGTTCCACCGCATCAGTGCGCTTCACCGACGCCGCCTCCCAGCTCACGGGGCTACTTCATCGAGCACATCGTCGCACCTCCGCTTCGAGGCCGTTGGGGCTTCACCAACGGTCTCGCCCACCAGATCGAAGCGCCCGCTGCCACTCAAGATCTGCATCCGTCGCGCTGCCAGCCAACGCCAACAAGATCACCCTCAACGGCTCAAGTAACCCGCCTCTAGCTAGGCGAGCATGCCCAAACGCCGACCAAACTAGGTATCCACACATCACTCCCTTGTGCACTGTTCCGACGATGTTTGGATATCCTTTCACCGCTCTCTTAGCTTACACGCCTATGCAACTCGACTTTAACTCTTATTTCTTCCGAGATATCATCTCAAACAAGCAAATCCATATTTTAGCGAAGCATGACGGTGCTACGGGATCTGTACACATCCCGCACACCCAGTATAACCTTGTAAGTATCTGTCCTCCCAGTACAACATCAAGGTCGATTCCTCTTATTTGATCAACCATTCGCCATGTCAAAATGCGAGAGGGGATGCAAGGAGCACAAGGCCTGCACATCCAAGCAAGTGGTATCATGGACTTGTACATGGAACATCCCAAGCGCAAGCAGAGCTGCAGTGAGCCTGTACAACGAGCTAACTAAGTCCCTGCATTTCATTTAATTTGTACTAGCATTCGTGTATGATTTGTGTGCAGTGGCTGATCCACGAATTCAAGTTACCAGGGGCGAACATTTAACTTAAAAAATACGAAGGCACTTGCACTCCGGAAATCAACATAACTTGATAAATGTGAAGCTACATGCACTTTGAAAACCAGCTAATGATCCAAAGTAGTTCAGATTATAACACTAAATGATGCAAGCACCAAAAACACAAAATGCAACATGGTGTACAAGGACTACAAACATGGTCTGTACCTGCTTGAATTATTCATTCTCTGGCTGAAAATATCAAAGTGTAATTGCACGTATAACCAGTCATAAAACTGCATATCAATATATCTAGCCTGCACAAGTATGCCAATAGTTTCAAACAACAGATTAGAAAAGTATTTATACTATGTTGTCATGATACGGGACTTTCCGTAGATGGCCTCGACGCTTCCTCAAGCTATGAAAATGCACTATAATTTGCTTGTCATCAATGCCTACAAATCTCTGTTTCTCTCAACATAGTAGATCATCATTAGACACTAAATCCTTCAATGAGCTTGCAAAATGCTTGCATTAGATCCCTCATGACACTATATGTTCATCACCAGGAGCATGTAAAATGTTTGCATCAAGTCCTTCATTAGCAATCTGCTCATTAGACACTTGTGCTCAAGAACAACATGAGCTTGTATGTTTGCACCGAAACTTGATTAGATACATCAGATTCATCGATTCAAGATTGATTGGGGAGTTATAAAATAAGTAGAAATTGGTTTCATTTTCTCATAGATTCCCTACATACAAGCAGTTTTACAACACCGTCGGGTTTAACTATTTGCCGAAATTGAAGAGTTGAATTAGATATAATCAGGATGTGATGTACCTGCTCGTTAAGCATGCTACTCTTGCAAGTTGCGACTGTCCGCTTGCACAAGCTCGATGCCATGCCCATGCCCGCCGCTGCCTCCCACGCAGCTACACCTGTGGTTGGATCTTCATCTTCTTGTCCTTCCGCTCGCTTGAAGCCAGCGACCGCCCTGCAACGAGGGCGCGAGGAAGTGTTGTGTCGGTCTGTCCAACAAGGCGGCTAGGTTAGGAGCGAACCAGATCGGAGGTCGGAGGGAATGAATTGGGATTTTTCCTGCCGTGGATCGATATGGGAGGCACTCGTTTGGGCCGCGAGCCTGCTATAGGGCCTGCCTTGCACTTATCTTATTGGCCCATCCAAATTGAAACATTTTTCTTCATTTTTACATTGCTCGCTTTCGTGCGTTGGGACGAACAAAACTAGCGTGGGCCAACCTGGACGACTCAAACTAGGTGCACACTTTCCAGCCACCTGATGCGGCCGCCCATACCAACCCCTATGGTGGCGTTGCCCCTTTTTGCGTGTATGATTGGATAGTGAAAAGTATTCCAGTGGCGCTTTTGATTTACCCACAGAATGGTTGAATTTCTTGTTTCTATGAACTGAGTTCACCAATAATGTGAAGGATGCCAGTCTTTTCATACTATTGTAGATTGCTTAGATCTCGATATGCCAAAAGTAATCGCATGAAATATATACAGTAAAAGCTAGTGTGATGTGTTTGGCTACAACTAGTATGACTACACGTTCTCATATAACATATCAAGGACGCACCATCTTACCAGATTAACCATTCGACTTACCCATGCAGTGTGGGAAGAAAGAAGTATTGGGACTGCGTATCCAAGCAATTGATGCCATGGACTCCTTCGCACAACCTTGTAGCGAAAAAGAAGTTGCAGTGTGCTGCACAAAGAACTAGCGTAAGTTCGCCACCGCTTCTCGAATTTTAGTTAGCCACTTATTGCAAAATTGTTCAATTACGCTTCTTGGCTTAATTTAGTTTGCTATCGACTACATAATGGCATAGCTCGTTAATCATATTGTAGATCGCCTATCTATGTGTTTGATACTTACTCGTTAAGAATTACCTGTTTGCCTTAACTTAAATATCTACTTGTTTGTTTAACTGCTTTGCTGCTGCAACAACGGGTTACAATGATGTTAATAACTACTTTTCAACATCCAATTGAAACTCTTTAATTCCTTGTTTTTTTAACTGGTTTGCTGTTATAACTCCCAGTTGAGATGTTTTGCTAACTTCAAATTTTCTGAATCCAATCGGAACTTTAATGGCAAAACAGGTTGGCCCAAGATCAAAGAGCGAGGTCCCCATGGATGTTGCATCATCCCACAGCAGTGGCACCGGCCCAATCGTGCCAACTGCTGATGCTCTAGAGGCTAAACTAGTGGTAGAAAGAGATTCTGCTTCTGCACTTAGAGATGAAGTTGACATGTTGAGGAAGCAAACAGCACAATCACAAGCAAGACTCAAGACAACCATTAAATATTTGGTGGATTTCAAAATGAAGCAAGCTGAGACCGACCAGATTGGTAAGGTCCTAAAGGAAAAAGGAAATTAAATTCCTACTTGGTAAATCATAGGTGAAATGTTCTTTCCATAGTTGAATAACCTTTGTGTTGTCTGCTCATGTAATCAATCAAACCATTTGTTTTAGAGATCATGTAATAATTGTGTTTTTGTTTTTGGTTTGTAATTTTATTTGAGCACAAGTCTGTATTAATTGATAAGACTCGGAGACATTTCATTTGGATTGCTGTGCAGCACCTACAAATATGTTAATCGGGCTGAATGTGCATTCAGCAATAGTAGTATAGATGGACCATAAGTGGCACGCATCGGAAAGGGCCAAGATGCTGGCTAAAAAAAGGATGTTGTTGTAGCCAAAAAAAAGTACAACGGCATGGCTTATGTATGTTAGTTGATATTATTGAACCATATACTCTATAAGTGTTTATATGTTTGTTAGTTCCGTACATTCTTGGTTGATTGACCCGGTATTTGAATCTTGATACATCGCTTGTGTACATATCTAAATGGGAGTACACATTATGTTGCGTGTGACATTTGAGTTGGACATGAAGTGTTCCAAATATTCGAATTCACCTTAAACTGGATTCTAGTTTCTGAATTTGAGTATCGGCATTTGTAAACCATATTCATATATGACAGTGGAATACATCTTTGTCGTCCTTTTGAAGATATATAAAAACACATAGAATGATTTATAAAGATTCATATAGGAATACAAAATGGATTCGAATTTAGTTGCCAGGGTAAACCTGGATGCTTATTGTCCCAAAATTTGAAAGAAACAGCAAAATGTCCACTCCCACGTCGGCTGCCCGAAGCCAAGTGTTTGGGAGATGGAAATTACTGTCTACCCATTACACGGACAATCCATCGGCCCGATTTCCACTGCTCTAAATATGGGTAGGTTAGTAACTTCAATTAGACATGACACGACCGCCTCTGAGCCCATTCCGACACGGTGGGCGTCAAACATGGGTGGCAAAACTCATTTGATTCAAGGTCGTCCGAAAGACCTATGTTTCTCCCTCCATTCCCCATTCATACACGGTGGGCGGCAAAACAAACTCTCCTCTTCCGAAATCGATGTAGGCTAATATTTTAAATAGGGGTAGATGTGTAACTTCCATCAGACGTGACACAACTGCCCTACCTGTCAGCCCCGTTCATACACCGTGGGCGCCAACCGTGGGCGGCAAAACACCCTCTCCTCGCCCAAAATAGTTACCGGCAAATATTTGGGAGATGCGAGATTACCGTCCTATCCCCAACCGATGAGACGTCCAAATTTTAAACGGGGCTAAGTTCGGAAACTTTCCCATATTTCGAGACAAAGGCGTCCCAAAAACATGGTTCCCGTACCTCTCCCTCCATTTTCCCATTCATACACCGTCCGCGCTAGAACAACCCATCCCACACCAGCCTCCGTCCGCCACCCCATCCATCGCCGCCGTCCTCCACCACATCCATCGCCACCGCCCTCCACCATGCCGGGCGCCTACCAAGACCGCTGCGTCGCCCATCGCTAGAGATGGACGTTTCTCATCCACGGCGACGGACCAATAGCCTTGCATCGCGTCCTCTCGCTTCATCGGCGCTGTCATCCTCTTTGCCGGGGCCGCTCACACGACCTTCTCTTCCACCGCAACGGGACTTATCCCCTGATGCACCCGTCTACCGTCGCAGATCTGCTTCAACGCCACCGACAGCCATCGCACCCTCGATGCCTACAAAGCGCCGCAAGAGAGGTGGTACTTCATATCTCCTCAACTTTTTGATCTCAACCAGAAAATAGATCTTAACTTGGTTACTCTACTTTCTTTTCAGCTCTTAGAATTTAGTTCTTAGTTCGAAGCAAACAATGGATGCTAAATATCATTTCTCCGGTTTGCAGCTTCAAATCTGCCATGGCACAGCCATAATACGGTTTAATTGATCATGCTTAGGGTTTAATTGATCATGTTGGTTCCGTGGTCGTTTCTTTAATAGAAATCGGAGGGGAAACCCTCTTTTGCTAAAAAAATATGCTTAGAGTTTCCCCCTTTTATGATCACTATACGATTAGAATACGTGCTTCGTGTCATAATAACACTGCTCCACCCATCAAGCTAAACAAGCTTAGTTGTTCAAATACGAATCTGATATTATTAAAACAGAGTTGTTTAATTGGTCAGCTAAATGTTCCTAAATTAGTTTCGAAAATGCATGTTCGCCGCTCGGGTGTGTATCTCTGTGTGTGGTCTGGTCAGCACGGTTGGGGAGGTGAACTTTGCATATGCAGGGTTTATAGGGAGACACTCTCCAAGTTGAATCCGCAATGCATTCCATAGATAATCTGACTACTTTTAATGTTTTCATGAATCTCAGATTCTGAACAGCATCATAATGATTATGAGTTTGCGCGCATGAAAAGAATAAAGCAGAACAATGCCATGGCTGTCAAACTTGGCATTAAGGGACTGAAATCAAGTCTGGATGCAATGCAATGCAAACGCTCTCCACCTACAGATTCATGCTCAGAATATGATCCTAACAGTGATTCTGAGCTAGAGGGAGACCTAAGTCAATGTAGCTCCCTAGTGGAGGAGTCAGAGGAAGATGCCCTATCTTATTCACCCATCAAGGTACTTGCTCTAACTTTCCAAGGTTACATTGCTCGCACATATCTTGCAACTAATGCTTTGCATTGCTTCTACTTTGTTGAACTGCCATTAGCTTAGTTTACACATCGTATATGTGAATACGCCCTGCCTATCCATTTTCAGTACATATTCCATCTGTCATCATACCATATTTATCCATTCAAATGTTGTTCTTGTGTATCAGACATTCAAAAGGAAGAGGGCGATTGCTGATCGTGGAGGAGCACAAGAAAAGTATTTGGAAAAGGTAGTGGCACCTGATAAATCAAATAGCCAATTAGGTATAGTTGCAATATCACCTGACCCACAAAATACCCCATCTCTAGCAGACTCTAGCCCTACTACACTGGTCATTTCTGATGCCCCAACTCAGCAGGCCCCAACTGCAGAAAACAATATGATTATGCCAGTTGACATAGCAACAGTTGTAGGACGCAAACCCCCCATTCCAGCAAAGAGTACACCAAATCCAGTTGCCAAATCCCTTTTCGAACCAGAGAGAGCCCCAATTGCAGCAAATAGGACCCCTGTTCCATTTCTTCCCAGTTTAGAAAATGAAGCTTATGTTGTTGTCAGGAACTTTGTGTGCATCTTTCCTTCATGGAAAGATTATACCGCAGACAGAGAACAATTTCTAGTCTTCCTCTGCAACTTACGCGTAAGTAATGTACTAATGTTATTCATGGTCATTACTGCATATGTTTCTGCTGACAGAAGACACAAGATTTCATTCTTTTAAATAGGCGAGGAGCAAACTGCATTGTCATGACAAGCAAGGGTTGGTTGCGCTTTTCAAGCACTCGTTGATGAAGTATCATTCCTACCTGAAGCAAGCGCACTTCGATGGCAAGCCTCTGAATGAAATTTCTATAAAGTCTCTGGTACTACATTTATCCGACGGTGATTGGAATAATCTTGTTACACATTGGTCTCGTCTGCAGCGTAAGGTACTGTCTATGATATCACATCACAATTTGAACTACATTTCTGCATTTGCCTTAATGTCTCACTTGTACGAAAACTGTTAGCAGAAGAACATTCGTTCTCGAGGGACCACCGAATCTCGCAACTATACTGCACACTGCATTGCTCTTGTGAGTACCTCTTGCCTTGTATGACCATACTTACTTTCATAGCTGTTTGATTATGTAGCATCATTGCACATGTTAGCCTCGTAATCGTCCATTTGGTGGACATTATAAGATCCGTATGGACTCTTACACAAATTTAGAATCAACCCAATGCTTTTGAAGAGGTTTAGCTTTGCAGTCCTCTTGTAAGGACTGAACGTGGTCTATCACTGTACTTACATTAACAACTACTCCCTCCGTCCCATAATATAAGAATGTTTTGTACAAGACACCAGTGTTCAAAACACTCTTGTATTATGGGAAGAGGGATTGGTTCATTTGTAGCATTCGCATCTTATCTCCTCGCCCACCATTTACTAAAAAGATCAGATCTATATTTAATCTTACCAACAAGTAGAATACGCAGACAATGCCAGTGCAGAAGTGTAGCCCATTGCTCTTGTCAGTACATTTTGTCCTGTAACGCTTGTACTTCCAGGGATTGGTAGTTGATTGTGTAGCATCAATATGCATCTTATCTTCATTATCCTCTATCCCTTCCAGTATTATCATATCTATAATTACTCTCTACAAAATGTAGAGTACAGGCTATGCTTATGAAGAAGATTCTGTGCTGAAATTCTTGAGTTATCCTTCCCTTGACATGGAGAAGGGCATTATAAAGCCGGTGTTAACTATTAATGTAAGTCAGTCCTTCTAAAGCCTTTATCCTCAACTGCTGTTTAATTTGCTCATACTCCCTATCGCTTTCTTTCTGTTTAGTTTGCTGTTTCTACCAAAATGCATGTTCGTAAGAACCGTAAGTTCTAAGTTTTACTTGTAAAACCAAATTTATTATTCATACCATGCACATTACTTAATACTCCCTATATGTATGCTTGGTTTTGTGGATCTATAATCCAAAGTGTGGTGAAGCAGCCCACGCTTGCACCTTGTCATCTCTGTTTTATCTTCTTGATGTGGTGATGATATGAACAACATGCCATGCACATTATCCAAAATAGATACAATGATTTTCTTTGCCCTTCATCTATGCTTGTTATGTTGACATGGTAATCCAGTAGTGTGGTGAAGCTTCCCGCATTATGAACAATGCCAAATTATGCTATTGATATTTTTAACTTAACTCTTTATTTTCTAATTTGAAATTGGATAGAATTGACAGAACAATTGTCATCTTTGTTTATACACGTGCAAAACCTGTCATCTCTCTGTTTTGTTTCAGGGTGATATGCCTGATGCCATGCACAAGTCTGCTGAAGGCTGTGAGACAAACCCAACATATATTGCAGCAAAGAAGGCAAAACATCTTGAAGATAGCGAGACAACCCCAAAGTCTTGTCTTGATGCAGTGTTCAAGTTACTTGAGACTAACAGTCAGAGAAGCTCACATAATTCGTTGTCTGAATCAGTTCGACTTCTTCCGTCCCAAGTTCTAGCAGAAAGGCATTCTGCAACTCAACTTCGACTTGAAGTCCTATCTCTAAGAAAGTGTGACGCCCCAAGACCGGAGCTTCAGTTGCCTTCCAGGGTTTCCGAGTTTTGCCATGTGATTTGTTTTGTTTGAGCATTCATCATGTCATCTCTTGCATTGCATCATCTCATCATGCCATCATATCATTATTTTTTTTTAAAGCTCAACTAAATAAAATTGTATGGATTTTTCGATCCATTTAAACCGAGGGATTCACATGGTGACTTCTCTTTATAACATACCCTCCCGATATTAGGGAGCTATATAAAATATTCCATTGTTTGGAATTGATCATAACACACTTGCAAAATAAATCCCATGCCCTTTCTACTTCAAGTTTGGCCTCCACACTTTGCCCTAAATTTCTTTTATCATATTCCGGAGCTCCACCAAAATCCGAACATTTTTGGACCTTCCCAAACCCTCACTTCCATTCAAATCATTCGAATTTAAATTCAAATGAATTTGAATTCAATTCTTTCAATCATGGCCTTTCTATTTTCTTGGAACGAGCATATTTTTGCGAGTCCGGAAAATTACCCTCATACCCTAATTCTTGTCCACTCATTTATTTTTTCTCTCCCTTTCTTTCTTTGCGTTTCTGTTTTTTTTGTAGAGTTTTTAGAGAGAGAGAGAAGAGAGCCAGCCCAGCCGGCCTCTTAGGCCCGACCAACTAGGCGGCCCACGGACCCCTTGAGGCCCAAATGCGCTAACCCTAGCCTCCCAGCGCTCTCTCGATCCCTCACTCTCCTCCTCTCGTTCCTCCCTCCAGCGCCGCTTGCCTCCCTGCCCGATCCCCTTCTCCCTCGTCCTTCCCGATCCCCTTTTTCCCCATCACTCGTCTCCCTCCTCGCATCGCACAGGAGAGGGATCCCGATCCCGCAGCGCCGCTACGTCGCGCCCGATCTCCCCTCGGCCTCCTCCCGATCCCATCTCCCTCGCTCTCTCCCTCGCCGCCTCTCTTCTCCTCCCCCGCGTCCCCATGCCCGTCGCCTCCGGTCGCTCGACCACCGCGCCAGCCGGGTCTTCTCAAGCCGCCGCCGTCCCAACTCCGGCGCCCCCTCTCGCGTCGCCCTCCGTCGTCACGCGCCGCCCTGCCCGGATTCGCTGAGCCTCGCCATGGCCGCGCCTCCTGCGCCACCTCGGGAGGCCCTGCCTGACGCCATAGCCCGCCGCCCATGGAGTCCCACCGCCGGGACCCGATGAGCCCTCTCGCCTGACCGCCTCGGCTGCGCCTCGCCTCGACCCAGCGTCCTGCGCCTCCGGCGACCGACGCTGCCCCGTGCCTCCCTCCGCGGTCGGGTTTGAGCAGGAGCTCCTCGAGTTGGTGCCCGTCCGCCGCCTCCACGCGCCCTGTCGTCCCCGAGCGCGGCCAACTCCGGCGGCCCCGACGCCCGCGCCAAGCTTGCCGCCTCGCCATCTGGTCCTGCCTCCACCTCGCATCGCGGTCTTCATCCGCCAAGGACGCCAAGACCCTTCCGTGGATGCGTCAAGTACCCCTGCCGCGACTACCGGTGTTTTTTTGAAGATCGCCAAGTACCATTTTATCGGGCGCTTGAACGACTACCACACCGGGCGCCAAGTACACGGATCGTCAAGTTCGACTACACGTGGATGCGACAAGTACCACGACTACCCTCGAGGACGCTCGGTTCCGTCAAGATCGACTTCACAAACTGCCGCACCCTTCGGATCGCAAGACCGTCTCGGATATCGACAAGTACCCTACGAGCCTGAATCGCCAAGACCGGATCCGACAAGTACCCGATGGCGTGTACCACTACCGTCGACCCTCGAAGACCCGTGGACCCCGAACATCCACGGGACGCGAACAACTACTTCCGATGACGAGATGTACCACTACCATCGAACATGAACGTCTACTTCCCTACGCCGTGTAATGACTACCATCGCGAGACCGCAAGTACCACGACAACCCGAAGGATTCGGACCGTCAAATACCTCTTCAAAACGAACGTGAAACACTACTTCCTCTACCGTCGCCGTGTACCACTACTTCCCTCGACAACCCGTGAACGTCTACTTCCCTCTACGAAACGCTTTCCGCCCGGAACGCACGCTTCGAAGGTATAACCACCGAGATGACCGACCGTGATCGAATCATCCTTGCGATGCCCCTCTTTGCCATGCCACTGTTCCGTGGGAACCCGGTATCCGGATCACCCACCATCTTGCATGACTCGCTTCACACGCTTTCCTTTGTACCGATATCTCAATCGAGTTATCGGAACTGATATGTTGCCGTGGCACCATTTTCGGATTCGTTGCCGTGGCACCCCTTTCTTCCACCACGGTGACATAATGCTTCATATCATGCTCACGTCAACGTTTTCATAAAAATTGCATAAACTTGCACATGTCATCCGCATCATGATAACAACATTAATCTGTTTAAAATTGTTGTTTGCATTAATTTGCTTAAATGCCATGTTAAAATGATTTATTTCATAACTAAATAACCGTATCTCGGATTTAATTAAATTATATATGTAAATGGGGTAGAAAAATGCCTAGTTTAACATGGTAGCATTACTTTGCATGTTTAACAACTCTAAAATATGCTTTAGGGCAGATCAGTACCGAATCCATAATATGCATATGAGGATTTTTCCGGAATTGTTGTTGTTGTTTCCGGCCTCATTTAAACTTGCCTAGTTAGGTAGTTTTGTTGTGCTTCACCTCTTGCCATGTTTAATAACATTTAATATTGTCGAGTACCTAATCGGGAGAGAACTAAATAAGTGTTGTGGTGTTTTGTCAATATGCAACCCGTTGCATGTTGGGCTCCATTTAACTTGTAGTTTTGTTTGTGCTTATTGCCATACCATGCTATTTAAACCGGACATGCATCATACTTGATTGTGCATCATGCCATGTTTATGATTGTGTGTTTACTATGTTGTTTGCTTCTTTCCGGTTTGCTCCTCTCGTTAGCTTCGGTTTCGTTCCGGAGTTGTGAGGATTCGTTCGACTACGTCCGTTTGTCTTCTTCATGGATTCGTTCTTCTTCCTTGCGGGATTTCAGGCAAGATGACCATACCCTCGAAATCACTTATATCTTTGCTTGCTAGATGCTCGCTCTTTTGCTATGCCTATGCTACGATGCCTACCACTTGCTATATCATGCCACCCACATTGCCATGTCAAACCTCTAACCATCCTTTCCTAGCAAACCGTTGTTTGGCTACGTTACCGCTTTGCTCAGCCCCTCTTATAGCGTTGTTAGTTGCAGGTGTAGATGAAGTTTGTTCCTTGTTGGAACATGGAGATGTTGTTCCTTGTTGGAACATGTTTACTTGTTGGGATATCACAATATATCTTATTTTATTAATGCATCTATATACTTGGTAAAGGGTGGAAGGCTCGGCCTTATGCCTGGTGTTTTGTTCCACTCTTGCCGCCCTAGTTTCCGTCATATCGGTATTATGTTCCCGGATTTTGCGTCCCTAACGCGGTCGGGTGATTTATGGGACCCCTTGACAGTTCGCTTTGAATAAGACTTTTCCAAAGAAGGCCCAACATTGGTTTTACCATTTGCCTCACCTATGCCCTTTTTCCTTGGGTTTCCGGAGCCCGAGGGTCACTTTTATTTTAGCCCCCGGCCGCTTCTCCTTGAGTGCTGGTCCAAACCGAAGCGATGTCCGGCGCCCCACAGGCAATCAGGGTTTATGCCAACCCGACGCCTTGCTCATCCGGTGTGCCCGAGACCGAGATATGTGCAGCTCCTATCAGATTTGTCGGCACATCCGGGCGGCTTTGCTGGTCTTGTTTTATTGTTGTCGAAATGTCTTGTAGCCGGATTCGAGACTGATCGGGTCTTCCGGGAGAAGGAATATCCTTCGTTGATCGCGAGAGCTTATCATGGGCTAAGTTGGGACACCCTGCAGGGTTTGAACTTTCAAAGCCGTGCCGCGGTTATGTGGCAGATGGGAATTTGTTAATGTCCGTTGTAGAAAACCGAAGTTGATCTTAATTAAAATACACCAACGCGCGTGTAACTGTGATGGTCTCTTCTCGGAGTCCGGGAAGTGAACACGGTGTTGGAGTTATGTTTGACGTAAGTAGTTTCAGGATCACTTCTTGATCATAGTTGTTCGACCGTGCTTTGCCTCCTCTTCTCGCTCTCTTTTGCGTATGTTAGCCACCATATATGCTAGTCGCTTGCTGCAGCTCCACCTCACTACCCTGTCCTACCTTTAAGCTTAAATAGTCTTGATCTCGCGGTGTGAGATTGCTGAGTCCCGTGACTCACGGATACTTCAAAACCAGTTTGCGGTGCCGATGAAACCGTGCGGTGATGCACCCGAGCTCAAGGTGGAGCTCGATGAAGATCTTGTTCTTTGTGTTGTTTCGTTTCAGTTGATCAAGAGTGGAGCCAGTTGGGACGATCGGGGATCTGTGTAGCATTTGGGGTAGTCTTCTTTTATTTTGGTTCCGTAGTCGGACCTTGATTGTATCTGTATGATGTAATGTTTTACTCATGTATTGTGTGAAGTGGCGATTGTAAGCCAACTATGTATCTCTTTCCCTTTTGTATTACATGGGTTGTGTGAAGATTACCTCACTTGCGACATTGCTTTCAATGCGGTTATGCCTCTAAGTCGTGCTTCGACACGTGGGAGATATAGCCGCATCGAGGGCGTGACAAGTTGGTAATCAGAGCCTTCCCCGACTTAGGAGCCCCCTACTTGATTGTTTGCTGGCGTTGTTGAGTCTAGAACGGAAAATGTTTTGAGTCTTAGGTTTATATATATCGGAGAGTAGGATTCTTTTACTCCTCAGTCCCTTCGTCGCTCTGGTGAGGTATCCCGACGTAGAGTTTTGACTTTTCTCTCCTCAAATTTCACTAAAAAAATTTTAGGATCACGCGGGTATCTTGGAATCGTTCCGATGGTTTTGTGACGAGAACATTGTTCTTGGTGCCTCCTGACATTTAGGGGTTGTGGCAGTGTCCCGGGGAGTTGAGCTCCGAGGTGTTGTCGTCACAATTTTATCGTTGCGATTCGGAATACCCGAGTTTTGCCGACATCGAAATCTCTTTTGTGCGCTTGTTGGTGAGATAACCCCGATAGCCCGATCTTCGTGGCGAAAAGGGAGTATTGCCATGACTTGTATAACGGATGTTTTTCAAGGTCGAGGTACACGATTTCGAGGATTTCTTGGTTATGTGTTGAAGGATGGATACAAATGGATCTAGGTATTGTTAGTTTGGGTGATATATTTTGTGTCCCTGTATCCCCAACACCAGATTGCATAACCAGAAAGTTTCGGGAGTTTATAGGTGGGAATTCTAGTAGCTTACAGAATATCTTTCCTACAGATGCATGATATGAGATTGGGTAAATCTCTATCATATGTATTTGTTTCGGCTTATTCTGCAAGCCAAATCCTTTGTTTTTGTTCCGTTTTGTGGTATTCGAGTTGCTTCAATGCCAAGTGTTGATTCCATACCTTTCCTAAATGGTGTTCTCATATTGCTATGTGAATACTAATCCTTCTGGATCACTGAGCTTGTCATGTTAATTCTTTTCTCAACCGGCGTGCTTCTCTTCAAGTGGATCCGGTCATTCCAACATTCGCAAGATCAATTCTAAGCTTTTTCTCAACGGTGTTCGTTTCATCCGACCTAAGTTGCCTTTGTTTTCCCGCCCTCCCACCCTTTTCTTCAAGGACTCAGATTTCTTAATCAAGTAGCCATTTTATTGAGTGAAGTTTCTTCATTCTTTTCCTTAAATGTTTTATCCGGTGATTTCTCATGAAGACGCTAAGGAAGCTTTAACCTTATCATTGTTCCATTCTTATTTTCTTCTCCGGTGGACTCAAGTCAAGTTTTCGGTGTTGATCTTATCCCTTTTTTCCTCTTTTCACAATGTTTTCTCATGCCGGTGCACCTCTTAAATTTTTTTCACTTCTTGTTATTCAATTGTTCCGGAGTGTTGAAAATATCTCAGAAGATTCTAGTTTCCATTCTCAATTCACTCAAGTTCTTTTGAGGATGCTATCTCATTCAACCCATTTAATTCAACCGGTGCAATATCTATTTCAAACAATTGTTCAACGGTGGTTCTTTTGAGTGGGCCCTAACCCACGTGTCTTTTCCTGGATCTTACGACTCTTCTAATTTTCGGAGCTATTCCCAAATTCATTGCAAAGTTTGATGTAAGGATGAATTATCATCAGTCAAATGTCTTTCTCCAAGATCTTTCAAATTATTTTCATTGTTGGTTCAACCTTTCTAATTTTCATTCCGGAGTGCTTCAATAATTCATGGTGGTGTTTCTCGTCGTCATTCTCGAATTTTGAAGACCGAAGAAGAGTTTCTCTTTAATCTTGCTCCATTCTCTTCAAGATTCATGGTTCTAGCTTCGTGCCATCCTCATATTTGTTTAGATTGTGAGAATTCTTTTAACCCACCCGGAGCATTTCAGGAGTCTTTTCAGTTTGATTCTCCGGAGCCCATCATCTCAGAATTATCCATTCCAGCGTTCAGCTCTTGTTCTCCAAATCTGACCGGTGCATCATTCAAGTATTCACTAATCAGTTCATGATTTCTCCGTTCTCATGTATCTAAATTCTCTCAAGTATCTTCGTTCATTTCTAATTCCTTACGGTGATTTGTGCCTTTGCTACGTTCATTCTCAATTCTTACGGTAGTTCGTTCAAGATTTCACTTCCTTTGTTATCACATCAATTTATTCGTTGTTTCAATCCTACCGGTGGTTCGTTGAAGACCTACCCAAGTTTGCGTCATATCTATCTTAATCCTTTCTACGAGAATAAGTAGTATGACAAATCCATTGCTTGTCATCAATTTAATTGGTGAAGGATCAGCATAATGTAATTCTTATTCTTGTTTCATCGAGTAAATTCAATTCCTTATTCCGGAGGTTCATCAAAAATTCGTGATTTCATTTGTTCATCTTTCTTTCCGGAGTTCCAAGTTTTCTCGGCTATATCATTTCAAAGCTTCATCTTATCACTGCAAGGCTTCACCTTGTGTTGTCAACTTCTCTTTCTTTTATCATCCTTTTTCTTACCGGAGTTCTTCATGGAGGCTCTACATGATGGTTCATCAAGGATTCTTTTCATTTCTCCAATTGTTCATCAAGATTTCTCGCGGAGTTATGATCCGCCAAGCTATACTCTAAAATAAGCATGGTGCTCAACACATGTTTTGTTTTGGGGAGTTCAAGTATTCTTCTTCTTGCATTTCGAAGTGCAATTCGTTCTACCTTATCATTTGAGGTGGTGTTATGTCATTCTCGACAATTTGAGCTCGTGCTTCATGATTCACATGATGTCAAGAATGAGGTATTTTAAATCCATCAATCTCTTCATTGGAGTTATCTTGGGCTATATTTCATCTAAAGCTTTTCCTAAGGATTGTTGCTATTTATGGTGCTTATAAAGGACCCAAGTTCTTCATTTGTCCTCTCGGTGAAATAAGTTTTCATCTTCTTGTTGATCTTAATCCAATCAATTGTTTCCGTTGGTGGCAGAAGCTCACCTCATAATTTTGAGATGTTTTCATAAGCCCACTACAAGCTTATCCTTATCGTTGTTGTTTTTCAAACAACTCCGTTCAATCCTACTTCGTAAGGATGCTCTTTCAAATTCATTTATGGTGGGAGATGTTGGTTTCATTCTTCGTTCTATTCATTCCAACTTTCTATCTATCATGCATTGTTTCCGGAGGCATTGTGGTGTTGCTCTCTTCGACTCATCATCTTCTTTTGTCAAGACCATGTCCTTTTCCTTGCTTATCGTATTTAACCGGAGGTTGTGTCATCTCTTCAAGTTCTTTTCATCTTATCAAGTTTCCTTCTTCTTCCAATCGGAGTGCTGCAAAAATTATATCAATCTTATTCTTTGTCTATCGAGTTTTAACCGGAGTGGTTTCAGTATCTATCTTATCACTAAACCTCTTGGTTTTCGTCGTATCCCTTGTTCCTCTTTTCTAACAGAGTGTTTTCAACTTTCTTCATCTTCGTTGTTCTCTTTCTTTCATTTTGTTTCAACCTCTCGTGGTTCATTGGTTTCACTCGTTTGTCGCAGAAGCAACTTTGTTTTACCTCTTCCTCTCCCGCTTTTCTCCGGTGCCATCCTAGATCTCGGGACGAGATCCTCTCGTAGTGGTGGAGTGTTGTGACGCCCCAAGACCGGAGCTTCAGTTGCCTTCTAGGGTTTCCGAGTTTTGCCATGTGATTTGTTTTGTTTGAGCATTCATCATGTCATCTCTTGCATTGCATCATCTCATCATGCCATCATATCATTATTTTTTTTAAAAGCTCAACTAAATAAAATTGTATGGACTTTTCGATCCATTTAAACCGAGGGATTCACATGGTGACTTCTCTTTATAACATACCCTCCCGATATTAGGGAGCTATATAAAATATTCCATTGTTTGGAATTGATCATAACACACTTGCAAAATAAATCCCATGCCCTTTCTACTTCAAGTTTGGCCTCCACACTTTGCCCTAAATTTCTTTTATCATATTCCGGAGCTCCACCAAAATCCGAACATTTTTGGACCTTCCCAAACCCTCACTTCCATTCAAATCATTCGAATTTAAATTCAAATGAATTTGAATTCAATTCTTTCAATCATGGCCTTTCTATTTTCTTGGAACGAGCATATTTTTGCGAGTCCGGAAAATTACCCTCATACCCTAATTCTTGTCCACTCATTTATTTTTTCTCTCCCTTTCTTTCTTTGCGTTTCTGTTTTTTTTTTTGTAGAGTTTTTAGAGAGAGAGAGAAGAGAGCCAGCCCAGCCGGCCTCTTAGGCCCGACCAACTAGGCCGGCCCACCAGACCCCCTTGAGGCCCAGCCGCGCCTAACCCTAGCCTCCCAGCGCTCTCTCTCGATCCCTCACTCTCCTCCTCTCGTTCCCTCCCTCCAGCGCCGCACGCCTCCCTGCCCGATCCCCTTCTCCCTCGTCCTTCCCGATCCCCTTTTTCCCCATCACTCGTCTCCCTCCTCGCATCGCACAGGAGAGGGATCCCGATCCCGCAGCGCCGCTACGTCGCGCCCGATCTCCCCTCGGCCTCCTCCCGATCCCATCTCCCTCGCTCTCTCCTCGCCTCTCTTCTCCTCCCCGTCCCCATGCCCGTCGCCTCTCGGTCGCTCGACCACCGTGCCCGCGCCGGTCTTCTCAAGCCGCCGCCGTCCCAACTCCGGCGCCCCCCCTCGCGTCGCCCTCCGTCGTCACGCGCCCCTGCCCGGATTCGCGAGCCCTGCCATGGCCGCGCCTCCTGCGCCACCTCGGGAGGCCCTGCCCGACGCCATGGCCGCCGCCCCATGGAGTCCCACCGGCCGGGGACCCGATGAGCCCTCTGCCCCGACTGCCCCGCCGGTCGCCTCTGCCTCGACCCCGCGTCCTCGCCTTCGGCGACCGACGCCGCCCCGTGCCTCCCTCCGCGGTCGGGTTTGAGCAGGAGCTCCTCGAGTTGGTGCCCGTCCGCCGCCTCCACGCGCCTGTCGTCCCGGCGCGCCAACTCCGGCGGCCCGGCGCCGCGCCAAGCTTGCCGCCTCGCCATCTGGTCCTGCCTCCACCTCGCGCCGCGCGGTCTTCATCCGCCAAGGCGCCAAGACCCTTCCGTGGATCGTCAAGTACCCTGCCGCGACTACGGTGTTTTTTTAAGACGCCAAGTACCATTTTATCGACGGCGAGCGACTACCACACCGGCGCCAAGTACACGGATCGTCAAGTTCGACTACGTGGATCGACAAGTACCACGACTACCCTCGAGGCGTTCGGTTCCGTCAAGATCGACTTCACAAACTGCGGTACCCTTCGGATCGCAAGACCGTCTCGGATATCGACAAGTACCCCTACGGAGCCTGAATCGCCAAGACCGATCCGACAAGTACCCGATGGCGTGTACCACTACCGTCGACCCTCGAAGACCCGTGGACCCGAACATCCACGGGACATGAACAACTACTTCGGATGGCGAGATGTACCACTACCGCCGAACATGAGCGTCTACTTCCCCTACGCCGTGTCGACTACCATCGCGAGACCGCAAGTACCACGACAACCCGAAGGATTCGGACCCGTCAAGTACCTCTTCGAAAACGAGCGTGAAACACTACTTCCTCTACCGTCGCCGTGTACCACTACTTCCCTCGGCGACCCGTGAACGTCTACTTCCCTCTCTGAAACGCTTTCCGCCCGAGCGCACGCTTGAAGGTATAACCACCGAGATGACCGATGTGATCGAATCATCCTTGCGATGCCCTCTTTGCCATGCCACCGTTCCGTGGGAACCCGTATCCGGATCACCCCACCATCTTGCATGACTCGCTTCCGTCACGCTTTCCTTTGTACCGATATCTCAATCGAGTTATCGGAACCGATATGTCGCCGTGGCACCATTTTCGGATTCGTTGCCGTGGCACCCCTTTCTTCCACCACGGTGACATAATGCTTCATATCATGCTCACGTCAACGTTTTCATAAAAATTGCATAAACTTGCACATGTCATCCGCATCATGATAACAACATTAATCTGTTTAAAATTGTTGTTTGCATTAATTTGCTTAAATGCCATGTTAAAATGATTTATTTCATAACTAAATAACCGTATCTCGGATTTAATTAAATTATATATGTAAATGGGGTAGAAAAATGCCTAGTTTAACATGGTAGCATTACTTTGCATGTTTAACAACTCTAAAATATGCTTTAGGGCAGATCAGTACCGAATCCATAATATGCATATGAGGATTTTTCCGGAATTGTTGTTGTTGTTTCCGGCCTCATTTAAACTTGCCTAGTTAGGTAGTTTTGTTGTGCTTCACCTCTTGCCATGTTTAATAACATTTAATATTGTCGAGTACCTAATCGGGAGAGAACTAAATAAGTGTTGTCGTGTTTTGTCAATATGCAACCCGTTGCATGTTGGGCTCCATTTAACTTGTAGTTTTGTTTATGCTTATTGCCATGCCATGCTATTTAAACCGGACATGCATCATACTTGATTGTGCATCATGCCATGTTTATGATTGTGTGTTTACTATGTTGTTTGCTTCTTTCCGGTTTGCTCCTCTCGTTAGCTTTGGTTTCGTTCCGGAGTTGTGAGGATTCGTTCGACTACGTCCGTTTGTCTTCTTCATGGATTCGTTCTTCTTCCTTGCGAGATTTCAGGCAAGATGACCATACCCTCGAAATCACTTCTATCTTTGCTTGCTAGATGCTCGCTCTTTTGCTATGCCTATGCTACGATGCCTACCACTTGCTATATCATGCCACCCACATTGCCATGTCAAACCTCTAACCATCCTTTCCTAGCAAACCGTTGTTTGGCTACGTTACCGCTTTGCTCAGCCCCTCTTATAGCGTTGTTAGTTGCAGGTGTAGATGAAGTTTGTTCCTTGTTGGAACATGGAGATGTTGTTCCTTGTTGGAACATGTTTACTTGTTGGGATATCACAATATATCTTATTTTATTAATGCATCTATATACTTGGTAAAGGGTGGAAGGCTCGGCCTTATGCAGTGTTTTGTTCCACTCTTGCCGCCTAGTTTCCGTCATATCGGTATTATGTTCCCGGATTTTGCGTCCCTAACGCGGTCGGGTGATTTATGGGACCCCTTGACAGTTCGCTTTGAATAAGACTTTTCCAAAAAGGCCCAACATTGGTTTTACCATTTGCCTCACCTATGCCCTTTTTCCCTTGGGTTTAGGAGCCCGAGGGTCATCTTTATTTTAGCCCCGGGCGGTTCTCCTTTGAGTGCTGGTCCAAACCGAAGCGATGTCCGGCGCCCTGGCAATCAGGGTTTATTCAACCCGACGTCTTGCTCATCCGGTGTGCCACGAGACCGAGATATGTGCAGCTCCTATCAGGTTTGTCGGCACATCCGGGCGGCTTTGCTGGTCTTGTTTTATTGCTTTGTCGAAATGTCTTGTAGCCGGATTCGAGACTGATCGGGTCTTCCGGGAGAAGGAATATCCTTCGTTGATCGCGAGAGCTTATCATGGGCTAAGTTGGGACACCCTGCAGGGGTTTGAACTTTCAAAGCCGTGCCCATGGTTATGTGGCGGATGGGAATTTGTTAATGTCGGTTGTAGAAAACCGAAGTTGATCTTAATTAAAATACACCAACAAGTGTGTAACTGTGATGGTCTCTTCTCGTGGTCCGGAAGTGAACACGATGTTGGAGTTATGTTTGGCGTAAGTAGTTTCAGGATCACTTCTTGATCATAGTTGTTCGACCGTGCTTTGCCTCCTCTTCTCGCTCTCTTTTGCGTATGTTAGCCACCATATATGCTAGTCGCTTGCTGCAGCTCCACCTCACTACCTGTCCTACCTTTAAGCTTAAATAGTCTTGATCTCGCGGTGTGAGATTGCTGAGTCCCGTGACTCACAGATACTTCAAAACCAGTTTGCGGTGCCGATTTAACCGTGCGTGTGATGCACCCGAGATCAAGGTGGAGCTCGATGAAGATCTTGTTCTTTGTGTTGTTTCGTTTGATTGATCAAGAGTGGAGCCAGTTGGGACGATCGGGGATCTGTAGCATTTGGGGTAGTCTTCTTTTATTTTGGTTCCATAGTCGGACCTTGATTGTATCTCGTATGATGTAATGTTTTACTCATGTATTGTGTGAAGTGGCGATTGTAAGCCAACTATTTATCTCTTTCCCTTTTGTATTACATGGGTTGTGTGAAGATTACCTCACTTGCGACATTGCTTTCAATGCGGTTATGCCTCTAAGTCGTGCTTCGACACGTGGGAGATATAGCCGCGTCGAGGGCGTGACAGAAAGATTGCGGAGAACACCAATGAGAACCTCATCGCTAAACAGCTACACAGAAAGCTATGACCGACATGCTAGGCGGTCTCACAGCCTTGCTCGGCAGCTTGCAGCAGTTCCCCATAAAGGCTAACCTTTCTTGAACCGTCTTGAAGTGGTCTCGGTTCAAGTATTATTTTATTCGCTGCAATGGTGCCCAGTTTTTGTAATCTGCTTCTTCGTTGCGCTTTATGATCCTTTGGTGGCGAACTTGATGCCCAGTGGATGTAATATACCTTAAATCCTTTATTGTATAGTGTAGGTTTATTCTTAGTTACTATGTCGTAATTTCTTTATTGTATAGAGTAGGTTTGTTCTTAATTCCTACTAGTTACGCAGCAGCCCGAAACAAACCCCGGCCCATGATTGTGCGAATCAAATCACGGGCATGCCAAAATTGTCTCGGTCCTTGTTTGGCCCAATAAGATATCGCTGCGAGCAGGCCGGATGCAAATCGGGTCGTAGTTAAGCCCAACTATATGACGGGCTTTTAACAGGCTGAAATTAATATAGGGCCGAAATGTTAAACGGGCCCTTAACAGGCCAAGACTAATATCAGGCCGAATTACTAAGTGGGCCTTTAGCAAGTGGGCCCAAAAGCATAGTGTCCAGTTGATGGGCGAATCGATATGGGCCATAATTGAGCCCAAAGCCTCTTAAAGGGCGGACCTGATCCGGCCGTAATTTGGCCCGAAACGTGGTAAGCTTTTAACGGGCGGATCTCATATGGGCCACTATTAGGCGGAGCATGGCAGGCCATTAATGGATGGATCAAATATGGGCGACATTTGGCCCAAAACATGGCAGCCGAGTTAATGAGCGGCCTACTAGGGTCCTCAAAATCTTGTGGGCCTACACAGGCCGCCCATTAATGTCGGCGAAATCTCGTGGGCCTTTAGTGGGCCAGCCCATTATGACCATAAGAATCTTGTGGGCCTTTACTGGCCGCCCATTATGGCACACAAAAATCTTGTGGGCCTTTACAGGCCGCCCATTATGGCTGCAAAATCTTGTGGGCCTTTAGCTCGCCAGCCCATTATGGTCCGCAAAATCTCGTGGGCCTTTAGTCTGGGCCGCCCATTATGGTCCGCAAAATCTTGTGGGCCTTGGTTGGGCGGCCCATTTAAACTTGATGGGCGGTCCACATGTCCACATATCATAGGCGCGTCTCGCCCATTGGATGAGTGACACTGTGCTAGCGCGACTGACATCGTGTCTCCTCCAGCCAATGATGATTTTACACGTGGAAAATCCCCATTGGTCGGGGCTGTTAACGGGTTATCGGATCCAAAACCCGACCCGATAGCTTAACGGCGTTCCGTTACGGTGGATGCCACGTGTCGGTCACCCTTGACAAAAGCACTTATGTGACGCGCGATTTATCGTCATGGAAGTGGACACTTCCGTGATGATAATTTTGGTAATGTCATGGAACACTTCTACGACAACACAGGTATGACTATCTTGATTCTGTCATAAATTTGTCATGGATGTACATGGATGACAAAAACCGCGACCTACTATGACAAACACGTATCATCACAGATGTGTATTTTTTTTGTAGTGCAGGAGGCAACCCGACCTGATTTGTCCGAAATGACCCTGGGTCACTAAGGAACTGACACGTGTCCAACGCTCAGATTTCAAACACACATGGCAGCATGACTTGGGCTACAAGTAAAGGTGACTCATCCAGCTCTGGATAAGATTTTGCTCTCATTGTCTTCGCTCGAAGACATAGGATTTGGTTGAGCATCACTTTAGTCACTCTGACTTTGTTCACTTGGACCCCACTTAATAGTGTGGTGGTTCCTATGACTCAACAAAGAAGAAACGGAAATTACGAAACAACTATGTCTTCGCACTCCATAGTCTTCACGTGAATGTCTTCTCGAGTCATAATCTTCGTTGTGAATATCTTCACATACCACCATTGTCTTCAATGTCTTCACACATTTTTAGGGGTCATCTCTGGTAGGTAAACTTAATCAACGAGGGACTACTGCCTGTGTTATCCTACAATTCTCACAGAGACATTAGTCCCTCAACCAAGTTTGTCGTCAATACTCCAAAACCAACTAGGGGTGGCACTAGATGCACTTACAATCTCCCCCTTTTTGGTGATTGATGACAAACTGGTTGAAGTTTTCAACGGGGATAAAATTATGTGAAATTGTAAGGGTAAAGTACTGTCTTCATAAGTAGCAAAAGGCTCCCCCTGAAGATGTGCATATAAGTAGTTTGCTCTTGAATGCAAATGCACATGGCAGTTTCACTTGTGGAGATCCTCTTCAACTGATGAAGACAATTTATCATGCATATATAGATATAGAGAAGATAATGACATGCATAATGAAAAATGGACGTCTACGGAATGACTTCATGTGGAATTTATCATCGCATCACAGAATAGCAGACAAAGTAGCAGACGACCATCGAGTTTAAGTGTTACAACCCAAAGAACCAAATGTATAAAAAATGAGAGTTGTAACCACTCAGCAAAAATTATAGCAACCACCCATATGGACCCGCTTGAAGACTATCAACTCATATGCTTCATCCAGTGCCTCTGAAGGTAAGATTTCTCCAGTTCCCATAAGCTTAATCGATTCACTAGGAGGGACTTCATCTAGCACATTTGGCATCTCTCTTTGCGAGCCGTTAATCTCATCGAACCGCACATCCACAGTTTCAATCACTTTATAGTGAAATAGGTTGAAAACTCTGTAGGAGTGCGAATCCTTTCCGTAACCAAACCTAAAACCTTCATGTGCTTTCGGTGCAAATTTGAAAGTGTGATGTGGATCCTTGATCCAGCACCTAGCACCAAATACTCTGAAGTAACTGACGTTTGGCTTCTTACCAGTCAGGAGCTCATAGGATGTCCTCTTCATAAGCTTGTGAAGGTAAACACAGTTGATGACGTGGCATTCAGTATCAATGGCTTTAGGCCAGAACTTCCTGGGAGTCTTGTACTCATCAAGCATTGTTCGAGCCATCTCAATGAGTCTCCTATTCTTGCGTTCCACGATGCCATTCTGCTGAGGTGTGTATGGAGCAGAGAACTCATGAGTGATGCCCAATGTATCAAGATAAGTGTCGAGGCCTGTGTTCTTGAATTCTGTGCCGTTGTCACTTCTGATGTGCTTGATCTTGATGCCATAGTTCGTCATGGCACGGTTGGCGAAGCGTCTGAAAACATCCTGCACTTCATTCTTGTAGAGGATTATATGCACCCATGTATATCTTGAATAATCATCAACAATAACGAAGCCATAGAGACAAGCAGTGGTAGTAAGAGTAGAGTAGTGAGTGGGGCCAAATAAGTCCATGTGAAGTAGCTCGAAGGGTTGAGATGTCGTCATGATTGTCTTCGAGGGATGCTTGGCCCTAGTCATCTTTCCAGCTTCGCAGGCACCACACAGATGATCCTTCTTGAACTTGATGCCGTCGATGCCTACGACATGTTTCTTCTTTGCAAGAGTGTACAAGTTAACTAACGTTTGGCTTCTTACCAGTCAGGAGCTCATAGGATGTCCTCTTCATAAGCTTGTGAAGGTAAACACAGTTGATGACGTGGCATGCAGTATCAATGGCTTCAGGCCAGAAGTTCCTGGGAGTCTTGTACTCATCAAGCATCGTTCGAGCCATCTCAATGAGTGTCCTATTCTTGCGTTCCACGATGCCATTCTGCTGAGGTGTGTATGGAGCAGAGAACTCATGAGTGATGCCCAATGTATCAAGATAAGTGTCGAGGCCTGTGTTCTTGAATTCTGTGATGTTGTCACTTCTGATGTGCTTGATCTTGATGCCATAGTTCGTCATGGCACGGTTGGCGAAGCGTCTGAAAACATCCTGCACTTCATTCTTGTAGAGGATTATATGCACCCATGTATATCTTGAATAATCATCAACAATAACGAAGCCATAGAGACAAGCAGTGGTAGTAAGAGTAGAGTAGTGAGTGGGGCCAAATAAGTCCATGTGAAGTAGCTCGAAGGGTTGAGATGTCGTCATGATTGTCTTCGAGGGATGCTTGGCCCTAGTCATCTTTCCAGCTTCGCAGGCACCACACAGATGATCCTTCTTGAACTTAATGCCGTCGATTCCTACGACATGTTTCTTCTTTGCAAGAGTGTACAAGTTCCTCATGCCGGCATGCCCTAGCCTCCGATGCCAGAGCCATCATTCTGAAGCTTTTGCTAGAAGGCATACGTTCAACTGTGGTCCTGCTGAGAAATCTACTATGTAAAAGTTGTCTTTTCGATACCCTTCAAAGACTAGAGATTTGTCAAACTCCATCAGCACAAGACAACGATATTTTCCAAAGATCACAATCATGTTCAAATCACAAAGCATTGAGACAGACATTAAGTTGAAACCAAGGGATTCAACAAGCATCACTTTATCCATGTGTTGATCCTTTGAGATTGCAACTCTACCTAAACCCAATACCTTGCTTTTACCAGTGTCAGCAAATGTGATGTGAAGAGTGACTTTCTCAACGGCAAGATTGAAGATGAAGTGTATGTTGCACAACCACCTGGCTTTGAAGATCCAAAACATCCTGATATGGTATACAAGCTCAACAAGGCACTGTATGGCCTCAAACAAGCCCCACGAGCTTGGTATGACACACTCAAGGACTTCCTGAAGAGCAAAGGCTTCATACCTGGTTCCCTGGATCCCACTCTCTTCACGAAGACATACGATGGTGAATTGTTTGTGTGCCAGATCTATGTGGATGACATTATCTTGGTACCGCACCGACAAAAGATACTGATGATGAGTTTGGGCACATGATGCAAGAGCAATATCGATGTCCATGATGGGTTAGCTAAAGTTCTTCCTTGGTCTTCAAATTAAATCAGCGAGCAACGACATCTTCATATCTCAAGAGAAATACCTCAAAGATTGCCTGAAGAAGTTTGGAATGCAAGACTGCAAAGGTTACTCAAAGCCAATGCCAACCAAAAGTCATCTGGGCCCCGACGACAATGGTAAAGAGTTTGATCAAAAGGTATACCGCTCCATGATTGGTTCTTTACTCTATTTATGTGCATCTAGGCCAGATATCATGCTTAGCGTTTGCATGTGTGCCCGATTCCAAGCGGCACCAAAGGAATCGCATCACTTAGCTGTGAAGCGAATTCTTCGATATTTGGATTACACCCCAACACTAGGATTATGGTATCCAAAGGGCTCAGAGTTTGATCTAGTTGGATTCTCATATGTTGATTATGCTGGTGACAAGGTTGATCGCAAGACCACATCAGGCACATGTCACTTTCTTGGACGATCTCTTGTCAGTTGGTCTTCAAAGAAGTAGAACTGTGTGTCTATCTCCACTTCTGAATCTGAATACATTGCTGTTGGATCTTGCTGCGCTCAGCTTCTATGGATGAAGCAAACTCTCAAGGACTATGGCATCCATCTGAAGCAAGAGCCACTCTACCGCGACAATGAAAGCGCCATCAAGATTGCCAACAACCCAGTTTAGCACTCGAAGACAAAGCACATTGAAATTCGTCATCACTTTCTCAGAGATCATGTCATGAAGGAAGATATTGATATCATTCACATCAACACTGAAGAGCAATTGGCAGATATCTTCACAAAGCCCATGGATGAGAAAAGGTTTTGCAAGTTGCGGTGTGAGCTAAATATCTTAGAATCCTCGAATGTCCTGTGATTGGACACACATCCTAACGCTTATGCATGTGATGACTTAGATGTGCAACACACGAAGTAAAGTATATCTTCAATCAATGAAGACATACACTCTAAGTGTGAATACATTAATGTGGAATATGACTTCGGAGCGCCACGATAATTGTGCGTCGTCTCTGGGTCTAATACTTCCTATACGGTGGGTAACGCCACCACCAAACCTTTGTTTGAAGTGTTTGATTTGGCGTCACATTTGCAGAATCTTTGCATTTGGTTTGTCTTCAACATTGATTTGACTTCATGTTTATCTTCACAATGTTGATTTGGTCTTGTACTGATATATATAATATATTTGTGTTCTGTCCTCTATAGCATTCACTTATAGCTATGTCTTCTAGTTTGAATCTTTTGATCTAAGTGGATGTGATCGGACCCTAACCCCTTCTATGCTTCCACCTCAGATTCCATCTATCTAAATCATATGCATTCTATTGAAATTGTCAAATTTCTTCTCTACGTCCCTCTCAGCAGAAGATACAGAGACAAAAGTTGAATCTGTTTTAATGCTATATCCTTATTGCCTGAAACCCGGAGAAGCCGGAACGACCACCCGACAGTCCAGGCGTGCGCGGGAACATGGAACAACTTCCAATGTGTTGCATGCTTGCCACGTATCCTTCAAATGTGAACCGCCAGGGGCACCTGCGTAATTACACTATGCTGTCCCTTTCCTTATAAATACACAACTCACTGCGGTCATTATTTCTTCTTCCACCTCGCCACCTCGCACAAACCCTGGCGCCTCCGCTAGCTCGCGTCGACGCCGGAGATGAAGCGCTTAGCTGCCGCGACCTCTTCGACGCCGTCCTCACGCCGGCCGCGGACCTCGTCCTCTCCACCGCCGCCGTAGGTGTCTTCCGCCGCCAAGTTAGGGCGCGGAAGATCGAACTGCTCGGCCTCCCTCTCAACTTCGTCTAGCAGTTCTTCGTGTGGTAATTAAAACTTACTTTTTACTGCCATTTTGATCCATCAGATCCATCCACTTCAACCAAAAGTGGCTTCTTGACTTCCAAAACTAGATCTGTCTTCTTCTGCATCTCATATCTTGCAAAGTATATTCACTTATGCTTCACAACTAGTTAGATTCCTCACTTGTACTTATTCTTGGATTCGTACAAATCTGGAACAGACTCTCATCAAATAAGTGAATGTCTTCGTGCTATAAGGTCAATGTCTTCAAACTGATTTATCTTCAAAATGTTCTGAGAATGCATATGACCTCTTCCCTTCCCTCGCACCTCTAATGCTGTCACAGGTACATGTCCATGGGAGAATCCCTTGGCTCTCACAGTCTGCATTCATTTGCAGAGTTTTTACAGCATCACATCAACTCTCCTGAAGCTAGTTCCTGTCTGACCAGCAAGAGGAAGCCATTCACAGTCTTGAAGCCATTCAGTTTGAATATAATGGCAATAGAGAAGTCTGCTAGAAAGGGCGGCAGGCAGCACTGTGGGGATACATCTAAGGATTTTCCTCCTGATCTGTATGAACTGTACAATACAGATCCTAAAGAAAGCTATGGCCAATGCAAGACTCGAATCCAATGGATTCGACGATATTGGGCGGAACAGTGGTTCAAGTATAACTTTGTGACCCAAGAGTACGCTGAGAAGAATGCCATCAAGCGACCATGGGGATATATTCTATATAGAAATCTTAAACCCAAGAACAAGTCCAAAGCCATTGCACAAGGCTTCTACCGTTGCATGGTCCATGGACCGCAGCCAGACAATGCTGACCCATCATCTCTGCTATGGTGTCGTGAAGACAATCTCTTCAAGTGCAATTTCCAGTTTGGAAAGTAGTCTGCTGCAAAGAACAAGAAGGCACTTGGACTCGACTTCAACCCTGGTCCATCTGCTCCAAGGGCTGATGGCACCCGTGATGCCAATCCAAATGTCGTCGGCCCCTTCTATAACCTCGAAGGCCTCATCACTCACATAGAAGTGCAGGGGCCGATGTGGATCACTCAGCTGATGATGCAGATTCTGATGAAGCGCCAGCTCCACTAAGCCGCCGAAGCAAAAGAAAACAAAGGCTTCAAAGCCCTCTGTCGCACCAAGAGCTTCGCATGTGAAGCCATTGGCCTCTGCACCTCCTGAAGCTAGTGTGCAATCTGAAGATCTTTCTCGTGTCTCCGAGAAGACAGAGAAGTCCAAGAAGAAGAAGAAACTCATCAAGAGTTCTGCGCAAGAACTGACCCCAGCTGCCGTTCTGCGCAATGAGGATGCCACCATTGATCTGTCCAACGATGAAGATCTTGGTGATGATGCACTTGAGTTACTGATCAAGAGCAAGCAAGAGCCGAAGATCTTCAATGATCAGCCCCTTTTTGACGTGGATATTTTGAACAACTTCATCGACGAATGGTTTGATAACCCAAGCCTCAGCATCGATGATCTTCAGCTTCCGATTGACATCAGTGTCACCTTCCACAGAGCCATTGCTAATGAGCTGGCTCTGGCTCAGAAGATCGTCGAGCTGAAGAACAAGATTGACTATGAGAAAGCTCAATTCAAGAAGAACATGGCCAAGCTCAGTGTGGCTGATGTTCAAAGCTTCAAGCATATGTTGCATAACCTCGAGGAAGAGTTTCATAAGAAGCGTGAAGATGCAAAAGGTTCAAGATAGCGGATGAAACACTCCGCAAGAAAATGTGTTCAAGTTCACAATGAGGCCGAAAAGCGCAAGGCACTTGGGCGTCCTGGCATCGACCCCAAGATGGCTGCCAAACAGAAGAGGAAGCCTGTTGTGGCCCAAGCTAAAGCATCAAGGCAGGAAGCACCTCGCATTGTCTTCCCTGCCAGCATGACAGGCTTGAAGCCTAAGGTCCCCTCGGCAGCTTCAGAACTGAAGAAGACAAGGGCATCTGAGGCCGAAGCCAAGAAGCACAAGCACAAGAATGCCTCTGATGGTGCTCCATCAACAAAGAAGCCGAAGATAAAGTCTTCGCGGAAAGAGCGTGCTGCTGCCATAGAGCCACTTGTTGTCGAGCCCATCTCAGTTGCTCGTCCTGCCTTCACAAACCAAGAGCGCCAACTTGTAGTTCATGAGCCTACTTTCATAGAGGCTCCTGAAGATGAAGAAGTTCCAGCTGTCGACCCCATCACAGCTGAAGACATTGGTCATGGTGAAAATGTAGAAGATGATGAAGTCCTTCCTCAGATTGAGCACCAATAGGTGTCATCGCCTGTTCTCACAAATAGCAAACTCATCAGCATTTGTCGTCCTTTGACGCCAATTGCTCAGGATGCTTCGTGGGCTGATCGCCCTCAACAAGAGACCCCAAGTAATGAAGACACATCCAGTACTCCACCACCTCAAGTCACCACTCCGGTGCTTGACGACGACTACATGGTCCAGACCACTCCCTCACCACAGGTGTCATGGATTTGTCACGGCAGATGTCCTAGTGTGAGGACTTAGTCATGAGACCAACGCATCTTTGTAGTAGCTTGAGAGGGGTTGAGCGGAATCAAGAGATGCAACACAAGACAAGGATTTAGACAGCTTCAGGCCCCGGGAAACATCATCCGGAATAGCCCTACATGTTGTTCGTGGCTAGATCTCATTATGCTCATGAGGGAGACGCCGTAAAAGTCGGCTCCCCTTTGTTGTGTCTAGCCCTAGAGATTATTGCTTCTTGCTTGTCCCTCTTTGGGGAGCTCTGCCCCTCCTTATATAAGTTGAAGGGGCGGGTTACATGTGGAGTCCTATTAGGACTAGGACTAGTCTACCTTCTAATACAAAGCGGATACAAGTCCGGGTCTTAACTCCTTGTAAGGTAAATATTCCTTATGCCCTTCCTTGTAAACCGGCCCACCATAGCATGAACCGGCCTTCTGGGCCTTGGGCCTTGTCATCCGTCTGGCCAGCCCGCCGGGTTATCAGTGAGTCGCCAAGTCCGGCCGGGTTATACTTCGTGCCGGGTTACGCCGTGGGGTATATCCCCGACATTAGCCCCCAGTTTAATTTGGATTTATCCATGTTAAACTGATCTACAACATAAACACAAGAACAAATTTGGCGGGTTGAGCTCCGCTTTAAATATTCTTAAACCGGCACTTGATCATCCTTAATTCCTTGTCATTTCTTCCTTCTGAAAAATCCGAGTCAATATACCAGCTTCAATTTGCTTGCAGAAGATATTTTGTAAATAAAGAATACATTTGAATCGGCCTTCAATGCTCTAATTTGACAAAAATATTGGTCTTCAAATATTCAACTGATAACAGTCGGTTTGCAAATGTAGAACTTGCCGGTTTATTATTGCCAAAATTGTCGGGTTATGAATACTGATGATCCCGGGTCATGACCGTTTATAGACGCCGAGTTATAATTGTTGCCAACGCTGGGTCACACAATTAATCTTCCTGATTTGCCCTTTATAAAAGCTGATGATCCCGGGTTATAAAGATGTTCCTCCTTTATATGCATATTACCTGTAGCCCCCAAGTCTTAAGAGGAGAACATAGTGATAACTTAAGACTTGTTTCAATATAAATGTTGCAACCTTGAAGAAATCCAGTTTGTTCATCTTCTTATTATAGGGGATCTGCATATCCCCGTTGAGGTAACTTAGTGTTATTCGAAATTCCTCTGGTTCCATGTTATTCGGAATGAGTTTGTTAACAAGACTTGATCAACCTTGTTAGTGGATTCCTTTTGATGAGCATGATACGGATGAAACTAGAAGGCACAACCTTATGTACCATGTTTATACTTTCTGTTATTTAGTTGAAATAAAGTAAAAATAGTATTTTTCTGTCTATTTCCTGATTTATCTGTGCAATATAAAAATATCCCGAAAATAGAAGTCCTCAGAACGCCATGCCAATTTAATATGATTTTTTCGGAATATTTGAGGATTTTAGTGCAAAAATTACATGCTGGGGAGCTGCCACTGCCACGAGGGTGGAGGGCGCGCCTCGCCTCGTGGGCCCACGGTGGCCCTCCTCCACTTATCCCTGCACCCATCTTCTTCCTCTGTCTCACACAAACCCGAAAAACCAACTCAAGCTCGTGTTCCAAATGCTTTTGCTGTGATTTTCGATCTCCTTGCTCAAAGAACCTCTCATGAAACTGCTTGGGGAGATTGTTCCTTGGTATGTGACTCCTCCATTGGTCCAATTAGTTTTTGTTCTAGTGCTTTATTCATTGCAAATTTGTGCTGCATAGGTGACCATGTTCTTGAGCTTGCATGTCAAATTTATATGGTTCCAAGTAGTTCTAATGCTTGATATAGGCTCTAGGCACTTGTAGGAGTAGTTGCTATCAATTTTATTGAAGTTGGTTCACTTTTGTTTGAAGTTACTAAAAATTTCAGAAATTTTCAAGAGAAAACAATATGTTTAGGAAGATGTTCCAAGGTGGTTCTTCAAGGAAGCAAGGCCCTAGGCCTGCAATGCGCGATGCCGATGAGGAGCCCCCAAGGGACGCTCCCGTGAGGCCCTGTGAATGGCCTTCGGAAAATTTTATGGATCAAGCGGGAATCAAAGAAGAATTTAACGCATATTTGCGTAACGCCGGTCTTGTGGACTTCGAGGCAGACAAATGCCCACATTATCATGATCTCACTAGCTCATTTGTGAAGAGGTTTGAGTTTTCATCTTTGCGTAATTCCCCTTCTGTCATGTTTGATCTTTATGATAAATCTGATACCATGGACTTAGAGGATTTTACTTTTTCTTGCAAACTCCCACAATGGGGTTGTAACGCCCGGATAATCATGCTACAGTAATCTCACGTTGATGGTGCTACGTCACCTCTGTCACTGTAGTTAATCACGGGTTAAATCAAAACTGTTTCGAAATTCAATTCAAATTTATGATGGCAATAAAAGTTTTCAAAAAAATTAAAACTAAAATGTTCGGGGGTTGTCAAATATTACAAAGTTAATTATGAAGCAACAAACCCATTTTTATAAAATGCCTAAATATGTTTAAATGAATTAAAACAGAAAAGGAAAAATAAGAAAAGAAAGACAAACCGAATAGATAAAGGGGAGGGGAAAACCCCCTGGCCAACTGGGCCAAACGGCCCAGCCGGCCGGCCCACTGAACCATTCGGCCCCCTCACTCCCTTAACCCCTCCCACACCCGACCGAACCCTAGCCCGCACCCCACTCGCCCCACTCCTCTCTCCCCCTCCCCACGACCCCACGCCTCCCGATCCAGCTTCGATCAGATCGAGCGAACCCCCCCCTCACCGACGCTCGAACCCCGGATCCCGACCCGCCGGTCGTCCTCACCCCCACCCCCCTCGCCGGATGCCGGGGCCGCGCCCGTCCCCGCCATGCCATCGCCAGACATCGCCGTCCCGTCCTTCACCTCGCCGAACCACGCAACCCGCCGGAACGCGTCGCCCCGACGCCTCCTCGCCCTCCTCCTCGCCGGTCTTCCCGGCCGCCCCGAGCCCGCCGCCACGATCCTCGCACCCGCCCGTGAGCCTCGCTCCCTCCCTCTCCTTCCCACGACCCACAAGGCGCTCCGCCGCTGCCGCCGGAGGCCTCTCCTCCCTCGCCGGACCTCCTCCACGGAGCCCCTCCTCATGCCGTCGCCGCGCCTGCCTCGCCGTCGCCCGATCCATCCTCCGACCACGCCGCTGCGTCGCCATTACCCTACCGCACAGGCGCTTCGACGCTTGCCACATGGTCTGCTTCGACGCTACGCCCAAGACCGGTTGTTGTCGCCGAAAGCGGCGGCCGGCGAACGAGCCTCGGCCAGGTCGTCAGTGCGCCCAATACCAAGACACCACGCCCATTCGGGCTGGCGCCACGCGCCCGTTACTGCCCGTTTGGCCCTGTGCCCTCGTGATCAACGCCGGGCCCACACTCGAAAAAATTAGAATAAAAAAATGTATATTAATTAATTAATTAGATAATTAATTAACTTAATTGATCAGGTTTAATTAATCAAATCAAACATTAGTTAACCTGATTAACTAATTAAACTAATTAATAGGTTAATTAGGATAATGTGCCAATGACATGGGGTCCCACCCTAGAACGTTAAAATAATAATAATAATAATAATAATAAATAATAAAAATAAAATGCTAATTAATTAATTAATTAACTAAGTTAATTAACTTAATTAATCATGTTTAATTAACCTAATTAATCTGTTAATTAAACTAACTAGGTTAATTAGTTAACAGTCACTGACTAACGGGACCCACATGTCAGGTTGACCAAGTCAACTCTGTTGATCACGACGTCGATGACATCATGCCGACGTCATAAATCCATTTTCGAATTAATTAAATAATTAATTAAATTTCAGAAATTAATAAAATCATTAGAAACTCATATCTTTTAATCCGTAACTTCGGTTAAAATATTTTCAACATGAAAGTTGCTCGAGCGATTTAGACGAACCCGGATCACGCAATCCGTTCGTCCGCCACACACCCCTAACCTATCGAACCCGCAACTTTCCCCTCCGCTCCTCTCTTCAAAACACGAAACACCGGGATATTTTCCTGATGTTTCCCCAACCGTACCACCTCATACCACGTTAGGGCACACCTAGCATCGTTACTTGTCATGTCATGCATCGATATGCATCTGTTTACATGGTATTCATTGTTTCTTCCCCTCTTCTCTCCGGAGACTACGAGACCGACGCTGCTTTGCCCGGTTCGACTACGGTGTTGACGACCCTCTCTCTTGCGGAGCAACCAGGCAAGCCCCCCTTGATCACCAGATATCGCCTATTCTACTCTATCTTGCTTGCATTAGAGTAGTGTAGCATGTTATCGCTTTCGTTATACCTATCCCGATGCATAGCCCGTCCTTGTTACTCTCATTGTTACCTTTACCGCAATCCTATATGCTTAGTATAGGATGCTAGTAGTTTCATCTGTGGCCCTACATTCTTGTCCGTCTCACCGTGCTATACTATCGGGCCGTGATCACTCGGGAGGTGATCACGGTATATACTATGTACTTTATACATGATACATGTGGAGACTAAAGTCGGGTCGGCCGGTAGAGCACCATGAGTGGATCTTTGTGGCGGAGCGACAGGCAGGTTGAGACCGCCTAGGAGAGAGGTGGGCCTGGCCTGTTCGGCGTTCATGGATACTTAACACGCTTAACGAGATCTTGGTATTTGATCTGAGTTGGCTCTGAGCTTATACGCACTAACAATCTACGCGGGAGTAGTTATGGGTATCCCGCGTCGTGGTATCGGCCGAAGTACTTCGTGACGTCAAGAATCGGCGCGCTAGCCGGATTGGACTGAACGCCACTAGGCTAGGTCTGCTTCCGGCCGCGTCAGAGCGTGCAGGTGTGTGCTAAGGGCGATGGGCCTGCACCCTCGCGCTTAGGTTTAGACCGGCGTCTGGCCTCTCTGTTGAGCCTAGGTGGGGCTGCGACGTGTTGATCTTCAGCGGCGGGCATGACCGAGAAAGTGTGTCCGCCAAATGGGATCAAGCGTCTTTGGGTAAGTTGGTGCACCCTGCAGGGAAGTTAATCTATTGAATAGCCGTGATCTTGATAATGGGCGACTTGGAGTTGTACCTTGAGCTTATGACAACTAGAACCGGATACTTGATAAAACACACCCTTCCAAGTGCGGATACAACCGGTGGTCGCTCTCTCTCAGGGATACGAGGAGGGGATCGCCGGGTAGGATTATTGCTATGTGATGTTACTTGGAGGACTTCAACCTACCCTCTTCTACTTGTTGCAAGACGAAGGTGACCAGAAGCGTAGTCTTCGATAAGACTAGCTATCCCCCGCTTATTCTGGCATTCTGCAGTTCAGTCCACTAATATGGCCCTTTACACATATATCCATGCATATGTAGTGTAGCTCCTTGCTTGTAGTACTTTGGATGAGTACTCACGGTTGCATTGTTTCCCCTTTTCCCCTATTTCTACTCGATTGCTGCGACTGCACCATGGAGCCAGGGCGACGCCACCATCGATGGCGACTACTACACCGAAGTGCCTACTACTACGTGCAGCCGGCGGCGACGACCGAGAGTAGTTAGGAGGATCCTGCATGAGGCCCGCGCCTCTTCGATCTGTATCCCGGTTTGTGCTAGCCATCTTATGGCAACTTGTTTAACTTATGTCCGTACTCAGATATTGTTGCTTCTGCGACTCGTCTATGATCGAGCACTTGTATTCGAGCCCTCGAGGCCCTGGCTTGTATTATGATGCTTGTATGACTTATTTTATTTGTAGAGTTGTGTTGTGATATCTTCCGTGAGTCCTCGATCTTGATCGTACACATTTGCGTGCATGATTAGTGTACGATTGAATCGAGGGCGTCACAAGTTGGTATCAGAGCCGACTGCCTGTAGGAATCCCCCTTCCACACTCCTTGGACGAAGTCGAGTCTAGACATTGCAAAAACTTTTACTAACTTGGCTGTGTGCCTTACGGGCCCACATCGCCATCGGGTGGTACTAGGATCTTTTACTCCTCGACCTTTACTCTGGGACTCTGGACTCTCTTCTACTCGGGTTAAACGAATTTACTAACTAACACTAGGATCCCGTGGCCACATTCACCCCAAAGTTGGATAAAGCCATAGTTATTCCTTGGAATTGTATTTTGATCAATTTCCACACTATCATTTGACTCCTTTGAAACATCTTTGTTTTCAGATGGAACCCACGAGGCAGGTCGTGCGCCACACGACGGCCATTGGTGCCTCGGGATCACCTGCGGTGCTAGCAGAGATGATGACCTATCTGGGTTATCGCTGGCACCCTGAGTACACCGTCTTTGAGGAGTACCAGGACTTTAACCAGGAGAAGTACCGAGCCATCGTCCACCTCTACTCTCGGGAGTATGACTCCACTCTTGTCGCACACCGCACATGGTGTTGGGGTGACTATCGATATGGCAGTCCACGATGCTGCTTATGCTGCTCGACACGTCTTCGTGGAGAGTATCGGAGTTGGACACCTCCCCTTGAGCACATTGCTATCGCCTCGATGTTGGTGAGGAGGGATACTACACCGCTGCCTACTCCATTTGTCACCAGAGAGCCCTTCTACCATCGAACTTTGTTCTGCATGCTGATGGGCTGGATCGAGCCAACCGAGCTCTTCGCCACGAGTTGTACATCACCCGTCAGCACCTTTACCGTGCTCTGAACCTGTTGCACCCCTTTGTCCGATCCAGAGAGCTGCCGCGTTCTGCGATCTACCCGGCCAGGACCGTGATGCCCCGGGGTGTCGGTTGGCGGAGGTGGGAGGATACTCTCGCACTTGGTCCTCTTACGCCACTTGGGCGTCGGGTTCGCACTGAGTATCCGGCCCCAGTGTCAGCGGCGTGGAGGACTATCCGCTGCCCCACTACCAGCTTTCAGCTACAGCTACCTCCGCAGATGCGCGTGGGACTGATGTAGGCTTGCTTGTTAGTGTTAGATGCATTCGCCATGAGCTGCGTGCCGCCTATGATGTCTTAGTCTATGTCTTGAACTCGTGTGCCGAACTCTATGCATGATCCCTTTTGTAAGATATGCCGACTACTATGTGGTTTCTATCGTCTTGCTTTCATTATGCATGTTTCATCATGAATGATTCTTGTCCTTTGCATAATTTCTCAAATGCTGAACTACCTGTTATATATTAGCAGGATGGTTAGACCAGCTGGTCGTGGTCGTGGTGGCAACTTCCCACCACCGCTGAGTACATGGCTGGTATGATCCAACAGCTTGAGATGAATCGCCAGATTCATGGAGAACATGATGGCTCGCTTCCTCGCCCCAATATGAACCAGCAGCCAAACACAACAACTCTGCAGGATTTCATCGCCTCAACCCAAGTGTGTACCGCAGCTCAACCCAGCCATTGGATCTTGATGGTAGCTCCGTGACATCACCTATGAGATGGAGTCTGCTGATGTAGCCCCCGCCAGCTATGTCACTTTTGCTTCCTTCTTCTGAAGGGACCCGCAGACTCAATGGTGGGACAGCCACAGCGTACTCTGCCAGCTTGGAACAATCATCACTGGCGGACTTCCAAGCTGCTTTCCATGCCCGCTTCATCCTCAAGGAGTCATGGACGGAAGAAGCGTGAGTTCCGCAACCTCACCCAAGGCAACAAGATCTGAAGCTTATCGGCGAGAGTTCTGGACTTGTCTCGCTATCTTTGAAGAGGATATTGCAACCGATGCACGCAGACAAGAGAAGTTCGTGGCGGCCTTCAAGTCGACATCAAGCTCGCACTTCTAGTGCACGACTTTGCTGATTTCGCCACCTTGGTGAACAAGGCTATCAATGTCGAAACTGGTCTGCAGGAATACCAGAGCTCTAACGGCGCAACCGTGACACGGGCTCATCTTGAGCCCGTCTTCGCAAGCGTAAGATATGGATTCCTAACAGCATGTACCAACCGAATGCACCTGCTCCAAGGCAGAGCTATGCTGCACCTCGTCTGCCTACTCCAGCTAGGCAGCCAAAGCTCCCAGCTCCACCACCCCAAGCTCCTGTTCCCACTCCCAATAATGGTTTGTGCTTGGTGCGGTCAACGAGAACACCGTGCTAGAGAATGCAACCAGAACCGAATCAGTGGCCCTTCCAATGGCGCCGTGGAAACAACCAACCCCATAACAACAATGCCAAGCCTTATGGTCGAGTTCATGCCAACCACGTTGATCCGAACGAAGCTCAACACCAGCCTGCTACTGTGATGGGTACACTCCTCGTAAATTCAGTACCTGCATCTGTTTTATTCGATTTAGGAGCATCGCATTCATTCATGTCAGAAGATTTTGCATACAAGCACGACGTTAAGTGTGAGGAGATGAACTCTTCGGTAGTGGTAAAAACCCCCTTGGGACAATGTCAAACCTCCATGGTTGGCGTCGACGTCCCCGTGGAAATCGAAGGGCTGGAATTCTATGCCTCACCCATTATCCTGAAGACGTCTAACATCGACCTCATTTGGGGGATGGATTGGTTGAAAGCGCATACTGCTTCAATCGTTTGCGCCACTAAGACCGTCCATATGCTACACCCTTCTGATGAAATAATAAGCTACAATGCTCGTCTGGTTCAGGATGCCGAGGCAAGGCTCTATGCATTGAATGCATTGAACGCCGCACCCCTCGAGGGCATTGAAAACATTCCTGTCATTCGCGATTTCGGGGCGTCTTTCTGAAGAACTTCGAGGATTCCCCACTAGGGCTGTCGAATTCGTCATCGACTTGAAACCAGGCACCACTCCTATAGCCAAGCGACCCTACAAGATGCCGCCGCATGAACTCCTTGAGCTCAAGGAGGAAATCGACAAATCTCTTCAAAGTGGTTTCATTCGCCCAAGTTGCTCTCCTTGGGGAGCCCCTTCTCTCTTTGTCAAGAAGAAGGATGGGACAAACCGATTGGTCCAAGACTACCGTCCTATAAACCAAGCTACCATTCAGAATAAGTATCCTCTTCCTCGGATAAATGATCTGTATGATCAACTGGCTGGTTCATCAGTGTTCTCGAAACTCGACTTGAGGTTGGGTTACCACCAGATCCGTGTTCGTGAGGAGGATATCCCCAAGACCGCCTTTGTGACTCGTTATGGTTCATACGAGTACACCGTCATGTCCTTCGGCTTAACCAATGCTCCAGCCACCTTCTCTCGCTGATGAACTATATATTCATGGATTACCTCGACAAGTTCGTCGTGGTTTATCTGGATGATATCCTAGTATTTTCTAAGAACGAACGAGAGCATGCTGAACATCTTCGTCTTGTGCTGGAAAAGCTACGAGAGCATCAACTTTATGCCAAGTTCTCCAAATGTGAATTCTGGCTTTCCGAAGTAACCTATCTTGGGCATGTCATCTCTAAGGATGGTATTGCCGTCAACCTGAAAAGAGTTCAGGCTATTCTCGATTGGACTCCTCCAAGAGCGTTAAGCAAGTCGAAGTTTTCTCGGTCTCGCCACCATTGCCGTCGATTAAATGAGAACTTCTCCAAGATTGCCAGCCTCGACTAACTTTGTTGCATAAGGCGTCAAGTTCCAATGGATGATAAATGTCGGGAAAGTTTCCGGGCACTCAAAGACAAGTTGACTTCGCCCGATGCTAGCTCCTCCCGATACTAAGAAGGACTTCGTCATTTATCGCGGCGCTTCCGTCAAGGATTAGGCTGTGTCCTAATGCAAGAGCGCAAAGTGGTTGCTTATGCCTCTCGGCAATTGCGCCCTCACGAAGAGAACTACCCAGTTCACGACCTCGAACTTGCTGCTGTCATTCATGCGCAAAAACAGTGGCGACATTACCTACTCGGTAATCGTTGCGAGATCTTCACTGACCACCAAAGTCTGAAGTATCTGTTTACTTAGCCAGACCTGAACCTCCGTCAGCAGAGATGGATGGAGACTGTTGCAGACTTTGATTTGGGTATTTCCTATACCCCAGGCAAGGCTAATGTAATGGCTGATGCTTTAAGCCGCAAGTCTTACTGCAGCCACCTCCAGATTCACAAGGTTCAGCCCTCACTTGTTGAAGAGTTCAGAAAGCTGAACCTCCATATTGTTCCTCCGGGTGCACTCGCTCCCCCTCCTCCGGAGTTCCGTAAGATGAATCTCCGTGTTGTTTCCCAGGGTTCCCTCTTTACCCTGGCTGTCGAACCCGATCTCGTGGGCTCCATCAAGACAATGCAGGGATATGACTCTGAAGTCTACAAGATTAAGCGCGACCTCAAAGAAGGAAATCCCTCATTCTTCACTATTGCTGATGATGGCTCCTTGTACTTCAAAGGCCGCCAAGTGGTGCCGTGTAAGAAGGAAAACCTGAATATGACTCAGGAGGTTATGAAAGAAGCTCATGATACGCCGCTATGTATCCATCCTGGTAGTACAAAGATGTACCAGGACATTCATCAAAGATTCTGGTGGTCTAATATGAAGCAAGACATTGCTCGTTATGTTGCTGAATGTGACGCTTGCCGTCGTATCAAAGCAGAACATCACAGGCCTGCTGGAACTCTGCAACCTATCTCTATTCCTGAATGGAAATGGGACCATGTTGAGATGGACTTTGTCACCGGATTTCCCAAGTCGCAGAAAGGTAATGATGCTATTCTTGTCGTCATTGACCGGCTTTCTAAAGTTGCACATTTTCTGGCGGTCAAAGAAACGATCACTGCTAGTCAGCTTGCAACTCTCTATATGTCCAGAATTGTTTCACTTCACGGTATTCCATTGGTTATCAGTTTGGACCGTGGCAGCTTATTCACTTCAAGATTCTAGGCAAGTTTTCAAGAAGCTATGGGTACTCACTTATCTTTCAGTACTGCGTTCCATCCGCAGTCACAAGGGCAAGTTGAACGTGTCAACCAAGTTCTCGAAGACATGCTTCGAGCTTGTGTTATTTCCTTCGGCAAGAAATGGGAGGAATCTCTCCCGTATGCTGAGTTCTCTTATAATAATAGCTATCAAGCTAGTCTGAAGATGGCCCCCTTCGAAGTGTTATATGGACGAAAGTGCCGAACCCCTCTGAACTGGTCAGAAACTGGGGAACGTCCACTCTTTGGTCCGGATATTATCCAACATGCCGAAGAACAAGTCCGCATTATTCGCGAGAATCTCAAGACTGCTCAGTCACGTCAAAAGAGTAATTATGACCGTCATCATAAAGACATGGTCTATCAACCTGGCGAAAAGGCCTATCTTCGTGTTACACCAATGAAGGGTGCTCACCGCCTCGGGATCAAGGGCAAGCTAGCTCCTCGCTATATTGGCCCATTCACTATTCTCGGAAAGGCGTGGAAAAGTGGCATATCAATCGGAGCTTCCGTCGAACCTTTCTCGGGTTCACGATGTGTTCCACGTGTCACAACTCCGACGCTGCTTCAAGGACCCAATCCGAGCGATGGACCATGAAGTGCTCGAATTGCAACAGACCTCTCCTATAAAGAGCATCCGGTCCGCATTCTCGACCAAGCTGAACGCCGCACACGTCGGAAAGCGATCAAGTTCCTCAAAGTCCAAAGGTCGAATCACTCAAGACGGCCACACAGGAACGCGAGGATCGTCTTCGTGATGAATACCCGCACTCTTTCCTTCTACCTCCTAAATCTCGGGGCGAGATTTCTTGTAGTGGAGGAGATTTGTAACGCCGGATAATCATGCTACAAGAATCTCGCGTTGATGGTGCCACGTCACCTCACATCGTAGTTAATCACGGGTTAAATCAAAATTGTTTGAAATTCAATTCAAATTTATGATGGCAATAAAAGTTTTCAAAAAATTAAAACTAAAATGTTAGGGGTTGTCAAATATTACAAAGTTAATTATGGTGCAACAAACCCATTTTTATAAAATGCCTAAATATGTTTAAATGAATTAAAACAGAAAAGGAAAATAAGAAAAGAAAGACAAACCGAATAGATAAAGGGAGGAAAACCCCGCCAATCGGGCTAAACGGCCCACCGGCCGCCCATCAACCATTCGCCCCTCACTCCTTAACCCTCCCACACCCGATGTAACCCTAGCCCGCACCCCACTCGCCCCTCTCTCTCCTCCCCACGACCCCACGCCCCTCCCGATCCAGCTTCGATCGGGATCGAACGAACCCCCGGGATCCCGACCGCCGCGGCGTCGTCCTCACCCGCCGGACGCCGCGGGACGTGGGCCTGCCCCGTCCCTTGCCATCGCCAGACATCGCCGTCCCGTCCTTCACCTCGCCGAACCACGCCACCGCGCCGAACGCCCGTCGCCGCGAACGCCTCGCCCTCCTCCTCGCGGTCTTCCCGGCGCCCCCGAGCCGCCGCCACGATCCCGCACCCCGCCGTGAGCCTCGCTCCCTCCCTCTCCTTCCCACGACCCAGCGGCGCTCCGCCGCTGCCCGCCGCTTCGGAGGCCTCTCCTCCTCGCGGACCTCCTCCACGGAGCCCCTCCTCGCATGGTATGCCGGCGCTGCCTCGCCGTCGCCCCGATCCATCCCCTCCGACCACGTCGCTGCGTCGCCATTACCCTACACAGGCGCCCAGACGCCTTGCGGCGCTGATCGCGCTTCGCTAACGCGCTTCGAACAGTTCTTTGTCATGCCGGAAGCGGTTGCCGACGAGCCTCCCAGTGGCCGTCGGTGTGCTCAGCCATACCAGACACCAGCGCCCATTAATTTGGCGCTCAAGCGCCACGCTACCCCTTACTTTGGCCCTGGCCCCTTTGAGCAACGGGGCCCACACCTCGAAAAAATTAGAATAAAAATGTATATTAATTAATTAATTAGATAATTAATTAACTTAATTGATCAGTTTAATTAATCAAATCAAACATTAGTTAACCTGATTAACTAATTAAACTAATTAATAGGTTAATTAGGATAATGTGCCAATGACATGGGGGTCCCAACCCGAGCGTTAAAAAATAAAATAATAAATAATAAAAATAAAAATGCTAATTAATTAATTAATTAACTAAGTTAATTAACTTAATTAATCATGTTTAATTAACCTAATTAATCAGTTAATTAAACTAACTAGGTTAATTAGTTAACAGTCACTGACTAACGGGACCCACCTGTTAGGTTGACCAAGTCAACTCTGTTGACTGCTGACGTCAGCATGACATCATGCTGACGTCATAAATCCATTTTCGAATTAATTAAATAATTAATTAAATTTCAGAAATTAATAAAATCTTTAGAAAATCATATCTTTTAATCCGTAACTTCGGTTAAAATATTTTCAACATGAAAGTTGCTCGAGCGACGAGACGAACGCGGATCGCATCCGTTCGTCGCCACACACCCTAACCTATCGAACCCGCAACTTTCCCCTCCGCTCCTCTCGCTCAAAACACGAAACACGGGGATATTTTCCGGATGTTTCCCCCTAACAGTACCACCTCATACCACGTTAGGGCACACCTAGCATCGTTACTTGTCATGTCATGCATCGATATGCATCTGTTTACATGGTATTCATTGTTTCTTCCCCTCTTATCTCCGGTAGACTACGAGACCGACACTGCTGCTGCCAGGTTCGACTACGGTGTTGACGACCCTCTCTCTTGCGAGCAACCAGGCAAGCCCCCCTTGATCACGGATATCGCCTATTCTACTCTATACTGCTTGCATTAGAGTAGTGTAGCATGTTATTGCTTTTACATTATACCTATCCCGATGCATAGCTTTGTCCTTGTTACTCTTTGTTGTTACCTTTACCGCAATCCTATATGCTTAGTATAGGATGCTAGTAGTTTCATATGTGGCCCTACATTCTTGTCCGTCTGCCGTGCTATACTATCGGGCCGTGATCACTCGGGAGGTGATCACGGGTATATACTATGTACTTTATACATGATACATGTGGAGACTAAAGTCGGGTTGGTGGTGGAGCACCATGAGTGGATCTTTGTGGCGGGCGACATGGCAGGTTGAGACCGCCTAGGAGAGAGGTGGGCTGGCCTGTTCGGCGTTCAGCGGATACTTAACACGCTTAACGAGATCTTGGTATTTGATCTGAGTTGGCTCTGAGCTTATCGCACTAACAATCTCGCGAGAGTAGTTATGGGTATCCGGCGTCGTGGTATCGGCACTTCGTGACGCGTCGAGAATCGGCGCGCGCGCGGATTGGACTGAACGCCACTAGGCTAGGTCTGCTTCGGCCACGTCGCATAGCGTGCAGGTGTGCTTTCGGGCGATGGGCCCGGACCCTGGGCGCTTAGGTTTAGACCGTCGTTTGGCCTCTCTGTTGAGCCTAGGTGGGGCTGCGACGTGTTGATCTTCCGCGGCGGGCATGACCTAGGAAAGTGTGTCCGCCAAATGGGATCAAGCGTCTTTGGGTAAGTTGGTGCACCCTGCAGTGAAGTTAATCTATTGAATAGCCGTGATCTTGATGAATGTGGGCGACTTGGAGTTGTACCTTGAGCTTATGACAACTAGAACCGGATACTTGATAAAACACACCTTCCAAGTGCGGATACAACGGTGGTCGCTCTCTCTCGGGATACGAGGAGGGATCGCGGGTAGGATTATTGCTATGTGATGTTACTTGGAGGACTTCAACCTACCCTCTTCTACTTGTTGCAAGGCGAAGGTGACGAGCGTAGTCTTGATAAGACTAGCTATCCCCTCTTATTCGGCATTCTGCGATTCGGTCCATGATATGGCCCTTTACACATATATCCATGCATATGTAGTGTAGCTCCTTGCTTGCAGTACTTTGGATGAGTACTCACGGTTGCATTGTTTCCCCTTTTCCCCTATTTCTACTCGATTGCTGCGACTGCACGATGGAGCCGGGAGCGACGCCACCGTCGATGGCGACTACTACACCGAAGTGCCTACTACTATGTGCAGCCCGGCGGCGACGACCGGGAGTAGTTAGGAGGATCGAGCGGGAGGCATGCGCCTCTTCGATCTGATCCCGGTTTGTGCTAGCCATCTTATGGCAACTTGTTTAACTTATGTCGTACTCGATATTGTTGCTTCCGTGACTTCGTCTATGATCGAGCACTTGTATTCGAGCCCTCGAGGCCCCGGCTTGTATTATGATGCTTGTATGACTTATTTTATTTGTAGAGTTGTGTTGTGATATCTTCCCGTGAGTCCCTGATCTTGATCGTACACATTTGCGTGCATGATTAGTGTACGATTGAATCGGGGGCGTCACAGGGGTAGTACTGTTGATCCCCGTAAATCTGAATTTAAAGACTTTCTTGCTAGTATAACTGTGGGGGAATCTAGAGATATAATGCAAGCCACTATAGGGAGCATTCACTTTCCTGCTATACATTATTTTGCTCTATTCATCGGTAGGTGCATAAATGCTAAGGATGAAGTATGTCACATGTCTGTCCCTGATCTCAGCATTCTCAGGAGTGCTGTGTTGGGAGACCAATCTTATCATATGGGAGCCATTGTAGCTCGTAGGTTGTATCTTAATAGATATAATGGAGATTTCTTTGGAGGAATTTATGCAACCCTCTTAGCTAATTTTCTTGAGATAGACATTCGTGAGGGTGATATGGAGTTACCCCCTACTTATTTAGATTTTGATTCTATGGTTTCTCACCAGTTTGTTGAGAGGACTGAATCACCTCTCCAGTATCGACTAATCTTTAAGAAACGACATGTTGTCCGTATTACTCTTCCTGCTCCTGCCTTCTTTGATTCTCAGACAAAAGGAAGATATGTTATTACTAGAGAGGAGGCAGATGAGTACGAGAGGAGAGCGGAGGCGGCTCGACGCCACGCTGCAGCTTAGGAGGCGATATCCGCTACATCACAGTACGACCCCAGCTACACCTACGGGTATTCGCCAGGCTATCCCTGGCAATGAACCAACTTAGGCCAAAAGCCTAAGCCTGGGGGAGTACGTATTTCCCACCGACATTACGTTTATGTTCACACACACTCATTGCTTGATGTCATACTTTTTCACTGTAATATCCATGCTAGTTTATTTTCTTTTTCCTGCTTTCTTCTTGTGTGTTTAATAAACTTTAAGAAAAACAAGAAAACAAATTAGTAATAGTTTACTTTTTCTGCTGTAGTAGTAATAATTAAAAACAAAACCCAAATATATTTCCCGTTCTTCTTTTCCTTGTTGGGAGCTTTCCCGTGTAAATAGTTTTATTTCTTTTCTTTTCTTTGGGGGTCTATAGGAGAAGACCATGATTAAATTGTTGAAGTGGCTCTTATATGCATTATTGTTGATTTAACCAAGAGCCCATATTGCCTTATCTTCTCCTGTTTATTTAATGCTCGCAGATTCCAGCTTAGTCCAATGCACGTGCACTCTTATTATTATTCACATCGTTCGGTCGTGCAAGTGAAAGGCAATTATGATGATATATGATGGACTGACTGAGATGGGAAAAGCTGGTATGAACTCGACCTCTCTTGTTTTTGTAAATATGATGAGTTCATCGTTCTTGATTCAGCTTATTATGAATAAACATGTTTGCAAAGACAATTAGAGATCATAGTTGCTTATGCCATGCTTGATTAGCTATGAGTTATAATGGTTTACCTTGCGTGCCAACATGCTAGTAAAATGGTTATGATGTGGTATGATGGGGTGGTATCCTCCTTTGAATGATTTGAGTGACTTGACTTGGCACATGTTCACACATGTAGTTGAAACAAAATCAACATAGCCTTCACGATATTTATGTTCATGGTGGATTATATCCTACTCATGCTTGTATCCAATGTTTATTAATTTTAGTGCATGTTCATGACTGTTGTCGCTCTCTAGTTGGTCGCTTCCCAGTCTTTTGCTAGCCTTCACTTGTACTAACCGGGAATACTGCTTGTGTATCCAATCCCTTAAACCCCAAAGTTATTCCAGATGAGTCCACTATACCTTCCTATATGCGGTATCTACCCGCCGTTCCAAGTAAATTTGTATGTGCCAAACACTAAACCTTCAAATAAACATTTTGTTTTGTATGCTCGAATAGCTCATGTATCAACTATGGTTGTCCTTATCTTGGGGTGCCCCCCTGCCCCCGTATATAAAGGAGCAAGGGGGGGTGCGGCTTGACCCTAGGAGGAGGCGGCGGAGGAGTCCTACTCCCACCGGGAGTAGGACTCCCCCCTTTCCTAGTTGGACTAGGACTTGGGAGGGAAGGAGGAGAGGGGGAAAAGGAAAGGGGGGCGCCGCCCCCCCTCCTTGTCCTATTCGGACTTGGGGGGGGGGAGGGGCGCGCAGCTGCCCCTTGGCCCCTTCTCCTCTTTCTCCACTAGGCCCACTAAGGCCCATTAGGTTACCGGGGGGTTCCGGTAACCTCCCGGTACTTCGGTAAAATGCCAATTTCACGCGGAACACTTCCGGTGTCCAAACATAGCTTCCAATATATCAATCTTTATGTCTCGACCATTTCGAGACTCCTCGTCATGTCCGTGATCACATCCGGGACTCCGAACAAACTTCGGTACATCAAAACTTATAAACTCATAATAAAACTGTCATCGTAACGTTAAGCGTGCGGACCCTACGGGTTCGAGAACTATGTAGACATGACCTAGAACTATTCTCGATCAATAACCAATAGCGGAACCTGGATGCCCATATTGGTTCCTACATATTCTACGAAGATCTTTATCGGTCAAACCGCATAACGACATACGTTGTTCCCTTTGTCATCGGTATGTTACTTGCCCGAGATTCGATCGTCGGTATCCAATACCTAGTTCAATCTCGTTACCGGCAAGTCTCTTTACTCGTTCCGTAATACATCATCTCACAACTAACTTATTAGTTGCAATGCTTGCAAGGCTTATGTGATGTGCATTACCGAGAGGGCCCAGAGATACCTCTCCGACAATCGGAGTGACAAAACCTAATCTCGAAATACGCCAACCCAACATGTACTTTTGGAGACACCTGTAGTACTCCTTTATAATCACCCGATTCGTTGTGACGTTTGGTAGCACCAAAGTGTTCCTCCGTAAACAGGAGTTGCATAATCTCATAGTTACAGGAACATGTATAGGTCATGAAGAAAGCAATAGCAATATACTAAGCGATCAAGTGCTAGGCTAACGGAATGGGTCATGTCAATCACATCATTCTCCTAATGATGTGATCCCATTAATCAAATAACAACACATGTTTATGGTTAGGAAACATAACCATCTTTGATTAATGAGCTAGTCAAGTAGAGGCATACTAGTGACTATATGTTTGTCTATGTATTCACACATGTATCATGTTTCCGGTTAATACAATTCTAGCATGAATAATAAACATTTATCATGATATGAGGAAATAAATAATAACTTTATTATTGCCTCTAGGGCATATTTCCTTGAGTCTCCCACTTGCACTAGAGTCAATAATCTAGATTACACAAGAATGATTATAACACCCATGGAGTCTTGGTGCTGATCATGTTTTGCTCGTGGAAGAGGCTTAGTCAGCGGGTCTCGCAATATTCAGATCCGTATGTATCTTGCAAATCTCTATGTCTCCCACGGACTTGGTCCCGGATGGAATTAGGCGTCTCTTGATGTGCTTGGTCCTCTTGTGAAATCTGGATTCCTTTGCCAAGGCAATTGCACCAAGATTGTCACAGAAGATCTTCATTGGTCGATGCACTAGGTATGACACCTAGATCGGAAATGAACTCTTTCATCCAGACTCTTTCATTTGCTGCTTCGAAGCAGCTATGTACTCCGCTTCACATGTAGATCCCGCCACGGCGCTTTGTTTAGAACTGCACCAACTAACAGCTCCACCGTTTAATAAAAATACGTATCCGGTTTGCGATTTAGAATCGTCCGGATCGGTGTCAAAGCTTGCATCGGCGTAACCATTTACGACTAGCTCTTTGTCACCTCCATATCGAGAAACATATCCTTAGTCCTTTTCGTATTTCAGGATGTTCTTGACCGCTGTCCAAAGGATCCATTCTGGATTACTTTGGTACCTTCCTGCCAAGCTTATTGCTAAGCATCGTCAGTCTGGTACACAGCATTGCATACATGATAGAGCCTATGGCTGAAGCATAGGAACATCTTTCATTTTCTCTCTATCTTCTGCGTGGTCGGGCATTGAGTCGACTCAATTTCACACCTTGTAATACAGTAAAATCCTTTCTTTGCCTGATCCATTTTGAACTTTTCAAAACTTTATCAAGGTATGTGCTTTGTGAAAGTCCAATCAAGCATCTTGATCTATCTCTATAGATCTTGATGCCCAATATGTAAGCAGCTTCACCGAGGTCTTTCATTGAAAAACTTTTATTCAAGTATCCTTTTATGCTATCCAAAATTCTATATCATTTCTAATCAATAATATGTTGTCCACATATAATATCGAAATGCTACTGAGCTCCCACTCACTTTCTTGTAAATACAAGGCTTCTCCAAAAGTCTGTATAAAACCATATGCTTTGATCACACTATCAAAGCGTTTATTCCAACTCCGAGAGGCTTGCACCGGACCATAAATTGATCGCTGGAGCTTGCACACTTTGTTAGCATCTTTTGGATCAAAAAAACCTTCGGTTGCATCATATACAACTCTTCTTCTAGAAATCCATTCAAGAATGCAGTTTTGACATCCATTTGCCAAATTTCATAATCATAAAATGCAGCAATTGCTAACATGATTCGACAGACTTAAGCATCGCTCATTGGTGAGAAAGTCTCATCGTAGTCAACCCCTTGAACTTGTCGAAAACCTTTTGCAACAAGTCGAGCTTTATAGACAGCTACATTACCATCGACATCAAATCTTCTTCTTAAAGATCCATTTATTCTCAATGGCTTGCCGATCATCGAACAAGTCAACCAAAGTCCATACTTTGTTCTCATACATGGATCCCATCTCAGATTTCATGGCTTCCAGCCATTTTGCGAATCTGGGCTCACCATCGCTTCTTCATAGTTCGTAGGTTCGCCATGGTCAAGTAACATGACTTCGAAATAGGATTACTGTACCACTCAGTGCGGATCTTACTCTGGTTGACCTCGTGAGTTCAAGAGAAACTTGATCTGAAGTTTCATGATCAATATCATTAGCTTCCTCACTAATTGGTGTAGTTGTCACAGAACCGGTTCTTGTGATGAACTACTTTCCAATAAGGGAGCAGATACAGTTATCTCATCAAGTTCTACTTTCCTCCCACTCACTTCTTTCGAGAGAAACTTTTTTTCTAGAAAGGATATGAATTTAGCAATGAAAATCTTGCCCTCAGATCTGTGATAGAAGGTGTACCCAATAGTCTCTTTTGGGTATCCTATGAAGACACATTTCTCCGATTTAGGTTCGAGCTTATCTGGTTGAAGTTTCTTCACATAAGCATCGCAGCCCCAAACTTTAAGATACAACAACTTTGGTTTCTTGCCAAACCATAGTTCATAAGGCGTCGTTTCAACGGATTTTGATGGTGCCCTATTCAACGTGAATGCGGCCGTCTCTAAAGCATAACCCCAAAACGATAGCGGTAAATCAGTAAGAGACATCATAGATCGCACCATATCTAGTAAAGTACGATTACGTTGTTCGGACACACCATTTCGTTGTGGTGTTCCGGTGGCGTGAGTTCTTGAAACTATTCCGCATTGTTTCAAATGTAAACCAAACTCGTAACTCAAATATTCTCCTCCACGATCAGATCGTAGAAATTTTATTTTCTTGTTACGATGATTTTCCACTTCACTCTGAAATTCTTTGAACTTTTCAAATGTTTCAGATTTGTGTTTCATTAAGTAGATATACCCATATCTGCTCAAATCATCTGTGAAGGTGAGAAAATAACGATACCGCTGCGTGCCTCAACATTCATTGGACCACAAACATCAGTATGTATGATTTCCAACAAATCAGTTGCTCACTCCATAGTTCCGGAGAATGGCGTTTTAGTCATCTTGCCCATGAGGCACAGTTCGCAAGTACCAAGTGATTCATAATCAAGTGATTCCAAAAGCCATCAGTATGGAGTTTCTTCATGTGTTTTACACCGATATGACCCAAACGACAGTGCCACAAATAAGTTGCACTATCATTATCAACTCTGTATCTTTTGGTTTCAACACTATGAATATGTGTATTACTACTATCGAGATTCAATAAAATAGACCACTCTTCAAGGGTGCATGACCATAAAAGATATTATTCATATAAATAGAACAACCATTATTCTCGACTTAAATGAATAACCGTCTCGCATCAAACAAGATCCAGATATAATGTTCATGCTTAACGCCGGCACCAAATAACAATTATTTAGGTCTAAAACTAATCCCGATGGTAGATGTAGAGGTAGCGTGCCGACCGCGATCACATCGACTTTGGAACCATTTCCCACGCCGCATCGTCACCTCGTCCTTAGCCAATCTTCGCTTAATCCGTAGTCCCTGTTTGAGTTGCAAATATTAGCAATGTAACCAGATCAAATACCAGTGTACTCTGCGAGCATTAGTAAGGTACACATCAATAACATGTATATCACATATACCTTTGTTCACTTTGCCATCCTTCTTATCCGCCAAATACTTGGGGCAGTTCCGCTTCGATGTCGATCCGCTTGCGGTAGAAGCACTCGATCTCGTGCTTAGGTCCGACTTGGGTTTCTTCTCTTGAGCAGCAACTTGTTTGTTGTTCTTCTTGAAGTTCCCTTCTTCTTCCCTTTGCCCTTTTCTTGAAACCGGTGGTCTTGTTGACCATCAACACTTGATGCTCCTTTTGATTTCTACCTCCATGCTTTTAGCATTGCGAAGAGCTCGAATAGTCTTGTCCATCCCTTGCATATTATAGTTCATCATGAAGCTCTTGTAGCTTGGTGGCGATGATTGAAGAATTACATCAATGACACTATCATCGGAAGATTAACTCCCAGGTTGAATCAAGTGATTATTATACCTAGACATTTTGAGTATGTGTTCACCGACGAACTATTCTCCTCCATCTTGCAGCTATAGAACTTATTGGAGACTTCATATCTCTCAATCCGGGCATTTGCTTGAAATATTAACTTCAACTCTGGAACATCTCATATGCTCCATGACGTTCAAAACGTCGTTGAAGGCCCGGTTCTAAGCCGTAAAGCATGGCACACTGAACTATCGAGTAGTCATCGCTTTGCTCGCGGACGTTCTTAACGTCGTCGGTTGCATCGGCAGCAGGCCGGCACCCAGCGGTGCTTCCGGGCGTAATTCTTACGTGCAGCAATGAGGATAATCCTCGAGTTACGGACCCGATCCGTGTATTGCTACCATCATCTTTCAACTTTGCTTTCTCAAGGAACGCATTAAAATTCAACGGAACAACAAAGACGAGCCATCTATCTACAAATAAACATAGACAAGCAAAATACTAGCAGGTACTAAGTTCATGATAAATTTAAGTTCAATTAATCATATTACTAAAGAACTCCCACTTAGACAGACATCTCTCTAGTCATCTAAGTGATTACGTGATCCAAATCAACTAAACCATGTCCGATCATCACGTGAGATGGAGTAGTTTGAATGGTGGACATCACTATGTTGATCATATCTACTATAGATTCACGTTCGACCTTTCGGTCTCCGTGTTCCGCGGCCATATCTGTATATGCTAGGCTCGTCAAGTTTAACCTGAGTATTCCGCGTGTGCAACTGTTTTGCACCCGTTGTATTTGAACATAGAGCCTATCACACCCGATCATCACGTGGTGTCTCAACACGAAGAACTTTCGCAATGGTGCATACTCAGGGAGAACACTTCTTGATAATTTTAGTGAGAGATCATCTTAAAATGCTACCGTCAATCAAAGCAAGATAAGATGCATAAAGGATAAACATCACATGCAATCAATATAAGTGATATGATATGGCCATCATCATGTTGTGCTTGTGATCTCCATCTCCGAAGCACCGTCGTGATCACCATCGTCACCGGCGCGACACCTTGATCTTCATCATAGCATCATTGTCGTCTCGCCAATCTTATGCTTCTACGACTATCGCTACCGCTTAGTGATAAAGTAAAGCATTACAGGGCGTTTGCATTTCATACAATAAAACGACAACCATATGGCTCCTACCAGTTGCCGATAACTTCGGTTACAAAACATGATCATCTCATACAATAAAATATAGCATCACGTCTTGACCATATCACATCACAACATGCCCTGCAAAAACAAGTTAGACGTCCTCTACTTTGTTGTTGCAAATTTTATGTGGCTGCTACGGGCTGAGCAAGAACCGTTCTTACCTACGCATTAAAACCACAACGATAGTTTGTCAAGTTAGTGATGTTTTAACCTTCGCAAGGACCGGGCGTAGCCATACTCGGTTCAACTAAAGTGAGAGAGACAGACACCCGCCAGTCACCTTTAAGCACGAGTGCTCGCAACGGTGAAACCAGTCCTCGCGTAAGCGTACGCGTAATGTCGGTCCGGGCCGCTTCATCTCACAATACCGCCAACCAAAGTATGACATGCTTGGTAAGCAAGATGACTTATATCGCCCACAACTCACTTGTGTTCTACTCGTGCATATGACATCTACGCATAAAACCAGGCTCGGATGCCACTGTTGGGGAACGTAGTAATTTCAAAAAAATTCCTACGCACAGGCAAGATCATGGTGATGGCATAGCAACGAGAGGGGAGGGTATTGTCCATGTACCCTCGTAGACCGTAAGCGGAAGCGTTATGACAACGCGGTTGATGTAGTCGTACGTCTTCACGATCCGACCGATCCAAGTACCGAACGTACGACACCTCCGAGTTCAGCACACGTTCAGCTCGATGACGATCCCGGACTCGATCCAGCAAAGTGTCGGGGATGAGTTCCACAAGACGATCAAGTGGTGACGATGATGATGCTCTACCGGCGCGATATGACCGAGGTGGAATATGGTGGAGGGGGGCACCGCACACGGCTAAGGAACGATTCGTAGATCAACTTGTGTGTCTATGTGGTGCCCCCTGCCCCGTATATAAAGGAGCAAGGGGGTGCGGCCGGCCCTAGGAGGAGGCGCTGAGGAGTCCTACTCCCAGGGAGTAGGACTCCCCCTTCCTAGTTGGACTAGGACTTGGGGGAAGGAGGAGGGGAAAAGGAAGGGGCGCCGCCTCCTTGTCCTATTCGGACTTGGGGGAGGGGCGCGGCTGCCCCTGGCCCCTTCTCCTCTTTCTCCACTAGGCCCACTAAGGCCCATTAGGTTACCGGGGTTCCGTAACCTCCATGTACTCCAAAAATGCCGATTTCACCCGAACACTTCCGATGTCCAAACATAGGCTTCCAATATATCAATCTTTATGTCTCGACCATTTCGAGACTCCTCGTCATGTCCGTGATCACATCCGGGACTCCGAACAAACTTCGGTACATCAAAACTTATAAACTCATAATAAAACTGTCATCGTAACGTTAAGCGTGCGGACCCTACGGGTTCGAGAACTATGTAGACATGACCTAGAACTATTCTCGGTCCATAACCAATAGCGGAACCTGGATGCCCATATTGGTTCCTACATATTCTACGAAGATCTTTATCGGTCAAACCGCATAACGACATACGTTGTTCCCTTTGTCATCGGTATGTTACTTGCCCGAGATTCGATCGTCGGTATCCAATACCTAGTTCAATCTCGTTACGCACGCAAGTCTCTTTACTCGTTCCGTAATACATCATCTCACAACTAACTTATTAGTTGCAATGCTTGCAAGGCTTATGTGATGTGCATTACCGAGAGGGCCCAGAGATACCTCTCCGACAATCGGAGTGACAAAACCTAATCTCAAATACGCCAACCCAACATGTACTTTTGGAGACACCTGTAGTACTCCTTTATAATCACCCAGCTACGCCAGTGACGCTTTGTAGCACCCAAAGTGTTCCTCCGTAAACGGAGTTGCATAATCTCATAGTTACGGGAACATGTATAGGTCATGAAGAAAGCAATAGCAATATACTAAACGATCAAGTGCTAGGCTAACGGAATGGGTCATGTCAATCACATCATTCTCCTAATGATGTGATCCCATTAATCAAATAACAACACGTGTTTATGGTTAGGAAACATAACCATCTTTGATTAATGAGCTAGTCAAGTAGAGGCATACTAGTGATTATATGTTTGTCTATGTATTCACACATGTATCATGTTTCCGGTTAATACAATTCTAGCATGAATAATAAACATTTATCATGATATGAGGAAATAAATAATAACTTTATTATTGCCTCTAGGGCATATTTCCTTCATTTACAACAACAAGAGCAAACAGAGTTTGTAAAAGTTTTTCTTTTTCTCTTTCAGTTTGTCAACTGAATTGCTTGAGGACAAGCAAGGGTTTAAGCTTGGGGGAGTTGATACGTCTCCGTCATATCTACTTTTCCAAACACTTTTGCCCTTGTTTTGAACTCTAACTTGTATGATTTGAATGGAACTAACCCGATCGACGCTGTTTTCAAAGAGAATTGCCATGATGTTGTTTTATGTGCGTAAAACAAAAGTTCTCGGAATGACCTGAAACTCCACGGAACATCTTAGAAATAATAATAATAAATCCTCGCCAAAGATGAAGACCAGGGGCCCACACCTGTCCCACGAGGATGGGGGCGTGCCCTCCTCTGGCGCGCCTCTACCTCGTGGGCCCCTCGAGACCTTCCGATGCCAACTCCAACTCTATATATTGGCTTTCGGGAGAAAAAATCGAGAGAAGAAATCATCGCGTTTTACGATCAGAGCCGCCGCCAAGCCCTAAAACCTCTCGGGAGGGCTGATCTGGAGTCCGTTCGGGGCTCCGGAGAGGGGGATTCGTCGCCGTCTTCATCATCAACCATCCTCCATCACCAAGTTCATGATGCTCACCGCCGTGCGTGAGTAATTCCATCGTAGGCTTGCTGGACGGTGATGGGTTGGATGAGATCTATCATGTAATCGAGTTAGTTTTGTTAGGGTTTGATCCCTAGTATCCATTATGTTCTAAGATTGATGTTGCGATGACTTTGCTATGCTTAATTCTTGTCACTAGGGCCCGAGTGCCATGATTTCAGATCTGAACCTATTATGTTTTCATGAATATATGTGTGTTCTTGATCCTATCTTGCAAGTCTATAGTCACCTATTATGTGTTATGATCCGACAACCCCGAGGTGACAATAACCGGGATACTTCTCGGTGATGACCATAGTTTGAGGAGTTCATGTATTCACTATGTGCTAATGCTTTGTTCCGGTTCTCTATTAAAAGGGGGCCTTAATATCCCTTAGTTTCCATTAGGACCCGCTGCCACGGAGGGTAGGACAAAAGATGTCATGCAAGTTCTTTTCCATAAGCACGTATGACTATATTCGGAATACATGCCTACATTACATTGATGAATTGGAGCTAGTTCTGTGTCACCCTATGTTATGACTATTACATGATGAACCGCATCCGACATAATTATCCATCACCGATCCAATGCCTACGAGTTTTTCCTATACTGGTTTACGCTTATTTACTTTCCCGTTGCTATTGTTACAATCACCACAAAACACCAAAAATATTACTTTTGCTTCCGTTAGTTTTGTTACCGTTACCACTACTATCATACTACTTTGCTACTAAACACTTTGCTGCAGATATTAAGTTATCCAGGTGTGGCTGAATTGACAACTCAGTTGCTAATACTTGAGAATATTCTTTGGCTCCCCTTGTGTCGAATCAATAAATTTGGGTTGAATACTTTACCCTCGAAAGCTGTTGCGATCCCCTACACTTGTGGGTTATCACACAACAACAGAAACGAAGCGGGGTGGTTCTGAATAAGGCTGTGTAGACGACGATTTAGCGATGGCGGTTCACCGGACAGCTCTCCAACAGCAGTTCTCCGCGAGGCGACTCAGCACGGCCACGCACAGCGACTTAACACCAAGGCCAGTGACTCGGAGTGGAGTTGCGCGGCGGCGGTTTACCGGACGGCTCTCCAATGGCAGCTCATAGGCACAGGCAAGTGATGACAGGCTTGAAGCAGCAGAGGACCGTGGCAGGTCGATAAGATGTAGGAGGCGGAACGAATCCGTGGCGACGGGGTGGCTTGATGAACCAAGGCGGGTCTCAGCTGCAGCAGCTCGGACGATCGCGGAGGAGCGAATCACCAGGCCAGCTTAGTGTGCCCCTGTGGATGCAACATGGGCGGTTTATCGCCTGGCAGCAGCTTTGAGGCAGCTCAGGGCACGGGAGGCCGAGCGCGGGGGCGGCTCAGAGTGAGCAGAGGCAACCCGTGGCGGTGCTGCCGGCGGATGCAGCAGTTGACGGCCGAGGCGGGTGGTTGAGGAGAAGTGGAAGCGTCCCAGCGCTGGGCAGCTCAGAGGCGGAACAGCTGCAGCGAGCGTGGCGACTCAACATGGAGGCGAACAGCGAGAGGCCGGGACGAGCGGGGCTAGCCCAAAACTGAGAATCGGCTCATCACTAATTGGTTTTTGAGAGCTCACGTGATCAAATACAGGCCTTCAAGTAATATTTCGTGGTAGGAGTTTTCTGTTGCCATCAATGTGCAAAAAATCAAAGCCAAAGGTATCTGAAAATTCATCACTTAACACTTGGAGTAGATGGCAGAGCACTTGGGGAAACAACTTGAAGCAGCACCGCGGCGTCTACGGTCGCGATGATGGTGCCCGGCGACTTAGCTCGAAACCGGGCAAGGAGCGGCCTGAGAATGGTGGCGGCCCATGGTGATGTGGATAAGGCGCAGGAGCCGGCTGGAGTGGAGCGGAACAGGCCGCAGTCATGCTGGCTCAGGCGTGGCCACGACGGCTCAGGCGCGGCCTCGGCAGCCTGGAGGCGAGCAACGAGGCGGGGCGGCCCTGAATCAGGTGCAGTGTAGCAGACCCATGGCGTTTCCACAACGGCGGCGGTGTAGGAGTCCGGGTTGTGGCCCTTCTTCTTCTCCTTTTACTGGATCCGTATTGACCCCGGCCTACAGGATTTGCACGTTGATAGCTTGCCTCTGATCAATCTCTCTTTTTCCTTCGTAATCATGTGCTAAACCCATGTAATAGCTTTTCCTTCTTCAATTCTTGAATTAACCTCCTGGGAGATTCCTTGCATGCATGTAGCGATCAGAGTTTGACAAAATAAAAAGGTGATTTTGACTTCAGGTGATGTACTAGTCGCAGGTACACCATTGAGCTTGATGTTTGATGTGATGGAATAGCTTCCGCCGTTGTCTCTTTTGGTTTCTGCACTGGGGACTAGCAGTCATAGTTCCGGTTGATGTCTTCGGGAATTTAAACCGTGTCTAATCAGAAAAAGGTTTCAGACAACTTCACGGTCTCGGCGACTCTGTACGCGGCGGCGTCAACTCGCCGAAAGTGATCCGGCCACGATGGATCGCCCCGTCGCGTGTGACGGTGCACACAGAGGCAACCCTAATTTCTCTTATTTAACTTGAACCTTCACGGATCGTCAAATCTGAAACGATGAACTCAAAGTTGATGCAGATCCTCCGGAGTTGAAGCTTTCTTATCCAAAAAAATTGTGAATTTCTCGATCCCTGGGAGAGATCCCTTCAAGAACTCAACACCACCGTGCGCGGGCCCCACAGTGGGCGCCAACTGTCGTGGATTTGTCATGGCAGATGTCCTAGTGTGAGGACTTAGTCATGAGGCCAACGCATCTTTGTAGTAGCTTGAGAGGGGTTGAGCGGAATCGAGAGACGCAACACAAGACAAGGATTTAGACAGCTTCGGGCCCCGGGAAACATCATCTGGAATAGCCCTACATGTTGTTTGTGGCTAGATCTCATTATGCTCATGAGGGAGACGCCATATAAGCCGTCTCCCCTTTGTTGTGTCTAGACCTAGAGATTATTGCTTCTTGCTTGTCCCTCTTTGGGGAGCCCTGCCCCTCCTTATATAAGTTGAAGGGGCGGGTTACATGTGGAGTCCTGTTATGATTAGGACTAGTCTACCTTCTAATACAAACCGGATACAAGTCCGGGTCTTAACTCCTTGTAAGGTAAATATTCCTTATGCCCTTCCTTGTAAACCGGCCCACCATAGTATGAACCGGCCTTCTGGGCCTTGGGCCTTGTCATCCGTCTGGCCAACCCGCCGGGTTATCAGTGAGTCGCCAAGTCCGGCCGGGTTATACTTCATGCCGGGCATTCCAGAGGGAGAAGTGCAACAAAGCTCAGTAGCACGCCAAGTGTTTCTTGAATCCACTCCCACTGTGAATGTCTCTGAGTCCGAAGCAAAAGCTGCTGAAGACATTCCAGCTGCATCAGCCGATGACCATCAAGAACCTCAAGAAGAAGAAGGAAGAGTTGCCACACCTCCTGTCACTCAAGAAGTTGTTCTCGAGGAGAACGTGTCTGTGCCCGACCCTCCTGCTACTAAAGAGGAGGTTGAAAACATTGAGGCGGCCACAAACAACACTGCTGAAGCCAATGACGTTGTCATGGATGAAGACATTGTGGCGCCTGAAGCTAATGTTGCACCTGAAGGTAGTGTGCAACCTGTAGCCACTGTTAATGCCGAAGCTGCTGTTCCACCCCCAAGGCCTCACACTATTGAGCAGGCATATGATCGCAGCCAACTTGTCACAATCCGATGTTCTGGTTCCTCCCACTGCTCCCGGACCACAATTTGAATACCAAGTGGAGCAAAGGCCTCAGGTCCAGAAGCCAAAGCCCAGACTACCAAGATTTCTCGATGCTGCAACATCGCCAGGATCGTTCAATGTAAACAGCTTCAGGGCGCATAACACATTCTTTGACAGTGCCAAGAACCCGTACTCGAAGCCAAAGATCTCATCTGATCGCTTCTGGAGCTATCAGCAGCGCAGTTATTACTCATGTATCTTATACAGTCAAGGGTGAATCTTTCCTCACATGTGTCTGGATTGTGAAGCAACTGCTGGTCTGCCCTGCTTGGAAGAAGCTCTAGACTGCTTCGTAGATGCTGCCTTCTACAGGTTAAATCGACAAAGAGCATTGGAATGAGGAGCTTCGGCTGCAATTCTATGCCACTCTTCACATTCGTGGCTACAACAGGAATCCAAAGACTTGGGTCCTTGAGTGGATGACAGGTGATGTGCACCATGAAGCCAAAGCTCAAGATATCATTGAGCTTACTTCCCTGCCCACTTTAGGAGAGCTCTATGAATCTGGTTGTTAGCTACATAGGAATGCATTGGAGAGCATATTTCAGAAGCCTGAGCCCAACATGAATCAGATGCTCAACATGATGAAGCCACTGCCACAAGATGCTGAATATCCTAAGGAATTCTTTGTCGAAGACCTCGAGTATCTGCCCCATACCATTTATCACATTGTAAGGTGAACTCTATGGCCCATCAAAGGACATTCTCCTGCAGCCAAGCTTGAAGGCACGATGAAGACATTGGTGTTCTATATTCTCAATGGCATCAGCTTCAATGCTCAAGATTTCTTCATCAGGCAACTTGTTGCATCTGGAATAGATCTATTTGGCTTGAAGTTTTATGCTCCATGGATGATGCGCTTAATTAAGCTTCACTCTTCTGTCAACTATCAGCCCTCTGCATGCAACCATCTTATCTTCTTGCCTAAGGTTGATATGTCTGTCGAAGCCATCTACCCTGAGCCTGCCAAGGAGCCAATTTTTCTTCATAATGTTGATCGCCAAAGCTTTTCAAAACCAATTGAGGGAGTTCTTGCTGCAACTCGTGTTTATCCTCTGTCTGGAAATATACGTGCACCTCATCGTGCAACTACTGAAGCCATTGAAAGCACCATTGCTCAAAGGCCTCGGAAGCGGTCTCATGTACTCAATGACCAACAGTTTCTTGTGGCCTTGCATCAGAAACAGGATAAGCACCATGATTGGCTGAAGCGTCATATGCAGAGCCTCTTGGTGGATGTTAATCGCATTCGAAATCTTGCCACCAAGAATGCATTCGTATCACATGAAGCCTGTCGGAGGTCCTGGAAGAGTCTGACATTACTAAGCTCCGAAGACGATCTTCGTGAAGATGGCTTCACGGAGCACTACAAATTTGATTCCGTGCCTCCCCGGAATGCTGTCTTGCGTCGTACTCCTTTCTTAGAAGACTCGGAGTATTCATCTTCGGCTGCAACTGTTGTTGCGAGAGTCGTTGATGAAGAAGATGATTCCACTTCACCAACCATGACTTAGCCGCGTCTCGACCCTGCACCAGGCCCCTCTACACCACCGGACTCCAATATCGACCCTGCACCTTCATCTACTCCTGATGGGCACGAGTAGTGCTCTATGTCTTCAAACCTTTTTGGTCCTTACTGACAAAAGGGGGAGAAGCATATGAGTTGATAGTCTTCAAGCGGGTCCATATGGGTGGTTGCTATAATTTTTGAATATGTTCCATGGCATTCTGTTGTTCAGTTGCAATTTTAGAAAGTGTTTTGTAGCTAGGTTTAGATTCACATTCAGAGTCATCTTCACTTGATGTTTGAAAGTAAGCATCACGTGAGTTTACCTTGGTACCGCGTGCCATGAAGCAGTAGGTGGGACCAGAGTCGTCCTTGTCGTTAGCATCAACGTTGGTGACGGAGCCATTGTCTTCAGTGTTGAAGATGGACTTGGAAATGTAGGCTGTAGCTAGAGCCAGACTTGCAATGCCAGAGTCGGACTCCTCCTCAGACTCCACCTCTGCCTCCTCAGAAGCAGACACCTCCTCTGAATCCATCTCCTTGCCAACAAAAGCACGAGCCTTGCCAGATGTGCTCTTCTTATATGATGAAGACTTGGACGAAGACTTGGAAGAAGATTTTGAGGATTTCTTCTTCTTGTCATCAGAATCATATTCCTTGCTTTTCTTCTTCTTCTTGGTCTCATTGTCCCACTGTGGACATTCAGAGATGTAGTGACCAGGTTTCTTGCACTTGTGGCATGTTCTCTTTTTTGTGATCACGAGTGGAAGCTTCATCATTTCTTGAGCTGGATCTTGAAGACTTTCTGAAGCCTTTCTTCTTGGTAAACTTTTGGAACTTCTTCACAAGCATAGCAAGCTCCTTCCCAATGTCTTCAGGATCCTTAGAACAGCTGTCAGAATCTTCTTCGGAAGAGGAAACAACTTTGCCTTCAAAGCACGAGTTCGGCCATAGTTGGGACCATAGATATCTCTTTTCTCAGATTGCTGGAACTCATGTGTGTTGAGCCTCTCAAGTATGTCAGACGGATCGAGAGTCTTGAAGTCAGAGCGTTCTTGAATCATCAGGGCCAGGGTGTCGAAGGAGCTGCCAACTGATCTCAGAAGTGTTTTGACGATTTCATGCTTGGTGATCTCAGTGGTGCCGAGTGCGCGAAGCTCATTTGTGATGTCAGTAAGGCGATCAAACATGAGTTGGACATTCTCATTGTCATTTCTCTTGAAGCGGTTGAAGTGGTTGCGAAGAACACTGATCCTTGAGTCTCTCTGGGTTGAGACGCCTTCGTTGACCTTGGAGAGCCAGTCCTATACTAGCTTCGAAGTTTCTAGAGCACTCACACGACCATATTGTCCTTTGGTCAGATGACCACAGATGATGTTCTTGGCAATAGAATCCAGTTGAATGAACTTCTTGACATCAACAGGGGTGACACCTTCACCAGCCTTGGGAACACTATTCCTGAAGACATACCAGATGTCGACATCAATAGCTTCAAGATGCATAAGCATCTTATTCTTCCAGTAGGGGTAATCAGTGCCATCGAAGATAGGGCATGCAGCCGAGACTTTGATTATCCCTGCAGTCGACATAGCTAAAACTCTAGGTGGTTAAACCGAATCACATAGAACAAGGGAGCACCTTGCTCTACCAATTGAAAGTGCTAGCTATCGACTAGGGGGGGTGAATAGGCGATTTTTATGAAAGTCTTCAAAACATGGGAGTTTCAAAGACAAACAATGGAAATGAACCTATTGATATGCAGCGGAAGGTAGACTACACTAGACAAGCCATAGTCAAGTAAGTAATAAAGTGAAAGCACGAAGACTATTAGCAGCTAGGTAGTACGGATCAGGATGGAAGATAATATGAAGCCTAATAACAACAGTATTCACACAGTGAAGTCAATCAGATCATGCAAGCAGGCAATGACTTCATGAAGACAAACTATAAGTAAAGAGAGGGAAGTGATAGAACCAGTTGCTTGGAGAGGACAAGGATTTGTTGGAACAGTTCCAGTTGTTGTGACAACTGTACGTCTGGTTAGGGAGGCTAAGATTCAACTTAGAATACCGCGTCTTCACCTTATTTCCCTTGAGCTAAGAACACTTAGTCCTCGCCCAATTACTCAGGTAAGTCTTCAAGGTAGACTTCCAAACCTTCATAGACTTCGTTCACCGGCAATCCACGATGACTCTTGGATGCTCAGAACGCAACGCGTAACCGGCTGGAGGATTCACAGTCCTCAAGTGTATTAAGTCTTCAGATCACGCGATAGAAAGACTTCAGTGATGCCTAACACTCTTTGGCTCTGGGTGTTTTGGGCTTTGTCCTCGCAAGGATCTCTCTCTCAAATGCTTCAGAGCTGGGTTGCTCTCAAACGACAAAAGCTGTGCACTAACTCTAAGCAGCCACCAATTTATGGTGTAGGGGGTGGGCTATTTATAGCCAGGAGGCAACCCGACCTGATTTGTCTGAAATGACCCTAGGTCACTAAGGAACTGACACGTGCCCAATGGTCAGATTTCAAACCGGCAGCTAGACTTGGGCTACAAGTAAAGTTGACTCATCCAGCTCTGGATAAGATTTTGCTCTCATTGTCTTTGCTCGAAGACATAGGATTTGGTTGAGCATCACTTCAGTCACTCTGACTTTGTTCACTTCGACACCACTTAACAGTGCGGTGGTTCCTATGACTCAACAAAGAAGAAAAGGAAACTACGAAACAACTATGTCTTCGAACTCCATAGTCTTCACGTGAATGTCTTCTCGAGTCATAATCTTCGTTGTGAATATCTTCCCATACCACCATTGTCTTCAATGTCTTGACAAATTTTTAGGGGTCATCTCCGGTAGGTAAACTGAATCAATGAGGGACTACTACTTGTGTTATCCTGCAATTCTCACAGACACATTAATCCCTCAACCAAGTTTATCGTCAATACTCCAAAACCAACTAGGGGTGGCACTAGATGCACTTACACCAACTAGATTGGTTTTTCTTGCAATGGGAGAGGTGCTTAGCATTGGGTTCAATTCTGCGTGATTTCACCCAGTGACAAAGTAGGGGTAGCGAGACACATATTGAATTGTTGCCATCAAGGATAAAAAGATGGGGTTTTCATCATATTGCGTGAGTTTATTCCTCTACATCATGTCATCTTCCTTAAGGCGTAACTCCGTTCTTTATGAACTTAATACTCTAGATGCATGCTGGATAGCGGTTGATGTGTGGAGTAATAGTAGTAGATGCAGGAAGGAGTCGGTCTACTTGACACGGACGTGATGCCTATATTGCATAATCATTGCCTTGAATATCGTTATAACTTTGCGCTTTTCTATCAATTGCTCGACAGTAATTTGTTCACACTACAAAAAAAGGCACATCCGTGACATTTTGGGTCGAACGAATTTTTTTTGTCATGATTATGACACTTCTATGACAATAATTGTGACAAAACCCAGTATCATCATAGATGTGGTGGGCTCCTACTTCTATGACAAAAAATCATGACAGAAAATGGGATTTTCGTCCTGGGCTGGCCGGAGAGCAGCTGCATGACATTCTTTCGGCCGTCCATGACGGAAGAAACCGTGGTCGAAGCGAGGGCGAGGAAAATATCTGGGAGTTCCCGGTTACGGTGGGTGGTCGGGGCCGAGCGATGCGTGTTTCTCTCATACACGTACGCGCGTGGGTGCGAGGCATTGGGCTCTAACTGAACCCGAGCAAGGTGTTCGCCTACTGAACCCGAGCAATTGCACTGCAGGCGACGCATTACTGAACCTGAGCGATCGGTCAATCCCTGGCTGTTAGCTGAACCCGATCGAGCGATTCCTTTTCTACTGCTGCTAACTGAAGCCGATCGAGCGATTCCTTTGCTACTGCTGCTAACTGAAGCCGATCTAACCTGCTGCCTCTTGATGAACAGTGAGCGTTGTTGGGGGTGTTGGATGAAAAGTTCCTGGTGGGGGTTGGATGAATAGGACCCCGTGGTAGTAGAGGCTGTTGCCGCTAGATAAACAGGACCCCGATCGAGCTGGTTGGGGGTGGATGAACAGGACCCCGTGGAGGGCTGGATGAACAGGACCCCATGGAGGGCTGGATGAACAGTTGCAGGTGGAGGCTGGAGGAGGTCGACGGTGGAGATGAACAGTAGCCCGTGGAGTCCCGTTTTGCGGTATGCCACACCCCTCCCGATGAATAGGACCCTCGTTTCGACCGTAGCGCTCCAACACAAGTCCGTTTCCTCCGTTTTGCGGTATGCCACACCCCTCCCGATCAACAGGACCCCGACCTGACCGTAGGAGGTCGAAGAGAAGTCCGTTTCCTCCGTTTTGCGGTACGCCACACCCCTCCCGGTAAACATGATCGTGTTTCGACCGTAGGCGGTCAAACACAAGGCCGTTTCCTTCGTTATGCGGTACGCCAGGCCTCATTTCGGCTGTTCCGTCTAAGCTGGTTGGCTCCTGATGAACACGGCGATGCAGTTTCTCCATTCCGACCCAGACGGTTGGCTGCCAATGAACAGGACGCCGTCGCTGCCTCTCCATGTACACGGGCCCCGCCATACGATGCGCCGCAGTAGGCGTCGAGACCTCACCAGATGTACGTACATGGCCGTATTTACTTTCTTGCACCCTGGCTGTACGTACGTGTACATGCTACGTCCGCGCCTCTACTACGACATGTGCCCTTCCTTACTCGGCCATGGTTCATCATCGCAGCTGCGATGCAGACCGATCGACCAAGATGTACATACACGTCACACTGAATGACAACGCTATGTACGCTTCGACCAGGTGGGTCCCGACCGCCGTGGAGGATAAGGAGGCACTTCCTTGCGTATAAGATGTAGCTGGTGGGTCCCAGCAATGTGGGGATTCTTTTTGCGTGTAATATGGAGGCACTTCCTTGCGGCAAAGATGTAGCCGGTGGGTCCATCTGCCGGCCTCACCGCTGCATACCTCTTCCGATGGTCTGTGCTCATCGACCACGCTGACCACACCGCGGACAGCACCAAAGCGGTGGACGACGGTGAGGCGAGGAATAACGCGAGCCCGGGAACATGCGGAGGGTAGTACGAGGTTGACTGTTCGGCCATGTGTGAGGCTGCCTTCGCCGCAGAATAACATGGGGTGTGGGTGAGTAGAGGGATGGCCTGGCCAGCGGTGGGAGTAGTAGGGGCGGTGAGGCCTCCGCGGTAGCACAGCCGGCCACGAGAGGCAGGAGCACGCAGTGGTTTGGACGGCTGGAGCAAGAAAATCAGAGGTTGAAGAAGCAGGACGACCGTTGGATGTTGGCAATCCAACGGTCACTGGTGATAGAATCGTTTGTTGACTGAGTTGACAAATCATCCGTACACGTCAAATTAGTAGGGCCACAAGTCAGCCTCCAAATCTGGTGGGCCCCAGCTGTCATGGGGAGCACTTGTTATTTTTCGCTTAATAAGGAGGCACTTCCTTCCGTGCCAGGATATAGCTGGTGGGTCCCAGCTGTCATTGGGAGTATTCATTATTTTTGGCGTAATAAGGAGGTACTTGCTTGCGTGCGGCCATGGACCATGTGGGTCCCAACTGTCAGCCTCTCCATGTACATCCCTCTTCCGATGTTATCGTTTGTTGACAACGTTGACCACGCCGTGCCGAGAACACCAGCGCGATGGACGACGGCACGAGCCAGGAAGGGAATGACCTGGAGGCGGCGAAGCCACAACAGTGGAGGGATGTGTGTGAGTAGAGGGATGGCCTGGCCAACGGTAGGAGTAGTAGGGGCGGTGAGGCCTGCGTGGCAGCACAACCGGCCATTGGAGGCGGGAGCAAGCGGTCCCGCCGGCGCTGCATTTGGCGGCTGGAGCAAGAAGATCAGATATTGAAGAAGCATGACGACCGTTGGATTGACATCCAACAGTTACGTCTACTAGAACCGTTTGTTGATGTATATAATAAGTAAAAAAATCTTGCATACGCGTCAACTTAATAGGCCCACAAGTCAGACCATTCCGTATTTTTTAATAATTTACAGCACATTGCAACTTCTTATGCAATTTATTGCAGTCCTTTTTTTGTTGGCCAGGGCCAGGGTTACAAATTTAAACGAAATTTCGCATATTTCTGTGGGGTCCAAACTATTTTTAATACCGAAATGTCGAGTGAGGGAGTCCTGGACTAAGGGATCCTCGGGCGTTCGGCCTGTTATTCCTTGGGCCGGACTGATGGGCTGTGAAGACATGAAGGCCGAAGGCTATACGCGTGTCCGAATTGGACTCTCCTTGGCATGAAAGGCAAGCTAGGCGACCAACTATGAAGATTCCTTCTTATGTAACCGACCCCATGTAACCCTAGATCTCTCTGGTGTCTATATAAACCAGAGAGCGTAGTCCGGATAGGGAGATACTCATGACCATATTCACATAGAACTCTTGTAACACTCATATTCATCAAGATCAATCAAGCAGGAAGTAGGGTACTACCTCCATAGAGAGGGCCCGAACCTGGGTAAACATCATGTCCCCGTCTCATGTTACCATCGATCCTAGACGCCGCCGGGACCCCCTACCCGAGATCCGCCGGTTTTGACGATTTACATTGGTGCTTTCATTGAGAGTTCCACCGTGCGCACGCAAAGGACTCGATGGCTCCTTCGATCGTTAGTAATGATGTTGTCCAGGAGAAACCTTCCTCCCCGACAAATCTTTGTGTTCATGCGCCAGACCACGGGCCAACTCGCTACCGTCTGAGCAGATCGATAGCTACGCCCGCCACCAGTCAGATTTGGAAGCTTGAACTACGCCATGGATACCCGTGGAGACTCGATCTTCAATGGGTTTGAAACCGCAGCGATCGCTCCCCCTCGTCCCGACGAACATGACTTATATCTGTTATCGGATTACATCCAGAAGATGGATCCTGTTGCTGCAACGGCTTCAAAACCGAAGCAGATCGTGCCCTCCGAGGCCACAAAGTCCGCAGTGTTGGAGCCGCACACGGACTTGACATCCTGCAATGTTTGCGTCAATGGAACTTCGGACTCGTCTCCGCTATACGCCCGGATCAAAAGTGCGCTCATGACACCGAGCTGGATCGGTTATCAATTTTTGAATTTAGCGCCGCAGACATCTTCCAGCATTCACCTTTGGGTGACGTACTAAACTCTTTAAAGAACTTGTCCTTGGAGGAAGACTCACAGCCGAACTATGTTCGGTTCGAGCTAGAGGTGGATGACGAGGAACTTTGCTTCCCACCCTCCACCCACTTCATAGCCACTGTCCATGACTTAACCGACGTGCTTGACTATGGCTCCGAAGACATCGACTGTATGGACGACGATGCCGACAAGGAGCAAGGCCAAGACCTGCCATTCACTGGACGTTGGACGGCCACCTCTTCGTACGACGTGTACATGGTTGATACACCTAAAGGATCTGGCGACGACAAAGAAGAGCCAGATGCGAACAAACCCTCTGAGACGCAGTCCAAGCGCCGGCAGCCCAAACGCCATTCTAAGTCCCGTCGCTCAAAAGATGGCAACACTGGCACCAGAGAAAATAGTACTTCGGGCGACGCCGAAGACAATGAAGACTCTGTCGGAGCTGCATCCGAACAGGAGGAACATGACAACAGGCAAGACAACCCTGATGAACAGGCCATGGAAGATGACTCGGAGGACGATAGTTACCGTCCACCCTACGAGGAGGAGACAAGCCTCGGCAACAAAGACTTCATCGTGCCTGAGGATCCTCTAGAGCAAGAGCGCTTTAAGCTTCAGCTCATAGCCACTGCAAGGTGCCTAAAAAAGAAACAACAACAGCTTCAAGTTGAACAGGATCTGCTCATCGACAGATGGACTGATGACCTGATAGCCGAAGAATACGGCCTTAAGCGCCCAGCCAAGAGCTACCCGAAATGCAGACTGCTACCTCAATTCAATGAGGAGGCACCAGAACACACATCTCCCTCGCGTAATGCGGAATGACCACCACGTGGTCGAGACAGGGCGGCCAAACAGCCACCCCGCGGTAGGAATAAAGCGGCAACTCAGGACGAACAGTAGCCTGCCCCACCGCCCCGTAAAAATAGAGACGGAAGAGTTCGGGGTCACATGTATGACCTTCGACAGACCCTGGACAATAGAGAAGGATATACAAGATCGATCTACGGATCACGAGGACGTGCCTCGAGGCACGATGACGGCTACCTATTTGGACATGACAAACCTAACCACGCCCGGGCTGAATGCCGCAGACGGACTCCATCAGAGCTATGCCACGATGCGGCCCGCTATAGAGGCAACGCACACCCTCTCTGCTTAACAGACGAGGTGCTGGATCACAAATTCCCCGAGGGTTTCAAGCCTGTCAATATTGAATCATACGACGGAACAACCGATCCCGCAGGTGTGGATCGAAGATTTTATCCTCCAAATCCACATGGCCCGAGGAGACGACCTCCACACTATCAAATACTTCCCATTAAAGCTCAAAGGACCAGCTCGACACTGGTTAAATAGCCTGCCTGAGAATTCTATCGGCAGCTGGGAGGACTTGGAAGAGGCTTTCCTTGATAACTTCCAAGGAACTTATGTCCGGCCACCAGATGCCGATGACCTAAGCCACATAGTTCAACAACCTGGAGAATCAGCCAGAAAATTCTAGACTAGGTTCCTAACCAAAAAGAACCAGATCGTTGACTGTCCGGATGCCGAGGCCCTAGCAGCCTTCAAACACAGCATCCGTGACGAATGGCTAGCACGGCACCTCGGCCAAGAAAAGCCAAAGTCTATGGCAACCCTTACGGCACTCATGACCCGCTTTTGTGCGGGTGAGGACAGCTGGCTGGCTCGTAGCAAAAACACAGCCAGCGAAGCAGGCCCCACTGAGGCTAAACAGCACCGGCAATCTCCGGCACAACAGACATAAACGCCAAAGCAACAGCGACAACACCGATGACACCATAGTCAACGCTGGATTCAGTGGCTCCAAGTCCGGCCAACGGAAGAAGCCTTACAAAAGAAACCACGAAGGACCTTCCATCCTGGACCGCATACTCGACCGACCGTGCCAGATACATGGCACCCCGGATAAGCAAGCCAATCATACCAACAGGGATTGTTGGGTTTTCAAGCAGGCTAGCAAGTTAAATGCCGAAAACAAATAAAAGGGATCACAAAGTGAGGACGAGGACGAAGAGCCCCGGCAGCCGAACACTGGGGGGCAGAAGAAATTTCCCCCTCAAGTCAAAATGGTGAACATGATATACGCTACACACATCCCCAAAAGGGAGCGTAAGCGAGCACTTAGGGACGTTGTAGCGACCCGACCCGAATGGATCAAGTCTCTGTGCTCCGGTGTCATCCCTGGATCGGTAATGCTGACACCACACAAGATTTCAAGGATTTATAACAGAGTAGCAATCACACACTTATTACATCGTTTGTCCAGAAGAGGACTTAGTACAATAAATATGGCTTAAGGCCATCTAATAACGATAACAGCGGAAGACTTGGAAGATAAGTGAGTCCATCAACTCCAAAGTGGCATCACCGAGTACGTAACCATGACCTAAAACACCTTACTGTCGTTCAAAAGTCTGCAACATGAAAAGTTGCAGCCAGAAACGGTCACACATGGAATATGCCGGCAATGTAACACATAGAGAATAATGGATGATAAGCCTGTACTACATGCATATGTGGCTGGTGGTAAAGCTCTACTGATTACAGCTTTTGCATAAAGCCAGTTTTCCCTACCGCAAAGGAATAAATTTGTTTAACTATCATGGTGGTTGTTAAACATTGAGAATGGTTGACAGATCCTCAATCCCAATTAAAAGTACTCATTAAAACCCAACAATATTAATTAGAGTAACATGTTGAGATTCACATGATATTCAAGTACCGGATACTCAAGATGTCCATAACCGGGATACGGCTAATCATGATTAGTTTATACACTCTGCAGAGGTTTGCGACTTTTCCCCACAAGACTCGATCGCCTCCGCTTGGTTTCTCGCACTACATGGTGTTTGAGAGACGGATGACCGAGACATAGTCTTTCAGAAGCGTTTGCACCTTACGATGGGTAGACCGTACCACCTATAACCCCTACATCTGCTAGTCTACCACTGTAAGAGTTCACACGACTTAATCAACTATGCCAGAGCCCATAATGGCTTGTGGCTGCACACGGAAGTTACTAGCATGAATGATCTTATGATCCCTTTGAGCCTGGGTGGCGGTCCAAAGAAAACAGTAAGTCTGATAGAAACCAGGTGCCTCAATCCACCCAGATGTGTGTTTAAGTTGCCACCTTAAATAAACCTTTAATTACAATCTCACATCTGTCACGGATATTCACTCACCCAATCCACGTCTACTAGCATAGCATGGCATAATAAGCAAACGTAGAAGTAACTCCCAAAGGTTTCATAAGTAAAACAGGTAATAGGTACTACCTCATCTACTTCCCATCCCACAATTTAATTAGATCCTAATCATGCAAGTGTTTGAGGATTGATCTAATGCATAAAACTGGGTATGAGAAAAAATATGATCAAGTGTTACTTGCCTTGCTGATGATCCGCGAAACCTAGAGATTCGAAATAACAAGCGGCGCACTCCGGGTGATCTATCGCAGACAAATAACAAGCATACAATAAGTACTCATCTAATGCACAGGTAAATCTCGAATAAAAGATCTAACCAGCAAGTTCAACTTAAGAACCCTGGTTGCAAAAAGAATCGAATCAAATAAAGCAACGAAAGTCAAACGACGAAAGAAAACAACTCGGTTCTAGCAAGTTGAAACTAAGTCAAATTTTACAGTAGCAAAACTTTGTTTAAGTTGATTAGTCGGAACGGCGGTTTTGAAACGAAACTCCAGGCGCTTGAATCACCTGATTCCGATAAACGAGCGAGAAGATAGACTAGAAAGAAATCGGATCTGAAATCGCTATCAGAAAAATAGCGGAATAAATCCGATGAGAAAGAAAACGACGAACGGTTGAACGAACGGACGTTCATTAACCAAGGCAAACCGGTGATCACGTTCGTTAAGACGAACGGTCCGCTAACGCCATAAACAAAATCGGAAAGAAAAACCGCGAAAAATCGATCTAGGGTTTCGGAAAGAAAACAAACGAAAACCGATCTAGAAAACCGGAACGGAAATCGGAACAATTTACTTAAAACCGAACCGAGGAAAAGAAAGGTGACGCGGGCGCTGAGCTAGTACCTCAAGAGGCGAGGGCTCAAGGCGGCGGGGCGGCGGTGGAGGGGCGCGGTGTGGTGAGGGCGGCGGTGGTGTGGGGCGGTGTGGAGAGGAGAGGAGAGGTGTGGGTTTTGATGTGTTAGAGGGGGGGGGTGCTTGGGTATTTATATTGGGGAGGGGAGGGTTTTTTCTTGGGGTAGGGGACAAGAAATAGACTAGGATTAGGAAACAAAGAGGGAAAAGATCTAGAAACAAATACGGAATTAACGGAAGTAGTACAAGAGTCCTACTAGAATTAGGAAAAGAAGCGGCTCCCTGGCTCCCTGTGCGGCGCGCGATGGCCTTGGCCTCCTGGCCGGCCGGTGGCTGGCGGCTTGGGCCTTTGGCCCAAGGCGCTGCGGTTTTTTTTTAAACGGTCTCGCGCGCAGAAAAATAAATAAATAAAAAATCTAAACGAACTCCAAAATTAATAAAGTAAACTTTCCCCGACTCCTAAAAATGAGTCGAACAAAATGAACTTTAACACGGGGCCAAAATGCAATTTTTGAAAACACGCATTTTTCCCTAAGGCAAATAAACTCCGAGAAAAATCCAAAATTTGATTTATTTATTAAATCTTCATTTTTCCTAAATTTTGGGAAAGTCATATTATTCCCTCTCTTATTTTTGATATTGGAAAAATATTTGAAGATAAAATAAATAAATCCAATGATCCTCTTTTCATAGTTTTGAGAGAACTCAATACGAAAATTTCGAAATCTCCAACTCTCTCCGAGGGTCCTTGAGTTGCGTGAAATTTCTAGGATCAACAAAATGCAAGAAAATATGATATGCATGATGATCTAATGTATAACATTCCAAATTGAAAATTTGGGATGTTACAAACCTACCCCCCTTAAGATGAATCTAGCCCTCGAGATTCGGGTTGGCTAGAAAATAGGTGAGGGTGATCCTTGAGCAAATCTTCTTCTCTTTCCTGTGTGGCTTCATCCTCGGTGTGGTGGCTCCAATCAACCTTGCAAAACTTGATAACCTTGCTACGAGTAACTCTCTGGCATATTCAAGAATCTCGACGGTTTCTCCTCATATGTTAAATCATCCTTCAACCGAATTGCTTCAAGTGGTACTGATCTCTTAGCGGTACTTCCGCCATCTCGGCGTGACATTTCTTCACCGAGAAACATGGAATACATCATGAACTCCCGACAGTCCCTCCGCAATTCCAGCTTATAAGCAACTTCTCCCATGCGCTGCAAAATCCTATATGGTCCAAACTAAACGGGCGCCAATTTTCCTTTAACTCAAATCGCTTAACTCCTCAAGTGGGGATACTCGAGATAAACTCGCTCCAACTTCATATTCCATCGCCTTGCGTTTTGAATCTGCATAGCTTTTCTTTCTTGACTGGGCTACTTTGAGCCTATCGCGAATCATCTTAACCTTCTGTTCAGACTCCTTAATCAAATCTGGTCCAAACAACTGACGGTCTCCAACTTCGTCCCATGATAACGGTGTCCTGCACCTCCTTCCGTACAAAGCCTCGAAATGTGCCATCTTCAAGCTGGTTTGGTAACTGTTGTTATAAGAAAACTCTGCATACGGCAAGTTATCGTCCCAACTAGATCCATAATCTAGTGCACAAGCCCTCAGCATATCCTCCAAAATTTGATTGACTCTCTCACCGTCCATCTGCATGCTCAGGTGGAAAGTCAGATCAATTCCAGCCTGGTTCCCAATGTTTCGTGCAACCGATTCCAAAACTTTGAGGTAAATTGAGTTCCTCTATCGATCGATACTCCTCGAACTCCGTGCAAACACACAATCCTGGTCATGTATATCTTTGCCAACTTAGCACTGCTATAGGTAGTCTTGACTGGAATGAAATGCGCTACCTTCGTCAAGCGGTCGACTATAACCCAAATCGAGTCATAGCCTGAACGAGTCTTTGGCAAACCTGTGATGAAATCCATGCCTAGTTTATCCCACTTCCATTCGGGTATCGGCAATGGTTGCAACAATCCTGCTGGCTTCTGATGTTCTGCCTTCACTCTTGGACATACATCACAAACTGCTACATACTCTGCGATATCCTTCTTCATTCCGGTCCACCAGAATGTTTCCTTCAAATCCAAATACATTTTGGTATTTCCTGGGTGAATCGAATAGGGTGAATCATGTGCCTCTTGCAGAATCAACTTCCTGATCTCCGGGTCATTTGGCACGTAAATACGGTCCTCAAACCATAGGGTATCGTGCTCATCCTCACGAAATCCCTTAGCTTTTCCTTCGCCATTTTCTTCTTTATATCCGCAATCTCTTTGTCCTTTTCCGAGCTTCCTGATTTTATCCATCAAGGTAGACTGAATCTCCAATGCTGCTACATAGCCTCTCGGAACTATTTCCAAACATAGCTCACTAAGATCTTCGCTAGCTCCTTTGGTATTTCTCCGTCAATAGCGTATTGACATGGCTCTTCTTGACTCAATGCGCTCGCCTACTACAAGAGCCTTTCCGGATGATAATGCAATCTCATATCATAATCCTTGATGAGTTCCAACCATCTCCTCTGTCTAAGGTTTAATTCCTTCTGCGTGAAGATGTACTTCAAACTCTTGTGATCCGTGTACACCTCACAATGATTTCCAATGAGGAAATGTCTCCATGTCTTCAATGCATGCACTACGGCTGCTAACTCCAAATCATGTGTGGCATAATTCAACTCATGAGGCTTAAGCTGTCGTGAAGCATACGAAACAACTCTTCCTTCCTGCATAAGCACTGCTCCAAGTCCTCGACGTGAAGCGTCGCAATACACCTCATAATCCTTGGTCCGATCCGCAAAATTAGCACCGTGAGGTAACCAATCTTTTCTTCAACTCCTGAAAACTTGCCTCACAATCCTCACCCATATGAACTTGGTATCCTTCTTCAACAACTCCGTCATAGGCTTTGCAATCCTTGAGAAATTCTCAATGAATCTCCGTAGTATCCTGCGAGTCCAAGAAAACTCGGATCTCTCAACTGCCGATGGTGCTTCCCATTTGGTTACGGTCTCAACTTTTGTGGGGTCAACTGCTATCCCTTCTCCGGATATAACATGTCCAAGAAATCCAACTTCCTTTAGCCAAAACTCACATTTGCTGAACTTGGCATATAACTGATGTTCTCTTAGCTTCTCCAAAACCAATCGCAAATGTTCCTTATGTTCTTCTTCATTCTTCGAGAAAACCAAAATATCATCAATGAACACCACGATGAACTTATCCAAAAACTCCATAAACACTTTGTTCATCAGGTTCATGAAATAGGCTGGCGCGTTAGTCAGTCCAAATGACATAACGGTGTACTCATACAGTCCATATCTTGTGGTGAACGCTGTCTTAGGTATGTCCTGCTCCCGAATCTTTAACTGATGGTACCCTGATCGCAAATCGATCTTGGAAAACACTTTAGCTCCTTGCAAACGATCAAACAGATCATTTATCATTGGTAGTGGGTACTTGTTCTTGATTGTTACTTCATTCAATCCACGATAATCAACAACCATCCTTAACGATCCCATCCTTCTTCTCCACTAACAGTACGGGTGATCCCCAAGGCGAAGAACTTGGGCGTATATAACCTTTATCCAATAGCTCCTTAATCTGCTTCTTGATTTCGCCAAATCCATGCGGGCATCCCGTATGGTCGCTTCGATATCGGGCCTGTTCTCGCAACAGCTCAATCAAAAACTCAATGTCTCTATCTGGTGGCATTCCCAGCAATTCCTCGGAAATACATCGGGAAATCCCTTACCATCGGTACTTCTCCCGCACAACTCCCGATAAGGAATTTATTCAGGCTCTCCTCGGCTCATGCCGTGATACATACTTGATTCTCCTCCTTCGGGGTGGTCAAGAAAATAGACTTAGTGGCGCAATCTATGTTCCTCCATACTTGATAACCAATCCATGCCTAATATCACATCCAATCCTTGGGATTCCAGAACTATTAGGTCCGAGGGAAAAACATAGTGTCCAATCCTTAATGGCAGTCGATCACACCATATACTAGCCATGTATTCTGCTCCGAGTGAGGTTACTAGCATGGGTGACCTAAGGGCTTGGGTTGGTAATTTGTACTTATCCACAAATCCCCTTGATATGTATGAATGTGATGCACCAGTATCGAAAAGAACTAGTGCAGTAAATGACTTAACCAAAAACTTACCGATTACGGCATCGGGCTGATCTTCAACCTCCTCCACATCAATGTGGTTCACCTGTCCTCTGTTGAAAGGGTTTGGCTTCTTTCCAGAGTTTCCATGTCACGCCCAATATGCGACCCTATCCAAAAGGAACTCGACGGTCCCACCAAGGATAGACCCGCATATTGGAACGCTTTTGCAAGGTGGATATCATTACATCAACATTACATAATAGTGGGGATACATCCAATACATACCATGTCACATGAATACAACAATACAACATACAAGATCAACATCCGACTACGGATGAAACATAAACGTAAACTCAAACGACATCCACCACCTTTAGCCCAGCTGCCGACCGAACCTATCCTCGATCGAAGAAGCAGAAGAAGAACTCCAAGACAAGCAAACATCGCTCTCGCGTCATGATCATCGCAAACCTGTACCTCCAACTGGTGGTGTAGTAATCTGTGAGCCACGAGGACTCAGCAATCCCATTACCATGGGTATCAAGACTAGCAAAGCTTAATGGGAAAGGAAGGGGTAAAGTGGTGAGGTTGCAGCAGCGACTAAGCATGATATGGTGGCTAACATATGCAAATGAGAGCGAGAAGAGAAACAAAGGAACGGTCGTCAACTAGTAATGATCAAGAAGTGATCCTGAACTCCTACTTACGTCAATCATAACTCCTCTCGATCAACCCCGAAAAGAGACACTCACGGTTACGCACACGGTTGGTGTATTTTAGAAGAGTTTGCTTAAAGTTTACTACAACCGGATATTAACAAATTCCCATCTGCCACATAACCGCGGGCACGGCTCTCGAAAGTTTATACCCTGCAGGGGTGTCCCAACTTAGCCCATGATAAGCTCTCGCGATCAACGAAGGATATTCCTTCTCCCGGAAGACCCGATCAGTCTCGAATCCGGCCACAAGACATTCCGACAACAATAAAACAAGACCAGCAAAGCCGCCGGATGTGCCGACAAATCCTGATAGGAGTCGCACGTACCTCGGTCTCGTGGCACACCGGATAAGTCAGCCACGAGTAAAACCAGCCCTCGAGTTGCCCTGGTGGCCCATGATCTGCTTCGGTTCGGACCAACACTCGAAGGAGCACCGCCCGGGGCTAAAATAAAGATGACCCTTGGGCTCCGAAACCCAAGGAAAAAGGGCATAGGTGAGGCAAATGGTAAAACCAATGTTGGGCCTTCTTGGAGGAGTCTTATTCAAAGCGAACTGTCAAGGGGTCCCATAAATCACCCGACCGCGTTAGGGACGCAAAATCCGGGAACATAATACCGATATGACGGAAACTAGGGCGGCAAGAGTGGAACAAAACACTGCATAAGGCCGAGCCTTCCACCCTTTACCAAGTATATAGATGCATTAATTAAATAAGATATATTGTGATATCCCAACAAGTAAACATGTTCCAACAAGGAACAACATCTCCATGTTCCAACAAGGAACAAACTTCATCTTCACCTGCAGCTAGCAACGCTATGAGAGGGGCTGAGCAAAGCGGTAACATAGCCAAACAACGGTTTGCTAGGAAGGGTGCAAAAGGTTAGAGGCTGACATGGCAATTTGGGATGGCTTGAGCAGCAAGTGATAGGTATCGCAGCATAGCGAAAGAACGAAGCAACTAGCATAGCAATGATAGTAGTGAGATCCAGGGTAACGGTCATCTTGCCTGAAATCCCGCAAGGAAGAAGAACGAGTTCATGAAGAAGATGGACGTATGAAGCCGAACCAAGCGTAGACGAACGAATCCTCACGATCGCAACGAAACGGGAACTAACAAGAAGAAGCACACAACATAGTAAACACACCACACATAGACAAGACACGATGCACAACAAGCATGATGCATGACAAAACTAGATGAGGCTACTCATGGCAAGAGATGATGCAAACAAGAACAACACGTCAAAGCAAGTTTAAATGAGGTCGGAAACAACATATAACACTTCCGGTAAGTCCTCATATACAAATTTCGAAATTGGTCCAGATCTGAATAAACCTTATGTTCAAGTTGTTAAACAGCAAGTTAAGATGCACCACGATGATCTACACGAAATTCTAGTCAAGTTACATATAAAGTTCATTTAATTCGGAGCTACGGCCTAGAAGATATGAGCAAAACAAGATAAGCATGGCATTGATGCAAAATGCATACAAACATCAAGCAAACACCTCAAAACAAGGATGCAACATGATAATATGAAACTACATGCAAAATCACGCAAGTTTCATATAGAGCACACTCAAAACGGAGCAAAGGTTCAACACATACACCCTATACAAGTCATAGCAACAACCTGTCCAAAACAGCAACTAGGCATATTGCAAGCATCAAAACAACAAGCTACAGCACCACAACATAATAACAAAAGGCATGGGCATGATGTACAGGTACAGAATTACAAAACATGAACACTGAGCTATCTCCAGAAATCACTAGAACATGCTCAAAAACACATGGCAAGATTGCAAATAATAACAGTTTTCAGGCATTGGCAGAAATAACATCAGGTTGCAATGTTTAGAGCTATGAAACAACATGTTACAGGAACTTATCATGGCAAACAAAGGCATGGAATGAATCTACTAAATGCATAGAACAAAAGTCCCTTACTGACCATAAGCCAAAAAGGATCAGAAGATATGATGGCACCCATGTAAACATGGCAAGTTATATTACAGATTCATACATGGCAGAAACAACAATAAGTAGGCATGTTGGTGAGCTTGAACCACTCACCACAGAGCAATACATGGCATGGCAAGGCAAGCAACAGTAAGAAGACATGGCATAGAAGCTATACATGGCAAGAGCAACATCATAGCATACACAGATCAACCACAACAACCTTGGCAAAATTGAATAACATGTAAACAATCTGCCAGGAACATTTTATAGCAAAAGTAGAGCTCGATTGACTCAAGCTATGGCACTCCATAATTGCAAACAAGGGCATGGATGGATAGAGCAAGACATGTAGAACAAAACATCCTTACTGAAGTATCTCAAAATAAGCATGGATCTCTCGGTAGCATCAAGTTAACATGGCATAAAAATATCAGCAGAACAGGGAACTAAAACAGCAACATCAAGATGCCTAGTTTGCATGCTTGTGCTAGTCACCACAGAGATCACAAAAATACATGGCATATACCCCTGGAAAGATGGCATGGCATATTACAAAACACATGTAGGGCTCAAGTTCATAGGATGCACACATCAATCATGGCAAAAATGACAAAAGTGCATGTTCTGATAAAAATCAGAAACTAACATCACGTAGCACTCTTCCAACAGCATATCGGGCATCAAAATGAGCTCAAATGAAAATGATGCAATGAGACGAAATGATCTACTCATCGAGGCGAACATTTTGACATATTATACGCACAAAACGGACCTACGGATGCAGAGTTATGGCATGATGAAAATGCACGAAAATGATGAAAACGCTCGGGACTTAGTCGTTTTCTCACCCCGGGGAAAGTCAACGCGGGCGAGAACCGAAGTGGATCCGGGCGCAGCGGGTCGGGTCGGAGCGGATCGGTCGGGACGGACCGGACGGCAACGGCGGCGGATCCGCCGTGGCTGCGGGCCGGGCGACAAGCGGGCGCGCGGCGCGGAGGGGAGGCGGCGCCGGCGAGGTTTCCCGAGCCGCATGCGGCGCGCGGCAGCAGCCGAAGCTTCGGCCAGGCGCGCGGCAACGCGGAGCCTGGCCGCCGGCGAGGGCGGCCATGGCGGCGAGGCGAGGAGGCGGCGGCCGCCGCGAGGGCGCGGTGGCGCTGGGAGCCCGGAGCGGGCGACGGCAAGATGGAGATGGCGGCCAGCCGGCGGGCGGCGCGGCGGCGGCAGCAAGGGCAGCGCCGGGGAGGCCGGCGCCAGCTGGCCGTCGGATGGCGGGATCCGCCCCGCTGGCTCGACTCGGCCTCATGGCCTCGGGCGGCGGGATCGGCGGCGAGCCACATGGCGCGATGCCACTGGCTCGGGGCGGCGGCGCAGGACGTCCGGCGGGCGCCGGACATGTCCGGAGGCGACAAGGGGAGATTTTAGGGTTTCGGGGGATTTCATCCGCAAAAAAGAAGGGGGAGGACCTATTTATAGGTAGAGGGAGCTAGGAGAGTCCAAATGAGGTGCGGTTTTCGGCCACGCGATCGTGATCGAACGACCGAGAGCATGGAGGGGAGTTTGCTGGGTTTTGGGCCACTTGGAAAGGGGTGTTGGGCTGCAACAAAAGAGGGCTCTGCGGTTACCCGGTTAACCGTTGGAGTACCAAACGACCTCCAAATGGCACGAAACTTGACAGGCGGTCTACCGGTGCTATACCAAGGCCGCTTGGCAAACCTCGGGCCATTCCGAGAAAGTTTAACACCCGCACACGAAAAGAGGTAAAAGGGGGCGCCGGGAGACATAGGAGTGCCGGATGGCAAAACGGACAACGGGGAAAATGCTCGGATGCATGAGACGAACACGTATGCAAAATGAAATGCACATGATGACATGATATGAAATGCAGATGATGACATGGCAAAGTGCAACACGCAAGCAAATGACATGGCAACGATGGTGAATAACTGGCGGACACCTGGCGCATCGAATCCGGGGCGTTACAACACTCCTCCACTAACAAGAGATCTCGTCCCGAGATCTTAGGACCGAGACGGAAGAGAAAAAGGAAGAGGCGAAACAAGAACTCAAGATAAGAAAATGAATCGAGAGTACTCGAGAAGAAGATAGGATCGACGAGAATGACGAGAATTGAAAGCTCACGGAATCAGATAGACTATGAAACCACTCGTTCTAACCGGAATGGTTAGAATGGAAAAAGAAACGGATAAGACTGAAACGATTTAGGTAGCACTCCGGCTGAAACATGGAAGGGATAGAATCTGAACTTCAGAGATGGAATGACTCCTGATGAAGACATGACACAAAACCTCCGGAGGAATTGAAATAGAATGAAAAGAACTTAGAAGGAAGGATTGAGTGGATTTGAATATCTGAGAAGAACAAAGAAATGCAAAACTCCAGTTCTAAAGAATACGGAGAATTAATTACACTTCGAGACGCGAGAAGAAAAGATACTTGAACTCTGCCAACCAAATCTTGATGAACACTTGAAGAAAAGATTAAATCATGAAGAACCACCATGAAGAACTCCGGTGACAAAAGGATGACGAGATAAAATGAAGGAAGAAAGAATAAGATGAGCCTTGCGATGATTTAGATGGAGGTTCCGACGAAATGGTCGAGGAAATAATTGAACTCCGGAAAAGAAAAGGTGAATCACTTGGAATCAAGAATTTATTCATCTAGAACAAAATCCGAAGGAAGGGATTAATCACTTGGATGAAATAAAAATAAGATTTATTGTATGCTTATCCTTCATCAAATTAAATTGATGACAAGCAATGGATTTTTGCATATTACTTATTCTTCTTGAAAAGGATTAAAGGGGGTATGGCACAAAACTTGAGAAAGTCTTCATGAACCACCGGTATGATTGAAAAGAACGAATGGATTAAAATGATAATCAAGGAAAAAGAATCTTGAACGAACCATCGTAAGAATTTGGAAATGACTGACGAAAGAGAATGAATCGCCGGGAAAAATTAGAAAAGCCCAAAGATACTTGAGGAATAAAAAGACAAGATAACGACGGGATCGCGAACTGATTGACGAATGCTTGAACGAAGCACCGGAAGAATATTGAGATGAACGAAGCTGAAAACTTGGAACGAAGAAATATTCCGAAAAGATGACCTCCGGATGATCGAGACGGAAACCACTCCTGAAATACTCCGGATGAATGAGAAAATGAATATCTGACAAACGGAATAATTCGAGAGGATAGCATGAAGCTAGAACCACGAATCTTCGAGAGAACGGGCAAGATTTAAGAGAAAAAAAAATCCACGATGGTCTTCAAATGTTGAGAATGACGACGAGAACCACCATGCAGAATTGCTGAGACGCTCCGGGAGAATAAAAAACAAAGACGTTGAGTCAACAATGACAAGAATTTGAAATCGATCTTGGAGAAGGCATGTGACTGATGGAATCCATTCTTACGTCACAACTTGAAAAGAATTGAGAATACCTCCGGGGAAATAGAAGAGTCAGGTAAGATCCTGGGAAAGACCTGTGGGTTAGGGCCCACTAAAAGAAAACACCGTTGGAAAGGATTGTTGAACCGATAGATGATGAACCAAAACAATTGAAATATTTGAATGAGGTGACAACCTCGAATTAATTCAAACACAGACGAATCTCCTGAGATGACTTGAGCACTCCGGAAGGATAAACTGGCGAGAGGCGAACGAGCAAGGGGAAAAAACACTTGATCCGAGGAAAATAATATAATCAATCCGAAAAACTTGAATTGAGTCCACCGGAGAAGAGATGAAGAATGACGAACGAGACGAGAATTCACCAATTGAAATGATATAGGAAGACTGAAGAGGCTCCACACGAATGGAATTGATGGTCGGAAGAAACTCGAACTCCGGGAATAATAGGGTGGAAGGGCGGGAAAAAAGACAACTTGGAAGGGGAAACGACGAATAACTTGAAGAGAAAACTCCGGTTGAGATCATTGAGGAGAGAAAGCAAAGATTTCGCACGAGTAGAATGGATACTCAATTACGGACTCCGGATTCGAGAAGATGAAGGGAGGGTGGGTGGGAAAAAACAAGGACAACTTCGGACAAGGAAAAACAACGACGTCGGAGGAAGAACTGAGGATTGAACTTGGCAAAGATGAAGATGGTCGAGTCGACTTGACGAGAAATGCACCGGATGAAAAGAGATGAGAACCAACGATCGGAAAACCAACTACGTGATCCTAAAGAAAAAAAATTGAAGGGCAAGAGAAGTAATTCAAAACACCTACGTCAAGATTCCTCACCAGAGCGACGAAGGGGCAGAGGAGTAAAAAGAATTCCTACTCTCCGATATAACTAGACTCCGAAAATAGTTTTCTTCTAGACTCGACAGCGGCCAAACTACACGATCAATCAAGGGGGCTCCTAGGGTCGGTCGAGGCTCTGATACCAACTTGTCACGCCCAATATGCGACCCTATCCAAAAGGAACTCGACGGTCCCACCAAGGATAGACCCGCATATTGGAACGCTTTTGCAAGGTGGATATCATTACATCAACATTACATAATAGTGGGGATACATCCAATACATACCATGTCACATGAATACAACAATACAACATACAAGATCAACATCCGACTACGGATGAAACATAAACAGAAACTCAAACGACATCCACCCTGCTAGCCCAGGCTGCCGACCTGGAACCTATCCCTTGATCGAAGAAGCAGAAGAAGAACTCCAAGACAAGCAAACATCGCTCTCGCGTCATGATCATCGCAAACCTGTACCTGCAACTGGTGGTGTAGTAATCTGTGAGCCACGAGGACTCAGCAATCCCATTACCATGGGTATCAAGACTAGCAAAGCTTAATGGGAAAGGAAGGGGTAAAGTGGTGAGGTTGCAGCAGCGACTAAGCATGATATGGTGGCTAACATATGCAAATGAGAGCGAGAAGAGAAACAAAGGAACGGTCGTCAACTAGTAATGATCAAGAAGTGATCCTGAACTCCTACTTACGCCAATCATAACCCGAAACCGTGTTCTCCTCTCGATCAACCCGAAAAGAGACACTCACGATTCACGCACACGGTTGGTGTATTTTAGAAGAGTTTGCTTCGAGTTTACTACAACCGGATATTAACAAATTCCCATCGCCACATAACATGCGGGCACGGCTCTCGAAAGTTTATACCCTGCAGGGTGTCCCAACTTAGCCCATGATAAGCTCTCGCGATCAACGAAGGATATTCCTTCTCCCGGAAGACCCGATCAGTCTCGGAATCCGGCCACAAGACATTCCGACAAAGAATAAAACAAGACCAACAAAGCCGCCCGGATGTGCCGACAAATCTGATAGGAGTCGCACGTACCTCGGTCTCGTGGCACACCGGATAAGTCAGCCTCGAGTAAAACCAGCCCTCGAGTTGCCCGTGGTGGCCCCTGATCTGCTCGGTTCGGACCAACACTCGAAGGAGCACCGCCCGGGGCTAAAATAAAGATGACCCTCGCTCCGAAACCCAAGGGAAAAAGGGCATAGGTGAGGCAAATGGTAAAACCAATGTTGGGCCTTCTTTGGAGGAGTCTTATTCAAAGCGAACTGTCAAGGGGTCCCATAAATCACCCGACCGCGTTAGGGACGCAAAATCCGGGAACATAATACCGATATGACGGAAACTAGGGCGGCAAGAGGGAACAAAACACTGCATAAGGCCGAGCCTTCCACCCTTTACCAAGTATATAGATGCATTAATTAAATAAGATATATTGTGATATCCCAACAAGTAAACATGTTCCAACAAGGAACAACATCTCCATGTTCCAACAAGGAACAAACTTCATCTTCACCTGCAGCTAGCAACGCTATAAGAGGGGCTGAGCAAAGCGGTAACATAGCCAAACAACGGTTTGCTAGGAAGGGTGCAAAAGGTTAGAGGCTGACATGGCAATTTGGGATGGCTTGAGAAGCAAGTGATAGGTATCGCAGCATAGCGAAAGAACGAAGCAACGAGCATAGCAATGATAGTAGTGAGATCCAGGGTAGCGGTCATCTTGCCTGAAATCCCGCAAGGAAGAAGAACGAGTCCATGAAGAAGACGGACGGATGAAGCCGAACCAAGCGTAGACGAACGAATCCTCACGATCGCAACGAAACGGGAACTAACAAGAAGAAGCACACAACATAGTAAACACACCACACATAGACAAGACACGATGCACAACAAGCATGATGCATGACAAAACTAGATGAGGCTACTCATGGCAAGAGATGATGCAAACAAGAACAACACGTCAAAGCAAGTTTAAATGAGGCCGGAAACAACATATAACACTTCCGGTAAGTCCTCATATGCAAATTTCGAAATTGGTCCAGATCTGAATAAACCTTATGTTCAAGTTGTTAAACAGCAAGTTAAGATGCACCACGATAATCTACACGAAATTCTAGTCAAGTTACATATAAAGTTCATTTAATTCGGAGCTACGGCCTAGAAGATATGAGCAAAACAAGATAAGCATGGCATTGATGCAAAATGCATACAAAAATCAAGCAAACACCTCAAAACAAGGATGCAACATGATAATATGAAACTACATGCAAAATCACGCAAGTTTTATATAGAGCACACTCAAAACGGAGCAAAGGTTCAACACATACACCCTATACAAGTCATAGCAACAACCTGTCCAAAACAGCAACTAGGCATATTGCAAGCATCAAAACAACAAGCTACAGCACCACAACATAATAACAAAAGGCATGGGCATGATGTACAGGTACAGAATTACAAAACATGAACACTAAGCTATCTCCAGAAATCACTAGAACATGCTCAAAACACATGGCAAGATTGCAAATAATAACAGTTTTAGCATTGGCGTAAATAACATCAAAGTTGCAATGTTTAGAGCTATGAAACAACATGTTACATGAACTTATCATGGCAAACAAAGGCATGGAATGAATCTACTAAATGCATAGAACAAAAGTCCCTTAATGACCATAAGCCAAAAGGATCAAGATATGATGGCACCCATGTAAACATGGCAAGTTATATTACAGATTCATACATGGCGTAAACAACAATAAGTAGGCATGTTGGTGAGCTTGAACCACTCACCACAGAGCAATACATGGCATGGCAAGGCAAGCAACAGTAAGAAGACATGGCATAGAAGCTATACATGGCAAGAGCAACATCATAGCATACACGGATCAACCACAACAACCTTGGCAAAATTGAATAACATGTAAACAATCTGCCAGGAACATTTTATAGCAAAAGTAGAGCTCGATTGACTCAAGCTATGGCACTCCATAATTGCAAACAAGGGCATGGATGGATAGAGCAAGACATGTAGAACAAAACATCCTTACTGAAGTATCTCAAAATAAGCATGGATCTCTCGGTAGCATCAAGTTAACATGGCATAAAAATATCGCAGTGAGCAGGGAACTAAAACAAAGAACATCAAGATGCCTAGTTTGCATGCTTGTGCTAGTCACCACAGAGATCACAAAATACATGGCATATACCCCTGGAAAGATGGCATGGCATATTACAAAACACATGTAGGGCTCAAGTTCATAGGATGCACACATCAATCATGGCAAAAATGACAAAAGTGCATGTTCTGATAAAAATCAGAAACTAACATCACATAGCACCCTTCCAACAGCATTTCGGGCTTCAAAATGAGCTCAAATGAAAATGATGCAAGGAGATGAAATGATCTACTCATCGAGGCGAACATTTTGACATATTATACGCACAAAACGGACCTACGGATGCAGAGTTATGGCATGATGAAAATGCACGAAAATGATGAAAACGCTCGGGACTTTGTCGTTTTCTCACCCCGGGGAAAGTCAACGCGGGCGGGAACCAAAGTGGATCCGGGCGCAGCGGGTCGGGTCGGAGCGGATCGGGTCGGGACGGACCCGGACGGCAACGGCGGCGGATCCGCCGTGGCTGCGGGCCGGGCGACGAAGCGGGCGCGGCAGCGAGAGGAGGCGGCGCCAGCGAGGCTCCGAGCCGCGGGCGCGGCGCGGCGCAGCTGAAGCCGCCGGGCGGGGCGCGGGCTGACGGCGGAGCTTCGCCAGCGAGGCGAGGGCGGCTATGGCGGCGAGGCCGAGGAGGCGGCCGGCGCCCGCGAGGGCGCGGATGCGGCGGGTGCCGGAGCGTCGGGTGACGGCGCATGGAGGCGGCGCGCGCGCGGCGGCACCGGCGCAGCGCGGGCCGGCGGCGGCGCGCTGGGTGGGCGGCGGCGGCGGATCCGGGCCCAGGCTCGACTCGGCCCCGCGGGCCCCGGGCGGCGGGATCGGCGACGAGCCACGTGGCGCGATGCCACTGCTCGGGCGGCGCGCGCAGACGCCCAGCGGGCGCGGACATGTCCGGAGGCGACGAGGGAGATTTTAGGGTTTCGGGGATTTCATCCGCAAAAAGAAGGGGAGGACCTATTTATAGGTAGAGGAGCTAGGAGAGTCCAAATGAGGTGCGGTTTTGACGCGATCGTGATCGAACGACCGAGAGCATGGAGGGAGTTTGCTGGGTTTTGGGCCACTTGGAAAGGGTGTTGGGCTGCAACAAAGAGGGCTCTGCGGTTACCGGCTAACTGCTGAGTACCAAACGACCTCCAAATGGCACGAAACTTGACAGCGGTCTCACGGTGCTATACCAAGGCCGCTTGGCAAACCTCGGCCATTCCGAGAAAGTTTAACACCCGCATACCTAAAAGAGGTAAAAGGGGCGCCGGAGACATAGGAGTGCTTGGATGGCAAAACGGACAACGGGAAAATGCTCAGATGCATGAGACGAACACGTATGCAAAATGAAATGCACATGATGACATGATATGAAATGCAGATGATGACATGGCAAAGTGCAACACGCAAGCAAATGACATGGCAACGACGGTGAATAACTGGCGGACACCTGGCGCATCGAATCCGGGGCGTTACAACACTCCTCCACTAACAAGAGATCTCGTCCCGAGATCTTAGGACCGAGACGGAAGAGAAAAAGGAAGAGGCGAAACAAGAACTCAAGATAAGAAAATGAATCGAGAGTACTCGAGAAGAAGAGAGGATCGACGAGAATGACGAGAATTGAAAGCTCACGGAATCGATAGACTATGAAACCACTCGCTCTAACCGGAATGGTTAGAATGGAAAAAAAACGGATAAGACCAAACGATTTAGGTAGCACTCCGGCTGAAACATGGAAGGATAGAATCTGAACTTCAGAGATGGAATGACTCCTGATGAAGACATGACACAAAACCTCCGGAGGAATTGAAATAGAATGAAAAGAACTTAGAAGGAAGGATTGAGTGGATTTGAATATCCGAGAAGAACAAAGAATGCAAAACTCCAATTCTAAAGAATACGGAGAATTAATTACACTTCGAGACGCGAGAAGAAAAGATACTTGAACTCGCCAACCAAATCTTGATGAACACTTGAAGAAAAGATTAAATCATGAAGAACCACCATGAAGAACTCCGTGACAAAAGGATGACGAGATAAAATGAAGGAAGAAAGAATAAGATGAGCCTTGCGATGATTTAGATGGAGGTTCCGACGAAATGGTCGAGGAAATAATTGAACTCCGGAAAAGAAAAGATGAATCACTTGGAATCAAGAATTTATTCATCTAGAACAAAATCCGAAGGAAGGGATTAATCACTTGGATGAAATAAAAATAAGATTTATTGTATGCTTATCCTTCATCAAATTAAATTGATGACAAGCAATGGATTTTTGCATATTACTTATTCTTCTTGAAAAGGATTTAAGGGGGTATGGCACAAAACTTGAGAAAGTCTTCATGAACCACCGGTATGATTGAAAAGAACGAATGGATTAAAATGATAATCAAGGAAAAAGAATCTTGAACGAACCATCGTAAGAATTTGGAAATGACTGACGAAAGAGAATGAATCGCCGGGGAAAATTAGAAAAGCCCAAAGATACTTGAGGAATAAAAAGACAAGATAACGACGGGATTGCGAACTGATTGACGAATGCTTGAACGAAGCACCGGAAGAATATTGAGATGAACGGTTGAAAACTTGGAACGAAGAAATATTCGAAAAGATGACCTCCGGATGATCGAGACGGAAACCACTCTGAAATACTCCGGATGGATGAGAAAATGAATATCTGACAAACGGAATAATTCGAGAGGATAGCATGAAGCTAGAACCACGAATCTTCGAGAGAACGGGCAAGATTTAAGAGAAAAAATCCACGATGGTCTTCAAATGTTGAGAATGACGACGAGAACCACCATGCAGAATTGCCGAGACGCCCGGAGAATAAAAACAAAGACGTTGAGTCAACAATGACAAGAATTTGAAATCGATCTTGGAGAAGGCATGTGACTGATGGAATCCATTCTTACGTCACAACTTGAAAAGAATTGAGAATACCTCCGGGGAAATAGAAGAGTCAGGTAAGATCCTGGGAAAGACCTGTGGGTTAGGGCCCACTAAAAGAAAACACCGTTGGAAAGGATTGTTGAACCGATAGATGATGCACCAGAACAATTGAAATATTTGAATGAGGTGACAACCTCGAATTAATTCAAACACAGACGAATCTCCTGAGATGACTTGAGCACTCCGGAAGGATAAACTGGCGAGAGGCGAACGAGCAAGGGGAAAAAACACTTGATCCGAGGAAAATAATATAATCAATCCGAAAAACTTGAATTGAGTCCACCGGAGAAGAGATGAAGAATGACGAACGAGACGAGAATTCACCGATTGAAATGATATAGGAAGACTGAAGAGGCTCCACACGAATGGAATTGATGGTCGGAAGAAACTCGAACTCCGGGAATAATAGGGTGGGAGGGCGGGAAAACAAAGACAACTTGGAAGGGGAAACGACGAATAACTTGAAGAGAAAACTCCGGTTGAGATCATTGAGGAGAGAAAGCAAAGATTTCGCACGAGTAGAATGGATACTCGATTACGGACTCCGGATTCGAGAAGATGAAGGGAGGGTGGGTGGGAAAAACAAGGACAACTTCGGACAAGGAAAAACAACGACGTCGGAGGAAGAACTGAGGATTGAACTTGGCAAAGATGAAGATGGTCGAGTCGACTTGACGAGAAATGCACCGGATGAAAAGAGATGAGAACCAACGATCGGAAAACCAACTGCGTGATCCTAAAGAAAAAATATGAAGGGCAAGAGAAGTAATTCAAAACACCTACGTCAAGATTCCTCACCAGAGCGACGAAGGGGCAGAGGAGTAAAAAGATTCCTACTCTCCGATATAACTAGACTCCGAAAATAGTTTTATTCTAGACTCGACAGCGGCCAAACTACATGATCAATCAAGGGGGCTCCTAGGGTCGGTCAAGGCTCTGATACCAACTTGTCACGCCCAATATGCGACCCTATCCAAAAGGAACTCGACGGTCCCACCAAGGATAGAACCGCATATTGGAACGCTTTTGCAAGGTGGATATCACTACATCAACATTACATAATAGTGGGGATACATCCAATACATACCATGTCACATGAATACAACAATACAACATACAAGATCAACATCCGACTACGGATGAAACATAAACAGAAACTCAAACGACATCCACCCTGCTAGCCCAGGCTGCCGACCGAACCTATCCCCGATCAAGAAGCGTAAGAAGAACTCCAAGACAAGCAAACATCGCTCTCGCGTCATGATCATCGCAAACCTGTACCTGCAATCGGTGGTGTAGTAATCTGTGAGCCACGAGGACTCAAAGAATCCCATTACCATGGGTATCAAGACTAGCAAAGCTTAATGGGAAAGGAAGGGGTAAAGTGGTGAGGTTGCAGCAGCGACTAAGCATGATATGGTGGCTAACATACGCAAATGAGAGCCAGAAGAGAAACAAAGGAACGGTCGTCAACTAGTAATGATCAAGAAGTGATCCTGAACTCCTACCTACGTCAATCATAACCCAGAAACCGTGTTCTCCTCTCGATCAACCCCGAAAAGAGACACTCACGGTTACGCACACGGTTGGTGTATTTTAGAAGAGTTTGCTTCGAGTTTACTACAACCGGATATTAACAAATTCCCATCTGCCACATAACCGCGGGCACGGCTCTCGAAAGTTTATACCTGCAGGGTGTCCCAACTTAGCCCATGATAAGCTCTCGCGATCAACGAAGGATATTCCTTCTCCCGGAAGACCCGATCAGTCTCGAATCCGGCTACAAGACATTCCGACAGCAATAAAACAAGACCAAAGAAGCCGCCTTGGATGTGCCGACAAATCCTGATAGGAGTCGCACGTACCTCGGTCTCGTGGCACACCGGATAAGTCAGCCTCACGAGTAAAACCAGCCCTCGAGTTGCCCGTGGTGGCCCCTGATCTGCTTCGGTTCGACCAACACTCGAAGGAGCACCGCCCGGGGGCTAAAATAAAGATGACCATTGGGCTCCTAAACCCAAGGGAAAAAGGGCATAGGTGAGGCAAATGGTAAAACCAATGTTGGGCCTTCTTGGAGGAGTCTTATTCAAAGCGAACTGTCAAGGGGGTCCCATAAATCACCCGACCGCGTTAGGGACGCAAAATCCGGGAACATAATACCGATATGACGGAAACTAGGGCGGCAAGAGTGGAACAAAACACCATGCATAAGGCCGAGCCTTCCACCCTTTACCAAGTATATAGATGCATTAATTAAATAAGATATATTGTGATATCCCAACAAGTAAACATGTTCCAACAAGGAACAACATCTCCATGTTCCAACAAGGAACAAACTTCATCTTCACCTGCAGCTAGCAACGCTATAAGAGGGGCTGAGCAAAGCGGTAACATAACCAAACAACGGTTTGCTAGGAAGGGTGCAAAAGGTTAGAGGCTGACATGGCAATTTGGGATGGCTTGAGCAGCAAGTGATAGGTATCGCAGCATAGCGAAAGAACGAAGCAACTAGCATAGCAATGATAGTAGTGAGATCCAGGGTAACGGTCATCTTGCCTGAAATCCCGCAAGGAAGAAGAACGAGTTCATGAAGAAGATGGACGGATGAAGCCGAACCAAGCGTAGACGAACGAATCCTCACGATCGCAACGAAACGGGAACTAACAAGAAGAAGCACACAACATAGTAAACACACCACACATAGACAGGACACGATGCACAACAAGCATGATGCATGACAAAACTAGATTAGGCTACTCATGGCAAGAGATGATGCAAACAAGAACAACACGTCAAAGCTAGTTTAAATGAGGCCGGAAACAACATATAACACTTCCGGTAAGTCCTCATATGCAAATTTCGAAATTGGTCCAGATCTGAATAAACCTTATGTTCAAGTTGTTAAACAGCAAGTTAAGATGCACCACGATGATCTACACGAAATTCTAGTCAAGTTACATATAAAGTTCATTTAATTCGGAGCTACGGCCTAGAAGATATGAGCAAAACAAGATAAGCATGGCATTGATGCAAAATGCATACAAACATCAAGCAAACACCTCAAAACAAGGATGCAACATGATAATATGAAACTACATGCAAAATCACGCAAGTTTCATATAGAGCACACTCAAAACGGAGCAAAGGTTCAACACATACACCCTATACAAGTCATAGCAACAACCTGTCCAAAACAGCAACTAGGCATATTGCAAGCATCAAAACAACAAGCTACAGCACCACAACATAATAACAAAAGGCATGGGCATGATGTACAGGTACAGAATTACAAAACATGAACACTGAGCTATCTCCAGAAATCACTAGAACATGCTCAAAAACACATGGCAAGATTGCAAATAATAACAGTTTTCAGGCATTGGCAGAAATAACATCAGGTTGCAATGTTTAGAGCTATGAAACAACATGTTACAGGAACTTATCATGGCAAACAAAGGCATGGAATGAATCTACTAAATGCATAGAACAAAAGTCCCTTACTGACCATAAGCCAAAAGGATCAAGATATGATGGCACCCATGTAAACATGGCAAGTTATATTACAGATTCATACATGGCGAAACAACAATAAGTAGGCATGTTGGTGAGCTTGAACCACTCACCACAGAGCAATACATGGCATGTCAAGGCAAGCAACAGTAAGAAGACATGGCATAGAAGCTATACATGGCAAGAGCAACATCATAGCATACACGGATCAACCACAACAACCTTGGAAAAATTGAATAACATGTAAACAATCTGCCAGGAACATTTTATAGCAAAAGTAGAGCTCGATTGACTCAAGCTATGGCACTCCATAATTTCAAACAAAGGCATGGATGGATAGATCAAGACATGTAGAACAAAACGTCCTTACTGAAGTATCTCAAAATAAGCATGGATCTCTCGGTAGCATCAAGTTAACATGGCATAAAAATATCAGCAGAACAGGGAACTAAAACAGCAACATCAAGATGCCTAGTTTGCATGCTTGTGCTAGTCACCACAGAGATCACAAAAATACATGGCATATACCCCTGGAAAGATGGCCTGGCATATTACAAAACACATGTAGGGCTCAAGTTCATAGGATGCACACATCAATCATGGCAAAAATGACAAAAGTGCATGTTCTGATAAAAATCAGAAACTAACATCACATAGCACTCTTCCAACAGCATTTCGGGCATCAAAATGAGCTCAAATGAAAATGATCCAATGAGATTAAATGATCTACTCATCGAGGCGAACATTTTGACATATTATACGCACAAAACGGACCTACGGATGCAGAGTTATGGCATGATGAAAATGCACGAAAATGATGAAAACGCTCGGGACTTAGTCATTTTCTCACCCCGGGGAAAGTCAACGCGGGCGGGAACCGAAGTGGATCCGGGCGCAGCGGGTCGGGTCGGAGCGGATCGGGTCAGGACGGACCCGGACGGCAACGGCGGCGGATCCGGCCGTGGCTGCGGCCGGGCGATGAAGCGGGCGCGCCGACGCGGAGGGGAGGCGGCGCCGGCGAGGTTTCGAGCCGCGGGCGCGGCGCAACACAGCCCGAAGCCACCGGCGAGGCGCGGGGCCTGGGCGGAGCTTCGCCGGCGAGGCGAGGGCGGCTATGGCGGCGAGGCCGAGGAGGCGGCAGCGTCTTCGCGAGGGCGCGGTGGAGGAGGAGGCGGCGGCGGCGGCGGTGCCGGAGCGCCGGGCGACGGCGCATGGAGGCGGCGGCAGCGGGCGGCGCGCGGAGGCGCGCGCGCTGCTGGGCGGGCGGCGGGATCCGGCCCCGGGCTCGACTCGGCCTCGCGGCCTCGGGCGGCGGATCGGGCGGCGAGCCACGGGCGCGATGCCACTGCTCGGGCGGCGGCGCAGACGTCCGGTGGGCGCGGACATGTCCGGAGGCGACGAGGGAGATTTTAGGGTTCGGGGATTTCATCCGCGAAAAGAAGGGGAGGACCTATTTATAGGTAGAGAGAGCTAGGAGAGTCCAAATGAGTTGCGGTTTTCGCCACGCGATCGTGATCGAACGACCGAGAGCATGGAGGGAGTTTGCTGGGTTTTGGGCCACTTGGAAAGGGTGTTGGGCTGCAACAAAGAGGGCTCTGCGGTTACCTTGCTAACCATTGAGTACCAAACGACCTCCAAATGGCACGAAACTTGACAGGCGGTTCACGGTGCTATACCAAGGCCGCTGGCAAACCTCGGCCATTCCGAGAAAGTTTAACACCCACACACGAAAAGAGGTAAAAGGGGCGCCGGAGACATAGGAGTGCGGATGGCAAAAGCGGACAACGGGAAAATGCTCGGATGCATGAGACGAACACGTATGCAAAATGAAATGCACATGATGACATGATATGAAATGCAGATGATGACATGGAAAAGTGCAACACGCAAGCAAATGACATGGCAACGACGGCGAATAACTGGCGGACACCTGGCGCATCGAATCCGGGGCGTTACATTCCATTTCCACCTTGGCCTTCGGGACACTCATTTGCATAATGTCCGGTCTTGGAACACTTGTAACAGGTGACATGACTCAAGTCTTTCTTGGCTGGGGTTGTTGGTGTGGTCCGTTCGCCGTTGCTTCCTCCATTCCCATTACCATTCTTGTGGCCATTATGGTTGTGCGAACTACCTCCTCCATGGGTATGCTGAAACCGAACTCCCCGCTTAGGGGTATAACGAGGCTTCATTGGGCTCCAGAGTTATACTTCCCTTGCCCATACTTCCTCTTGCGCTTCTCAATTTGCTGCTGCTTTCCTTCAATCATGAGGGCACGGTCTACCAACTCCGGTAGTTGTTGAAACTTGCTACCATCAACTGCATGCTTAACTCATCATTCAGTCCTTCCAAACTTCTCCCGCTTAGCTGCATCTGTAGCAACGCTATCCGGGGCATAACGTGCTAACTTACTAAAATCATCCACATATTGACCAACAGTCCTTCCTCCTTGGCGAAGTTGCGGAACTCACGCTTCTTCATGGCCATAGCTCCCGCCGAGACATGGGCGCCATGAAAGCTTGTCAAACTGATCCCATGTGACAAGGTGTCTCTGTGGTAAGTGGTGTGAAATTCTCCCACCATGCCGCTATGGGTCCTTCAAGCTGGTGTGCAGCAAACTTCACCTTTTCTCCATCTGTACATCCCGCAGTGGTCAACTCCTCCCTATCTTACGGAGCCAATCATCCGCTATAATCGGCTCGGTGCTTATCGAATACACCGCGGATTCAGCCTAAGGAAACGAGTCAAGTGATCCGCAGTGGTGGTGGTGGTGGGTTGTTGTTGTTGTTGTTGCCTTGGTTCTGCACCAATGTTTGGATCAAAGTGTTCTCTGCCGGATCAATTGGGTGATCTCTGGCGGGAAAACAAACCCGGGTCGCGCCTCGGAGGCATCGATGGGTTTAGAAAAGACGAGAAATTAAGAATAGAGTGAGGTCTAAGGAGAAAACACTACCCAAATGCACATGAGCAAATGCACACAAAATCACTTCATTCACTTCAAACAAAGGGCTTACAATGATCTAACTATCGCAAAAGTGCGTGTACTATGATGTTACATGGAGGTAATACTACTAATATGTGGGGGTCGTCTACTAATTTGAACCGGTGGAAGACTCCATGATGTCTGCTCCAGCTTCGTCTTCAAAGTCGGGTTCACTTGGATCCGAATCGGTGTCGTCGATGATGATGTAGTTGCTCGAACAGCCGACGTACTTGTCTTCATTCTTGAGCGCCAATTTCTTCTTGAGTTCTTCAATCTCACACTTAAGATCGTTATTGTGTCTTGCTACAGCTACGATCTCGCCCATGTAGTCCTTACGTAGACTTCAGCCTCCTTCAAGTTCGATGATTCTTCCTTCGCATCCTTCAATTCGATCATATCATTGCACATCTGGTTCTCCGGCGTCGAATGTGCTGGTTTAACTCTGGATGAAAGCTGCAATGGATCGGTCCTTCTTGGTGCCGACTATCTCCCATTGTTCATTCCGCGTCCGCAAATCTGGTAGATAGTGTCCTTGAGGTCTTCTTGGTAAACTTCTCCAATGCGCCCCATGGTGATATGAGCTGCCATGCTCTTTCCTGCACTCGAGGTTGGTGCAATCAAAACACTATCTATAGGCTTGGTGATTGGCGCGAATGTCCTTCCCTAACATGAGCTTGAATCTTCCAGCGCTCTTCTTGCAGAGTGGCGTTGAAAGTCCCGTGAAGCTTGGTAGTCCAATGTTCGGTACTTGGTGACTTCCTTCAAGTGAAATCCAAAAGGTGTGCCTTCATCCGGTTGGGCGACTTGATCTTCAAGGCCCTTCATCCTAAAAGAGTAGAAAAGATGAGGAGTTAGAAAATGAGAAGAGAATAGTGATCTATGGCTTTAACTTAGTGGTCGTGTCCTACAACAACAGTGCTCGATACCATCTCTCAGAGCGACCCGACCAATGGATCAAGTCTCGTGTTCGGTGTCATCCTGGATCAAGAATGCCGACACCACACAAGATTTGAAGGATTTATAACAGAGTAGCAATCACACACTTATTACATCGCTTGTCCGAAGAGGACTTAGTACAATAAATATGGCTTAAGGCCATCTAATAACGATAACAATGGAAGACTTGGAAGATAAGTGAGTCCATCAACTCCAGCCGCATCACCGAGTATAGAACCACGACCTAAAACACCTTACTGTCGTTCTAAAAGTCTGCAACATGAAAAGTTGCAGCCCAAAACAGGTCAACACATGGAATATGCCGCAATGTAACACATAGAGAATAATGGATGATAAGCCTGTACTACATGCATATGTGGCTGGTGGTAAAGCTCTCTGATTACAGCTTTGCATAAAGCCGGTTTTTCCTCTACCGCAAAGGAATAAATTTGTTTAACTATCATGGTGGTTGTTAAACATTGAGAATGGTTGACAGCATCCTCAATCCCAATTAAAAGTACTCATTAAAAACCCAACAATATTAATTAGAGTAACATGTTGAGATTCACATGATATTCAAGTACCAGATACTCAAGATGTCCATAACCGGGGACACGGCTAATCATGATTAGTTTATACACTCTGCAGAGGTTTGCGCACTTTTCCCCACAAGACTCGATCGCCTCCGTTTGGTTTCTCGCACTACATGGTGTTTGAGAGGCGGATGACCGAGACATAGTCTTTCAGAAGCGTTTGCACCTTACGATGGGTAGACCGTACCACCTATAACCCCTACATCTGCTAGTCTACCACTATAAGAGTTCACACAACTTAATCAACTATGCCAGAGCCCATAATGGCTTGTGGCTGCACACGGAAGTTACTAGCATGAATGATCTTATGATCCCTTTGAGCCCGGGTGGCGGTCCAAGAAAAACAGTAAGTCTGATAGAAACCAGGTGCCTCAATCCACCCAGATGTGTGTTTAAGTTGCCACCTTAAATAAACCTTTAATTACAATCTCACATCTGTCATGGATATTCACTCACCCAATCCACGTCTACTAGCATAGCATGGCATAATAAGCAAACGTAGAAGTAACTCCCAAAGGTTTCATAAGTAAAACAGGTAATAGGTACTACCTCATCTACTTCCCATCCCACAATTTAATTAGATCCTAATCATGCAAGTGTTTGAGGATTGATCTAATGCATAAAACTGGGTATGCGAAAAAATATGATCAAGTGTTACTTGCCTTGCTGATGATCCGCGAAACCTAGAGATTCGAAATAACAAGTGGCGCACTCCGGGTGATCTATCGCAGACAAACAACAAGCATACAATAAGTACTCATCTAATGCACAGGTAAATCTCGAATAAAAGATCTAACCAGAAAGTTCAACTTAAGAACCCTGGTTGCAAAAAGAATCGAATCAAATAAAGCAACGAAAGTCAAACGACGAAAGAAAACAACTCGGTTCTAGCAAGTTGAAACTAAGTCAAATTTTACAGTAGCAAAACTTTGTTTAAGTTGATTAGTCGAACGGCGGTTTCAAACGAAACTCCAGCGCTTGAATCACCTGATTCCGATAAACGAGCGAGAAGATAGACTAGAAAGAAAATCGGATCTGAAATCGCTATCGAAAAATAGCGGAATAAATCCGATGAGAAAGAAAACGATTTAACGGTTGAACGAATGGACGTTCATTAACTGAGGCAAACCGGTGATCACGTTCGTTAAGACGAACGGTCCGCGAACGCCATAAACAAAACCGAAAGAAAACCGCGAGAAAACCGATCTAGGGTTTGGAAAGAAAACGAAATGAAAACCGATCTAGAAAACCGAACGGAAATCGAACGGAAATCAAACGATTCTGAAAAAACTGAACCGAGGAAAAGAAAAGGTGACACGGCGCGGGCTAGTACCTCGAAGAGGCGAGGGGCTCCGGCGGCGGCGGCGTAGGGCGGCGGCGGCGGTGAGGGGCGGCGGCGCTGGTGAGGGCGACGGCGGTGGTGTGGGCGGTGTGGAGAGGAGAGGAGAGGTGTGGGTTTTGATGTGTTAGAGGGGGGGTGCTTGGGTATTTATATTGGGGAGGGGAGGGTTTTTGCTTGGGATAGGGGACAAGAAATAGACTAGGATTAGGAAACAAAGAGGGAAAAGGTCTAGAAACAAATACGGAATAAACGGAAGTACTACAAGAGTCCTACTAGAATTAGGAAAAGAAGCGGCGGCTCCCTGTGCGGCGCGTGATGGCCTTGGCCTCCTGGCCGGCCGGTGGCTGGCGGCTTGGGCCTTTGGCCCAACGCAGCATGGTTTTTTTAAACGGTCTCACAGAGAAAAATAAATAAAAAAATCTAAACGAACTCCAAAATTAATAAAGTAAACTTTCCCCGACACCTAAAAATGAGTCGAACAAAATGAACTTTAACACGGTGCGAAAATGCAATTTTTTGAAAACAGGCATTTTTCCCTAAGGCAAATAAACTCCGAGAAAAATCCAAAATTTGATTTATTTATTAAATCTTATTTTTCCTAAATTTTGGAAAAGTCATATTATTCCCTCTCTTATTTTTGATATTGGAAAAATATTTGAAGATAAAATAAATAAATCCAATGATCCTCTTTTCATAGTTTTGAGAGAACTCAATACGAAAATTTCGAAATCTCCAACTCTCTCCGAGGGTCCTTGAGTTGCGTGAAATTTCTAGGATCAACAAAATGCAAGAAAATATGATATGCATGATGATCTAATGTATAACATTCCAAATTGAAAATTTGGGATGTTACAGACGTCTACGCAGTAGAGCCAGTCGCCCCAAAATTCAATTTGTGGTCATCATTCTCGATTACCTTCGATTGTCGAGATCACCCAACTAGTATCCACCACGGCGGTTCAGCCGCACTAGTCCTTGACCCAATTATTGACAGGTTTCACCTAACACGAGTCCTGATGGACGGTGGTAGCAGCCTCAACCTGCTATGTTAGGACACAGTGCGGAAGATGGGCATTAACCCCTCACGAATCAAACCAACAAAGACTACCTTTAAAGGAGTCATACCAGGCGTAGAAGCCCGCTGCACGGGCTCAATCACGCTAGAGGTGGTCTTCGGTTCTCCACACAACTTCCAAAGCGAAGAGTTAATCTTCGATATCGTCCCCTTCTGCAGCTGCTACCATGCACTGCTCGGACGAACCGCGTTTGCTAGATTCAATGCAGTGCCACACTATGCTTATCTCAAGATCAAGATGCCTGGTCCACGTGGCGTCATAACAGTCAATGGCAATACGGAACGCTCCCTCCGAACAGAGGAGCACACTGATGTCTACTACACAACCTTCTTCTTGTAGACATTGTTGGGCCTCCAAGTGCAAAGTTTTGTAGGACAGTAGCAAATTTCCCTCAAGTGGATGACCTAAGGTTTATCAATCCGTGGGAGGCATAGGATGAAGATGGTCTCTCTCAAGCAACCCTGCAACCAAATAACAAAGAGCCTCTTGTGTCCCCAACACACCCAATACAATGGTAAATTGTATGGTGCACTAGTTCGGCGAAGAGATGGTGATACAAGTGCAATATGGATGGTAGATAAAGGTTTTTGTAATCTGAAAATATAAAAACAGCAAGTAGCAAGCGATAAAAGTGAGCGTAAACGGTATTGCAATGCTAGGAAACAAGGCCTAAGGTTCATACTTTCACTAGTGCAAGTTCTCTCAACAATAATAACATAATTGGATCATATAACTATCCCTTAACATGCAACAAAGAGTCACTCCAAAGTCAATAATAGCGGAGAACAAACAAAGAGATTATTGTAGGGTATGAAACCACCTCAAAGTTATTCTTTCAGATCGATCTATTCAAGAGTCCGTAGTAAAATAACACAAGCTATTCTTTCCGTTCAATCTATCATAGAGTTCGTACTACAATAACACCTTAAGACACAAATCAACCAAAACCCTAATGTCACCTAGATACTCCAATGTCACCTCAAGTATCCGTGGGTATGATTACGATATGCATCACAAAATCTCAGATTCATCTATTCAACCAACACAAAGAAATTCAAAGAGTGCCCCAAAGTTTCTACCGGAGAGTCAGGACGAAAACGTGTGCCAACCCCTATGCATAGGTTCATGGGCGGAACGCGCAAGTTGATCACCAAAACATACATCAAGTGGATCACGTGATATCCCATTGTCACCACAGATAAGCACAGCAAGACATACATCAAGTGTTCTCAAATCCTTAAAGACTCAATCCGATAAGATAACTTCAAATGGAAAACTTGATCCATTACAAGAGAGTAGAGGGGGAGAAACATCATAAGATCCAACTATAATAGCAAAGCTCACGATACATCAAGATCGTATCACCTCAAGAACACGAGAGAGAGAGAGAGAGAGAGAGAGAGAGAGAGAGAGAGAGATCAAACACATAGCTACTAGTACATACCCTCAGCCCCGAGGGTGAACAACTCCCTCCTCGTCATGGAGAGTGCCGGGATGATGAAGATGGCCACTGGTGAGGGATCCCCCCTCCGGTAGGGTGCCGGAATAGGGTCCCGATTGGTTTTTGGTGGCTACAGAGGCTTGCGGCGGCGGAACTCCCGATCTATTCTGCTCCCCGAAGTTTTTAGGGTATATGGATATATGGGCAAAAGAAGTCGGTCAAGGAAGCCACGAGGGGCCCACGAGGGTGGAGGGCGCGCCCCCTGCCTCATTCCTTCCTCGTTGCTTCCCTTACATACACTCCAAGTCTTCTGGATTGCTTCCGTTCCAAAAATAACTCTCCCTAAGGTTTCATTCCGTTTGGACTCCGTTTGATATTCCTTTTCTGCGAAACACTGAAACAAGGAGAAAAACAGAAACTGGCACTGGGCTCTGGGTTAATAAGTTAGTCCCAAAAATAATATAAAAGTGCATAGTAAATCCCATTAAACATCCAAGATGGATAATATAATAGCATGAATACTTCATAAATTATAGATACGTTGGAGACGTATCAGCATCCCAAAGCTTAATTCCTGCTCGTCCGCTTAAATTTGATCAATGATAATTTCAATCACCTTTTATAGCATCATTATATGTCATAACACTAGCTCATATCATAAAAATTTGCATGAGCAAGTAAAAAACTATTCACATGTTAAAGTATAGATCATAAACTTTTTTGAAAACTAACAAACCATGTTATTAGTCATCAAACAATTACAATTCATCTTATTTTCAGGAAGAGTATATGTCAGAGCTTTGATTCCGCAAACTTCACATACTCAACTATCATTTAGTCTTCCATGATTGCTACCACTCAAAGCATATTTTTAGAACAAATAGTATTCATCAAACACAGAGAAAGATAGGGGCTTAATGTTTCACCTCCCAACCTTTTACCTCAAGGGTAATGTCAACCATAATAATTCATGCTCAAATATATTTGAATGGCCATATATGCTTAGATCTTTCCATCACATGATGCTTGCCAACTAAAGAGTAGGTTGGAATGAGAAGGAATACTATTGACTCTTGCATAAAACTAAAAGATAGGCCCTTCGCAGAGGGAAGTAGGGATTTGCAGAGGTGCCAGAGCTCGAAGCAAAAACAGAGATGAAAATAATTTTGAGAGGTATGCTTTCATTGTCAACATAATGAGCAAGAGTTCCCAATATCTTCCATACTAGATACATTATAGGCGGTTCCCACGCAGAAAGGTAAAGTTTTTACTCCCCCTCCACCAACATTCACACTCCACGGCTTGTCCGAAACAATGGGTGCCGTCCAACTATCAACATTCCTGGGGGAGTTTTGTTTAAATTATTTGCAAATTTGTTTTTCATCTTTTGATCATAGAACTGGGCATCCCAGTTACCAGCCATTTTCTCGTGAATGATGAGCGGAGTCCACTCATCGTGAGAATAACCCACCTAGCATGGAAGATACTGACAGCCCCTAGTCGCTACATGAGCGATTCGGGCATACAAAACAGATTATTATTTGAAGGTTTAGAGTTTGGCACATGCAAATTTACTTGGAACGCCAGGTAAATACCGCATATAGGTAGATATGGTGGACACTCATGGAAGAAAATTGGTTCAAGGAATTTGGATGCACAAGCAGTATTCCCGCTTAGTACAAATATTTTGGCTAGCAAAGGATTCTAAATAGCAAGCACCACATGTTAGAGGATCCATAACAATATAACTTCTATACAAATATACTCAAGCATAACTCATTATGTTGTCTTCCTTGTCCAACTTCAACTAATTTTCTCAGGTTTGAAAATAATTAATGGGGCTCACAATCATAGAATATGTCCAAGATAGTATATTTATATGTGAAATCTCTCTTCCTTCAATATTCTTTCATGAATTGTTCAAGTGATCAATACAATGTTTGCTAACCATCAATAAATTTACCACCTCTACTTATTATATGTGAAGGCATCACTCCCCATGGGAAAGCCATATGAAACATATATAATTTTAGATTTATGACATTCAAATCATTCAACCATTTACTCATAGGATATAAGTGAAGCACACGAGTAAATTACAAACTACTCCAAAAAGATATAAGTGAAGATCAATGAGTAGTTAAATAATTACGTAACTATGTGAAGACTCTCTCTCATTTAAGAATTTCAGATCTTGGTATTTTATTCAAACAGAAAGCAAAACAAAATAAAATGACATGCCGCTCCAAGCAAAACACATATCATGTGGTGAATAAAAATATAGCTCCAAGTAAAGTTACCGATGAACGAAGACGAAAGAGGGGATGCCTTCCGGGACATCCCCATGCTTAGAAGCTTGGTTTTCCTTGAATATTACCTTGGATACTACTCATAGATTCATCAAAATAAGCAAACAACACATAGAAAACAGAATCTGTCAAAAACAGAACAGTCTGTAGTAATCTATATCAAACGTATACTTCTGGAACTCCAAAATTCTAAAATAAATTTTTTGACCTGAGGAATTTGTCTAGTAATCATCTGCAAAAAGAATCAACTAAATATCACTCTCCAGTAAAAAGTTTTAGCTAATCTCGTGAGCGCTAAAGTTTCTATTTTTTTACAGCATGATCATAATGACTTCACCCAAGTCTTCCCAAAGGTTCTACTTGGCACAAACACTAATTAAAACACAAAACCACATCTAAGCAGAAGCTATATGTATTATTTATTTCTAAACAGAACCAAAAAGCAAGAAACTAAAATAAAATTGGGTTGCCTCCCAACAAGCGCTAACGTTTAACGCCCCTAGCTAGGCATGATGATTTCAATAATGCTCACATAAAAGATAAGAATTAAAACATAAAGAGAGCATCATGAAGAATATGACTAGCACATTTAAGTCTAACCCACTTCCTATGCATAGGGATTTTGTGAGCAAACAACTTATGGGAACAATAATCAACTAGCATAGGAAGGCAAAACAAGCATAACTTCAAAACTTTAAGCACATAGAGAGGAAACTTGATATTATTGCAATTCCTACAAGCATATGTTCCTCCCTCATAATAATTTTCAGTAGCATCATGAATGAATTCAACCATATAACCATCACATAAAGCATTCTTTTCATGATGTACAAGCATAGAAATTTTATTACTCTCCACATAAGCAAATTTATTCTCATGAATAGTGGTGGGAGCAACCTCAACAAAATAACTATCATGTGATTGAAAATTAGGATCAAGATGACAAGTTTCATGGTTATCATTATTCTTTATAGCATACATGTCATCACAATAATCATCATAGATAGGGGGCATGCTTTCATCATAGTAAATTTGCTCATCAAAACTTGGGGGACAAAAAATATCATCTTCATCAAACATAGCATCCCCAAGCTTGTGGCTTTGCATATAATTAGCATCATGGATATTCACAGAATTCATACTAAAGCCATTGCAATCATTCTCATCATTCGCATATTTTATGCCAAGCATTCTATGTAATTCTTCTTCTAGTACTTGAGCACAATTTTCCTTCCCATCATTTTCACGAAAGACATTAAAAAGATGAAGCATATGAGGCAACCTTAATTCCATTTTTTGTAATTTTCTTTTATAATATAAACTAGTGATAAAACAAGAAACTAAAAGATTCGATTGCAAGATCTAAAGATATACCTTCAAGCACTCACCTCCTCGGCAACGACGCCAGAGAAGAGCTTGATGTCTACTACACAACCTTCTTCTTGTAGACGATGTTGGGCCTCCAAGTGCAGAGGTTTGTAGGACAATAGCAAATTTCCCTCAAGTGGATGACCTAAGGTTTATCAATCCGTGGGAGGCGTAGGATGAAGATGGTCTCTCTCAAGCAACCCTGCAACCAAATAACAAAGATTCTCTTGTGTCCCCAACACACCCAATACAATGGTAAATTGTATAGGTGCACTAGTTCGGAGAAGAGATGGTGATACAAGTGCAATATGGATGGTAGATAAAGGTTTTTGTAATCTGAAAATATAAAAACAGCAAGATAGCACGATAAAAGTGAGCGTAAACGGTATTGCAATGCTAGGAAACAAGGCCTAGGGTTCATACTTTCACTAGTGCAAGTTCTCTCAACAATAATAACATAATTGGATCATTTAACTATCCCTCAACATGCAACAAAGTCACTCCAAAGTCACTAATAGCGGAGAACAAATGAAGAGATTATTGTAGGGCACGAAACCACCTCAAAGTTATTCTTTCAGATCGATCTATTCAAGAGTCCGTAGTAAAATAACATGAAGCTATTCTTTCCGTTCAATCTATCATAGAGTTCGTACTAGAATAACACCTTAAGACACAAATCAACCAAAACCCTAATGTCACCTAGATACTCCAATGTCACCTCAAGTATCCGTGGGTATGGTTATACGATATGCATCACACAATCTCAGATTCATCTATTCAACCAACCCAAAGAACTTCAAAGAGTGCCCCAAAATTTCTACCGGAGAGTCAGGACGAAAACGTGTGCCAACCCCTATGCATAGATTCATGGGTGGAACCCGCAAGTTGATCACCAAAACATACATCAAGTGGATCACGTGATATCCCATTGTCACCACAGATAAGCACGGCAAGACATACATCAAGTGTTCTCAAATCCTTAAAGACTCAATCCGATAAGATAACTTCAAAGGGAAAACTCAATCCATTACAAGAGTAGAGGGGGAGAAACATCATAAGATCTAACTTTAATAGCAAAGCTCACGATACATCAAGATCTTATCACCTCAAGAACACGAGAGAGAGAGAGAGACAGAGATCATACACATAGCTACTGGTACATACCCTCAGCCTCGAGGGTGAACTACTCCCTCCTCGTCATGGAGAGCGCCGGATGATGAAGATGGCCACCGGTGAGGGATCCCTCCCAAGTAGGTGCGAAACAGGTCCCGATTGGTTTTGGTGGCTACAGAGGCTTTCGGCAGCGGAACTCCCGATCTATTCTGCTCCCCGAAGTTTTTAGGGTATATGGATATATATATGTGAAAGAAGTCGGTCAAGGAAGCCACGAGGGGCCCACGAGGGTGGAGGGCGCGCCCCCTGCCTCGTGCCTTCCTCGTTGCTTCCCTTACGTACACTCCAAGTCTTCTGGATTGCTTCCATTCCAAAAATAACTCTCCGAAGGTTTCATTCCGCTTTGGACTCGCTTGATATTCCTTTTCTGCGGAACATCAAACAAGGAGAAAAACAGAAACTGGCACTGGGCTCTGGGTTAATAAGTTAGTCCCAAAAATAATATAAAAGTGCATAGTAAAGCCCATTAAACATCCAGATGGATAATATAATAGCATGAATACTTCATAAATTATAGATACGTTGGAGACGTATCACACGCCGCCGCCCTAGCAGCAGAGGTACAAAGCGGCCTTCTCAAGAAGCACCATGGTACGGCTGTCGAGCCCCTGGACATCATTAAGAGGTTCCAGTCTACACTTCAGCAGGACATCGTGGCTCGTCAAGAGCTCTATTAGCAATTCGGACTCCGTCCCAGTCACGATGAAGTAGTGGCATTCGCACCAAGCGTACATAATTACGCACTCAAAATCTCATGGACATTGATGGAGGCACAAGCTAACCCGGGATCTACAGTTCGGCTAGACCGATCATGGACACACATACTTTCACCTTTTTCTTTTTGTTTCAGGTTCCTTTTCTCACGGCCCTGATCACCAGTCCCTTTGAAGGATCGGCACACAAAGGAGGCAAGCAGTATAGGAGTGTAGGGTAACCTCTATACGTTCTTCTTGATGGTATCTCCACTTATTTCTCAGGACCCGCACGCTGCGCCCTCTTGATCCTGACATGTTAAATAGCCCGGATGCTTACTGCACTATTTTAAACAAGATACGCCTTGATGTATCCATCCAGTTATAATGAAAATGGTTTGCGACCCAGTTTCTGTGGTTTTCGCTTCTTACTTCATTATATTTCGATCGGCTTATCGGCTGCATCGGTACTCTTCTGTACGTTTCATATTCGCCAGGGGCTACTCATCACCCCACAATACGGCAGCAAAGTCCGAACACTTCTTACATATAAGTTCGGCACCCTGAATTTAGCATTATATGCATTGGCTCCGAATCATGTCTTTGGTCAATAGTTGGGTTGCCGCCTCGTGCTTGCTACCCTACGCTCCGCCTATCGCCAGGTAGTAAAGGGAGAATTACTGCGATTGTGCCCTGGCCTTGACCGGATGAGCACCTCAGTAGAGAAAGCCGAAAACTGACTGTCATGATACGGAGAGAGTCGGTCAGCTGTTCGAGGGTTACAAAATCGTTGGAGATTTTTTCCGCGTTATGCGAAGGATCAACACTTCCCGATTAGATGCTGACAAATACCGGCTTGGACCAGGGGCTGCGCACTTGCTTTATATAAAACTCCTATGGCTAAGTGAGGGCGTTTAAGCCGTATAGTCTGATTGCCTTGTTCGTTGCACTAAACAACTCCTTCAAAGGACCATATAATTGGATCAAGATTGTTTAGATTCCATCCCTAACACCTCCAGATTACCTACGCGAGGGCGTGTTTACGACGGTCGCCAACCCTCGACATACAAACAACACGGCCGCATTGTGAGGAAACAATTAAAGCATAACAAAATTACATTACAGGCTTTGTTTCCATAATACAAGGCAAGGGAAACATGAATACATTTATTCAAATACAATGTCCTGCGAACATTAAGCTGCCACAAGTCGAGACCCTTCTATGACATCCGCAAAATATCTCTCGGGTGTGCGGTGCTCCTTGCCCTCCGGCGGCCCGCTGACAACTTCAACGGCGTTCATCTTCGCCCACCACATCTTGCAATGAGCGAAGGCCATACAGGCACCTTCAATACAGGCAGAGCGCTTGACGACGTCCAGCCGCGGACAGGCTTCCACTAGCCGCCTCATGAGTTCGAAGTAGCTGCCGGGCATAGCTTCGGCTGGCCACAGCCGGATCATAAAATCCTTCATGGCTAGTTCGCCACCCTGCAGCAGCTCCACCACCGCTTCACCGATCGGTGAAGGACACGGATGCTCTGGCGTCGCGACATGCACCGAATAGCTTCTCCGTAGAACCCCCTCCTTCGGCTCGATAGAACTCTGCAGCGTCTGATATGCTGCATGGCAGATTCGCAAAAGCCCCTGGGGAACTCCGAACCCAGGTTTGTAAAAGGTACTGCTTCTCCGCATACCTGCTTTGCACCTTAAAAGCCTTACCCGCCTTGATCTTCTTGGCCTCCTAGATCTCCTAGAAAGCGGCCTGGGCCTCATTCCGTGCAGTCTCCATGCTCTGACGAGCCTCGGTGAGTTCGGCCCCTCGAGCCGACGCATCATGCTCCAAGGTCTCACATTTTCTCACTGCATCCTGAGCTCCTCGCTGATTTTTTGACCCGGCCTCGAGCTTCTTCCGGTGGCATGCTCACCGACAGCCTTCTCCTCGCCTCGCCTGTGGTTTCCTCGTGGCCTCGACCTTGGTCGCGCTCATGCACATGTTACGACACTACAATCAATACACAGCGCCTATACTTTCCAATACACAGCAAGTCGTTACTCACCTTGCTTCTCCCGAGCCGAACCTTAACTCGCTGAAGCTCGCTCTCGGTCCGCTCCACCTCTGCCTCGCTTCAAAGACTTCGCAAGATGCGAGGTTGCGCCAACAATGACGCCGCTTATACATACATATCACGTTAGTCTCCTACAATAAAAGATTGATCCTGTGTCGGTTCTTCTTGCCGAGCACCGGGCCAGGTCTTAGGGCTACCGACTACATGGGGTTTTTCTTTTCTATGTCACTTACCTCAAACCTGTCAACAAGTTGTCAGCGAGCTTCGCTCACCCACTCTTGGCGGACAGAACCTTCTCGATCACCGTGCCCATAAGGACATGGTGCTCGTCCATAACGGAGGCGCCTCGTAGCGCCTCCATCAGGTTATCCGGTGCCCCTGAATGGACAGGGGCCACCGGTGGATGCGGCGCACCCCCCCCCCCCTCCTTCAAAGGGGCTGTTGGCCCAACTCCGGAGCCATAGGGATCTTCAGAATCGTATTCGGCCGAGTGCCGAACTGGATGCGCCCCTCTTCGCCAGTCTCCATGGGGATCGGCTCCCCCATGTGTCCGGCAGTGGAGGCTTCGCCGCGTGGCGCCTCCCGGACAGCGTCATGGGCTCCTCCCCGGTTCGGAGCGGCCCTCCGGGACAACACTTCGGTGTCATCCCTGGCCCCGGGGGAATAAGCAGGCGGTGGCGACATGCTCGCCACCTTCGACGGAGCCAACGAACCTCCAGACGAGGATCGTTGGATTAGGTCGCGGGCCGGACTGCAATAATACAGTTAACTATGTCAAGATAATGGAGAGAAAGGGCCGGATGTGCGCACAAGCGGGCCATGTCACTTACGATGCGGCCTGGGGCTTAGTGCAGGGGCGTTGTTCCGGACTGCTATGAATGTCCCACGCGGTGTTGACCGCCGGGACGCCCTTCCCCTTCTTGGGCGTTTCCGCCTCTAGATGCGCCGAAACCGCCCTCTTCTTCTTCCTCTCCTCAGGGGGAGGGTTGTTTTCTTCCTCCTCCTCCTCTTCCTCGTCGTTGTCCTCAGGGTTAGAGGAATGAGCTTCGTCGTCTTTGAACGTCACGTCCGAAGTGCCCTTGCGACGGGGGCCACTCTTGGCCCCCTTTGCCTTCTTATTGGCCTTCTTCTCCGGTGCCTTATATGGCGCCGGCACCAGCATCTTCGCTAGACACAGGATGACCGGTTCTTCAGGCAACGGAGCCGGACACTGGATCCGCTTCACCCTCTCCACCCAGTCCTGAAAAAGCAACAATAAGAGCTCAGGCGTCATCCTTGAAAACAAATAAGTGGAGAATGCATGGAAAATGGCATACCTCGCTAGCGGGGTGTTTAGCGTCGTGTCCCCGATCTGAATCTGTGGCTGGCAGTTTCTCATTGCCCTTGAAGAGCAACTTCCGTGCACCTTCGTGTGTAGTCTCGAAGAGCCTCACCAGGGTCTGGTGCTTCTTCGGATTGAACTCCCACAGCGGGCGGCTTCGGCGCTGGCATGGAAGGATCCGGCGAACTAACATCACCTGGATCACATCAACAAGCTTGACGCTCTTGGTTACCATGCTCTGAACATGCGTCTGCAGCACTATCAGCTCATCAGGAGAACACCAGTCCGGACTCTTCTCGACCCAGGAGGTGAGTCGCATAGGAGCGCCGGAGCGGAATTCGGTAGCTGCGGCCTAGGTGGTGCCGCGTGGTTCTGTGATGTAGAACCACTGCTTCTGCCACACCTTTACCGTATCCACAGAAGTGCCTTTGGGCCAGGAGACGTTGGACAACTTACTCACCATTTCCCCTCCACACTTCGTGTGCTGGCCGTCCACCACCTTCGACTTCACGTTGAAGACTTTGAGCCACAGCCCGAAGTCGGGTTGGATGCGAGCAAGGCCTCACACACGATGATAAATGCCGAGATGTTGAGGAAGGAATTCGGGGACAGATCATGGAAATCTATCCCGTAATAATACATCAGCCCGTGGACGAAAGGGTGGAGTGGAAACCCTAGCCCGCGGAAGAAATGGGGGATGAATACTACCCTCTCGGTGGGCTTCGACGTGGGGACGACTTGTCCCTCGGCCGGCAGACGGTGGGCGATCTCCTTCGCCAAATATCCGGCCGCCCGAAGCTCAGTAATGTCCTCCTCCTTGACAGAGGAGACCATCCACTTGCCCTGACCACCAGATCCGGACATGGTTGCTTGAGTGGAAAGGAGATGAGAACTTGAGCGCTGGAGCTCGAGATTGGCAAGGAGGAGACAGAGAGAAAGAGAGCATGAGAAGAGGAAGAGGGAATCCTTATCCCCTTATAAAGGCAGCAAATATTAAACGCCTCCTCACCCGCCTTAAGGTTCTCCTATTCCCAAGGGCTGTATAAACGGCACGGTTGGGTTACCCATGCCTGCATTGATGAGAATCCCGCGATAAGGGGACACGATCTCTGCTTTGACAAGACATGCCAATGGCAACCGCGTCTCGAGGCGTGGGGCATCGAACACCATAACGGTTGGGAATTATAACCGGTCAGATGCAATGACATGTTACAAAAAACGTCGGAGGATGGAACTCGTGTAAAAATATATATATTCTCTCTGCGGTTGTGTACGGTGTGTGTTACAGGTCTGGATACAATCATTGATCCGAAGTCTATCCTGGAGATCGGAAAAAGGGGAACCCGCCTTGCAATGTCGAAGACAATCTGCGCGCCGGACTCCTCTTGTAACATTCATATTCATCAAGATCAATCAAGCAGGAAGTAGGGTATTACCTCCATAGAGAGGGCCCGAACCTGGGTAAACATCATGTCCCCCGTCTCCTGTTACCATCGATCCTAGACGCACAGTTCGGGACCCCCTACCCGAGATCCGCCGGTTTTGACACCGACATCGAGCCAGATTTAAAGTACTTTGAAGATATATTTAAATTAGGTTAAAGCCTAGTGAAATTGGAATCTGAAAATGTGAAAAAATTCAGAAATTATAAAGTAATTGCCAATTTGTCATGTGTTTTTTATATTTACAGCCCATTTCAAATTACTTTCAAGATTTGCAGCCGTCTTGAAAGATTTGCAGCCCATCAGGGCGTAGAAAACTAAGTAGGCCTGGATTGGGTATTCTTCAGAAAATATAAACTGGGCTCATTTTTAAAAAGAAAAAATAGCTGGGCTGGTCATGTGGTGAACGTAACATATTAGCCTGGGCTAGACGGGCCACAGCCCAGTTGAAACCCTGCTCCGTCTCAACAATAACAAAAAAAATACTGCTCGAGTAGCTACGTCCCAGGTGTCAGCCGATCTTGTGTCGTTCTCTTGTCTATTGACTATATACGCTGACAATGTCGTGGGTCCGAGATGTCAGGAAACCACTAGGAGGAAGCATTTTGTTTTTCTATACGCTGACAATGGAGTATATATAACAAAAAATGAGGAACTTCCTTGCGTACGGCCATGGACATGGTGGGCCCCTACTTGTTGGGGAACGTAGTATTTCAAAAAAATTCGTACGATCATGCAAGATCTATCTAGGAGATGCATAGCAATGAGCGGGGAGAGTGTGTCCACGTACCCTCGTAGACCGAAAGCGGAAGCGTTAAGTAACGCGGTTGATGTAGTCGTACGTCTTCGTGATCCAACCGATCAAGTACCGAACGCACGACACCTCCACGATCTGCACACGTTCAGCTCGGTGACGTCCCTCGAACTCTAGATCCAGCTGAGGCCGAGGGAGAGTTTCCTCAGCACGACGACATGGTGAAGGTGATGATGAAGTTACCGACGCAGGGCTTCGCCTAAGCACTACAACAATATGACCGAGGTGGAAATCTTTGGAGGGGAGCACCGCACACGGCTAAGAAATCAACTTGTGTGTCTATGGGGTGCCCCCTGGCCACGTATATAAAGGAGGGAGGGAAGAGGTGGCCGCCCTAGGAGGGTGCGCTAGGTGTGTGGGGAATCCTACTAGGACTCCCCAGTCCAAGTAGGATTCCCCTCCTCTTTCCTATTCCTAGTAGTAAAGGAGGGAAGGAGGAGGATGGGAGAAGGAAGGAGGGGGCGCCGCCCCCTCCTAGTCCAATTCGGACCAGCCCATGGGGGGGGGGCACGCGGCCACCCCTTGAGGCCCTTCTATCCTTTCCCGTATGGCCCATTAAGGCCCACTACTTCCCCGACGAATTCCCGTAACTCTCCGGTACTCCGAAAAATACCCGATTCACTCGGAACCTTTCCGATGTCTAAATATGGCCTTCCAATATATCAATATTTATGTCTCGACCATTTCGAGACTCCTCGTCATGTCTGTGATCTCATCCGGGACTCCGAACAACCTTCGGTAATCAAATCACATAAACTCATAATACAAATCAGCATCGAACATTAAGCGTGCGGACCCTACGGGTTCGAGAACTATGTAGACATGACCGAGACACATCTCTGGTCAATAACCAATAGCGGAACCTGGATGCTCATATTGGCTCCTACATATTCTACGAAGATCTTTATTGGTCAAACCGCATAACAACATACGTTGTTCCCTTTTTCATTGGTATGTTACTTGCCCGAGATTCGATCGTCGGTATCATCATACCTAGTTCAATCTCGTTACCGGAAAGTCTCTTTACTCGTTCTGTAATGCATCATCCCGCAACTAACTCATTAGTCACATTGCTTGCAAGGCTTATAGTGATCTGCATTACCGAGAGGGCCCAGAGATACCTCTCCGATACACAGAGTGACAAATCCTAATCTCGATCTATGCCAACCCAACAAACACCTTCGGAGACACCTATAGAGCATCTTTATAATCACCCGATTCACGCCAGGACGCTTGATAGCACACAAGGTGTTCCTCCGGTATTCGGGAGTTGCATAATCTCATAGTCAGAGGAACATGTATAAGTCATGAAGAAATCAATAGCAATAAAACTCAAGGATCATAATGCCAAGCTAACGGATAGGTCTTGTCCATCACATCATTCTCTAATGATGTGATCCCGTTCATCAAATGACAAGACATGTCTATGGTCAGGAAACATAACCATCTTTGATTAACAAGCTAGTCAAGTAGAGGCATACTAGGGACACTCTGCTTTGTCTATGTATTCACACATGTACTAAGTTTCCGGTTAATACAATTCTAGCATGAATAATAAACATTTATCATGATATAAGGAAATATAAATAACAACTTTATTATTGCCTCTAGGGCATATTTCCTTTAGTCTCCCACTTGCACTAGAGTCAATAATCTAGTTCACATCACCATGTGATTTAACAGTAATAATTCACATCACCATGTGATTAGTTCACATCATCGTGTGACTAATACCCAAAGGGTTTATTAGAGTCAATAATCTAGTTCACATCGCTCTGTGATTAACACCCAAAGAGTGATCACATTTTTCTTGTGAGATAAGTTCAGTCAACGGGTCTACCACTTTCAGAGTTGTATGTATTTTGTGATTTTTTTATGTCTACAATGCTCTGCACGGAGCTACTCTAGCTAATCACTCCCACTTTCAATATGTATCTAGATCGAGACTTAGAGTCATCCAGATCGGTGTCAAAGCTTGCATCGACGTAACTCTTTACGACAAACTCTTTGTCACCTCCATAACCGAGAAACATTTCCTTATTCCACTAAGGATATTTTTGACCGTTGTTCAGTGATCCACTCCTGGATCACTATTGTACCCTCTTGCCAAACTCATGGTGAGGTACACAATAGGTCTGGTACACAGTATAGCATACTTTTATAGAACCTATGGCTGAGGCATAGGGAATGACTTTCATTCCCTTTCTATTTTCTGCCGTGGTCGTGTTTTGAGTCTTACTCAACTTTACACCTTGCAATACAGGCAAGAACTCCTTCTTTGACTGTTCCATTTTGAACTACTTCAAAAATCTTGTCAAGGTATGTACTCATTGAAAAATCTTATCAAGCGTCTTGATCTATCTCTATAGATCTTGATTCCCAATATGTAAGCAGCTTCACCGAGGTCTTTCTTCGAAAAACTCCTTTCAAACACTCCTTTATGCTTTCCATAAAATTCTACATCATTTCCGATCAACAATATGTCATTCACATATACTTATCAGAAAGGCTGTAGATCTCCCACTCACTTTCTTGTAAATACAGGCTTCACCGCAGGTCTATCTAAAACTATATGCTTTGATCAATTTATCAATGCGTATATTCCAACTCCGAGATGCTTGCACCAGTCCATAGATGGATCGCTGGAGCTTGCACATTTTGTTAGCACTTTTAGGATTGACAAAACCTTCTGTTTGTATCATATACAAATCTTCTTTAAGAAATCCATTAAGGAATGTAGTTTTAACATCCATTTGCCAGATTTCATAAAATGTGGCAATTGCTAACATGATTCGGACAGACTTAAGATTCGCTACGAGTGAGAAAATCTTATCATGGTCAACACCTTGAATTTGTCAAAGACCCTTTTTGACAAGTCGAGCTTTGTAGATAGTAACACTACTATCAGCGTCCGTCTTCCTCTTGAAGATCCATTTATTTTCAATGGCTTGCTGATCATCGAGCAAGTCAACCAAAGTCCACACTTTGTTCTCATACATGGATCCCATCTCAGATTTCATGGCCTCAAACCATTTTGCGGAATCTGGGCTCATCATCGCTTCCTCATAGTTCATAGGTTCGTCATGGTCAAGTAACATGACCTCCAGAACAGGATTACCGTACCACTCTGGTGCGGATCTTACTCTGGTTGACCTACGAGGTTCGGTAGTAACTTGATCAGAAGTTTCATGATCATCGTCATTAACTTCTCACTAATTGGTGTAGGAATCACTGGAACTGATTTATGTGATGAACTACTTGCCAATAATGGAGCAGGTACAATTACCTCATCAAGTTCTACTTTCCTCCCACTCACTTCTTTTGAGAGAAACTCCTTCTCTAGAAAGGATCCACTCTTAGCAAAAAAGATCTTGCCTTCGGAACTGTGATAGAAGGTGTACCCAACAGTTTATTTTGGGTATCCTATGAAGACACATTTCTGCGATTTGGGTTCGAGCTTATCAGGTTGAAGCTTTTTCACATAAGCATCACAACCCCAAACTTTAAGAAACGACAACTTAGGTTTCTTGCCAAACCATAGTGCATATAGTGTCATCTCAACGGATTTAGATGGTGCCCTATTTAATGTGAATGCAGCCGTCTCTAAAGCATAACCCCAAAATGATAGTGGTAAATCGGTAAGAGACATCATAGATCACACCATATCTAATAAAGTACGGTTATGACGTTCGGACACACCATTACACTGTGGTGTTCCAGGTGGCGTGAGTTGCGAAACTATTCCACATTGTTCCATATGAAGACCAAACTCATAACTCAAATATTCACCTCCACGATCAGATCGTAGAAACCATATTTTCTTGTTACGATGATTTTCCACTTCACTCTGAAATTATTTGAACTTTTCAAATGTTTCAGACTTATGTTTCATCAAGCAGATATACCCATATCTTCTCAAATCATCTGTGAAGGTCAGGAAATAATGATACCCACCGCTCAAAGTGCAACTATCCCTAGGTGGTTTTGGTAATTCATAACAACATATAGCTCATTGAGCTAATGCTATTCCAAGACAAATATTTCAGGAAAGCTCAATGAATGGCATGGCATGGATGATGAAAGTTGATCCCTCAAAATATCAAGGACAAAGGATTGGCTCAAGCTCAAAAGCTCAAGACTCTACATTTTACGGAAGTCATTGGAAGAATTGTTGCTCATGAGATGTCACTCAAGGATAAGGAGGAACTTCACAACAAGTCAAGTGGTGCTTACAAAGCCTCATGTGAAGCCCCCACATCATCAAGTGATAAACAAACCTTCAATGAAGAATTGAGCTTAATGGTGAAGAACTTCAACAAATTCTACAAGAGTAGAAGCAAAGAAAGAAGCTCCAAGTCAAGGTCCTACAATGACAAAAGATCTTCTAGTCGAGAGCGAAATTGCTACAATTGTGGGAGACCCGGACACTATTCCAATGAGTGTACGACACCCTACAAAAGAAGAGAAGATTCTCCCAAGAGAAGAAGTAGAAGAGAAGAATCACCACCAAGAGAGAGAAGGAGTAGAGATGATCGTTATGAACGAAGACCCTCATGGAGAAGCAAGGATTCGGAAAGGAAGGACAAGTCATCAAAGAGCTACACAAAACGAAGACATCAAGCTCATGTTGGTGAATGGGTATCCGGCTCCGACTCCGACAATCACTCCGAGAGAACCTATCACTCCGACTCCGAATACACTCAAGATGAAGGTGTTGCCGGTTTAGCACTTGTGTCAACCAACTCCTACGACATATTTGAATCGCCAAATGAAGGAATTGGAAGATGCTTCATGGCCAAAGGTCCTAAGGTAACACACCCCGAGTATGTTGATTTTAATAGTGATGAAGGTGACTTGCTATGTGATGATGATTTACTTATTGACAACTCTAGTGATGAATACTATGATGAAACGTCAATTAATCATGCTAATCAAGATGAAACGAATGACAATGATAAGGAGAAGATTGAGCGTCTAACTAAAGAACTAAACACTCTTAAGTTAGCTCATGAAACTATCTTCGAAGATCATCGAGAACTTTTAAGGGCTCATGAGAAGTTACGCTTTGAAAAGCTCAATCTTGAGCAATAGCATGAGTTCCTAAAAGCGATCAATGATGATCTTCGTAAGAAAAGTTCTTCTTATATTGCCAAGCGTTTACTCTTATCTACTTACATGCCTCAAGTCAAGTCTAGCAACAAGAACAAGAAAGATTCTTCTTCTAGTAGTAACAATAACAATGCTAAATCCAATATTGTTGCTTCTAGTAGCTCTCTTGATTCCACTAATGATTCTCTTAGCCAAGTTACACTTGAGAAAGAAAACAGCTTATTGAAGGGAATTATAGAGAAAGGTGTATACAAGAGCCTTGCCGGGAGTAAGCAATTTGAGGAAATTGTACGCAAGCAAGGAAGGCACCGGAAGAATCAATGATTTGGGTTTGAACGAAAGTTCAATGCCAATGGAGTTGAGTGGGAAGAAGATCAATACCCCAAGACAAAGTTTGTTCCTCAACAAGAGAAGTATGATCCTACTTCCTTCAAGGGAACACAAGCACAAGATGATCTTCCACCACAAGACCACAAGAACAAGGGCAAGGACAAGCTTCAAGAGGAGATTGATGCATTTGAAGAAGCACCTAAGGCCCTGGTCAAGTGGGTTCCCAAGACTACGTCAAGTTCTACTTCATCAAGCACAACTACTACACCAAGGATTACCATCAAGATGATGTGGATCCCGAAGAAGAAGAACTAGAGAGTTCTTGAGGGTGACTCCGCCAACATTTTTTCACTCATATCATTATGGCAAGGACAAGTGCAATCAACTTCCATATCTTGCACTAGTTCAAGGAGTCACAAAACCCTCATGTTGGTAAGGCAAGGGACAAGGTAACCTAAAGTTTTCATGGACATCATTTTGTGTGTGCATCACTCTATGTCTATGGATATTATTGTTTGTTCCTTGTGGGACTAACCCATGTAGGTATTGAAAGTGCAACTCACTCCAAAGGATTGCTCCAAAAGATCTACATCAACATTGAGCATCCACATCTTCAACACCTATGAGGGAGTCCTGGATTAGGGGGTGTCCGGATAGCCGAACTATCACAGTTGGCTGGACTCCTGGACTATGAAGATACAAGATTGAAGACTTCGTCCCGTGTCCGGATGGGACTTTCCTTGGCGTGGAAGGCAAGCTTGGCGATACGGATATGTAGATCTCCTATCATTGTAACCGACTCTGTGTAACCCTAACCCTATCCGGTGTCTATATAAACCGGAGGGTTTTAGTCTGTAGGACGAACAACAATCATACCATAGGCTAGCTTATAGGGTTTAGCCTCCTTGATCTCGTAGTAGATCTACTCTTGTACTACCCATATCATCAATATTAATCAAGCAGGAGTAGGGTTTTACCTCCATCGAGAGGGCCCGAATCTGGGTAAAAACATTGTGTCCCTTGTCTCCTGTTACCATCCGCCGACGCACAGCTCGGGACCCCTACCGAGATCCGCCGGTTTTGACACCGACATTGGTGCTTTCATTGAGAGTTCCTCTGTGTCGTCATCCTTAGGCCCAATGGCTCCTTCGATCATCAACAACGACACGGTCTAGGGTGAGACTTTTCTCCCCGGACAGATCTTCAGATTCGGCGGCTTTGCATCGCGGGCAATTCACTTGGCCATCCGGAGCAGATCGAAAGCTACGCCCCTGGCCATCAGGTCAGATTTGGGAGTTTGAACTACACGGCCGACATCCGCGGAGACTTAATCTTCGACGGATTCGAGCCACAGCCAAGCGCGGCGCACTATCTCGATGGGCACTATCTAGCTCGCCGAAAAGCCTCGAGGTCGCACGATTCCGCCGCTCCGACCCTTAGCTCGGAGCCGACTCCGTCGATCAAGGACGAGTGGTTGGACACGGCCTCAGGGGCTACGATCTCTACGGTGATTGAGCCGAACTCCATCCCTGTCCTTTGCGAAGACCGTGACTCCAAGGTGCCGGACTCCGAACCCTCCGCGCCCCTGCCAATCGAATCCAATTGGGCGCCGGTTATGGAGTTCACTGCCACGGACATCTTTCAAAGACTCGCCTTTGGCAACATCCTGAATTCACTAAAGTCTCTCACTTTATCAGGAGAGCCCTGGCCGGACTATGGTCAGGAAGGTTGGGATGCGGACGACGAAGAAATTCAACGCCCACCCACCACCCACTTTGTAGCCACTGTCGACGATTTAACCGACATGCTCGACTTCTACTCCGAAGACATCGACGGTATGGGCGACGATGCCGGAGACGACCAAGAACCAGCGCCTACGGGGCACTGGAAGGCCACCTCGTCATACGACATATACATGGTGGACATCCCAAAAGATGGGAACGGCGATGGAACAGCGGAGGATGACCCCTCCAAGAAACAGCCCAAGCGCCGGCGTTAGCGGCGCCGCTCCAAATCCCGCCACAGCAAAAACGGTGATTCCGGCACGGGAGATAATAACACCCCAGACAGTGCCAAAGACAACCCCCTCCAACAGGATTCAGCACAGGAGGAGGGAGAAGCCAGCCCTCATGAGAGAGTGGCAGACAGGGAGGTGGATGACGATAATTATATGCCTCCCTCCGAAGATGAGGCAAGCCTCGACGACGACGAATTTGTCGTGCCTAAGGATCCCGCCGAACAGGAGCATTTCAAACGCAGGCTTATGGCCACGGCAAGCAGCAGCAGCTTAGAGCTGACCAAGACTTGCTAGCTGACAGATGGACTGAAGTCCATGCAGCCGAAGAGTACGAACTCGAACGCCCCTCCAAGAGATACCCAAAACACAGGCTGCTACCCCAATTAGAGGAGGAAGCACCCAAACCTACATCACCAGCGCATGATGCGGCCGACCGGCCACCCCGTGGCCGCGACAGAGAGGCCTCTAGGCCCTCCATTCAAGCCACACTCTGGCGTCGCTCGAAAAGTACCAAGGCACGGGGAAACGCGCCAGACCCGTGAGACATATTGGAGGACAAGGCAAGGCAAACAAGACCGATCTACGGATCACGTGGGCGCCCCACGACACGTGATGATAACCGTCACGCCGGATACAGCAATTCCGGCCGGGCCAAACACAGTAGACAAAGCTCATTTGAGCTGCGTCGTGATATAGCTCAATAAAGAGGCGCCGCACACCCACTATGTTTCACAGACAAAGTGATGGATCATCAAATCCCCTAGGGTTTCAAACCCATAAACATCGAATCATACGATGGCACAACAGATCCTGCGGTTTGGATCGAGGACTACCTCCTCCATATCCACATGGCCCACGGTGATGATCTACACGCCATCAAGTACCTCCCACTCAAGCTTAAAGGACCAGCTCGGCATTGGCTTAACAGCTTGCCAGCAGAATCAATTGGTTGTTGGGAGGACCTGGAAGCCGCATTACTTGATAACTTCCAGGGCACATATGTGCGACCACCGACGCCGATGACCTCAGCCACATAATTCAGCAGCCGTAAGAATCGGCCGGACAATTACGGACACGGTTCCTAACCAAGAAAAATCAAATCGTTGATCGTGCGGATGCAGAGGCCCTTGCAGCCTTCAAACATAACATCATGACGAGTGGCTTGCACGGCACCTAGGACAGACAAGCGAAATCCATGGCAGCCCTCACAACGCTCATGACCGGCTTTTGCGCGGAGAGGACAGTGGCTAGCTCGTAGTAACAACTTGACCAAAAACCCCGGTAGTTCGGATACCAAGGACAGCAATGGCGGTCGCGTCACAACAAGCACAAGCGCCGCATTAACGGCGATAATCTGAAGATACGGCGTCAATGCGGATTCAGAGGCTCTAAACCCGGTCGTGGAAGAAGCCGTTCAAAAGAAATACTCAGGGCCCGTCCAATCTGGACCGAATACTCGATCGCTCGTGCCAAATACATGGCACCCCCGAAAAATGAGCCAACCACACCAACAGGGATTGTTGGGTCTTCAAACAGGCAGGAAAGTTAAATGCCAAACTCAATGACAAGGGGCTGCATAGCGATGACGAGGAGGAGCCCCGGCCGCCGAACAATAGAGGACAGAAGGGTTTCCCCCCACAAGCGCGGACAGTGAACATGATATATGCAACCCACATACCCAAAAGGGAGCGGAAGCGTGCGCTAAGGGACGTATATGCGATGGAGCCAGTCGCCCCAAAGTTCAACCCATGGTCCTCCTGCCCGATCACCTTTGATTGAAGGGACCACCCCACTAGCATCCGCCACGGCGGATTCGCGCGCATTGGTTCTTGACCCAATCATTGACGGGTTTCACCTCACTAGAGTCCCGATGGATGGCGGTAGCAACTGAACCTGCTCTATCGATATCTGATGTGCAAAATGGGCATAGACCCTCAAGGATTAAACCCACAAGGACAACCTTTAAAGGCGTCATACCAGGTGTAGAGGCCAATTGTACAGCTCGCCACAATCGAAGTGGTCTTGGATCCCGGATAACTTCGAGCGAGGAGTTAATCTTGACATAGTCCCGTTCAAGATGGCTATCACGCCTTCTTGGGACAAACCGCATTGCAAAGTTCAATGCGGTGCCGCTTCACGCATACCTCAAGCTCAAGATGCTAGGACCTCGAGGAGTAATCACGGTCAATGGAAACACTGAACGCTCTCTCCGAACGGAGGAGCACACGGCAGCCCTCGCGGCGGAGGTGCAAAGCAGCCTCTCTCGGCAATTCTTGAGCCCGGCTATTAAACGTCTGGACACCATCAAGCGCGCCCGGAGTAATCTACATCAAGACCGCCTAGCACGATCCGAGCACGCGTAGCAATCCGGCCCCAACCCCAGCCTCGCGAAATTGTGAATCCAATACTACACGTACATAACTACGCCCTGGAGATACCATGGGCATAGGGGGAGGGGCACGACCACGGCACGCCCAGAATGCGGCTCAACTGCACCAGGGGCTCCCGATTGTGTCATTCTTTTTCTTTTTTCTTTTCTTTTACTTTTAGGACTTCGTTTTCCCCGAAGCCCTGTCCGGCACTATCATTGCCGAACTCACGATGCAATAGCCAGGGAAGCAGAAAGCTACGTCGAGTGTCCAGGTGGTCTCTACTACGAGCATTATACCTGTTTTACATACCATCCCGCAGCTTACCCCTGGAGGGGGACATGTTAAATAGTCCCATGCCTTGCTTATCGCACTATTTGTATCGTTCTGCTTTCATTGCAGTACCTTTTTGAATAAACAAACACAGCTCTTGCCTATTATTGCACTCCTTTCTTTATCTATATATATGTTCATTTATGATATGTTGCACCCGTACACTTTGGTACGGCCAATACACCAGGGGCTTAAGTACCCGAAAATATGGTGTGATAAGTCCTAACACTTTCACAAGTGCGGCACCCGAACTTATAGCATTATATGCATCGGCTCGAATCATGTCCTGGGTCAATAGTTGGGTTTGCGGCTCCCATGTTTTGGTACCTTACGTTCCGTTATATCGGCTAAGGTAGCGCTGGGAGAACCACTCGTGATTGTGCCTCGGTTGAGCTGGGTTGAGCACCTCGGTGGAAAGCTAAAACTGACCGTCATGATAGAGCGAGAGCCGATTCTTGTTCGAGAGGTTTTTGGGTCCCTAAAGACTTATGCCGCTTAGGCGAGGAGTCGGCATTGTCGGCCAAAGGCGTGGATAGCGCCCGAACTCGGTCTTCGAATACTAGGGGCTTCACGAAATTTAAAATTATAGAATTCTATGGCTAAGTGAGAGTGTTCAAGCACTATAAGTCCAGATTGCCTTGTTCGTTCGTTGGCGCCTCCTCGAAGAACCCAAGAATGGGAACAAGAGCGCTCAAGTTAATCCCGAACACCCCAAAGACTCGTGGCATGGGGCTGAAGCCAACGACTTGCCATCTCTCAAATTTGATAAACAGCCGCACAGAAGGTAATATTTTAAATTCACAAGCGTTGCTTAGCGCATATGAACAAGTTTTCAGCGTACAGGATAACAAATGCGAGTCTATTCAAAAATTGCATCTTTGGAGCATTCACCCGCAATAAGGCGGGCACCCTTCATGACGCCCTCATAGTACATTTCGGGCTTGCGATGCTCCTTGCCCTTCGGTGGCCCGTCCGTCACAAGCTTCTCAGCATCCAGCTTGCCCTAGTGCACTTTAGCATGGGCAAGGGCCCGACGGGCACCTTCAATGCAGAAGGAGCGCTTGATGACTTCAATCCATGGACAGGCGTCCACCAGCCGCCACACTAGCCCGAAGTAGCTCCCAGGCATGGCTTCCAATGGCCACAGCCGAATTATGAGGCCCTTCATGGCCTGTTCGGCGACCTTTTTGAGCTTGACCAGCTGCTTCAGTTGGTCGCTCAGGGGCACCGGATGTCCGGCCTCAGCATATTGAGACCAGAACACCTTTTCCGTCGAGCTCCCCTCCTTGGCGCGGTAGAATGCGGCAGCATCAGACACACTACGGGGAAGATCTGCGAATGCAACTGGAAAGCTCCGGATTCGGGTAAGTAATAGGTAATTCACTTTCACATGCTTGCTTTGCATAAAGAATGCCTTACCGCCACTATCTTCTTTAATGATTCAATTTCTTGGAGGCTTTTTGGGCTTGGCCTTAGCGGCTTTGGCACTCTCAAGAGCCGAGGCGAGCTCGGACTCTCGAGTCTTGAGTCACGCTCCAAACTCGTGTTTTTCCACGAGCACAGGAGCTCTTGCCGCACCTCCGCCACCCGCGCCTCCTGCTTCTCTCGCTCAGTGCGCTCATGACCGCTTTGCTTTCGCCATGGACACCGCTTCCTTCGGGTCGCCACCTCGTTCGTGGCCCCTACAATACCCACGTTAGGCCTATCATTTTTGCAACCAAATCCTTTCTATAAGGTATTTCTTTAATAAGGTATTACTTACCTTCCTTGTCCTCGAGCTGCTTCTTGGCAAGGCCAAGCTCGTTCTCGGACCGCTCGAGGCTCTGCTTCAATGCATTGACCTCCATGATCGGTCTGGCAGAGGTCGGCAATGCAGCCTGCATTCCCATATTGACATACTTATGTTAAACTCCTGCGTATATCTTTTAGATCCTAAGTCCGGCTTTTCTTTCCGAACACGAACTAAGCATCAGGGGCTCTTGTCTATGCGGTAATATTTTTACATATTCTAAACTTACCTCAAAGCCCATTAGAAGGCTGGTATAGGCTTCAGTCAGCCCGCTCTTGGCGGATGAACTTCTTGGATCACCACACTCATAACAATGCGGTGCTCCTCGTCGATGGAGCGCCGTTAAGCGCCTCCGGCAAGCTATCCGGTGCCTCCGGATGGGCGGAGGTCACCGGCGTCGCGATCTCGCCCTTCTTCTGAAGGGCCGCTCGCCGGACTTGGAACCACTGAAGGTTCGATGCAGTCCGGCCAGGGCGGACTTAGAGCCCTCTGGGGTCTCGCCCCTTGCACCCAGTCCGGGAGGTCGCCTTGCGGCGCCTCCAGACCACCTCCTCTGGCTGGGCCCCTTTGGGACTCCACCGCGGTGTCGTCGGCGACACGAGGAGAGGAGGCGGTCGAAAGTGAAGTGCTATTCACATCCGACGAATCCAGGAGCCGCTTGCGAAGCGGCGAGCTGCAAATCATGGGCGGGCTACATGGTCATATTCGGCGTTAGAAGACACTATCGACAAATAAAAGTCATGAACTATTCCGGTCCGGACACTTACGATCTCGCCGAGGCTTGGCCCTTGTTGGCCCTCCTCCTCGTCGTTCTCGGCGTTGGTGGAGAAGTCCGGAGGAAGGGTCCTTCCTTTCTTGGACCCTCCGGCCTCCCGGTCGGGCGGCCTTCCTTTCTTCTCTCCCCCCGAGGAGAGGCTTCCTTTCCTCCTCCTCTTCCTCGGGGAGGATTCCGCCTCAGTCGTCGAGCGATGAGTCCGACAAGACTGGCGCCGGGAGCTCCTTCGAGTTCCCGTGGCCTTCTTCTTGGCCTTCTTCTCTGGCACCACGTGAGGTGCCGGAGCCAGCAGACCCATCAATCGGGCGTCCGCTGGGTCTTCTAGCAAGGGGGCCGGACATTTAATCTGTCCGGACGTCTTCAGCCAGTCCTGTCAAAGGTTAGGGAGTTTCAGATCCCGCATAAACTCAAACTATGAGAAAAGAGTCCCATAAAGGGTAAAATAACTTACCTCGCTGGCTTGACACTGCGAGATGAATCCGCGATCTTGATGGCGGATGTAGAACCTCGGCGCCTTGAACAGCACCTTCCGGGCATCTTCGTACGTAGTGTCGAAGAGCCTTTTCAGAGTTGGGTGTTGTGCCGGATCGAACTCCCACAATTTGAAGGCCCGTTGTTGGCATGGGAGAATCCGGCGGATGAGCATCACCTGGATTACGTTGAGAAGCCTGAGATTCTTGTCCACCAAGTTTCGGACGTAGGTTTGGAGTCCGGACAGCTCATCCAAATCACCCCACGTCAGGCCCGTCTCTTTCCATGATGTGAGCCGTGTGGGAAGCGGATCGAATTCGGGGCCGCCGCCCATTGAGAGTCGCGGCTCGGTGATGTAGAACCACCCGATTGCCATCCTTTATGGTCTCCACAAAGGAGCCCTCGAGCCATAGGACTTTGGCCATCTTGCCAACCATGGCACCTCCGCACTCCGGCAGCGGCCGCCCACTACCTTGACTTGACATTGAAGGTCTTCACCATAAGCCAAAGTGGGGCTGGATGCAGAGGAAGGCCTCGCACACGACGATAAACGCCGAGATGTTGAGGATGAAGTTCGGGGCCAGATCGTGGAAATCCAGGCCGTAGTAGAACATGAGCCCCCAGACAAATGGGTGAAGTGGAAAACCTAGTCTACGGAGGAAGTGGGTGAGGAACACCACCCTCTCATGGGGCATGGGGGTGGGAATGAGCTGCCCCTCGTCGGGTAGCCGGTGTGCGATGTCGCTGGACAAGTATCCGGCCTTCCACAGCTTTTTGACTTGTCCCTCCATGACGGAGGAGACCATCCACTTGCCTCCCACTCCGGACATGGTGGAGAAGGTTGAGGAGGATGTGCGGACTTGGGCGCTGGAGCTCGAGTCTTGTGAAATGGATGAGCAAAGGAGGAAGAAGGCGTGGGTGAAAAGGTGGATCCTTATCCTTATATGGACTGAGATGAAGCTATCGTCCCCTACCAGCTGGTAAAACTCGCTTATCTCCCAAGCGTCGTAACCAATGGCGCGGTTGGGTTACCACGTCCGTATTGATGGGAATCCGGAATAAGGGGCACGATCTCGCTCACGATAAGACATGCCAAGGAAACCGCCTCGCTAAGCGCTACTGAGGTGGAACAGTAAAAATGATTCAGTATAAAGGCTGGCCGTGGTGTGATGTCACGCCCGCGGAATCGTCAGCGGATCTGTGCAAAAGTTATTCTCTCTATGGTAGTATGTGGAACTTGTTTTGCGAGCGGACACTATCCTTGTGTTCAAAATCTTCTATGAAGTATTCGGAGGAGGAACCCGCCTTGCAATGCAGAAGACAATATGCGTGTCGGACTCGTCGTCATTGAAGCCTGGTTAGAGGGCTCTTGAGGAGTCTGGATTAGGGGTGTCCGGATAGCGAACTATCACCGTTGGCGGACTCTGGACTATGAAGATACAAGATTAAAGACTTCATTCCGTGTCCGGATGGGACTTTCCTTGGCGTGGAAGGCAAGCTTGGCGTCTGGATATGTAGATCTCCTACCATTGTAACCGACTACGTGTAACCCTAACCTTATCCGGTGTCTATATAAACCGAAGGGTTTTAGTCCGTGGGGACGAACAACAATCATACCATAGGCTAGCTTCTAGGGTTTAGCCTCCTTGATCTCGTGGTAGATCTACTCTTGTACTACCCATATCATCAATATTAATCAAGCGGGGTAGGGTTTTACCTCCATCGAGAGGGCCGAACACAGGTAAAAACATCGTGTCCCTTGTCTCCTGTTACCATCCGCTAGACGCACAGTTCGGGACCCCCTACCTGAGATCCGCCGGTTTTGACACCGACAACCTACATGAAGTCATCATCGACAAAACCCAAGGTTAGTTTATCCCTCTAAGGGGGGATCTCACATCTAGGGGGAGCTTAACTCTAAGAATTGAGTCAAAGCAACTCTAATGATGTGAACACATAAATGCTTTATGTAAAAGAGGTAACCCCTCTTGAGCTTAAACGATGAGTATGACCTATGATCAAATGTTCTCATTTGACTCCTAAGTCAATATACTCATATATAGAAGACCTAGTCATCGCCAATTGTTTGACAGATGCTAGAATTGGTTGTGCATGCTTTGCTACATATTTCATTTGTCATTTTATTGTGTGAGCATGTTGGTTGCATAATTTACTCATTCGAGGACATCCACTTGTTGTTTTGATTGATTGGTTTCTTTCTCTTTGGCCAAGTGGATGGACAAGAATGCCTAAGAACCTTCTCTAGCTATCTATGCTTTTCTCGTCTCAAACTCTATTCATGCTACATCACAAAATTTGATCAAGTCGATTCGAACCACTCTGTGTGAGGAGCACTCGAGTCCCGATTCATCATAGACTTAAACTTCCAAAACTTCTTTGTGATTTTCGGTCGACCGATTCCTCCATTTCGGTCATACAGAGATCACTAAGTCGATCTAGGTTTTCAATCTCGGTGCAACCGATTTGAACTTCGGTCACACCGAGTTGTTGTAATCTGTTAACATTTATGCATCTCGGTGCCACCGAGTTGTTCAACTCGGTCACACTGACAGTGTCGGGCTATATATTCACACGGGCAAATTTTGGAAAACTTTCTCCGAAACTCCTCGCCCGCGCATATCTCGCTCTGCCTACTAGGTCTACGGATCATCGACTTCGTTGCCAGCCGCCTCCAGCCGCTGGACTCCGCCGCCGTCAACGGAATTCTTCTCTGTCGTTGCCGCCGTAGCGAGTTCACCGCCGAACTAGGGTATGAACTCGATCACAATGCTATCCTCGTCTGATTCTCAGCACATTGTGTTCGTAATGCATCTTGCCACGATTGAAACACCTCTATCCAGTCAAAACAATCCTTAGAATAGTTGTGATTCGAAAATTTAGGGTTAGGTTTCTGCCAAAACCATCTCGGACCCACCGAGTTGAAAAACTCGGTCCCACCGATTTGGCTAACGCCATTGCACTAGTAAGTCTCGGTCTGACCGAGAATTACAAATCGGTGTGACCGATTTTAGAGCTTTGTGAAACCCTAGCAGTCTCGGTGCCATCAAACTGTGACTCGGTCTGACCGAGTTCACTAGTTTAGGTTCCAAAACTGCTTCGGTATCACCGAGTTTAAAAATCGGTAGATCCGAAATGCTTTCTGTGGAAAACTAAAACTAAGTTTTTTGAATCATTCTTTTGCAAGAATCTCTGCATTTTGTGATGCTCATCCACTCTACCTCATCTATAACTATTCACGAGGTCAGCGATCGGTGTGTGCGGCATGTCGGACCAAAGTGACAGCCGAACAGTCGGAAGAGCAGATTCACATGAGTGAGGGCACTAGTCCCTCTAGCAGCTCGAGATGAGGGGCGCGAAGCACTCCCGATGGTTTGCCCAAGGCTGCCACAAGGACAAGGAAGAAGAAGACCTCGAATCGAGGATGAGGATTATGTGGCGATTGAGGATGAGGCCGATTCAAAGAATAAAGTGCTCAAGAAGAATGCAGCTCAACAAAGATTAAGCCGGGCATGAAGATCAAAAGGCTGCGGTAGACAACCAATGTCCAAAGCCGAGTCTCCACTCAAGCTTCTTTGGAATCCCAACCCAAAGAACCTGCTGCTGCTGAAGGAAAGAAAAGGAAGGAAAGGGTCAAGAAGACCATGGCGGAGTGATTGGGAAGCCTTCTATGATGGAGGAAGAAGAAGAAGAAGAAGAGGTTCTTGAACCAGCACCCAAGGCACATAAGCGATGGGTGATGCCATAAAGTCGAGGGCTGCAACTTCAAAGCCCAAAGCTGCCCCTAAGCCCAAGAGTGCACCAAAGAGGAATACGAGGAGTATACGGTATTTGAGAAGAACAAGGCCCCAATGCATGAAGTTGATCCTGAGGAATATGAAGAAGGGCAGGTCCTAAGGAAGCTCAAGCCAAAGATTCCAAACCACAATGATGCTCATCCTGTGGCTGAGAACATGAAGATCAGGAGAGATCAAGGGTTGAGACTATGGATAGAGATAGATCCATATGCCACCAGGAGAAGGACTGCCGTAGATTACAGGTTCCACACCAAGGAGCAGCAGGACTTCTATGAGACCATCTTATTGGATAATAAGCCCATAGTTTGTGATATGAGGTGGGTCGACTGGACCTACATTCAGGAGAATGCAGAACACTATTCTGGAGTGTATGACAGCTTTAGTGCTTGTGGAGTTGCAGATTTTGTCGGACAGAAGCTCACTAACTGGAATGACGAGCTCATTATGCAATTCTACTCCACAGCACATTTCTATCCAGATGGCAGGATAGTTTGGATGTCGAAGGAGCGAGATACCGATCAACCATAGAGGAATGGGAAAGTCGATCAATGCCCCCAAGGAAAGTGAAGATGACTTGGACATTTATGCCAAGAAGAAGATGGGTCACAACTCAATGTCACAGATGTACAAGGAGATCCCAGATGATGCACTTGAGACTTTCAAGTTTGGATCAGTTCATTTTCTTCTGTCATGGCTGCCTACGATCAACTGGATCCTAAGGCACACTCTGTTGCCCAAATCGGGACCACAACATGATCGGAGGGCATGCAATCAATTTGCTTCACATATTTGATGTGCCTCGAAATTCAAGGTCATGAGCCTCATAGTTGAAACTATCAAGAGGACAATGACACACGGAAGAGGAGCTGTGGATATGCCCCACAGATTCAGGAGTTGATTAACTCAAAGATGGGCACAGGGAAGTATCTGTTGGATAAGGAACACATGGTTCTCTATCCTGACTTTGAGGACAATCAAGTTGTCATGACTGAGAATGAACCATCATCAGTACAAGTCCAAGAGAAGAAGGAAAAGGCAAGGAAAGAGAGGCTACCAAGATGCCAACTCAAGCGAGAGGCATCGATTACTTTCGAAGAACCAAGCGAGGAGCAGCTTGGTTACTTGATAGCATCAACTCTGCGGATTGAGAAGGGTTGGCCACCTAACTCAAAACCGGAGAGCCTAGAAAGAATCATGGAACAAAATTCCATGATCATGATGCCAAAATGGCGAGATTCATCACCGTGGAGCAGCTACAGAGATGATATCACGCAGGAGAGGAAGGGCGAACAACGGTGATGCATTTGCGAGTGCCACGAGCTCGGAGATCAGCTGTAGAGCCAGATCACGAGTCACTTCATCGGCTCCGCTTCAGCTCCAACAAGAACCAGCTCCAAGACCAACTCCTTCAACTCCTTCCACATCTCCTGATGCCTTCGTCCTTGGAGTTCTATCTACACCACCACCAGAAGACCAAGCCTGAGAGACGATATAGTCCTATGCATTTTCTAGCAACTTTTTGGTAACTTGTTGCCAAAGGGGGAGAAAAATGTATAGATCATAGGCTTCGAGAGAGAGAGAGATTTGCTTTTGTTCTCTCTTGTCTTCTTGGTTGAACTTCGTTTGCTTTGATTGCTTGAGGTACTATGCTTTTACCTGTGAGACATTGATGATCATGTGTTTGATCATAAGCTACACTTATGCTTGTTATATGTTATTATCTTACTTATCCTTATATGATCATTCACTGTGCTTGGTGATGAGTGCATGTATTCAATCTTTATTAATTTGAGCGCTCCACCAAGATGTATGTGACATGGAAGAGTAACCCATGAGCCTAATTCCTTGTTCATTTGCAGTCCAAAGCAAATCTTAAAATATGCACAAATTTAGGGGGAGCTCTTGCTTATCACATACTTCTCGATGCGACGATGTTTTTCAATCTTATTATCATTTGTCGAAGCTTTGATCTATATGTTGTCATCAATTACCAAAAAGGGGGAGATTGAAAGTGCAACTATCCCTAGGTGGTTTTGGTAATTCATAACAACATATAGCTCATTGAGCTAATGCTATTCCAAGACAAATATTTCAGGAAAGCTCAATGAATGGCATGGCATGGATGATGAAAGTGGATCCCTCAAAATATCAAGGACAAAGGATTGGCTCAAGCTCAAAAGCTCAAGACTCTACATTTTAAATTTTAGTGATCCAAGATCACATTGAGTCTATAGGAAAAGCCAATACTATCAAGGAGGGATGAGGTGTTGCTTAATGAACCTCTTGCTTCATGTGCTTAGTGATATGCTCCAAAACCCTCCACTACTTTCTCACATCCACATATGACCTAAACCTAAAGTCAAACTCGGCCCTACCGATTCTTTCTATCCGGCGCCACCGAATTCATATGTCATAGCCACTGCCACAAACCTTAGGCAAATCGGTCTTATCGATAGGGATCTCGGTCTCACCGAGATGGGATTGTAGTCTCTCTGTTTCCCTTCGTAACTTTCGGTCTAACCGAAGTAAGCGATCAGTCCCACCGAGATTGCAATGTAAACTCTCTGTTTCCCTTTCGTAACTTTTCGGTCTCACCGAAAGAGCGAATCGGTCCCACCGAGTTTACCTGACCAACTCTCTGGTTAGCTAATTACCAAATTCGGTCTCACCGAGTTTGTATGTCAGTCTCACCGAGATTATGTTATGCCCTAACACTAACCATATCGGTCCTACCGAGTTGCATGTCAGTCCCACCAAAAACCCTAACGGTCACTAGGTTTACTAAATCGGTCCGACTGAGTTTTATGATTCGGTCCCACCGAGTTTGGTAAATTGTGTGTAATGGTTAGATTTTGTGTGGAGGCTATATATACCCCTCCACCTCCTCTTCATTCGTGGAGAGAGCCATCAAAACAAACCTACACTTCCAACTTACCAGTTATGAGAGAGAACCACCTACTCATGTGTTGAGGCCAAGATATTCCATTCCAACCATATGAATCTTGATCTCTAGCCTTCCCCAAGTTGCTTTCCACTCAAATCTTCTTACCACCAAATCCAAATCCTGTGAGAGAGAGTTGAGTGTTGGGGAGACTATCATTTGAAGCACAAGAGCAAGGAGTTCATCATCAACACACCATTTGTTACTTCTTGGAGAGTGGTGTCTCCTAGATTGGCTAGGTGTCACTTGGGAGCCTCCGACAAGATTGTGGAGTTGAACCAAGGAGTTTGTAAGGGCGAGGAGATCGCCTACTTCGTGAAGGTCTACCGCTAGTGAGGCAAGTCCTTCGTGGGCGATGGCCATGGTGGGATAGACAAGGTTGCTTCTTTGTGGACCCTTCGTGGGTGGAGCCCTCCGTGGACTCGCGCAACCATTACCCTTCGTGGGTTGAAGTCTCCATCAACATGGATGTACGATAGCACCACCTATCGGAACCACGACAAAAACATCCGTGTCTCCAATTGCATTTGAATCCTCCAAACCCTTCCCTTTACATTCTTGCAAGTTGCATGCTTTATTTTTCTGCTGCCTATATACTCTTTGCATGCTTGCTTGAATTGCATGAAGATTGCTTGACTTGCTTAAAGATAGTAAAATCTGCCAAAGTCTAAAATTGGGAAAAGGTTAAGTTTTTAATTGGTCAAGTAGTCTAATCACCCCCCCCCCTCTAGACATACTTCAAGGTCCTACAACCGCAAGCTTTAACACTCATCGGACCGCATACATCAGTATGTATTATTTCCAATAAATCAGTTGCTCGCTCCATTGTTCCGTAGAACGGAGTCTTTAGTCATCTTTCCCATGAGGCATGGTTCGCAAGCATCAAGTGATTCCAAAAGTCCATCAGCATGAAGTTTCTTCATGTGCTTTACACCAATATGACCTAAACGGCAGTGCCACATATAAGTTGCACTATCATTATTAACTTTGCATCTGTTTGCTTCAATATTATGAATATTTGTATCACTACGATCGAGATTCAATAAACCATTTATATTGAGTGTATGACCATATAAGGTTTTATTCATGTGAATCGAACAACAATTATTCTTTGACTTAAATGAATAACTGTATTGCACTAAACATGATCAAATCATATTTATGCTCAACGCAAACACCAAAGGTTCAACACTAATCCCGAAGGTAAAGGGAGTGTGCGATGGTGATCTTATCAACCTTGGAATCACTTCCAACTCACATCATCACCTCGCCCTTAACTAGTCTCTGTTTATTTTGCAAGTCCCGTTTCGAGTTACTACTCTTAGCAACTAAACCAGTATCAAATACGGAGGGGTTGCTATAAACACTAGTAAAGTACACATCAATAACATGTATATCAAATATACTTTTGTTCACTTTGCCGTCCTTCTTATCTGCCAAGTATTTAGGGCAGTTCCACTTCCAGTGACCATTTCCTTTGCAGTAGAAGCACTCAGTTCCAGGCTTGAGTCTAGCTTTGGGCTTCTTCATGGGAGCAGCAACTTGCTTGCTATTCTTCTTTGAAGTCCCTCTTTCTTTCCCTTTGCCCTTTTCTTGAAACTAGTGGTCTTGTTAACCATCAACACTTGATGCTAATTCTTGATTTCTACCTTCGCCGATTTCAGCATCGCGAAGAGCTTGGGAATTACTTCCGTCATCCCTTGCATATTATAGTTCATCACTAAGTTCTAGTAACTTGGTGATAGTGACTAGAGAACTTTATCAATTACTATCTTATCAGGAAGATTAACTCCCACTTGATTCAAGCAGTTGTAATACCCAGACAATCTGAGCACATGCTCACTTGTTGAGCTATTCTCCTCCATCTTGTAGGCAAAGTGCTGTCAGAGTTCTCATACCTCTCGACGGGCATGAGTATGAAATACCAATTTCAACTCTTAGAACATCTTATATGCTCCGTGGCATTCAAATGTTTTTTATGTCCCGGTTTTTAAGCCGTAAAGCATGGTGGACTAAACTATTAAGTAGTCATCATAACGAGCTTTGTCAAATGTTCATAACGTGTGCATCTGCTCCTGCAATAGGTCTGTCATCTAGCGGTGCATCAAGGACATAATTCTTCTGTGCAACAATGAGGATAATCCTCAGATCACGGACCAAGTCCGCATCATTGCTACTATCATCTTTCAACTTCTTTTCCTCTAGGAACATATCAAAAATAAACGGGAAGCTACATCGCAAGCTATTGATCTACAACATACATATGCAAATACTATCAGGACTAAGTTCATGATAAATTAAAGTTCAATTAATCATATTACTTAAGAACTCCCACTTAGATAGACATCCCTCTAATCATGTAAGTGATCATGTGATCCATATCAACTAAACCATGTCCGATCATCATGTGAGATGGAGTAGTTTTCAATGGTGAACATCACTATGTTGATCATATCTACTATATGATTCACGCTCGACCTTTCGGTCTCAGTGTTCCGAGGGCATATTTGCATATGCTAGGCTCGTCAAGTTTAACCCGAGTATTCTGCATGTGCAAAACTGGCTTGCACCCGTTGTATGTGAACATAGAGCTTATCACACCCGATCATCACGTGGTGTCTTGGCACGACGAACTGTAGCAACGGTGCATACTCAGGGAGAACACTTGTACCTTGAAATTTAGTGAAAGATCATCTTATAATGCTACCGCCGTACTAAGCAAAATAAGATGCATAAAGGATAAACATCACATGCAATCAATATAAGTGATATGATATGGCCATCGCCATCTTGTGCCTTTGATCTCCATCTCCAAAGCACCGTCATGATCACCATCGTCACCAGCTTGACACCTTGATCTCCATCGAAGCATCGTTGTCGTCTCGCCAACTATTACTTCTATGACTATCACTACCGCTTAGTGATAAAGTAAAGTAATTACATGGCGATTGCAATTCATACAATAAAAGCGACAACCATATGGCTCCTGCCAGTTGCCGATAACTGTTACAAAACATGATCATCTCATACAACAATTTATATATCATCACGTCTTGACCATATCACATCACAGCAAGCCCTGCAAAAACAAGTTAGACGTCCTCTACTTTATTTTTGCAAGTTTTACGTGGCTGCTATGGGCTTTAGCAAGAACCGTTCTTAACTACGCATCAAAACCACAACGATTTTTCGTCAAGTTTGTTGTTTTAACCTTCAACAAGGACCGGGCATAGTCACACTCGATTCAACTAAAGTTGGAGAAACAGACACCCACTAGCCACCTGTGTGCAAAGCACGGCGGTAGAACCAGTCTCATGAATGCGGTCATGTAATGACGGTCTAGGCCGCTTCATCCATCAATACCGCCGAATCAAAGTATGACATGCTGGTAAGCAGTATGACTATTATCGCGTACAACTCTTTGTGTTCTACTCGTGCATATAACATCTACGCATAGACCTCGCTCAGATGCCACAGTTGGGGAACGTAGTATTTCAAAAAACAATCCTACGATCACGCAAGATCTATCTAGGAGATGCATAGAAACGAGCGGGGAGAGTGTGTCCACGTACCCTCGTAGACCGAAAGCGGGAGCGTTCAGTAACACGGTTGATGTAGTCGAACGTCTTTGCGATGCAACCGATCAAGTACCAAACGCATGGCACCTCCGCTATCTGCACATGTTCAGCTCGGTGATGTCCCTCGAACTCTAGATCTAGCTGAGGCTGAGGGAGAGTTTTGTCAGCACGACGGCATGGTGACGGTGATGATGAAGTTACCGACACAGGGCTTCGCCTAATCACTACAACAATATGACCAAGGTGGAAATCTGTGGAGGGGGGCACCACACACGGCTAAGAAATCAATTTGTGTGTCTATGGGGTGCCCCCTGGCCACGTATATAAAGGAGGGAGGGAAGAGGTGGCAGGCCCTAGGAGGGCGCGCCAGGTGTGGGGAATCCTACTAGGACTCCCCAGTCCAAGTAGGATTCCCCTCCTCTTTCCTATTCCTAGTAGGAGAAGGAGGGAAGGAGGAGGAGGGGAGAAGGAAGGAGGGGGGTGCCGCCCCCTCCTAGTGCAATTCGGACCAGCCCATGGGGGGGCGGCTACCCCTTGAGGCCCTTCTCTCCTTTCCCGTATGGCCCATTAAGGCCCACTACTTCCCCGGCGAATTCCCGTAACTCTCCGCTACTCCAAAAAATACCCGAATCACTCGGAACCTTTCCGATGTCCAAATATAGCCTTCCAATATATCGATATTTATGTCTCGACCATTTCGAGACTCCTCGTCATGTTCGTGATCTCATTCGGGACTTCAAACAACCTTCGGTCATAAAATTACATAAACTCATAATACAAATCGTCATCGAACATTAAGCGTGCGGACCCTACGGGTTCGAGAACTATGTAGACATGACCAAGACACATCTCCGGTCAATAACCAATAGCTGAACTTGGATGCCCATATTGGCTCCAACATATTCTACGAAGATCTTCATCGGTCAAACCGCATAACAACATACGATGTTCCCTTTGTCATCAGTATGTTACTTTCCCGAGATTCGATCGTCGGTATCATCATACCTAGTTCAATCTCGTTATTGACAAGTCTCTTTACACGTTCCGTAATGCATCATCCCACAACTAACTCATTAGTAACATTGCTTGCAAGGCTTATAGTGATGTGCATTACCGAGAGGGCCCAGAGATACACAGAGTGACAAATCCTAATCTCGATCTATGCCAACCCAACAAACACCTTCAGAGACACCTATAGAGCATCTTTATAATCACCCAATTATGTTGCGATGTTTGATAGCACACAAGGTGTTCCTCCGGTATTCAGGAGTTGCATAATCTCATAGTTAGAGGAACATGTATAAATCATGAAGAAAGGAATAGCAATAAAACTCAACGATCATAATGCTAAGCTAACGGATGGGTCTTGTCCATTACATCATTGTCCAATGATGTGATCCTGTTCATCAAATGACAACACATGTCTATGGTCAGGAAAGATAACCATCTTTGATTAACGAGCTAGACAAGTAGAGGCATACTAGAGACACTCTGTTTTGTCTATGTATTCACACATGTACTAAGTTTCCGGTTAATACAATTCTTGCATGAATAAAAAACATTTATCATGATATAAGGAAATATAAATAACAACTTTATTATTGCCTCTAGGTCATATTTCCTTCACAACTGTCATCCTCTCCACGTACAGTCCTCTCCCGATTCCTCTTGTTTGTTGACCATGTTGACAACGCAAGAGTGCAGCGCCGCGGCGAGCGCACCAAAGCGCACGGAGGACAACAGCGAGGCCTCGGACGTCGGTGTTAACAATATAGGAAACGGTGGGGCGGCGATGCATGCACTGAGGCGCAGCCAACCGTGGGAGGCGGAAGTAGGCGTCCCCACCGGCTCTGGTTTGGTTTTGGCGGCTGGAGGAAGACAGGACTGTAGAAACACAACAGACTGTAAAAGCGACATGAGTACTTCACAACCTTAACTGAAACCAACAGGGGCACTTAACAACCATAGCTGAAAGCAGTATGAGTACTTATACAGGTTCAACCGTACAAAGCACGCCTCGAACAGTGCTACTTTGCCCACAGTTAACCAAGGGTGAGGCCACCAAGCCCTAGGACAAGGCTAGGCGCCACCCCACGCATCCACAACCTTCTGAAAGCGGCTTCATCTTGAAATGTGGTGAATAGACAAGATATTCGCTTTAGATCCATGGAAAAGCATGAACATAACCTTCTGTCCTATTCTCCAAGATGGACGGGCCTTCATTATTTGAGACCACCCATGAATAAGTATATTTTCACCTCCAAGGTGAATGGAGTAGGTCGACATAAACATCACCAAGCGCAAGTCTGACCCGACCATGGTCAAGCATCTATATAGGAAGAATAGAACTGGGCAGTTTCTGTTTCAAGAAGATCACAACTGTAAAATTGTGTATAAGCAAGAGTTTATGAACAACATATATAACAGAAAATAGCTCATACCATAAGTTTCTCAACATAGTTGGACCTCTTCAACGTGTGCAGCAGTGGCACACATATCCTGCGTGGCCTTCCACCAATGAAACGCCCCACAAGGACCTCAAGACGATCAATAAAGTGTAGGAACTTGTGGATGTTGTCCCAGTCAACTTCAGTGCCATCAGCAACAATCGAGGTCTTATAGAATAACAAATGAGTAGCCTGCTTAACTTTGAAATAACCTACATGTGCCACCAATTATAAGAAATATTAGTTAGAAGTAGCATCTTCGTGAGAGATTCGTTGCCACTTCTAAAGTTAAATTGTGATTAGTTGGACAGAATAGGTGGATTAAGAAGTAATCGAGGCAACAAGCAAGAACCAGATACAAAACTAACATGGATGAACAATTGGAACAACGTCGGGGTGGAAGATCACAGTGAAGATGAGACCAGGTTCTGCTATTTCCATCAACATTTGTGCGCCAACTTTCAGTCTGTAACACTTGAGAAAGTTTATCCAAGCTCGGCCATAAAAAGCAGCGATCTTCTTGGTTCATGAACCGAACTCGAAACTTATATCCATGGCTTGTCTTCAATGTGACCACTAAACTGGTGTATTCAGTTATGGCAAGGCCGACCATCTTGAGTACATGTGCTCTGGCAGAGCAAGGAATGCACTGCAGGAAAAATAATATGAGAACACAATGTATTCCCTATCCGAATCTATAAATAATTTCCTCCTTCACGCCAGTGTTGACCATGGTACTAGTACCTTTTATCCAAATATAGCAATCCAAATTTCCAAATTAGTTAACAACATGTTCGAAACACCCCACCCTCCCGGATAGAAAAGAGGATTCTAGCAACATATTGTGCGCATTTTAAAATCCTGTGATAGGATGAGAAGGAACAAGTCTGGCGTCTCGCCGAGGGCGCAGAAACCTGTAGGGTCCTCGCACTTTGGGCACTGCAAATGAAACACACTAGATTCAGTAGGAAGAAAAATGCATCAACGGTGGTGGCTTCCATCCTAGGATTACCCGCGACTAAGGGACTTGGATTTATCGGGGATGGATGAAGAATTCGTACCTGGTTCTCTAAGAGAAAACCCTATGCAATCACCGAGAGGGGGTTTTCTCTGAACAAGCAGACGAGGGAGAAGGGGATTCAGGCCCAGTGAAATATTGTTGCTTCGTCCGTCCAGCTTACTGTTAAAGCTAGAAAGGTGGGGGTTTTGTGATTTGACGCCTCATTGGGCATTCTTTGCGGCCTTCTGACCGGGTGAGTCTACCGTGCAGTTGTGCACTCTAATTTGGTGCATGGCACGTGGACCCCGTTGCCGGATGCCCCACATATCAGCGAAAGGAAGTAGAAAGGCAGGAGTAACTAGTTACACATAAATATATTTTTGACAAAGATATACTCCCTCTATAAAGAAATATAAAAATATTTTATATCACATCTTTATACATAATAAAAATCAAGGGGAATATACATAACATAATATGGAGGTTCAGGGCTCATAGCTCTGGACTTTGGGCCACAGGCCGATGGGCCTGCATGTTTGGGGGCCCATGTGTTCTACCTCAGCGCTTTCCATATTGCAAGCGATCGGTATGACGCTGGTTTTAGATGTTGTCGCAACGCGAAAACAGAAAATAGAATAAATCACGACATTTGTTAGAATGAAATTGAACAATAGTTCCTAACCAACAATCAGAGTTGCAATTCTATCAACGATATCCTACGTGATAAATAATATTGTCGTACTACTTATACACACATGACACTTGTTTCACCATGCGAGATTATTACATCAAAATCTCTCAGAGGATAGATTAGTTTGGTAGTTGCGTGCTGCTACTGAAGAATTTCAAAGTTGATTGGGACCAGCTCTCCTTGCCGAGAAAGTTTGATTTTGACATCATCCCCTACCGGAAGATTTGATTTAGATTTGAACCTTGACCATTGTCGGTGTCAAAACCGGCGGATCTCGGGTAGGGGGTCCCGAACTGTGCGTCTAGGCGGATGGTAACAGGAGACAAGGGACACGATGTTTTTACCCAGGTTCGGGCCCTCTCGATGGAGGTAAAACCCTACTCCTGCTTGATTAATATTGATGATATGGGTAGTAAAAGAGTAGATCTACCACGAGATCAGAGAGGCTAAACCCTAGAAGCTAGCCTATGGTATGATTGTTGTTCGTCCTACGGACTAAAACCCTCCGGTTTATATAGAGACCCGAGAGGGCTAGGGTTACACAGAGTCGATTACAATGGGAGGAGATCTACACATCCGTATCGCCAAGCTTGCCTTCCACGCCAAGGAAAGTCCCATCCGGACACGGGACGAAGTCTTCAATCTTGTATCTTCATAGTCCAGGAGTCCAGCCAAAGGTTATAGTCCGGCCATCCGGACACCCCTAATCGAGGACTCCCTCGGTAGCCTCGAACCGAGGCTTCAATGGCGACGAGTTGGTAGCAGATTGTCTTCGGCATTGCAAGGGGGGTTCCTCCTCCGAATAATTCATAGAAGATTTTGAACACAAGGATAGTGTCCGACTCTGCAAAATAAGTTCCACATACCACCGTAGAGAGAATAATATTTGCACAAATCCAATCTGCTGACGTATTCCGCAGTGTGACATCACACCTCGGCCAAGCCTTTATTCAAATCGTTTTTACTGTCCCACCTCAGCGCACTTAGCGAGGCGGTTTCCTTGGCACGTCTTGTTGAAGCAGAGATCGTGTCCCCTTATTCTGGGATTCTCATCAATACGGGCGTGGGTAACCCAATCGTGCCCGTTGGCACGTCTCCTCTATAGAAGGCGAGTCCCAAACGGTCACGGGGAAGGCTCTTGGTATTCAACCTCTTTATAAAGAGACCAAGGCTCTACCCCTTTCTTTCAATCTCAATCGAATCCGCCCCTCGCCTCGAGTTCCAACACCCGAAGCTCCAGATTCAGGCGCTTTAGACCTTCAATGATGTCCGGTGCCGACCTTCAAGGCCGGTGTATGCCTTCCTCCATTCCGGAAGAAGGCGTGCTAAAGCTAAGAGATGCCAGATACTTAACTGGTGAAATTTTGCATAGGCTTCCTGCTCAAGGGCAGGTTATTCCCACTCCCAAGCCTGGTGAGAGCGTGGTGTTCGCGTCTCACTTCCTTCGGGGGTTAGGCTTCCCGACGGACCCCTTCGTGAGGAGGCTCATGTTTTATTATGGGTTGGAATTTCACGACTTGGATCCGTAGTCCATCCTCCACATCTCATCGTTCATTGTCGTATGCGAAGCCTTCCTCCGCATTACTCCTCACTTCGGATTGTGGCTTAAGACCTTCAAAGTGGAGCGAAGATGATCAAGGGGTAGCAAGCGGAGTCTTGAGGGGCTGTTATAAGCAAGAATCTGATGCTCCATGGCCCGAGGGCTCTTTTCAAGAGGAGTTCAACTTATGGCAACGAGTGGTTTTATATCACAGCTCCCGGGGGCACCAAGTGGGTGGCGCCACCGCCTTTCGCCGGATCCTCCCCGGTGGCGTCATGGGTCAATAAAGGGCTCGTTGACTGGGGCCGTCCAGGGCGTGCCCTTGTTGCGAGGCCGCATTCAAGATCTCTGAAAGAGACATCAACCTGGCCGTAGTAGCGCGAGGTCATGTTGATTCGCCGCACTTTGCCACAAAACTTCGCCCCTCACTTTGTGGGAGTTTAATCCGGAGGGACCATGAGCTCTCCAACACTTTACGGCGCGGCCTTGCGTGGAGATGTTCTAAATTGTTATTCGGATCACAAGCAATGTGTCCGGACTCGACCGAGGGCGTGGTCCTGAGCTGCAATCGCCGGATACTCAAGTAAGTAGCCACATGCACTGACACGCTATCCGTATATTCATCATAAAATTGCCCTTAAAAGAGTTGTCCCTTAAGCAGGAGTGGATAAGCGAAAGCAAAGCTAATCAGGTGTCGGCCCCCTCCCCGAGACCACGCTGGATCCCGTGTTAACCAGGATCTTTGGAGGTTGCGCCTTTGGAAGAAGGCGAAGGGGGAACAAAGGAAGCTACCGTATCCCCGAAGGAAGCTGTCAGGAAAGGAGGAATCGAGAATCCCTCCATCCAGGGAAAGAAGAGGACGGCCTCTGAAGACCCGGAGACCATGGTCTCAAAGCGGGGGAAGAAATCTTCGTCAGAGGGTCCTGCGCCGGGAGGTTCCACGGCCGCACTGTGCCCTCAAGGGGATCAGCCCTCCTGCGAGCCGTAAGTAGAGAGGCGAGTTTTAAAATAAGAGACATCCCTATTCTATTCCTGAGAAAGATAACTGAATTTTTACCTTGTAGTTCGGATCCCAGCCCTTCTCGTGAGCTCATCTTGAGGATCTTAAATGCGGAGATGATGGAGAGCGCGCGCCTCCCCTGCCATACCGCCTTGCGGGCAGGCGACCACGAGGTGTAAATCACGGAGGTTTCTCCGAATCCGCAGGGCGGAAAGCGATCGTATGGCTCCCCAAAGCCCTCCGTGTCCGGCCTTCGAAAAAGGCCATCGGACGAGTCCGGCACCGTCCGGTGCATGGTCGGAGGAGCTGAAGGATCTGCTCGGGTGAGCGTCTATCTCAGAAGAACACCATGCATTGATGGGCACGGTGATTGAAAGGATTTCATCCGTGGAGATCGGGTTGCACGAGGCCGTCAGGAGTTTACTGACAGGTTTTGAGGTACGCGAAATGATGTACCTTTTGACAGTTCCGCATATAAAAGATGTGCCTTGTTTAGATAGTAGCCCCTGAGACTCGGTGCGTTGTCAAAAATGACAGCGCACCGAGGATCATAATCCCAGGTATAACATGTTGCTCTTCCTATGTAGGTGGTGAAGTGTCCGGTGGCTAGACGGACTGATGAATTTGGCGAGCTAAAGCGGCAACTTGACGTGGCGGATGCCGACATCGCGCTTGTCAACAAGCGGCTTGACGAGTCACAAGGTATGCAATTTCTCCGTGGACACCTGGTAAGGGGGCTTGATGCCCGTGCCTTACAACATGTATGCTTTATGCAGACGGTGCCGCTGCCATGGAGAACCTTCGGGCGGAACTCGCCCGAGCGAAGGAGCAGGCGAGAAAAAGTGATCGGCTGCCTTAAAGGCGGTTTGAAGAGCTGAAAGCGAACAGCCTGCTCATCTGCCAAGCAGGAAGGAAATGGCGAGATGGTTGTGAAGTTGAAGGATGCTGCCGACCGCTGCAAGCTTCTTGAAAAATAAGATCGGGCGAAACAAAAGGACCCGAGAAGGCCACTACCGAGGCCAAGGATGCTCGCTCTGCAATGAGAGCCATGAAGCGGGAGCTACATCGGTAGGAGATATCGCGGTGAAAGCCCTTTATCTGCGGATGAAGTTCGGGATCCTAAATATGCTCAGTTGGACCGGTTGTGGAGTCGGCGGATACTTATCTGGACTTGGCGGCAAGTGCTGCGGACGCGATCGAACACTTCCGAGATCAACAGGATCACGAAGTGGAAAAGCTTTTTGGTGCAATTCCACAATCCAGGCGCCCACTTCCATTAACCGAAGCGTTTGGCGAATGGGCGGAGCTGAATAGGTTATCCGGACTCACCATGAAGTATGTCGTGAGTCATCTGTGGCGGAAAGGCCCGAGCGAAGAGTTATTTTGGTTTGGTGCAGCGGTTCCTTGGCGGTGCCGCATATCAATGCAATGAAGAGATCGGCATGCATAGAGGTGCGCGGATGGCTCTTGCCCGTGTCAAGACATCTTTGGCGGAGATGAAGGCCTCGACATTGCATCCCAAGATTGGACGGGGCAGTACTGCGAGCACTATTTTCGTGAAGTTCTGCGGGCACTTTCGTTTAATAGAGCCGCAGATGCTCGAAGGATATCATGTTGAATAACATGTATTATTGTAAAACAATGTTTCGATGGAATATAAACGCTTTTTATACTTGTGCTGCAAGAATTAAAATACCTCATGTGCGGCCGTTAATGTATATGTGTATATAACTTTGAAAGATGGCGGTCTTGACTTCATCCCCACACATATAATGCGGGGTGTTCGAAGGCGCATTTTCACACTTGATCCAACGTCTTGGTCCTATAAAGGAGGTGATAGCGCGAGAGAACTAGGCAACGGACTATAATGCTTTATCACTTTCACTTAGCCACAGGAGTTTGACGATGGGGCTACTATATAGCCCCTAGGGGCACCACTTCGCCGGTTCGGCGCGTGTGTGCTGACCGAAACAGCCCTTCATTAATGCGGAGGAATCCTAAAGATTCCAGTGGGTCATCGAGTGGTTGACCAGTCTCACGCTATATCATGACAGTCAGTTTTCGGCTGTCTCTACTAAGGTGCTCGCCTGGCCGAACCGGGGCACAATCGCAGTAGTTCTCTGGTGCCGCCTTAGCCGATAGAGCGAAACGTAAGGCAGCAAAACATAGGAGCCGGGCAAACCCAACATTTGACCAAAGACATGACTCGGAGCTGATGCATATAAGGCCAAACTCGCGACGCCGAACACTCCATAAGGTATTCGGTCTTTATGAAAACGGGCTGAACAACGCCCTTAGTAATAAGCCCACGATGTCCGAGTGCAGCAAAATCTGGCGTGGCCAATGCCAAGGCGCCAGCCTCCACCTCGGTTATAGCAAGAAACCGGGGATGTGTATCAACAAGAGATAGTAAAAAAGGTTTACGAGGTCTTAATCTGAAAAGAATCCTTGGAGCGGGTCCCTCTGCACGTCTGCTTTGTGTCTCCGTTGTGCCGTATCACGGGCGGGTGTAGCATGGTGTTCATCTGTAAAAGAGAGGAACTTAGTTGAAAAAGATCGTGCGAAAATGTACGTTATATTAAATAAACAAAGTACAATTAAAAAATGAATAAAATTGAGCTTTATTGTCTCTTGTTGTACATGCGGAGCCCTTGAGCGGGGGTATCGGCTAGTAAGCCCTTGTATGTTTACGCCGGACTCGTCTAGCCATGTCCGGGGTCTGAACGACCTGTTTAGGTGCTTTGATTAGTGAAGCCGCTTTAGTGTGTGGCTGTTAAGGTAGCCGCACAATCTTTCGCGCTCGAGGAACACTCGATATTTCCCTTTAATGAGATGATGCCTCGTGGACCGGGCATTTTAAGTATAAGGGATTCATAATGCGGTATTGCGTTAAAGCGGTAAGCTTGGCGTCGATGGTGCTTGATAGCTACTTGTAAATAGGGCGATGTGGAAGGTTAGCTTTTCGCGGCGGAAGTTGTCGAGTGAGCCGAACATAACTTCTAGCATGAGAGAGCTCGTACAATGGGCATCTGGGCCTGGCGTTACCCCTTGAAAGGAAGTGTTGCTATGGCGAATTGTTGTTGGGTCTATCCCCATTTTACGGATTGTGTCCTGATATAGCAGGTTTAAATCACTGCCTCCGTCCATTAGGACTTGTGTAAAGTGGAGTCCGTCAATTATCGGATCTAATACCAAGGCAGTCCAGCCTGCAGTCCGGATACTTCTAGAGTAATCCTGATGGTTGAAGGTGATTGGTTTTAACAACCAGTGGCGGGACTCCTCTGGGATAGGCCGTATGGCGCGTATCTCTATGGGCGCCACTCTGTTCTCCCCTTTTGTCACGCGAAGTGAATTTACTGTTTTGACTTCTTGTGGGAAATTCTTTTGTTTTTCGGTGCTCTGCTTGTGGGGTTCGTCATCGTCCTCGCTTGGTGAGTTGAGCCCCTTGTGTTCGGCGTTGAGTTTGCCGGATTGCTTGAAGACCCAACAATCTCTGTGGGTATGGTGTGCAGGCTTCCCGGGAATACTGTGGATTTGACATATCTTGTCCAATATTTTGTTTAGGTTAGATAGCTCGTCCCTGTTATCCTTGAGGGGCAGCTTTTTACGATCTGTCGAGAGCTTTTGAATCCGGCGTTGATCGCCGTGCTCTTGGGCTGTTTCCCTTGGTCCGGCGCTGGTCCTTGCTGCGTCGCGGTTTCCCGTTTCCATCCCTAACTTCGAATGTACTTGGGTTGCTGGTACTGCATCTTGCCAACCAGCTATCTTCTCCTGCACAAAAGCGGGTCAATGCCGGGCTGGCCCTTTGAGCTTGAGGGGTAAGTATTTTATGGCGTGGAGGTCATCTCCTCTAGCCATGTGTATGTGGAGGATGTAATCCTCAATCCAGACTCAGTGCATTGTTCCGTCGTATGCCTCTATGTTTACGGGCTTGAATCCCACTAGAAATTCATGATCCAGCACCTCATCGGTGAAACATAGGGGGTGTGCGGCACCCCTATATCTGGGCATACCGTGATGTTCGGATATTTGATGTGTTGCATTGCTTATTAGAGCTTGCTTTCTTGGCCCATAGATAGATCTGGCTGGGCCATCTTTTTGATGCGAATCCTTGTGCGGATCGTGTGTCGGCTTGTGTGCGACGTCCTTTGCCGCACTGTGTTGGCCATGGGGTCGTTTGTCCGAACGGGTGGCTTCCTTATTTTTTGATTGCGGAGGCTCTAGGGCCTCATTGTCAAATTCCGGCAGTAATTTTCGCTTCGGATAGCTCTTTGTGTGGCAACTGTCGCCGTATTTGTCTGCGGTGTTGAGTACTTTGCTCCATCTAATTCTGAGTGCATCTTCCGCTGTTTTGAGCTTCCGCTTCTGCTTTTTCAGGCTACGGCGATGGCGATGCGAGCCTTTTGGAGGTTCTTCTGCTCCGACAACTTGTCCGGCGTGAGTCGTCCGGACCGTTGTCTTCAGCCGGGACGGGTTGTTTATCAAGTTGCCATGTTGGACGGTTGCTCGATGGCATGTTAAATCGTCCGCGGTTCGCCTGCTCTATGGCTGGGTGCAGATGGCTGCTTTCTCTGTCGAGGTGGGGTTTGGGCGGCGCTTACGGCCGCTTTGATTGCTTTTCGAGGAGCGATCCTCGTTCGTCCCTTGTTCCTTGTTGTCGTTTCCTTTAGGTGTATCCACCATGTATACATCGTGAGATGGGGTGGTTGTCCAGTGGCCTATAGGCACTGATTCCTGTTCGTCTCCTACATCGTCGTCCATACCGTCGATGTCTTCGGAGTCGAAGTCGAGCATGTTGGTTAAATCATCGATAGTGGCTACGAAGTGGGTGGTGGGTGGGCCTTGAATTTCTTCGTCGTCCGCATCCCAACCTTGCTGACCATAGTCCGGCCAGGGCTCTCCTGATAGAGAGAGAGACTTTAGTGAATTTAGAATGTCGCCAAAGAGCGAGTGCTTTGAAAGATGTCCGCGCGGTGAACTCCATGATCGGCGCCCAATCGGATTCGATTAGCGGTAGCGGAAGGTTGGTCCGGAGAGGAGTCCGGCACCTTGGAGTCACGAGCCGCAAAGGACAGTATGGTGTTCGGCTCGATCGCCGTAGAGATTGCAGCCCCGAGGCGGTGTCCAACCACCGTCCTCGATTGGCGCGATCGGCTCGAGCTAAGGGTCGGAGCGACACCGGTGCGACCTCGAGGACCTTTGTTTGGCGGCAGAGCTAGATCATGCCCATCGTGACAGTCAGCGCGCTTGGCGTGGCTCGAACCGTCGAAGATCAAGTCTCCGCGACGTCGGCCGTGTAGTTCAAACTTCAAATCGACACGATGGCCACGGGCGTAGCTTCCGATCTGCTCTAGATGGCCAGCGAATTGGCCCGCAGCAAAGCCGCGAATCTGAAGATCTGTCCGGGAAAAGTCTCTACTGGACCGCATTGTTGTTGATGATTGGAGGAGCCATCGGGCCTAAAGATGATGACAGGAGGAACTCTCAATGAAAGCACCAATGTCGGTGTCAAAACCGGCGGATCTCGGGTAGGGGTCCCGAGCTGTGCGTCTAGGTGGATGGTAACGAGGAGACAAGGGACACGATGTTTTACCCAGGTTGGGCCCTCTCGATGGAGGTAAAACCCTACTCCTACTTGATTAATATTGATGATATGGGTAGTACAAGAGTAGATCTACCACGAGATCGGAGAGGCTAAACCCTAGAAGCTAGCCTATGGTATGATTGTTGTTAGTCCTCTGGACTAAAACCCTCCGGTTTATATAGAGACCCGAGAGGGCTAGGGTTACAGTCGGTTACAATGGGAGGAGATCTACATATCCGTATCGCCAAGCTTGCCTTCCACGCCAAGGAAAGTCCCATCCGGACACGGGACGAAGTCTTCAATCTTGTATCTTCATAGTCCAGGAGTCCGGCCAAAGGTTATAGTCCGGCCATCCGGACACCCCCTAATCCAGGACTCCCTCAACCATCCTTTAGCATCAATCATCATGCGACCATCCTTTGTACTTGCGGTATATTGAGCAGGTTCATTCACACCAAGGCTGAACATGGTAAGAGAAACTTGGCCACGGTCGCCCGGATTGTTGAACGACTCGCTCGTTGCTCTAGGAATTCTCTGTTTGCAAACAAGAAGACATACACAAACAGTTAGATCAACACAGTGAATCGTGTGAAACAACATGGAAAGAAAAAAGAACGAACCACTTAGGCGGCCAATGCTTACCAAGAAGGTGGAGATGTCGGTTTTTGTAAGGACTTCGGTATATGCAGTGCGAATTGCAGCCTAGTCTGTTGCCGGTGCAACTGCTGGTTTCATTGCCGCTGCATGGGCCAGGGCAGATGCAAGTGCAAGTGTTGGAGCAGGTGACGGAGCCGTTGCTGGTGCCCGTGCCGGTGCGACTAGTAGTGCCACAGCTGCTGCCGGAGATGGTGCTCTTTGTGGAGCTGGTGCTAGTGTCGGAGCAGGTGCCGGTGTCGATGCCCGATCCTCCGGTAGATCAGCTTGATCCGCTGAAGCGGTCGGTGCACAATCCTCAGGTGGATCAGACTGAGCTGCAGCCGCTGTCAGTGCTAGAGCAAGTGCTGTTGGAGAAGGTGCCGGTGCTCGATCCGTTGCTGAAGGTGGTACCGATGTCCGAGACAGCAGCGATCGTGTCTTGTCTGCTATGATCAGGTTTCTAACTTGACTAGGCTCCGTGACCGTGATCCAGTCTTTTTCTTCATTTCTTTTAAATGCGAGAAGGACTAATTGTGGTGTCTTTGTTAAACCAAACTGCAGTTGCTTCAGATTGTACTAAGACAATAGACTGATCCAATTGTGCCGAGTAATATAAGTGATGGACAGTGCCTTCATTACTAACATGACATAAGAAGTGAAACCTGCACAAATAACTATCGTAGAGCAAACCAAATGGTTTATTCTGTGATGAATGTCACATGGCAAAACCTGCATCGTAAAATTGCAGCAAAAGTTAGAAAACATGACATTAAATCAATAAGATTTAGATAGTAAATCAATAAGATTTACTTGATGTGACACGAGTTAATCCTTACTAGGAAATCACTATGTTCAAGTTCTAAACAGAAGATTGATCGTCCAGCTACGCGTGGCATGCAGGGCCCCCGCTTACTCCCACAAGCAGGACAGTCCAAAGGTCGTGACAAATCATATGGACCGAACATCCATGGGACTAGAAATCCTGGTGGGTGCGATAAACCCTGCAATGCATACAAATATTGGAGTGTAACCATAATTGATAAACCATCCTCACAAAAAAGATGACCTGGATACTTCAAAATATACAGACTGAATTGAGTGGACAAACATTAATATAGACTGTTCTTAGGACTCACCACACACCAAAAGCGTCAGTACTAAACAATACAGGGTTCACACACACAAATCAAGTACTAAACAATAGTACTTACTACGACAAGCAAAGTTGCACTAACTAAACTCTGCAGACTATTTCTTGCCACCGACCTACGGGATGAACCCCGCATAACTGACTAGGCCATGGACTTCGTGAGAGATGTCTACCGTGAGGCGTGCGAGCAGACCGCTACGCCGGCTAGCAAGGGGCGTCTTGACGAGAACCTCCGTCTTGAGCTCACGGGGCGTGCGAGCAGACCGCCGTGCAGGCTCACCGGGAGGCGAGCCCTTTGACCAAGCTACGCAACCCACCTTCATCCTAACTGCCCCACTTTTAATGGCGCCAGTGTCGTAGTTTAAAATCAACCCCGCACTATCCACTATCGCTACAATCTTCTTCTTCCTCTCCGATTCTCCTATCGTCTACCTCCAACCAGCCTGACCTAACTGTACGCCATGCCGCATCACGATGGTCTGCCCTTAGTCTTCCAGTTTCCTGAGGAAGACACCCAGCCAGAGTCTCAAGAACATAAGGCGCTTTGGGACGATCTTGAACCGGCCTTGTGAGAAGATGTCGCGCCTGTCCCCGCTCCCATTCCGGCTCCCGTCGCCCCGACTGCACCAGCGCCCATCCCCATGGCATTGATGGGCTGGGAGCCGCACATTGTCGCCGAGCTAGATGCCACGGGGTTCCACGAGGTCCCCGCCGATTTTCACCCGCCCGTGCACCTGCCAGCGCTTGCGCCTGTGCGTGCACTAACGCGTGCGCCTGTGCTGGTGCCCGTGCACAGGAATGTTTCCGCCGCACCGTTGCTAGCGCCTGTCCCCGCGTGGGTGCCAGTGCCCCCCTCAGCAGCATGGATGGCCGTCGTCGACCACTTCCTTGCACCAACGCTAGTCGCCTCCTCCCGCCAGTTGACTCATTCCTGGAGACCGAAGTCCAGAACATTCTAGCATTCCTTGAAGCTAGGACTAACATCCAGGAGTACGCCAACAACGGCGCAAGACGTCGCCGCTGCCGTCGCCGTCGGTCAGAGGCCCGATGACACACATAGCATGACAGAGGAGCCGCTTCCCACCGCAAGACGGCCCCGCCGCCGCCACATAATCTAAATTTTCCATGAAAAACGTTCAGATTGCCATGCTTAAAATCCGAACGTTTATCATTTCCGTTTATTTTAGATCGATCGTCGTATGAATGTAAAGTCGGAGTCAAACTGAATGAAATCTATGGTTTGATCGATTGAATGTTCTGCTAGAGTCATATTAAATTAAATATAAAACGTCATCAAGCCACATGTATTCCTTCTCATCCAATGACCTAGACTACTTCAATATCGAGCGCTCAACACATTTAGCATGCAGTTAATTTCATGCCAAAAATAGTGCTAATAACATAATAACACACAAATAATATCCTACTTAATATCCGCATGCACTTAATATACTTCCAAATTAATGTGCCTTTATGCGTACACATTGACTAGTACTACTAGCACGTGAAACTGGTGCAGTAACTTGTGAACAGCGTCCGAGATATGGTCAGCAGCAACATCGCCATGAGTTCTTCGTGTTTGCCCGTGCGTCAAAACGTAGAAGGGGAGGAGAGAGAGAGAGAGCAGACATGGAACCCACCAGTAAGTGATGGCGAATAGTACATGCTAACGAGTCGGTCCCACTAATGTACTAAAAATAATATTACATGTTATCCATTAAATAGGTTGTGGTAATATAAAAACATTATATCAACAAAAGGGGGTACAACAAACATTGTTGTACTATGTTGCATATTGACGTGCGGCTTGAAGGCCCTGGTCGCATGTTCGATCCTCATCCTTTTTAATTTTTAATTTATATATGGGTCCAAATTTGTTTCATGACATGTGGGCCCCTCGACGTGTAGTTTGTAGCACTTTAATTTGTGGGTCAAAATTTGTTCCATTACAGGTGGACGATCCGCGTGTAGTTTTGTAGTTTATTTGCAATAATTAAAGAGAACAACCAAGTTTTTTGCAAAAATACCATGGTGCGACGTTGAAGGCGAGAAAGGATGTGCAAAAGAGCGATGACCGAGCTAGAGGGAAATCAATTGGGGGAGGTGCGGGGGTTGCAACGGTGTTTGGAGTAGTTGTGGGCCGAATGCTACGAAAATATAATCTAAACCCACCGGAATAAATGCCTTCACAAATTAATCCAAGGTTGGAGTCCCCTTCGCAATATAAATAGCTCCGGCTTTGTGAGGGATGGAGAGGTAGCTTCAATGTATGGAAGATAAGGCGTGAGCACACGAGGTCAATCGAGACATAGATAGATAGATAGACAAAGTTAGTGTGGTCCGAAATTCGTTGAAAATATATATATGCTCTGGAGAGATATTGTCCGATTGAGCTTTTGGGAAGGGTGAGGCTGTAAGTTAGAGCTTGAGAGATGATCCAGTCACAGACATGTATATATATTTTGTGCGTGGGAGGAAGCAAGGTCATTCGATTACATATATAAAGGGAGAGAGATTGAGCAAGTGTGGGTCGTCGTGCGACCGAAAGAGTGAGACCGGTTGGAGAGAGTGACCTAGATAGACAATGTGCGTGAGAGAGTATACAATATGAATATGTCGAATTGGGCTCAAACATGGAGATATATCATTTGTGTCCGAGAAAGAGCGAGGTCAATCGAGACATACAAAGAGAGAGAGAGAGAGAGAGAGAGAGAGAGAGAGAGAGAGAGAGAGAGAGAGAGAGAGAGAGACACACACACACACACACACACACACACAGAGAGAGAGAGAGAGATTGAGCGAGTGTTGCCCGCCATGAGGTCGAAAGAGTGGGGGCGGCTTGGATGGACTAACCTAGATAGACAATTCGCGTTAAAGAGTATAGAGTGTGTCGATCGAGGCCCGAATAGGGAGATATATCACTTGTGTGTGAAAGAAAGCAAGGTTAATCGACATTGAGATAAAGAGAGCGAGATTGAGAGAATGTGGCCCGCCGTGCGGAAGAATGAGTGAGACAATCTCGAGGGAGTGACCTAAATAGACAACGTGCGTGCGTGCGCATGAGAGGGGGGCTAGATAGGCAATGCATGTATCTAGCGCGAGAGGGTGGGAGGGAGAGAGAGAGAGAGAGAGCTCGACATGGGGTGCAATGGCGGGTGTGTGAGGTAGATAAATTTGGTAACAGAGTGGAAAAAGGGGGTTGTGTAGTTTAGAGAGTTAGAGGTCGAAACATGGAGAGAAAGAATGAATGTGTGTAGGAAACCGATAGCTTCCTAAGGTGCTCACTACAAAAAAAAGACACATCCGTGACATTTTGGGCCGAACAATTTTTTTTCTGTCATGCTTATGACACTTCTATGACGATAATTATGACAAAACCCGGTATCATCATAGATGTGGTGGGCTCCTACTTCTATGACAAAAAACACGACGAGAAAAATGGGCTTTTAAGTCACAGGCGGGCCGGAGACGCTTGTTGCATGACAATCTTTGGGCCTTCCATGATGGAAAAAATGTGGTAGAAGCGAGGGCGAGAAAAATATCGGGGAGTTCCCGGTTACGGTGGGTGGTCGGGGCCGAGCGATGCACGGAGGTTTGCGCGTTTCCCTCGTACACATACGCGCAAGGGTGCGACGCGTTGGACTCTAACTGAACCCGAGCAATTGCACTACAGGCTACGCGTTACTGAACTGAGCGATCGATCGATCTGGCTGTTAACTGAACCCAACCAAGAGATTCCTTCGCTACTACTGCTAACTGCAGCCGATCGAACCCTGCTGCCTCCTTCCCTTGATGAACAGTGAGCGTTGTTGGGTTTGGATGAACAGTTCCCGGTGGGGGGTTGGATGAATAGGACCCCGTGGTAGTAGAGGCCGTTGCTGCTGGATGAACAGGACCCCAATCAATCGAGCCGGTTGGGGGTGGATGAACAGGACCCCATGGAGGGCTGGATGAAAAGGACGAACCCGTGGAGGGCTGGTTGAGCGATGGCCGGTGGAGGCTGGATGAGCGATGGCCCGTGGAGGGTGGTTGAACAGGACCCCATGGAGAGGCTGGTTGAGCGATGGCGGTGGAGGAGTGGTGGAGGCTGGATGAACAGGAGCCCGTGGATGAACAGTGGCTGGTGGAGGTAGGAGGGGAGAGGCCATGGATGAACAGTCGCAGGTGGAGGCTGGAGGAGGTCGACGATGGATGAACATTAGCCCGTGGAGGCTGGAGGAGGTCGAGGGTGGAGATGAATAGTAGCTCGTGGAGTCCCGTTTTGCGGTACGCCACACCCCTCCCAATAACATGACCCCCGTTTCGACCATAGTGCTCCAACACAAGTCTGTTTCCTCCGTTTTGCGGTACGCCACACCCCTCCGGATCAACAGGACCCCGTTTCGACCGTAGGAGGTCCAAGAGAAGTCTGTTTCCTCTGTTTTGCGGTATGCCAGACCCCTCTGATGAACAGGATCCCGTTTCGACCGTGGCCGATCGAACACAAGGCCGTTTCCTCTGTTCTGCGGTACGCCAGGCCTCGTTTCGATCGGTTGTTCTGTCCAAGCCGGTTGGCTCCCGATGAACACGACGACGCAGTTCCTCCGTTCCGACCCAGCCATTTACATGAGCCCTGGCCGTACGTATGCGCGTGTAGGCGTTCGAGGCCGCGCCTGTATGTACGTACATGGCCGTACTTTTTGGGTGTGGCTGTATGTACGTGTATACGGTTTAGACGGGAAAGCCAGAACTGCTACGTGGGGGCCCTACTATGACATGTGCCGCTACTTACTCGACCATGGTTCATCATTGCAGAGCGACCGATCAACCAGTATGTACATACACGTTCGCGATAAGACAGACAACGGTACTTATGCTTCGACTGGGTGGGTCCCAGCTGTGAGGGAGGATAAGGACGCACTTCCTTGCGTGTGAAGATATAGTTGTTGGGTCCCAGCTGTCAGGGGGAATCATTTTTTGCCCATAATAAGGACGCACTTCCTTGCGTGCGAAGATGTAGCTGGTAGGTCCTAGCAGTCATTATTTTTCAGGATAAAAAGGATGCAGTTGCATGCGTGCGTCCATGGGCGTAGTGCGTCCTCACTGTCAGCCTCTCACGTACAGTCATCTTCCGATGACTCTCGTTTGTTGACCACTTTGACTACACCGTGCGGCGCACGCAAAGGCTGGTGGACGGCGGCGAGGCCCAGCATGGAACGACCGGAGATGGGGAAGGCGCGACGGTGGAGTCACGAGATGGAGAGGAGGGAAACTTGATCGGTTTGGGTCTTGGCGACCTTTGCTACCACGGGAGATAGGAGCAAGAATAGAGGTTGAAGAAGGAGCATGGCTGTTGGATTAACATCCAACGGTCTAGCTGCTAGAATCATTTGTTGATTAAGTTGACAAAGCCCTGCGTACACGTCCGCTTAGTAGGCCCACAAGTCAGCCACCAAATCTGCCGGGTCCTAGCTGTCATCGGGAGGAATAGTTTTTTTGGCATAACAAGGAGGCACTTCCTTCTGTGCGAAGATATAGCCGGTGGGTCCCAGCTGTCAGGGGAAGGAAACATGTTTTTCAGCTTAATAAGGAGGAACTTTCCTTGCATGTGACCATGGACCTCGTGGGTCCCAGCCGTCAGGCTCTCCATGTACAGTCCTCTTCCGATGACTCTCGTTTGTTGACCACGCCGCGCCGAGCGCAACGAGGCGGTGGACGACGGCAAGGCCCTAGACTAGAACGACCCGGAGATGGGGAAGACGCGGAAGTGGAGTCGCAGACGAAGAGGAGTGGGAAACTTGACTGGTTCGGGTGCAGGGTGGGCCTACACTAGGCAGAGAATAACAGGAGGTGCAGAGTGGAGGGATGTCCTGGCCGTCGGCGGGGCATCGTTTCACTGCGAGGCGTGCAAAACAGCACTGCTAGACGCTGGAGGCTGGAGCAGGCAGTCCCGGCAGCGCTGGGGAAGACGAGAGATTGAAGAAGAATGGCGGATGTTGGATGTAAATCCAACGCCTTGCTTAGGCTTCGACCTTTGTATTTTTATTTTTTGTGAAAGTGCTTAGGCTTCGACCTACTGACCCACATGTCAGCCAGTCCATTTGGTGGGTTGGGTGAAACAATGATGTAGCATCTATGCAGCCCGTTTATATATTATGGTAGAATTTAAAGCCCATTTGCATTTTTCTCGCAATCCGCGGACTTGCTGGGTTGGGTGAAAATATCATGTTGGGTTGGACGGAGAAACATAAACACATGATTGCACGTCTATTACTGCATTGGTTGGTCAAACCTTTGCAAGCTTATGTACGCAATCACTAGGAGTTAACTTGCCAAGTTATATATAAATAATTATTAATATTATTATTTTGTAAGAACTTTCAATTTCTGAAATAAAATATCGTTTAACTTGATGAGTTAATAGGGCGTGGGGTATTATTATTTTTTAGGCTAGACATGGGACAGTTGAGTTGGTTCTAGGGAAAAGTACTGGGAGAAAACTCAGTTTACATCGAAAAATAAAATGGGAGAAAATTCAGATATAGGATTAATGAAAACGAAAAATAAAGGAAGTGGGAAGGTCTATAAAATGGTTGGACGAACGACAGGTTTAACGGAATCTTATGTTGTTTCTATTATATATATATGTAATAAGATAAGATATAAATATAAATAAATATATATATATACTATTATATAAGGGAAAACATAGGTTCAGTTTTGCATTCTTATAGAAAAATAGAACTGAGCTGTGCGTCGTCTTGAAAAAACAAACATAACTTGGACTGCTGATGTTATAGACAAGCTAGGTTGGGAGGCCCAGAGGCCGCTTGATACCTGCTGATCTAAAAAACGTTGAAACATGTCATGGACTGCCCATGTTAAACAACAAAACCTAGGACATGGACCTGGTGGGCCCGGGACTTCAGCCTCTCGATGAACCGGTTCCTCTTGTTTTGCTGACCATGTTGGGAATGACGGACGGCGGCACCGCGGCGAAAGCACCAAGGCGGAGGATAACATCGAGACCTTGGACCGAACGAACCAGAGTGGGGGAAGACGCGGGCGGAGGGGAGTACGAGGGTTGACTTGTTCGGGTGCAGGGTGGGCCGGTGGAGCTGTCGTCGTCGGACAATGTGTGGGAGTAGAGGGATGGCCTGGCCAACGCCATAGGCTATGATGGCCGGCTGTATAGGAAGAGGACGAAAGATTGAACAAAATAAAGAAATACAAATGGATAGGTGGTTGGTCCCATATGTCTGTGTACGAGACCTGTTGGGTCCACCTGAGAAGTGGAATATGTTGGGAGGAAGGAGATTCAAAGCATGATAGCCGAGTGAACTAGTTACATACATAAGCAAATAGCCACTAAAAAAAGCAAATAGGTTAATGGGTTCTTAGAAGAAATATTTCAGACAAAACAGGTAATTATGACACATAGGCTAATGCATGACACACTCAGATGATAAATGTGCTTAAACGGATAAAGTACAACATCTAGACCTTCCTGGCACGCTTGATCATGACGCTGTGGCTGTCCGTGTACTCGTCGGTTACGGGAAGCACACACGCCCTCATGTCCAAGATCCGCCTGTACATGTCGTAGCATGCGTATGCGTCCTTGGCCATGTAGGTTATGTAGGCTAGATCCGGAGGTACCTCCCACGTGTTCAGGTCCTTGGTATCATTGTCTTCTTTCATGTTCACGTATAGGGGTCGATGATGGTCTCGGCAAGGTCAACCACAGAGTCCTTCTCCAGCCCGTTGCCGATGATCTTGTATTGCTTCTGGATATCGACAAGCTTGTTGCACCAGATGGACGAATCGTCGCGTTCTTCCTTCTCTCCACCGTAGCGAAGGTGCAGTTGGCGCTGCCGATGAAACAAGCAAATGCTCCAGGACCTCTGATGGCCCTACAGCAGTGGTAGACGAGAACCTCGTCTCGCACGCATACCTGGGCGACCGTGATCCGTTGGTCCCTGTCAGGAGATGAATGGATGGGCACAAGGTCTAGTCCTGCGACCTTGTGCTTTCTTGTCCTGTAGGTACTGCTTGAACTCGGCGAGGCAGAGCTTCCGAGCCCGGAGACACACCCGGAAGAACATGCACCCACGGCACATTCAAACGCCTCCATTAAGAAACCTATTCCGGCCACACGTCGGTTCACGAGCGGGTCTATATTGGTACTGCAATAACAAGTGTTAGTGGTTACTTTACTTAAATTTAATTAGCTCGGTGCATTGGCTCATTCTATTAGTGCCACAGGATCCACATGCACAGCAATTGGAATTATTATTCTCAGGACGCACACGATGAGCACATTTTCGCACTTCCACACAAATAATACTACCAAGTTTGAACTGTTTGCTATGGTTGCTGTCCTCTGCATCATCATGCCGTGTTTCCCAGCTTGCAAGATTCAGAACCAACAAATAAGATTCATATAATAAGTACAAAAAAGATGCCTACACATCTCATTGATTCCCAGCTTGCAAGATCCAAAACCAACAAATAAGATTCAAATAATAAGTACAACAAAGATGCCTACACATCTCATTCAATCCCAGCTTGCAAGATTCAGAACTAACAAATAAGATTCAAATAATAAGTACAACAAAGATGCCTACACATCTCATTGATTCCCTGCTTGCAAGATTCAGAACCAACCCATTAGAGCCTTTTGATAAAGTGAATATCGAGATTAAATCCATCTTGGCTAGCCGTGTCATACAACCCAAGAACTTGACGAATGCTCTTGACCATCACAACATCTGTAGTTGAGTATTCCTGTTTGCACAACACATATAAGAAAGAGCATGATTACTATAATTGTGGCACTGCATGAACTCAACCTGCAGCTCCACTCGACGATTCAATTCATGTGACTTTTTCTGCAGTTCACCTGAAATGAAGCAAAGATTGCATCATTCAGCTAGCAAGAAGTACTTGCACTCGTGAGCTGGCAGGTTCTTCTTTAGTAGTTGCACTAAAATTGAGGAACATTAAGGTTGGTTGTCCGGCTCATGTAAGGTGCAACTATAATTTGCTTATCCTTTTGTGCAGTTCCACTAAAATAAAGTGCCATTGTGGTGACAGTGACGGCTCATCTGCCAAAGGCTAATAAAATGTTGCACGAGATTACCGGCAGAATTTGACGGAGATTTTTGAAACTCCAATCACCATTTTGTGCAGTTCCACCAAAATTGAGAGATGTTGCCCAAGTGAAATTTTAGTTGAACTACACAAGACACTCATTCAAAAAAAAGTGTTTTGTGCAGTTCACCAAAAGGTCACAATAGCAACAAGGTGAAATGGATATCCTATCTGCATAAAAAGATAGAAAGAAAATAGTTGCTGGTCAATAACAAGATACAAATCATACACGAAATGAAAAGAAGCATCTTGATTATGTTCATGGCAATCATGCAAGGACAGTAGAAATTTTAAAACGTCAGGAATGCTTCATGTTACCGGAAGCATTACGATCAACAATGACATTCGTCAAATATGGGATTACTTTAATGCCGACATTGCTTGTTTACCAGATACAATAGATCAACAACAACCAAAGAATTGTTTTAAGGGCATGGGACCATGGGGACACCAGGACACTCAGTAGCTTAGAGAAGAAACTTATCATACTGGGGAAAACAGCAGGAGTACCATTTGTAACACAGTTTAATTGCATCATATCACTCGAGGCATTAGATTAACAATTACACTGGTTAGACATGACCTTAAGGTAACAGTGTGATCACTTCATTTTACATGCGCTCTTACATTAACAACAACAAAAAGTTGGTATAAGAACATGCGAAAGTGGACGCATCAGCACAATGTACCTACAAGGAGGCATAAAGTGGTGATGCCGAGTTTGTTCATACCTTGTGAGGGCAGCAAATCTAATCCTAGAGACCTTTTACTATGTGAGGGCAGCAAATCTAATCCTCGAGACCTTTTACTATGTGAGGGCAGCAAATCTAATCCTGGAGACCTTTTTACTATGTGAGGGAAGCAAATCTAATCCTGGAGACCTTTTACTATGTGAGGGCAGCAAATCTAATCCTTGAGACTTTTTACTATGTGAGGGCAGCAAATCTAATCCCGGACATACTCTATTGACTTGTCCACCAGCCGCCACTTTCTATCCTTTTTTCAACCAATAATAGATCTGTTCCTTATCCAGTTTGTACTGCGTTTTCCCATTATTTCCCTTTTCAACCAAGAGACCGGTTGGGTATCTGGTCTCTACTAATTTCCCCCTGTTATTTCTTATTTGAATCAAGTCCTAGATTCATGCTACGACTTTCCCCCTTTCTTCGTTGTTTGAACCAAGTCCTAGATTCAAATGCATGAAGCAGCTTTACCTCTAATAATACTAAAAATTTAGGTGGATTTGGAAGAGCCGATGGAAGTAGAAAAAGATGCACATGCAGACACGTGGGGAGCTGGGGTAGTAGAGCAAGGCCGCTTTCAAAGAACTTATACGAGGGTCGCGGGATGTCGGCGGCGACAGTCAGATTCTATGCACGATCTGGTGGGGAGGAAGAAGGGTCGAAGGACCTCCAGCTGCCAGGTCGGAGAGAGAACGGCACGGCTAGAGGATCGGGCCCCGCCGGCAGCTGTGGGTTTCCTCCCTCGCCGGTGATGACCGCGTGAACAATGCACCTTAGTCCTCTACACACATCGGCCGAAGGGATCCGGCCGGATCTGTGACCAACGGTGAGCAGAGAGAAAATGTCGCTACCGCTGTCTTGTTTAGATCTGGAGAGGATGAGAGAATGAAGAGAGCAACCCTAGTAAAGCAAGCGCTCAGGCCCCTGCATACATATATAGTGGAGTGATTATCTTTTTCTCTCCACAACAAGCATTTCAATTTGTGTAGGCATTAAAGAAAAGAAACTCTCTATTTAAGGTGACTAACTGTACTACTCCTACTTACTATTAGTAGTATTTTTCACTTATGCTCCCCGGTCCTCAGTTCATACAGGTGAATAAACATACAGTACTACTCCCTCCGTTCCTAAATGTAAGTCTTTTTAGAGATTTCATTGCGGACTACATTCGGATGTATATAGACACATTTTAGAGTGTAGATTCACTCATTTTGCTCTGTATGTAGTCCTTAGTGAGATCTCTAGAAAGACTTATATTTAGGAACAGAGGGAGTAGTATTTATATAGAACGAACAAGCTTGAACTATTTTCACGTAGTTAAAAGTTGAGGGCGGGGCTTTTCCCGGGCATTACGCTTAACAGTTTTCGCGTAGGCAGTTTGACAGAGAGGCGAGGAAGGTGAGGGAGTAGCGGATTCAACTTACTTACTGCTGGAAAGGTCGGGCTGTGCGATTTGACAGCGTGTTACTGCTGGGAAGACTTGTGATATGACTACTCACTATGGTCATGAATTACTGGCGCTACAATCGGGGTGATGCCCCCCTTCCGTTCCGCACTCTAATCTGGTGCATGACACTATACCCGAATGCTAGCTCTCCCATATGTCGGCAAAGTAATAGTACTACTACTCACGTCAGAGGAATGCGAACCACGGCAACCCAGTGAACCAGCAGTAGAAAACAATGTGGTGATATGGCCATAAAAAACAATGTGCTACGGTCCAGACAGTAGCATGTACATTACTACTCCTCTTTGGCCCTGTTTGGTTCCACGAGTTAGAGTTAGTTTGGGTTAGTTTGGATTCAACTAACCTAAAAATATCCAAACAAGAGGGTTAGTTTGGGTTAGATGCACCTAACCCACACAAAAAATCTAACCCATCCAAGAGGTGCTTATTTGGGTTAGTTCTTCTTGGGACCACTAAAATCACATTTTTCTCTCGCTCTCCGCGCAGCAGATCCCTCCCCACTTCCTCGAAGCTTCTCGTCCTCTCCCTCCCTCCCCCACGCACCGCCCATGAAGGCGCCTCTCCATATCCGCGCTCCCGTCCGCCGCCGGTAAGCATCCCCGCCCTATCCTCCCATTCCAACCCCCTCGTCTCCCCGGGGGCCCGTCCGCCCGCCGGTAAGCAGTCATGGCTCCTTGCGCGGCTCGTTGATACGTCTCCATCATATCTATAATTTTTTATTATTCCATGCCAATATTCTACAACTTTCATATACTTTTAGCAACTTTTTATATTATTTTTGGGACTAACATATTGATCCAGTGCCCAGTGCCAGTTCCTGTTTGTTGCATGTTTTATGTTTCACAGAAAACCCATATCGAACAGAGTCCAAACTGAATAAAAACGGACGGAGAATATTTTTGGAATATTTGTGATATTTGGGAAGAAGAATCAATGCGAGATTTGCCCAAAGGGACGAGGCAGGGGCGCGCCTGAGGCGGCGCCCTGACCTCGTGGGCACCCGTAAAGCGCTTCTTTGCTCTTATTTGGCCGCAAGAAAGCTAATTTTCGGAAAATAATTGTGGTGAAGATTTCAATCAAATCGGAGTTACGGATCTCCGGTTATAAAAGAAATGTTGAAAGGGCAGAATCCAGAGCGCAGAAACAGAGAGACAGATACAATCTCGGAGGGGCTCTCGCCCCTCCCATGCCATGGAGACCAAGGACCAGAGGGGAAACCCTTCTCGCATCTAGGGAGAAGGTCAAGGAAGAAGAAGAAGAAGGGGGGGCTCTCCTCTTCGGTGGCGCTGAACAGCCGTCGGAGCCATCATCGTCACCGCAATCTTCACCAACAACTTCACCGCCGTCATCACCAACTCTTCCCCCTTCTATGCAGTGGTGTAACCCCTCTTTTACCTGATCTAATCTCTACTTAAACATGGTGCTCAATGCTATATATTATTTCCCAATGATGCATGGCTATCCTATGATGTTTGAGTAGATCTGTTTTGTCCTATGGGTTAATTGATGATTGTGATTGGTTTGAGTTGCATGTTTTATTAACGGTGCTGTCCTATGGTGCTCTCCGTGTCGTGCAAGCGTGAGGGATCCCCGCTGTAGGGTTTGCAATATGTTCATGATTTGCTTATGGTGGGTGGCGTGAGTGACAGAAGCACATACCCGAGTAAGTAGGTTGTTTGCGTATGGGAGTAAAGAGGACTTGATGCCTTATAATGCTATGGTTGGGATTTACCTTAATGATCTTTAGTAGTTGCGGATTGTAAGTGCATCTAGTGCCCCTTAGTGATTTTGGTGTATTGAAGACTTATAGGTTAAGTAACTAATGCGTTTGTGAGTGTACACAGGTCTATAAGTCTATGAGGAGTTTGATATTTACAGAGAAAGTCGACCCCTAAAAATGAAGCTCTTCAACTGAAGACTTTGATATTCGAAGACTTTACAAGACTTTGAAAGTGAAGAAATTGGTGTGATCTTGAAGACTTGGTATTCATTTGAGGAACATGAAGCGTGAAGACTTTTGTTTTCGTAGTTTCATTTCTCTTTCTTGAGTCATAGGAAACACCGTCTTCGTTAAAGGGGTCGAGGAAATACTAAGGAAAAATTTCCATGTGATGCTCAACTCAAAATCCTACACCTACCAATCCCTTGAGTGAAGCCTTTGGAAATCTCATACAGCTTCAGTCAATTTCTTCAAAGGTGAGACGAAGTTCTTCCGTCACGAGGAATTTGTTCTCGACCGAGGAGTTAGGAATTCCAAGCCAGGATTGATTGCCTACAGTGAGGATCATGATAGCCCCGAGGAATTTGATATTCAAATTTCCGACCGATTCTTGTCTTCTTGGCGCCACCGTCCCAAAATATCTTATCCACCTAACGGTCATATCATTGAAGGGCATTTATGTCTTATCATGTCGGGCTGCTCCTAGGCTATAAATAGCCGCCCCTACAACCACTAGCTGGTTGGCTGCTCCGAGAGAACTTGACACTTGTCAATTGAGAGCAACCCATCCTCCGAGGACTTTGAGAGAAAATCATCGAGTGAGGAAAACCAAAACCAAACCCCTACAACCCAAAGTGATTGAGCATCATCAAGAAATTGATCTGCGTGGATCCGACGCTTGTTACCTTTGAAGGTCTGTGCTTCTTCCAGACGGTTAGGCGTCATGGTCTAGAGCATCCAAGAGGAATTGTGGATCGCCGAGTGACCAAGTCTGTGAAGGTTTGGAAGTCGCTGAAGACTTACCACGAGTGATTGGACGAGGTCTGTGTGACCTTAGTTCAAGGAGAATACGGTGAGGACTTGGTGTCTGAGCTGCGTGCTCGATGATCGGGTGTCCGGACTGTGTGTCCTCGAGTTTAAATACTCGGCCGCTCCAACCAGACGTATAACCGAGACAATAGCTTGGAACTGGTCTACCAAATCATTGTCTTCACCAACCTAATCGGTTCTATTTCCTCAACCCTTTCATTTCCTCATTCTTTGTGTTGAGTGTTTGTTCATATCTGTGTTTGAAGACTTTGATGAAGACTTTCTCAATTTCCTCGGTTCAATTTCTTCAGTCTGTTTGTCTTCATCTTGTGTTATCCTGTGATTACGCTTTCTGTACTCTGTGATTGTCTTCATTTCATCATGATGACTATGCGTGTATTCTGTTATGCTTACTTACGAGTACTTATTCCATTGACGTAGTTCTTCGCTAAGGAATTTCCTCACCGCAAATTCCTCAGTGAAGAATTCATAAAAATCGCCTATTCACCCCCCCTCTAGTCGATATAACGCACTTTCACGGATGCTTGCTAGAGTTCCAATCATAAGTGCATATAATCCAAGAAGAGAAAGTATGTTAGCTTATGCCTCTCCATCATATAAAATTGCATTACCGGTCTAGTTATCGATTACCTAGGGACAAATAACTTTCTCATGAAAAAAAGCTCTCTAATAAAACTAATTTAGTTGTGTCTTTATCTAAACAGCCGCTACTTTTTATTTACGCGCTCTTTATTATCTTGCAAACCTATCCAAAAACACCTACAAAGTACTTCTAGTTCCATACTTGTTTCCGGTAAAGTGAACGTCAAGTGTGCATACAGTTGTATCGGTGGTTGATAGAACTTGAGGGAATATTTGTTCTACCTTTAGCTCCTCGTTGGGTTCGACAGTCCTACTTATTGAAAGAGGCTACAATTGATGCCCTATACTTGTGGGTTATCAATCGTCCCCGTCAGCCTCGGCTAGCGCGACTCCTTGCGCAGAGACAGCGGATTCGGTCGGTGGGCTGTGCGAGGGGCCAGCGCGGCTCCTTGCCGGGCGCTTCCCCGTCTGCCTGGGCCAGGGCTCATTCCGCAAAATCTGGCAGGTAATAGGGTCCAAAGTAGCCAAATGATTGAGAAAGAGCATTTATTGTCAATCTAACCCTGCCATCCAACCACCTTTTTGGTTAGAGTTAGTTCAGGGTTGGTTCAGGGTTAGAATCTAACTCTAACCTCGAACTGAGTTAGAGTATCCAAATAGAGCCTTTGTTTGGATCCCTGAGTTAGAGCTAGTTTGGGTTGAAATAGCCTCAAAGTATCCAAACATGAGGGGTTAGTTTGAGCTAGTTTGCTCTAACCCAGCTAAAAAAACTAGCCCGGTGGAGAGGTTATAATTGGGTTAGTTCTCCTCGGGCCCACTAAAAGAGAACTAAAAAAAATCTCCCCTGCCCGCACCAGATCGCTCCCTCCGCCCCCCCTTGCATGACTCCTCTCTGTTCCCCATCGGGCCGCCCACCCAAGCGCCGCTCACCCTCTCTTTCCTCCGGCCGCCCTCTCCCTCCGGCCTCAAGCGCCCTCCTCCGGCCACCCTCTCCCTCCGGCATCCGAAGCTCGCCCCGCTCCCCCTTCACCGATCATTTTTCTCCCTCTGTCGTGCGCGGCGACGACACATCTACCAGGAGGTCGCGAGAGGGGTGAGTTTGTTCGTTCCTTCTCTGTCTCACAGCCATATCATTGATCTTGCTCTCTCTAGCCCTAATTCTGATTTGGAAAAGTAGATCTTGATTAAACTTGGTATAGTTTTGTGGTGCACGCATGGAATTGTTTGATGCTGCTTGAGGAGGTAATAAATCTTTCTAGAGGCCCAAAGATTCAGTTCACCTTTCTAGGTATTTCAGTTTCAGGCTTGCATTATTTCTAGAGGCCCAAAGATTCAGTTCACCTTTCTAGGTATTTCAGCTTCAGGCTTGCATTATTTCTAGAGGCCCAAAGATTCGGTTAGCAGTCGTCGACAAGCGGCCCTTCTACCCATGCCGGTGTCGACCTCAACTGACAAGTGCCGGCGTCGGAGGGGTTCCTGGGGCTTGGGCTCTACAGAGCCTTCCTCCAGAGCGACGATGACGAGCTCCTCCCTGGGTGCTTGAGGGGCTTTGGGCTCCCTCCCTATCGTGGATGACTTCCGTGATGAGTTAGCTCATGCTTTGTTTCATGGAGTGTTTTTTTGTGAAGCTTGATTGAAGACTTGTATGTTTAAGTGGGATATCTCGTTTGTATGGACAAAGTAAAATTTATCACATTTTGCATGCTTGATTTGTAAATATGGTTCGCTTATGTCAATTGTGAGCGGGAGGAGGCCACACAAGAGCCGGGCACACCAAATCCAGGAGGAAATAGGGTCCAAGTAGTCAAATGATTGAGAAAGAGCATTTATTGTCAATGTGACCCTGCCATCCATACACCTCTTTGGTTAGAGTTAGTTCAGGGTTAGAATCTAACTCTAACCTCTAACCGAGTTAGATTTCTCTTCGTCTCGGTTCATCGCTATCATACTTTCCCCATTCCTGTGTTTTCAGTATCCTGCGAATCAAAGAGGCCCTTAGACTGGTTTAGGTCTGGTCGTTTTTTATAAACGTGTTATGTCCAAAATTTAATGAACGTGCTCCGGTTTCTACAAAAATAATCCGGTTTCATGTAGTAATTCATTCATTTATTTATTCTTCTGCGGGGGTTTTGCATGTAATTCATGAGGTCTGAAATGTAAACTACCCCGGCATATGCTCCGAGCCATGCATGCACTACGACCCAGATGCTCTATGTCCCACATGTCGGCGAAAGGGAGCACGTGGAAATAGCCTAGGAGTACATATAGAAGGATAAATGCGTGAAAAAATATGTACTGTGAAGCGTAGCTGCGGTTTGAAAAGGAGACCTAAAGTGATGACAGGTATAGGTCGCACGCACCCAACTAGTGGTACTAGACATACGACTACTTTTTTCCTAAAAAAGGAGGTACGAGTGCTCAGTACTCCTATTCTATCAACACGAGTCCCATCTGACAACAACGTCCGTGCTACAACTAGCTCTTCTTCCTCGTTTCTCTCTTCTAATTCTAAACTCAGCCGACGCCCGATGGGCGGGGTGGGGATTTGCCGATGGTCGGTTTGCTCAACTGCGGCCCCCTCCTCACAGTGAAAACGTTACGACTGGAATAAAAATGCCATATACTCCCTCCGTTCCTAAATATAAGTCTTTTTAGATATTTCAAATGGAATACAACATATGGGTGTATGTAGACATATTTTAGAGTGTAGATTCACTCATTTTGCTCTGTATGTAGTCACTTGCTGGAATCTCTAGAAATACTTATATTTGGGAACGGAGGGAGTACTATACTAATAAAACATTAAGGCCACGAGACGATGCAAGGTCTTTGGTTACAGGAGGCAAGAAGAAGAGATGCATCCATCGACGGCGTCCACCTTCTCGACTCAGTGGCACCTACCCACCGAACGGCGGCTAAGTAGCAGATGGCTTCGTGGCCAGTGGGCGTGCTTCGATTTAATGGCGCCCAAAGATTCCACTACCGGAAGAAGGCCAACGTCTCTCTGTCCTCGTTGGCCTTGTAGTGGCCTATGTAGACGATTTCCTCGTAGATGTTGATGTGCATGTCAAAGATTTCTTGCATGGCGAGGCGCTGCGTGGCGAGCGCGGCCTCGAGGTGCACATTCTTCGTCGCGACCTCCGGCACCTGCAGGGCCACCAGGGCTTGAGAGAGTTCGTCACCATGGAGGGCGATGAGGGTGGTAAGCAATGAGGAGCCTGGGCGCGCGGGCTGGAGCAATACGGCAAGGTCGTCCGCACTCTTCTTGACGAAGGTGAATTTGCGGATGGAGTGGACGATCATGTCGTCCATGCGAGAGGCGAAGCTGGCGTCGGCGAGGGCTACGACGCCGACGGTCGCCAGCACCATCTGGAAACGCGGTGCGGGGCCGCATGCCGGCGTCTTGGATGATTTGGCACAGCCGACTGCCGCTCGCGTCCATCGCCTCCATAGGTGTTTGTGGCTTCTGGTCACTTGGTCTTGGATTGGAGTGAGAAGTCTTGTGCAGAGACTAGGAGTAGATGGATTGGAGTGGTGGGGCGACTTTATATGAGAGTTTAAACTCAGCTGCATTCACATCATGCTGGCTTTATTCTGCTTCTCCAATTAATTCCCTCTGCATGCTGGCCGTTCAACATCTCGGGAACCGCTACCCTCTCCCTCCTTGCATTCAAGCCGTATCTTCTCTACTATTAAAGGAGAATCGAACGTCGTGATGGTTCAACCTCCTTCGATGGTTCGACCTCCCTTCCTACAACAACCATCGGGCGATGGACCATGCCTGCAGCATCCCCGCATGACAGAAAAAAAAATCGGAAGTGATCCCGCAAAACAAAAAGAAAACCCACGTATGCACGTCCCACCCCCACTCCCCGAATCCCTCGGTCCTGATCCCCTGTCCCCGAGAGCGGCAAATTTGACAATTTTGACCTGTGGATGAAATCATTTCACAAAATGAACTGCCTGTAAAAAAAATTCACTCAGCTGACCTTTTTTAGTGGCGCCCAAACGGCACGGCGCCACACTACATTGTCTGACGCCTCACGATAGGCGCTATAGGCCCGCCAACGTCGCACCCGTGTGATCTGAAAATTACTAAGTCAGTGTGCAGCGCCTAAGAGCTAGGCGCCACACTATACAGTGTAGCGCCTAGCCTCTAGGCGTTGCACCCAGTGCAACTGCACATTGACTTAGTAATTTTTAGGCAGTCCGGGGTGCAACGCTAGCCAGACGTGTAGCGCCTATCTGTGAGGCGTTGCATCCAGAAATAAGAGAAGAAGGTCTCTACATGGCTCCTTAGAGATCAGCGAATCTGGGCCGTTGGATCGGTTTCCTTGATGCGTTTTCATCCGCTGGATCGACATCTGGAGAAATATGGGCCGTTGGATCTGGGCTCGGTACTACTGAAATGAATAGTTACTGCCTCAGCACGCTCGTTTTTACTCCGTTTTTTCGGTCTGAAGTCGCTGCCTTGTGGGTCCGCTCGCGGGTGGGCCGCGTTTGTCAGCGACCGTGGCTTAGATATGGCCAGGTCGTCCCGTCGCGCGCACCGGCGGGTAAAGATCTCGTGCCACCGCACGTAATATCCTGCCTCCGCAGAGGGTACGTCGGTAATTTCGCGTCCAGGCCTCGTGCGTGTCGTGCGGTGGTTCGCCCCGTGCGGCTATGGGTGGGCAAGGGCAGCGCCTTGCCCTTTCGTGCTCATCCATCCCCTTCTTCTCCTTCCCCATTGGACGAGAACCCTAGCCGCCATCCCCATCCACATGGTGGCCCCCTCCTTCGCAGCCGCCGCCGCCGCACTCCCGTCCGGTTCTCCTCTCCCGTCGTCAAGCTCGCCTCGCCGCTGCTCTCCCCTATCCCTCAGGTCCTGCCCTGTGCACAGCGAGCTCGAGGAGGATGCCCCAAAGGCGACGGAGGCGACGGCCGCGCGTCGCCATCACAGGAAGGAGAGACGGCTGCCGAGATGGCCGTCCACGTCGCCATTGTCATCGTCCTTCAAGTGCTCTTCTTCCCGTCTCAGCTAGCAGTCATGTCCTTCCTCTCACTTCTCTCTCTCCCTCGCATATTTCTCCGTCGCCGTTGTCGCCATCCACACGAGGAGCGCACGGACAGCTAATCCGTCATCTGAGGCGGTGTGGTCTCGCGTCGACCCTCTCCCCTTCAAGAACACTGTGCTCTCACCTCTGCTCATTGTTGGTGGTTCAGATACGCGCCATTGATGCTCCTTGGTGGTGCCCTGGCCTCGATGGCGGACGAGCCGCGGCGTTGTGCGGGTGATGGGGAGGAGGACATCGCGGTGGTGGGGTTGGACTTCGCGGCCGTCCGCGCCGGGGCGGGCTCAACGCCTTGGTCAACTGCTGCTCCTATGAAGGTATGCATACAGTACTGACAGATATTGTGATACACATGCCCAATTTTTTGTTGACATAATTATACGCATGGTCAAGCTCAACTAATCAACAACCTACTCCACTAATTTCAGTCAGCTTAGCATCCATTGATTTCAACCATGAAATGTTGCCTGGCCTTATGATCAGGGGAAGTGCAAGACTTACTCAGCATAACTAAAGATGAGTACTCACACCTTGGCTGCTGATAAAGACGATGGCGAAGCGGTTCCAGGATGCGCAGTCTGGCGGTTCCATGGTATGCTTGACCCAGATCATTGGCGCTGAGAGAGGACTGTACCCAGGGGCTATGGCATACTGCATGATTTTAGGCGCACCAGCTCGTCAGAGTAAGCCTACCTTCCTGTCACAAAGAAGCCTGAATGCTCACAGAAATCTTTAATGCCTACATGACCATGATGTTCTTTGCTGCTGTCATTCTTTGTTGTTGTCGAAGAAAATCTTTGTTGTGAGCACATTTAGTGAGCACATTTGTTGGGAGTAGAAATCAGTGTTAACTGACAAATCTTCAGTAAATGGTTGTCAAAGATTTCAGCATTTATATGCATGCAGATAAATGTTCAGTAAATGGCTGCTGTCAAAGATTTTATACTCCATTTGGTGAGCTCATTTTTTAACACTAAATGAGTGTCAACGGAATTACTGTCAAAGAAATTCTTTGTTGTTGTCATATTAGTGTTGGCGGTATTGTCATATTGACACGATCACTTATTTTGATGCTACAAATTGTCAAGATCACTAGAGTGTATGCTCTATGTAAACTCTATTTCGAGATTCAGTGATGTGTTGATTTACGTATACTGGAGATAACATAGAGATTTGGAGTTTAGATAGGATAAGCTTGACAACAGCTACTGCATATTTAGGGTCTTTTAACCCTTTCCTTTTTAATGTCCGCTTTCATTGTCAAATTTTCTGCTAATTGCTTATGTATCCACATTCAGTCTTAGATGTTGTATTAAAGTATGACTGTTTGAGATGCCCCCTCCCATTGCCTGTAACAATGAGTTCTTACTTCTGTAGAAAATGCCAAAGAGAAGTTCAGTTCAAGCTAAGCATACAATTTTTGAATTTGATTAAGCTGGAGATAGAAAAAATACCACTTCTCATGCACCAAGTGATCCCCAGAAGGTAGGTTATAGTGTCCTACTGCATGACAGGCTGTGTATTTTCCTTTATAAGGAGTAAAGTTTTCCTAACTTGCTTTGTCAGATTAATATAATACATGCATGTGGCTCTATGATTTTGAAGTATCCTTTGTAGTGTTTCTTGTACAGCTGGCTACATTCCACCTGCGGTCTATTCAGCAAACATGTTTGGGTTTGTAATGTCTGATTTAATTCTACAGGATAGTTTCATGAAAGTTGATTCGCCTGTGACAGATTACGCTCTGTACCAGTTCGGCACTAGCGGCGCCGTCGCCACCGCCGTTACGCATCTGCTCTTTCAGTCAATTTCTCATGCACGCTTAGTATACACTGGGTTGGGTTTGATGGGGAAAAGAGATTTGCTAGTGCCATGTTCTAGCCCTTTCGTAATCTGTCACAGGCATACGAATTTTGGGTCGTAGTTCAGGTTTACTTTTACTTGCGTCCATCAGGCTAAAAATTGTTGGCTGAGAAGCTGGACGATATCACCCCTCTTGAAAATAACGGTGTCAGTAAAACAACAGTTTTTTTGTTGAGTTAGGTTAAGGTACAGCTTTCCCAGCGCAACAGGCTATGTTGAGAAGTGTTCATCCATTATAGTATTTGATCCTTATGGATATATGAAAAAACTGGTTCACCTTTGCACTTCTTTTTAAAAGGTTGTCCATCTTGAATCGTAATCTGTTCAACATTTTTTTTCTAATTCCCTAGGAAATTATTAGTCATTTTGGTGTTTGGAGATACACTGTTAAGGTGACTAATAAACTTTTCTCCTTTCATGTACAGTTCATATTTTTTTGTTTACATTTATATGAGATACACGTTTATGCCTAATACCTGAAACATGTGAACCGAGAGCCGTTCTTTTCTTCCTGGAGATGTTGTTATATATCTCCTTTGGTATGGCATCTCCTTTTATATTATTTAAAAAAATTCTTTGCTACCAGTGAAATATCCTAAACAATCTGGAAAATATATAGCACAAATGGATATATATATTATTGTGCCGCTGATCTATTTACTTAATTGGCTCTTTAACGGATGTCTCCTTGACAGGTGTCTTTCTTCTACCTTTTTTGCTGACCTGTTGTTCTCGCTACTCCTTTTCAGTTCTTCATGTGTATATTATTGTGCTGCTGATCTATTTACTTAATTCTCTTTTGATTCTAGAAGCCTGATGCTTTGCCTCTTTGAAATAAAACTAATACGTCATTGCTAGCATGTATGTGGTGTTTCTTTGAATTCTTGCTAGCATGTACTAATTTTTTCTGCATGTGTCCTGAAGGAGTGATATACTTTACCGTAATTAGTACCACCGGAACCAGTTAATACGTCTATGTTATACTCCCCTGCTGCTTATTTTTATAAGTGAGGATTGAACATGAATTTTCTTTGGCCTTTGTATTCTTATCATACTTTTCATTTCACATTTTCTCATTATTTGTGAAGGATGACAACTACGAAGTACTAAGTAATATTGTAGCGGCTGTGCTCTTTAGTATGGCATCAGAACAACTAGATTGTCAGTCATGGACTGTTTTCTTTATCATTTTTCCTACTTGCTCACTAAACAATGCATCGATGTTCGGTTTCTTTCCCAAGTATGTCCATTCGTTGCTAATCCATGAATTATGTTACATGCAGTATACTTTCTAGAAGTTTGACGCTGCCCATTTTTGTCATTTAAGTATATTGTTATGTTCCTGTAGTAACCATTTGGGACTCGGATACAAAGTATTTGACCTGGGCGGTTGGATTTACAGGGACATGTATCTTACTTGCATTATGCAGCCTATACCGTGCTTGTGTCATGGCAGTATTAAGCCCTCCATCAATATTTTCTTAAAATATAGATGGAATCAACTTATTATAAGAAGTTACTTTGAAAATAAAACATATGGATATGAAATGGCTAATTTAGTTTTACTGATTTACAGTAAGTGATTCACTACTTACTTTATCCGGTGTCCATGTTTTTTCTTTGTTTTGGGGTGGTGTGCCACCCCGGTGAGAGCCAACTGAAAGAATAGGAAGCAAAAAAGGGAGGTGAGGAGGACTTGTGTACACATGATTAGGTGGGTCATGGATTTGTGTAGCTAGCTAGCTAGCATGGCTAATCTTATGTGGCTGATGCGCAAATAGATCGAGTGTCACTTTAAATTTTCTCCACCTAATGATTTTCTTGTTATTTCCTTCTGAATACTTAGCCAAGCACTGTTTCATTCATGTGAAACTCAAGACTTGATAGTGGCAGCCTGAAAGAGATAGTGGTGCATGTACATATCTCACAATTTGACAAATAGTTAAATTCCCTATATTTTAGTATTTCTTTCTTATTCCTATTTCTGGTGACTAAATTGAACTTCTATCCTTTTGTTCCCTGAGTTCTTGATGGAATCAGCACTCAGTTACACGAATCTGTTTTAATTTGTAAGGATTTGAAGGGGCTTTTACCATTTGCATCTATTTTAACTGCAAGTATATTCAGCTGTAATTTTTATTTCAGTCTGCAAAAAGTGGCGTCAGTCATGCTGTTGAAATCATTACCACGAGTTATATCTGTTGATTTCTCATAGTTTATGTGTTTCTTAGAGCTTGTGGGAGAACCCAGACGTTCTCTGCGCTCGTTTGATAGTCTATTGACAAGGTATATCTTTTAAACCTACTTGGAACCTGCAAAATTTGATGGCAGTTTTGTTGTTCTAAGTGATGATCTTGCTGCTACCTCGAGGTATCTTCCTTGGGTTTGATACAAGTGTTTAGAAGTATATGCATCATTGTTGCTTTCTTTTACATGGTTGTTATCTGTCCTTGAAGCAAATCAACTGAAGGCTTGGTGGCAGGTGAAGAAGAGCCCTCGAGCTAAAAAGGCCAAGCTTTAGATCAAACACCTTGGGCAACCTACTCTTTTGGTGGGCCTATTCAGTGCCTTCTTTTATCATCTTTGTCTCCTGTAGTGTACACGGTCTTATTCTTATTTGAACTTATGTTTTTACAGGATCATAATGTGTTAGGTACGTGCCTGCTGGAAATGCTGATCTAGCGATGGGCCATATTAGTCACACCTCTCTTAGAGTTCACAACTCGATGTGTCTTGACCCAAACCCTAGCTCAGTTCAATCGACGCCTGGTCAATTGAACAAAATGTAACCGTGCCTCTCTTTCTTTTTGATTGTTTTTTGCTGCTGCTTACTTACTCTCTTCTCGTAGGTTATGCCCTTGATGGCGCCGCCTTTTGTCGACTTGACTGGCATTTCCTCGGCCATGTGGAACCAACAAATCTACCTTACCTCTCCTGTGATGCTTTCTATGTTGTGGTTTCCTTGTATTACATAAGGGCAAGTGCTTACTTAATCACCTTGCCTGACTTTTAGTTAACACTGTCTAATTAGTTTTCTCAGTATAATTACCCAGCGCTGCTTGGCCTATATGCCTTTTTGATTCTGATTAGCCTTTCCTTAAAGTTCAAGATAATAGAGTTGATGCTTGAGTACAACTGCATATAGATTGTCCATGGAGTTTCCTTTGCAGCAAACTAAATGGATTGTAAATAAGGTTACCTTGGCCATTATTCTTTGTACGATGCAGGCAACAGTTTGCTGGTGTATGTAATTTTTTCTTGCTGGATTGAAAATTTCATGATCTATGCTCCTATACAAATCATGATATGTCGTATATCTCACATTGTTAGCATCATGTTCATGTGAAGTGGTGCCTATCAAGTTTATCAAAAAAACGAAGCCACTTAGTATGCTTAGTAGCCATGTCTCTGCCGTTGTCTTTCCTTTATTCTGTTGCTGCTCCTTTAACTCCCTCTCCTATATTTGCACTTTTGGTATCAAACTTCATGTCGGTGGCTGTGCTTTTGGTATCGAACTTCATGTCGAGTGGTCATTTTTTGTGATCTTACGAATGCACTGAACTCGACCTACTAACTTGGCCCTAATTGTTTGACCAAAATGTTTAGACCGGCACTCTTGCGCCAAGGCGCGATCCCGATCTAGTAATGTAGTGTGGCGCCTTCGTGTCGGGCGCCACTAAAAAAGGTCAGCTGCGTGATATTTTTTAGGAGCAGTTTATTTTGTGAAATGATTTCATCCACAGATCAAAATTGTCAAATTTGCCCCCGAGAGCAATCACCACCGCTGACCTGTTCCTTTGCCGCTCGGCTGGGCAAGGCGAGAGTCTGATGTCTCCTTCTCTCCTCTCGCCGACGGGCTCGAGCTTTCTGGCCGCCAACCCCTGCCCGCCTCCACCCGCCATCTAGAGGCCCATGGCTCAGATCCACTTGCCCTTTCATCGGAGCCATCAGCGGCAGCTCCTCCTCCGACCTTTTCATCCCGCCGTCGTCATCGTCATCCAATCGATCTTCACCGTCTACAGTGACCTTCCCCACATACGACGACCTCGATCTAGATTGGAGCCGCTTGCCATCTCATTTATTCTTCACCCAGTTCAGGAGGTGCTCGACGCGGGGAGGGCAACAAGCAGGACGGCGCGGCGGCAGCGGCAACGGACGACGGGCTAGGTAACCTTATCTCCCTACCATCGCTCCACACATCTTCTCCCAGTAGGCTGTGCTCCAGCACTACCTCATTCACATATGGGTTTCAGTAGTGCAGCGGAGCGGCCGATGGATCCGTTCCTTACACGCCGCACGACGAGGCAGTGGCGGCTAGGCTAGGCGGCCCCGACGCCCAGTAGTCGCAGGCTGTCGACGACCTATCGAACGTCGCTGCTCCGTTTCAACCCGTAGGAGTTCTGCGTCAGGGTAAGCATAGAAATCCTACCTGCATTAGTAGTGTCAAGCTTCATACTATCTGTCACATTTAAGACAATTGGTATCTCTGTTTAGTAATCCGTTTAAGAAAAGGAAAACACATCAGGTAGCACATGTGTCTTAGAAAGAGCGGCTTTCACTTTTTGAAGAGTTTCGTTTACATTGGCAACTGCACTCCACGTATAGATTAAAAGTCCTGCTATTGAAGTTTGATTAATTTTCCTTTTCCAAGTTATTATTGGTCCAACTATTAACCTCTAAAAAACATTTCTTTTCACTTCTCTTTTACCCCCAGGAACTCTTGTTCAAGCTCCACTTCAAGTTAATAGAAGGAAGTTTGAGGCCTCAATGTTGATACGGCGTTGAAGAGTCCAATGTTTCTTCAATCTTTATTGTTATCCGAAACTTATGTTTTTTAACGTGTTCTATGCATTGTCTGACTGTTGATTGACTTATCATCCTATCCTTTTTCTTAAATGTTGGATATTTAAAGTTGAAAGAGCACATATTTCAGTATTTACCTTGAAGTGATAAATGGATGTAGTGCTTGTGACAGAGTAATCCGCTTTTGTGGATCTAACACAAATATTTTCTAGGATTTCTCAAAACCAGGACACCATTTTTGGATCATGACCTGGAAAATAAAATTGGCACAGACTTACCGGCATGCAGTTGCAGGTCAGCGCGTGATAAAAACATGTAAATTCAGATGAATTTCCCACATAGTCTTGTGGTTCCTACTTTTCTGGTCATGCCTTTTCCAAATTAGCTTTTAATCGTGCATGCTTCTGTACCCGTACCAATGTTTGGTCAACACCGTATTATTTAGTACAAATTAGCTCCATATTGTTGTAGGCACGATGTTCTTTTGTTCAGTCCAGAGGTCGGTGGACCACATGTTGAAACAGGCATTGAGGGGCATGCTACAAATCCTTATCGTGCAACTACTTGTCTTACTTTCTTCTTCACTATTATCTTGTGAATTTGTCTGAACCTGAAAAAGCTTCTACCGGGTTGATGCATGAACCTGAAAACGATTGTCGTATACTGTATTAGTAGAGAAAATAGAATAGCTTGATTGCTGTTAGACTGTGTTGTGGATTAAGTGGATAGGTAATCTACGTAATCTTCGCACTGTTGTGTCTAACACACATATGATTCAGGTCAGCATCGAGCCCAATGTTTTGGTCCTTCAAGAGCTCAAGTTCATGACTTCTGAAAATTTAAGCGCACACCTACAGTTGTGGTCAGAGATTGGAGTTGAGTTCAGGTTCTATGACTTGTTTGTATAAAGCAGCCTGGATGTTTTCGTTTGTTGTAGCTGCTTCTCCTTGTTGTCGGCTGTGTTAATCCAAACTCATGTGCGTTACTTCTCTGGGGAAAACATTTGACTTCTCCTATATTGTACCTTGATTACCTTTCAATACAAGCTGGGTCTGAACGAGATAAAATGTTGACATTAGGACAACGGGACCAACAATTAAGAGAGAAAATTGGTAGGGGAAGAGATCACCATAAGCAACAATATTACAGAAACCAAAAAACCTTAGCAAATAAATACCATTTAGTAGAGAATAATATGTACTTGCTTGAGAGTTGTGTGTCTTCACCTCATGGAAATATGCTTCTACCTTTATTTTAGAATGAAGCAATCTCACCTAAAGTTTCCCTATTTGTTTAGATATAAACTCATACTCCCTCTTATCCGAATTAATTAACTCAACATCTATACAATGTATAGAGGACATTGTATAGCGGCTGCATCAATTAACTTGAAACGGAGGGAGTATTACATTCTTCAAATATGGTGTGCAGCTATTTGGAGTGAAGGAAAAAAGAGACGTCTGCTCAGGAGCTATATATCTTTTCTTTTTAGGCATATTGCTCATCTCCTAATAATACTTATTCTTTTTCTGATTTATTTGCATGTTACGCAGCCAACTTACGCAGTTCTGTTGGGCTAATAAAGTAGACAGTCATGCTACATAATAATATAAAGAAGACACCAGAGGAAGTTTTGGAAGTGCTTCCAGTTTAAGTATGCATCTTCTTGAATCCAAGTACCAGAACATTCATCTTTACCTTGAGGTATGGTCTGCTTCCAGAAACATTTATTCAGTTACTCCATCATTGAAGTGTTGAACCTCAAACTAATTTTTTTATTGATTATTGTGTCATCTATTTGAGGTTGTGATCATGCCTTCAACTTCTATTTTAGCTCCTAAATTTTTATTATTGAGGTGCTGCAAGTATTAATGAAGAATCTGTGCCGGGGTGAAACTCATAAATTATCCTTGTTGTTGTTGCTTCCTTTTATGTGTTTTTGTGTCAGTGAATAATATTATCATGTCTTTGCAAATTTATCCTCCATGCACTCTACTGTTCTCAGTGGAGGAGCATATAACTTTTTTTGTAGTCATTTCCTGAGTTTACATTAATCCATATTACATTTAGCCATGGGAGTGGATCGTAGGCATCCTTGTGTTCCTGATAAGATATGTGAATGTACTATGATTTTTTCCTTTGTAAGATGGTGATTCATGCTTAAATACTAATCATATATATATGTTTATTGTTGCCTTCTTATACATAGAGACAAAACCAGAAGTTTAAGGTTCCTCATATTGAAGTGAGGCTTCTATTGCATGGCAATTACAACACAGAAACTCTTAGCAAAGCTGAGACGAGTTGCAAGGAGAAAGAGAACATGTTTTCAAAAAATTGAATTTCATCAAAAAAGTGTGCATGCTCTGGCTGCTAATTTATTCAGTACTATTATGTGCTATGCGCCATACAATTGTACCATTGGAAACTTTTCTTGAAAAATAATTTGGTGATATTTTTTTGTAACATACTCCATGTTTAGCTGAAGAAATTGATGGCTGAAGTAGGATTTCAAAATGCACGCATGCCATTTAAATTAGGATGGATGGAGAGTAATAATTTTTATCCAAGTTGGATGGAGAAGATATATGCCAAAGTTGGGTGGAAAAGAGGCCCTATGTTTCTCCATTGTAGAACACAAAGCAATAGTATGAAGGTAGACTTCGTAAGTTGAGTCATGGTGGTTTGAATACAAGCCACATGGATTTTGTTATATTATCAAGGACATGAAGATATTTGTCGCAACACATTCATAAGCCACATGAGCAATGTTGTGAATTACATTGATTTTTTACTAAGCCGTAGCAACGCATGGGCGGTTAACTAGTCAATGTAAATGCGGGTCAGTCAATGTAAATGCGGGTCAAGAAGAGACTAGTTACTACATTGTGCACCATGACCGTATGGGGGTGCGACGCGAACGGCACAGGCATGCTGTACTTGTTTCACTTTCTCGTTTTGAACTCGTGACTTGTAGTAACGATTAGTTTTGAATATACTTTATAAGTTTGGTTGTTGCGCAAATATATACAGCACTCCTCCATGTAGGTTGGGTCGCTGAAGTCAAAATTAGACACAAAACATGGTGGTGACGGACCAGTCTACCTCCATCTTGGTTTATTGCTCCCCGTCGTAATCTGTGCCAAGTTTTGACCATAAGTTTGACTAACAAAAGGTTCATGCATGTCATCAAAATCATATCATTGAAAACTATGTTCAAATACAAATTAAATGATATATTTTTTGTTGACATCCATTAATATTTTGTCAGTTAAATCTTTGGTCAAAATTTAGCATAAATTACAAAAGGGACTAATAAACCAGGACCTAGGTCGTAGTACACTAGGTCGAAGACAGTGATACTACAAATAATTAATGCCAAATAAGAGCAAGGGATCACACATGTCATTTACAACTGGAATAAAAATGCCATACACTAATAAAATATTAAGGCCACAAGGCGATGCAGTGCTGGTTACAGGAGGCAAGAAGAAAGATGACGAGGTCCACCTCCTTGACTCAGATCGCCGACCCACCGAACGGCGGCTAAGTAGCAGCGGCTTTCGTGGCCAGGTCGACGTGCTTATGAACAATTGCGTCTAAATATTCCAGCCGCTGGAAGAAGGCCAACGTCTTTCTGTCCTCGCTGGCCTTGTAGTGGCCTATGTAGATGATTTCCTCGTAGACGTGGATGTGCAGATCGACGGTTTCTTGCATGGCGAGGCTCTGCCCGGCGAGCGTGGCCTCGAGGTGCACATTCTTCGTCGCGACCTCCGGCAGCTGCAGGGCCACCAGTGCTTCAAAGAGTTCGTCACTTTGGAGGCCGATGAGGGTGGCAGGCAACAAGGAGCCTGGGCGCGTGGATTGGAGCAGTACGACAAGGTCGTCCGCGCGCTTCTTGATGGCGGTGAACCTGCGGATGGAGTCGACCATCATCTGGTGCATGCGAGAGGTGTCGCCAGCACCATCTGGAAATGCTCCACGGTGCGGGGCCGCAGGTCGGCGTCTTGGACGACCTGGCACAGCCGACTGCCGCACGTGTCCATTGACGCCATGGGTGCTTGTGGCTTCTGGTCACTTGGTCTTGGTCTTGGATTGGAGTGAGCAGTGTTGCGCAGAGACTAGGGGTAGATGGATTGGAGTGGTGTGGCGCCTTTATATGACAGTCCAAACTGCGTTGCATTCACATGCTCCATTCTGCTTCTCCAATTACTTACTCCTATCTCTGCATTCTACTTGAATCCGGAGGCATCATTGACCGTTCAACGTTTCGGGAACCGCTACCCTCTGCGTCATTGGCATTCAAGCCGTATCAACGTAAATGCATGTCAGGAGACATTCCCGTCGATGATGAGGTGCCTAAGGTGACTACGTAAATTTAAAGATGATATGTCTGCTCAGTCTTTCGGAGGTGCTCATAGGGGTAGGGTGTGTGTGTGCGTTCATAGGGGTGAATGTATGCGCGTGTATATGAGCGCTTGCGTTTGTACTGTGTTAAAAAAATGTAAATGCGTGTCAAAAAGAGACTAGTAAGTACTAGTATACTCAATATTGTGCACTGCGACCAAGGTGAAGAGGAAAACGAGAGAACTGCGTATTTATTTACGGTGTAGATTCACTCATTTTTGCTCCATATGTACTACTCATTTAGGGTGTTGTCTAGTCACTTGTTGAAATATCTAGAAAGCCAAATACTCCTTTCCGGTTTACAGGGCTATTCTAGCAAGTGCTACAATAGTGGGCTCAAATAGCAATTTTGTCTCATGCAAGAGCCTGGCTATATGTGTGCTTCAAGGCACCGCACCACGCCCCACCCCTACACAAAGACTACCACACGAGCGTTCGCAACTGCCACGTTCGGGTTGCGCTTGGATCTTCGCCTCTTCAAGAAGACGAACAATGATGTTACTACTACTTCTACAGTATCGGATCCACTGCTGCATGTCCGTCCACCACGTGCGGGAGGGATAGCTTGTTGTAGTATAAGCAAAAGCCTGTCCTCGTCTGCGAGCCATCGCGCGCATGGGCGAGGGAGAAGGTGTGTAGTAGTAAAATCAAGCTTCTCCTCGTTGTACGAGTTGACGAAACACATCATGGCACTCGCTCCACATGCTTGCCTCTAAACTTGGCTGAAAGACCCGAAGTGTACAATATATTTGCTGCAACCTCTAACATTTACCACACCAAAAATTAAAATATATATTCCTGTCTTGACCAGATGAGTGTGCAAACTACAATCACCAGGATGACAGGTAGGGCCAGATGATTATTTTAATAAAAAATGCTTCGAGACGGCCTCATAGCATGGAGCCGACCCCAACGATTTTAAGCTTACAGGCACGGTACACGCTATCCTAGACTACTCTACACATGAAACTGCCACACGAGCGTCCAGGCTGCACTTGGCTCTTCGCCTCTTCGGGAAGTCAAACAATGATGGAGTACTACTGCAGTGGAGTACTACAGTATGCTTCTGGCCATTTGACACCGAATGAACTGCTGCATGTCCACCGCGTGCGGGAGGGAGAGCATGTAGCGAAAGCTTCTCCTGCCAGCCACCACGCTCATGGGCGAGGGAGGGACGCAGCTTCATTGACTTACTGCTCCTGCCTTTGCGTGTATGATAGGTGGGCCCAACATGTGCGTGGCCCACCTGTCATACAGCCAAAGGCGGGTGCAGTTAAGGCACCAGAGCTCAGTTCGCGAGGGAGAGGGCATTGTAGTAATCAAACTTCTTGTTGTTGTACGAGTTGATGCGACACATCAAAGCACTGCACTCGATATATTTCAATAATTTGCATTTACCGATGCATTAATTACAACGGGTGCATGCATGCCATGACTTTCCTTTTGATACTTGCATGTGTTGATTTAATGCACCTTGAAGTAGTATGAATATGTGACGGTAAAGCTTTGTAATGCCCCGGCCCTAAAGCGAGAGATGGTTGTGCACGAGGAGGGCGAGATCATGCCGAGGGAACAGGACCCAATGATGGAGCTCTCTATGGTCTCGATGGACCTCACCTGCTCCACCGCCGCTTGTGCCTCCGCCCCTCGAAGCCTCCAGTGTATGAGGTTCGAATACACCTCGTCCGTTCGGATGATCGAGCAAGGTGCATGTTTCTTGATTGATGTGCTATTCAATTGATTTGTGCAGTGCATGGGAGGGCACCTGGCGTGCGCGCACTGCCGCGTCGAGCGCCCTGGGAACCAGCGGCAGTGCTAGAAGTGCGAGCGCGGCTGTGGCTTCGACGTGCAGAACACGACGGTGGACGCCATCCTCTCCTTGGTGAGGGTGGAGTGCCTGCACGAAGGCTCTGGGCTCTACGTCACTTACCACAGGCTCGCCGATCACCAGAGTGTGTGTCCGCTCGCGCCTTGCAAATGCCCCGTGCCCGTCTGCGGCTACGAAGGCCCGCCGCCGGCGCTCTCCCACCACATCAGCACCGTGCATCCCATGCCCGTGCACATGATCCAGTACGGCAAGGTGCTCCAGCTGAAAGTGCCATTGTCGGAGCCATGGCTCTTGCTGTTCGCGGAGGAGGACAGCCGCGCGTTTTTCGACAGTGCGACATTGGCGCGCCTATTGCCGTGTTGGTCGTCTGCATCAGAGCGGGGGCATCCCCACTGCCGCACTAAGTGGCCAAGCTATGGCAAACGGCCCGCCGGGGGAGCCCAAAGGCAGGACCGACGCCGTCAAGGTGGAAATGGAGGTGACAAGCAGCAAGGATCCGGGTGACGTCACCGTGTAGGAGCTGACCTTCTTCATATTTCCGCCCAAGCCGCTGGCCGGGGCTGGGTTGTTGAGGACGGTGTCCCTCCACATTCAGATTGACAAGCTCACCTCCTAAATGATTCTATAGTGCCTTATGTTTATCTTAGTAATATGCTAATATAGGGGTTAGCTCGGTCTACTTTAACTTAAGAGATGGTGGGTTTTGGTGGCGGTGCAGCAATTACTTCAGATCAACAGTTAAAGTAATTTCCAACAGTCGAACGGATATTTTGTGTCTGTTGGATATAAAGATCCTTTGCGTAAGAAGTATAACAACTTATATGCTTGTTTGTTCAGGAAGTGTTGCATACTTGTGCGAGTTGACGCGACACATCAAAGTAGTATTAGTACTAGTAGCATTCCCTCTGATCCTAATTTCTCTGTGCATAAGTCGAGGCACAGATACCAAGGAGGGCTTGGTTGTGTCTATACTTGGACAACTCACCCGGCTGCGAATCAGGCAGACGAAGCTCGTGTCGTGTGCGGCCCGCACATTAACCAAAACCTCGCGCCTCCAGCTTAGCCTCCGCGTTTTAAACTTCTCATCTCAAGGCCAAGGAGCAACATGAAACCTATGATAGAGCCAATCGGATGGTTGAGAACACTACAATTCATAGCTACAGATGCGTGTGTGAGAGAAGACGAGTGCGTGCGTGCACCTCTTCACTTCCTGTATAACGTACTAAACTCATAGTACAAGTGTATGTGGGTGGCATCGACCTAGGGAGCTAGAGATGGTGCGTGCGAGAAGTCCCGAGAAATAGGTGTAATGCATCTGAAAAAAAGACTAGTCTTAGCTCGCCACGAGGCTATTCCTGTTGAACGCCCCAATAACCGTAAGTTATGTATCTGACGGTGCCAGTTATTGCACGTACAAAGAACTACCATGGCATATGCTACACCACGACCGAGAACACGTGCCCACGTTACGCCATCCGGGAATAGTGCCGCACTTCGAAACTAGAACCATCAATTAATTTTGAGCTTGCGTCTCGTCACATTCCAAATTACTACTACCACGCTATATTTAATTGCAAACTTGTTCACACCGATCGCAACCTAAACGGTTTCCCACTTAGGAGCGTATTAGTACTCGGTTATAAATACTACTATGCCAAGATGACTACACATTCCTCCTCAACTCCTTATCCACAAAAACAAACAAGTCATTCAACATCCTTCCCTTGCGTCTACCATGGCCAGTGTGAGTTCTGGGTCAAGAGATTACCACCAGGGAGAGGCGAGGATGGAAGCGGAAGCACGAGAGATGTCCCGCCTCGCCGCGAAAGCATCCGACATGTCCCGCCGCACGGAAGTAGCAGCACAGAGGTCCTGCCACGCCGCCGAAGCAGCACGGAGGTCCCGCCGCGCCATCGATGCAGTAGACTGGTCCGGTCGCACCGCAGAAGCAACAGAGATGTCCCGCCGCGCCGCGAATGCAGCAGAGATGTCCCGCCACGCCGTGACAGCCTAGGAAAATGTCTCGCGGGCAGGCGACGACTCTTATAGGCGCATGCACGCGATCATCCGTAGCCAGATGGATCAGATCTCCAGCTGGGTGAGGTTGCAAGACGACATGAAAGCCTCGTTTGAACAGGCTACCGGCATCATCCGGCAACTAAGGGAGGGCAATGAGAGGCTCCGGGCCGAGCATGACCTGCTGAGCGCACAGATCGTCTGAAGTGCAGAGCAGCAGGAGGAGACCAGTGCCTTGTTGAAGAGGACCGGCGTCATCGTCAAGAAACTTATGAACGAGAATGACATGCTCCGCATCGAGCGCTAAAGGATGATGGAGGAATATGTGGATGCTCTCAAGCAGCATCTTGAGGACACGACAGAGCTCATCGCCGCTCGTCACGGAGACTAGTTACCGTGGCCTGAAGCAACGCATCAAGAAAGTAGAGATCAGCGAGCCAGATCGTTGTCTTCCTTCTTCTTTTGCCCTTGTGTATTTTGGGCGTAGCCGCATGTGGATTTTTTTAATTATCTTCATAATTATGTGAGACAATTATTATCCACTGTCGTCCTTATATATTCATCAGTCTTGCTATAAGTCACAGTAGATGCTATATAGGTCCGTCGGATCTTACATCAAGATCTGTGCAAAATTTTCTTTTCAGATTTTCTTTTTTCTCTCTTAAATCTCAGTCGAATGAGACATAGCCACACCATTAAACAGAGGCTTGGGCGCCATTAATGGAGACCTTGGGAGAGAGGTGGGCGGCGGATGGAGGTCAAAGGGCTCTCCTCCCGATAAGCACGCGTAGGGGTCTGATCGCACGCCTCCCGTACTCAAATAGCTACCCTGCAGGGCTCCTCCAAGCTAATAAAAAAAGGGATGCGTGGCGGCACGTAAATGGTAAGTAGAACGCCTACTGTTTCAATAATACTTGTGTTTCCTATTGTAACATGACATCACCTGTTCCAAAAAGACTTTGTTGATTGTTAATGTGTGCGCCTTCGTAAATCGGACAGCAAAATTACCACAGCATGTTGGTGCCATGTCATGACACCAAGCCAAGTTTCATGATTTTCAAGCGTGTTTTGGATTTACAGGAATTAAAAAACCATGTTTCTCAATGTTTCCGACCGAGCCACGACGCCCAGATGTTTGAATTTCATTCCCATTTCTTGCATGGGACCTAGAAATTTACCAGAGGACACACATGTGATTTTTCAACCAACTTTGGTGCACTGGAGCATGTGCTTGTATTTCACGAGCCTTCTTGAGAGAAGCTCCGGTTTGCAAGAAGCTTATACCAAAACTTGTTCCTATTCGACCAATTTTTTTTACCACAGCATGGTAGTACCATGACATGACACCATGCCAAGTTTCATGATTTTTAGGCGTGTTTTGGATTTACAAGAATTTTAAAACCAAATTTTTTAATGTTCTCGGCCGAGCCACGATGCCCAAATGTTTGAATTTCATTCGCATTTCTTGCATGGGACCTAGAAATCCACCCGAGGACACACATGTGATTTTTCAACCAACTTTGGTGCACGGGAGCATGTGCTTGTAGTTCAAATTTGAATTATGCACATTAAATGACCAAAAACTCAATTAATGTATAAAAAAGGTCAAACGAACCCGGAATAATTCTAAAATTTAACATGGCACTCATGTAGTTCTATGTTGCCTCTGTAAATAAACTCAAGGGGGGCAGCGTATATCGTTTCACACTCAAAGGTGATACGTTCCCTCTCAGAACCACGAGCCTTCTTGACGGAAGCTCCGGTTTGCAAGAAGCTTATACCAAAACTTGTTCCAATTTGGCCCAATTTTTTACCACAACATGTTAGTGCCATGAAATGACATCATGCCGAGTTTCATGATTTTGAGGCGAGTTTTGGATTTACAGGAATTAAAAACCAAGTTTATCGATGTTCTCGGCCGAGCCACGATGCCCAGATGTTTGAATTTCATTCCCATTTCTTGCATGGGACCTAGAAATTCACTCAAGGACACACATGTGATTTTTCAACCAACTTTGTTGCACCGGAGCATGTGCTTGCAGTTCAAATTTGAATTATGCACATTAAATGTCCAGAAACTCAATTAACGTATAAAAAGGCCGAACGAACCCGTTACAAAATTTAACAGGGCACTCATATAGTTCTATGTTGCCTCTGTAAAGAAAACCAAGGGGGAGGCAGCATATATCGTTTCGCACACAAAGGTGACACGTTCCCTCTCGGAACCACGAGGCTTGTTGAGAGAATCTCCGGTTTTGCAAGAAGCTTATACCAAAACTTGTCCCAATTCAGCCAAAAATTATACATATGAAAACAAGTTTAGATTATCCCGAACATCTCGCTACCTAGACCAATGTACTCTGATTTCAATTCAACATAAAATGGATACAAATACTTGAATTGGAGATCGTATGGTACATGTAGTTCATAGTGAAATATGATTACTGCGATATGCATGTTTTTTGTTATCAAGATAATATTTAAATGATGGTAGAACTTGACAACAATCATATTCAAATAAGGAAAATTGATTCAAATTTAGTCCATATGGTAGACGACAATATATGTTCATAGGGTGGAGTAAAATGTTCATATATGATGGAAGATCAAAATGTAGGACTACATCCGTTATAAACCGCAAGGTCACCTAACGATATATTCGAATTCAACATAACGTGGATTCAAAAATTGAAATTCAAGATCCTGGCATTTGTAATCATATAAAAAGGGACATGACTCTTTCTTTTGGTGGGAATTGATATGTTTTTTGTTGTTATTGAGGGAAGTGCAAATTGATTTGGTACTTACAGGGTAATCTTGTTCTCCCGATTTTTTTACAATTTTCTTATAGTTTTTTCAGTGGCATTTATAACAATATAGTAAAAGGGTACATGACTCTATTGTGTCTTGTATGAATTGTTTTTTGTACACGTTAAGTTTGTTTTGCTGAACATGGAATCCGCGCCTTGTTATCCCAAAATTTTCAAGCTCGAGTATCTTTTGTCTCATCTACTTTGAAACTCCCGCCTCTTCAACCCGCGCCGCGCCTTGTTATCCTGAAATTTCGATGCGCGCGAAAACTCTCTCCTCATCCGAAATTGGTCCCGCAGCCCAGACACGCGAAATCCCCCTTCTACCCCTTAGCCAGAAATGCCGGCTCGACGTCGTGTGGTCAAAACTGGTGGGGGTACGCTGGTAACTTACCCTACATTTCAGACAAGCGCGTCCCTAGGCATTGGCTCCCCTACCTTCCCCTTCGCCCCCATTCGTCCACCGAGGCCGCCAAAACCCGCAAAACCCATGCTCCTCCGCCGGCCTCCTGACCGCCGCCCAGCCGGAGACTATTCCGTGACGATGTCGTCCACCGCAACAACTCGCCGATCCTCATCCGCCGCACCGGATGAGGATCCGTCGTTGATCTCGTCGTCTCGCCGGATCAGCCGCCCTGTCCTCCACCTCCAAGGGGCTGCCCCGATGTTCGCCTCGTCTATCTCGCCACCTCCATCCCCATAGCGCCGTCTTGACCTGCCCCACCGGAACTGCAGCACCCTCACCAATTCCTCAGATGAAGCCGAGGCCAACTCGATGCCACCAAGGAGGTTCTGCACTCACCGCTACATTTTATCTTTTATTCGATCTCATGGGGCTGCCTGTGCTCGATACCGAGCAGCCATGGCGGGTATACATCGACAACGCCATCGCCGGCCACTTCATCCACGATGTCTCTCCCCCATCTCATTGCTTCCTCGGCGACGACTTCCACACCGGCACTAACTGCTACTTCTTCGGCTCTCGCTCGCGCTGCGGCTTTGTTCTTGCTGTTGGTCGCGCTGCTGCACTGCTCTTGCTTTCGTTTGTGTTGGTGCCCTGCTATTGCTGTCGGTCGCGCTGCTGCTCCGCTCTTGCTCTCATTCGTGGTGCTGCTGCTGCATGAGCTTCGGCAGCTACATGAGTTGCTTTTTAGCACTCGCTCACGGTGCTGCTGCACGACTTGCTCTCTGCTAGTGCATTCCCTGCTCGATTGTCTGCTGATTTAGATAACTGCTTCTCTGCTACTAGTTCTCGAACGCCCTAATCATCTATTGCAATGCTCTACTACTAGTTCAATCAGTTTCAAAAGTAAATTTCATTTTCGACTGTAAAGTTCAGTTTCTTCACTTAAGTTCAGAGTGAACAATATTTACAGCATCTGTCAGAGCGACAGTGGCGTGGCTGATGCGTTTTACATCCAGCACTTTTTGGTGATGTATTTTACATCATCTATTGCAGATGATATTAGAGTCCCACTTCAGATTAACATTGTCTGTCTTGTCCTGCTTCAGCCTCGCCGCCGTACACCTTGTCGGTGTCAAAACCGGCGGATCTCGGGTAGGGGGTCCCGATCAGTGCGTCAAGGCTGATGGTAACAGGAAGCAAGGGACACAGATGTTTACCCAGGTTCGGGCCCTCTCGATGGAGGTAAAACCCTACTTCCTGCTTGATTAATATTGATGATATGGGTAGTACAAGAGTAGATCTACCACGAGATCGTAGAGGCTAAACCCTAAGAGCTAGCCTATGATGGTATGATTGTAATTGTGATCGGCCTTCTAAGGACCAACCTCTCCGGTTTATATAGACACCGGAGAGGGCTAGGGCTTACATGGAGTCGGTTACAAGGAAGGAAATATAATATCCGGATCGCCAAGCTTGCCTTCCACGCCAAGGAAAGTCCCATCCGGACACGGGCCGAAGTCTCGAGTCTTGTATCTTTACGCTTCAATAGTCCAGACGTTATACACAGTCCGGCTGTCGGGATACTGCCTAATCCATGACTCCCTCAGTAGCCCCTGAACCAGGCTTCAATGACGATGAGTCCGTCGCGCAATCTTGTCTTCGGCATTGCAGGGCGGGTTCCTCCTCCGAATACTCCAAGGTAATTGTCGAACACTTAAACCGTGTCCGGATCCACAAGATGGTCTTCGCACGGCATAAACTTGATCTGCTGGTAGTCTTCGTGCATCGTGGCCTGGTCCAATGCGAACCGGCGTTTCTTACCCCATGACAACTCGCATTACGGGGCGGTTTTATTGGCACGTCCCATCAGGGCAGAGATCGTGTTCCACTTATTACGGGATTTTTCCATCAATATGGGCGCACGCAACCCTATGACGGCTGTTGGTATAACTCCGTGTGTTCTTAGATAAGCCTCAAACGGCCACTCCAGGGACTCTTGATATTCATCCTTTTTATAAAGGGGTCGGAACCTACACCTCTTGTTTCACCTTCATCGCGCCTTCTCGCACCTCGAGTTCTAACACCCAAAACCTAAGCTCCACCCCTCCGGAATCCTCCAATATGTCCGGATCTGACCCTCAAGGCCGGTGGGTGGCCTCCTCGATTGAAGAGAAGGATATTGCAAAGCTTAGGGAGGTCGGATACTTGACCGCAGATATCCAACACAGGATCCCTGCTCCAGGGCAGGTCATCCCTACGCCGGAGACCAACGAGTGTGTCGCTTTCGTCCCACACTTCCTCCGCGGTCTGGGTTTCGCCCTCGATCCCTTCGTGAGGGGGCTCATGTTCTATTATGGGTTGGATTTTCACGATTTGGCTCCCGACGCTATCCTCCATATGTCGTCGTTTATTATCGTGTGCGAGGCTTTCCTCCATGTCACCCCACACTTCGGCTTATGGCTCAAGACCTTCAATGTGACGCCGAAGATGGTCGAGGGGCGACATGCGGTCTTGAGGGTGCCGTAATAAGCGAGCAGCGATGCCCGTGGCGAGGGTTCTTTCCCAGAAGTATCCGATGTATGGCAGCGGAGGTGGTTCTATGTCATGGCTCCCAGAGCACAAAGTGGGCGGCTGCCCCGAGTTTCGCTCGGGCCCTCCGTCACAGCTGGCGTCTTGGACGGACGTAGGGCGGAATTGGGGACCCGCTAGTGATATACCAGTACTGCAGAATCGCATCCGGGAGCTTCTTGCAAGGGGCATTAATCTTGTCAGCATAATGCAAGTGATGTTGATCCGGCGGATGTTGTCGTGCCAACACCGGCCACTCCGGATGTGGGAGTTCAATCCGGAGGGTCCATGGACCGTCAAGCACTTCTTCGGCCTGAAGCTCGAAGAGATGTGCAAATTATTCTTCGGACGGAAAGTAAAGTGTCCGGACACCACCGAGGATGCGGGCCTAAGCTGCAATCGCCTAGATACCCAAGTAAGCAACTTTGATGCCGGACACCATGTTTTGTATTTGTCACGATTGTTTGTTCTGAAAATCATCCGTGGCCAGGAATGGCTCAGCAAGGAGGAGAGAATCAGGTGTCCGGCGCCACTTCCCGAGGGCTCGTCTGGCCCCGCCATGGCCAAGATGCTTGACCGGGTGCTCAGCAGAATGCCCTCGGGGAAATACAAGGGGAGGAACGAAGAAACCGAACCCCATGTGCTACGCATCCGAACCGGAGGAATTGTTACCTCCCTCAAGGAGGATAGTCGGGAAGGGGAGGCTAAGGCCTCCTCCCCGCGCGGGAAGAAGAGGGCTGCTTCCGAAGACTCGGAGACGGAGATGCCCACACCCGGGAAGAAGATAACACCAGGGGGCTCTACCCCAATGGGCACCCTCACCGCATCGTGCCCACCAACGGGCCAGCCCTCCACCGAGCTGTAAGTTAATTTTTAGTTCGAAGGTACTACGTTCCTCCAAGATCAGTAATCAGGATTCGCCTTTCGCAGTCCGGCTAGCAGCCCTTCTCGACAGAGTTCGTCTTCGGGGGATCTTCCTCCGGAGATGATGGAGAGCGAGACCCCGCCTACCTCTCCGGCTCATGAGGCGGGCGACACTGAGGTGTCGTCACGGAGGAGTCCGGATCTGCCGAAGACGGAAGCCAATGCGTCAGCCTCCCTGAGCCCGAAGCGTTTGGCTCCCACAAGGGGCGATGGGGAGGGTCCGGCATAGTTCGATGTCCGGCCGGACATACTGACGGGCCTACTGGAGTGAGCTGTGCTCTCAGAGGAGCACCGCTGTAGGACCTTGAAGTATGTCTAGAGGGGGGGTGATTAGACTACTTGACCAATAAAAACCTAACCTTTTCCCAATTTTAGACTTTGGCAGATTTTAGCTATTTTTGAACAAGTCAAGCAATCTTCACACAATTCAAGCAAGCATGCAAAGAGTATATTGGCAGCGGAAAATAAAGCATGCAACTTGCAAGAATGTAAAGGGAAGGGTTTGGAGGATTCAAACGCAATTGGAGACACAGATGTTTTTGTCGGGGTTCCGATAGGTGGTGCTATCGTACATCCACGTTGATGGAGACTTCAACCCACGTAGGGTAACGGTTGCGCGAGTCCACGGAAGGCTCCACCCATGAAGGGTCCACGAAGAAGCAACCTTGTCTATCCCACCATGGCCGTCGCCCATGAAGGACTTGCCTCATTAGCGGTAGATCTTCACGAAGTAGGCGATCTCCTTGCCCTTACAAACTCCTTGGTTCAACTCCACAATCTTGTCGGAGGCTCCCAAGTGACACCTAGCCAATCTAGGAGACACCACTCTCCAAGAAGTAACAAGTGGTGTGTTGATGATGAACTCCTTGCTCTTGTGCTTCAAATGATAGTCTCCCCAACACTCAACTCTCTCTCATAGGATTTGGATCTGGTGGAAAGAAGATTTGAGTGGAAAGCAACTTGGGAAGGCTAGAGATCAAGATTCATATGGTTGGAATGGAATATCTTGGCCTCAACACATGAGTAGGTGGTTCTCTCTAAGAACTGGTAAGTTGGAAGTGTAGGTTTGTTCTGATGGCTCTCTCCACGAATGAAGAGGAGGTGGAGGGGTATATATAGCCTCCACACAAAATCTAACCGTTACACACAATTTACCAAACTCGGTGGGACCGAATCATCAAACTCGGTCGGACCGATTTAGTAAACCTAGTGACCGTTAGGGTTTTCGGTGGGACTGATATGCATCTCGGTAGGACCGATATGGTTAGGGTTAGGGCATAACGTAATCTCGGTGAGACCGATTTTGGTAATTAGCTAACCAAAGAGTTGGTCAGGTAAACTCGGTGGAACCGATTTGCTCTTTCGGTGAGACCGAAAAGTTACAAAAGGGAAACAGAGAGTTTACATTGTAATCTCGGTGGGACCGATTCGCTCTTTCGGTGAGACCGAAAAGTTACGAAGGGGAAACAGAGAGATTACAATCCCATCTCGATGAGACCGAGATCCCTATCGGTGAAACCGATTTGCCTAGGGTTTGTGGCAGTGGCTATGACATTTGAACTTGGTGGCGCCGGATAGAAAGAATCGGTAGGGCCAAGTTTGACTTTGGGTTTAGGTCATATGTGGATGTGAGAAAGTAGTGGAGGGTTTTGGAGCATATCACTAAGCACATGGAGCAAGAGGCTCATTAAGCAACACCTCATCCCTTCTTGATAGTATTGGCTTTTCCTATAGACTCAATGTGATCTTGGATCACTAAAATGTAAAATGTAGAGTCTTGAGCTTTTGAGCTTGAGCCAATCCTTTGTCCTTAATATTTTGAGGGATCCACTTTCATTATCCATGCCATGCCATTCATTAAGCTTTCCTGAAATATTCCTCTTGGAATAGTATTAGCTCAATGAGCTATATGTTGTTATGAATTACCAAAACCACCTAGGGATAGTTGCACTTTCAATCTCCCCCTTTTTGGTAATTGATGACAACATATAGATCATAGCTTCGACAAATGATAATAAAATTGAAAAACATCGTCGCTTTGAGAAGTATGTGATAAGAAAGAGCTCCCCCTATATTTGTGCATATCTTAAGATTTGCTTTGGACTGCAAATGCACAAGAAATTAGGCTCATGGGTTACTCTTCCATGTCACATACATCTTGGTGGAGCGCTCAAAATAATAACGATTGAATACATGCACTCATCACCAAGCACAGTGAATGATCATATAAGGATAAATAAGATAATATCATAAAAACATAAGTGTAGCTTATGATCAAACACATGATCATCAATGTCTCACAGGTAATGTATAGTATCTCAAGCAATCAAACGCAAAAAAGTTCAACCAAAAAGACAAGAGAGAACAAAAGCAAATCTCTCTCTCTCTCGAAGCCTATGATCTATACATTTTTCTCCCCCTTTGGCAACAAGTTACCAAAAAGTTCCTAGAAAATGCATAGCACTATGTCGTCTCTCGTGCTTGGTCTTCGGTGGTGGTGTAGACAGGACTCAAGGATGAACGATCAAGAGACGTGGTAGGAGCTGAAGAAGTTGGAGCTGGAGCTGTAGCTGGAGCTGAAGAAGTGGATCTGGTGTCTGGAGTTGGCACTGCAGCTGACCTCTGAGCTCTAGGCACTCTGGCAAATGCATCAGTTGTCGTCTTGCCCTTCCTATCCTGCATATCATATTGTAACTGCTCCACAGCTGACCGAATCTCAGTCACTTTGACATCAATATCATAGAATTTTTGTTCCATGATTCTCTCCAGGCTCTCCTGGTTTTGAGTTAGGGTGGCCAACCCCTTCTCAATCCGTAGAGTTGATGCTATCAAGTAACCGAGCTGCTCCTGCTTGTTCTTCAGAAAGTAATCAGATGCCTCTGCTTGAGTTGGCATCTTTACAACTTTCTCTTGCCTTGCCTTCTCCTTTCTCTCCTGAGCTTGCACTGATGATGGTTCATTCTCAATCATGACAACTCGATTGTCCTCAAATTCAGGATAGAGAACCATGTGTTCCTTATCCAATAGATACTTTCCTGTGCCCATCTTCGAGTTTATCAACTCCCGAATCTGTGGGGCATAACCACAACCTCTCTTCTGATCTGCTGCTGTCCTCTTAATTGTCTCGACTATGAGGCTCATGACCTTGAATTTCTGAGGCACATCAAAAACATGAAGCAAATTGATTGCATTTCCTCTAATCATGTTATGGTCACCTGATTTGGGCAATAGAGTATGCCTTAAGATCTAGTTGATCGTAGGCAGCCCTGACAGCAGAAAATGGACTGATCCAAACTTGAAGGTCTCAAGTGCATCATCTGGGATCTCCTTGTACATGTGTGACATAGAGTTATGATCCATTTTCTTCTTACCATAAATGTCCAGGTCATCCTCACTTTCCTTTGGGGCATTGATCAAACTTGCCAATTCCTCTATGGTAGACTGATATCTGGTTCCTTCTGACATCCACACTATCCTGCCATCTAGATAGAAATGTGCTGTGGAGTAGAATTGCATGATGAGTTCATCGTTCCAGTTGGTGAACTTCTGCCCAACAAAATCAGCAACTCCACACGCACTGAAGCTGTCATATACTCCAGTGTAGTGTTCTGCGTTCTCCTTCATGTAGGTCCAGTTGACCCATCTCATATCGCAAACTATGGGCTTCTTATCCAGCAAGATAGTCTCATAAAAGTCCTGCTGCTCCTTGGTGTGGAACCTGTAGTCCACAACAGTCCTTCTCCTCGTGGCATATGGATCTGACTCTCTCCATAGCCTCAACCCATGATCTCTCCTGATCTTCATGTTTTTAGCCACAGGATGAGCATCATTGTGGTCTGGGATCTTGGGTTTGAGCTTCCTTAGGACCTGCCCTTCTTCATCTTCTTCAGCTTCAACCTCAGGCATTGGGGCCTTGTTCTTTTCAATTCTTTGGTATGCTCTGGTATTCCTCTTGGGTGCATTCTTGGGCTTGGGGGCAGCTTTGGTCTTTGAAGTTGCAGCCCCTGATTTGATAGCATCACCCATCAACTTTTGTGCCTTGGGTGCAGGCTCTGCAACCTCTTCTTCTTCTTCCTCTTCCATCATGGAAGGCTTCCCAATCACTCTTGCCATGGTCTTCTTGACCCTTTCTTTCCTTTTCTTTCCCTCTGCAGCATCAGGCTCTTTGGGTTGAGATTCCAAAGGAGCTTGAGTAGACACTCTGGCTTTGGACATAGGTTGTCTACCTGCTGGCCTTTTGATTTTCAAACCAGGCTTCACTGTAGATGAGCTGAACTCCCTCTTGAGCACTTTCTTCTTGGAGCTTGCCTCATCCTCAACTGCCACATAACCCTCATCCTCAGACTCCGAGGTCTTCTTCATCTTGTCCTTGTGGCAGCCTTGGGAAAATTTCTCGGAGTGCTTCTGCTCCCCTCATCTGAGCTGCTTGAGGGACTAGTGCCCTCGCTCAATTGGATCTGCTCTTCAGATTTGTTCTGGCTATCACTCTGGTCTGACATGCTGTTCAACTGACTGCTGACCTTGTGAATAGTTATAGATGAGGTAGAGTGGATGAGCATCACAAAATCTAGAGATTTTTGCAAAAGAATGATTCAAAAAACTTAGTTTTAGTTTCCCACTGAAAACATTTCAGATCTACCGATTTTCAAACTCGGTGATACCGAAGCAGTTTTGGAACCTAAACTAGTGAACTCGGTCAGACCGAGTCACAGTTCGGTGGCACCGAGACTGCTAGGGTTTCACAAAGTTCGGAAATCGGTCACACTGATTAGCAATTTTTGGCCAGACCGAGACTTACTAGTGCAATGGCATTAGCCAAATCGGTGGGACCGAGTTTTTCAACTCGGTGGGTCCGAGATGGTTTCGGCGGAAACCTAACCCTAAATTTTCAAATCGCAACTATTCTAAGGATTGACTTGACTGGATAGGAGTGTTTCAATCGTGGCAAGATGCATAATGAACACAATGTGCTGAGAATCGGACGAGGAAAGCACTGTGATCGAGTTCATACCCTAGTTCGGCGGGAACTCGGTACGGTAGCAACGGCGGAGGAGAATTCCGTTGATGGCGATGGAGACCAGCGACAGGAGGCAGCTGGCGACGAAGTCGACGATCCGTAGACCAAGTTGGCAGAGCGAGCTATGCGCGGGCGAGAAGATTCGGAGAAAGTTTTCCAAATTTTGCCCGTGCGTATATATAGCCCGACCCTGTCGGTGTGACTGAGTGGTACAACTCGGTGGCACCGAGATGCAAAACTGTTGTCACGCCCAATATGCGACCCTATCCAAAAGGAACTCGACGGTCCCACCAAGGATAGACCCGCATATTTAAACGCTTTGCAAGGTGGATATCATTACATCAACATTACATAATAGATGGGGATACATACATAAGGCACAAATGCCACAAGAATACATCAACATCATATACAAGAGATCAACATCCGACTACGGATGAAACATAAACGAAGCTCAAACGACATCCACCACCTTTAGCCAGGCTGCCGACTGGAACCTATCCCCGATCAAGAAGAAGCGTAAGAAGAACTCCGAACAAGTAAACCTCGCTCTCACGCCATGATCAACGCAAACCTGTACTCGCAACGGTGGTGTAGTAAATCGTGAGCCACGAGGACTCAAAGAATCCCATTACCATGGGTACCAAGACTAGCAAAGCTTAAAGGAAAGGAAGGATAAAGTGGTGAGGTTGCAGCAGCGACTAAGCATATATGGTGGCTAACATACGCAAATGAGAGCGAGAAGAGAAACAAAGGAACGGCCGTTAACCAAGAATGATCAAGAAGTGATCCCGAACCCCTACTTACGTCGACATAACCCGAAACCGTGTTCTCCTCTCGATCAACCCCAAAAGAGACACTCACGTTACGCATTACGGTTGGTGTATTTTAGAAGAGTTTGCTTCAAGTTTACTACAACCGGATATTAACAAATTCCCATCTGCCACATAACCGCGGGCACGACTCTCGAAAGTTTATATCCTGCAGGGGTGTCCCAACTTAGCCCATGATAAGCTCTCGCGATCAACGAAGGATATTCCTTCTCCCCGGGAAGACCCGATCAGTCTCGGAATCTCGGCTACAAGAAATTTCGATAGCAATAAAACAAGACCAGCAAAGCCGCCCGGATGTGCCGACAAATCCCGATAGGAGTCGCACGTACCTCGTTCTCAGGGCACACCGGATGAGCGAAGCGTACAGGAACCGACGTAACCCAAGTTGCCAAGGAATGGTCCCGCACGGTGCTCTAGTTTGGAGCAACACTCGGAGGAGCACTGGCCTGGGGGGTAAAATAAAGATGACCCTTGGGCTCTGGAAACCCAAGGGAAAAAGGGCTAGGTGAGGCAAATGGTAAAACCAATGTTGGGCCTTGCTGGAGGAGTCTTATTCAAAGCGAACTGTCAAGGGGGTCCCATAAATCACCCGACCGCGTTAGGGACGCAAAATCCGGGAACATAATACCGATATGACGGAAACTAGGGTGGCAAGAGTGGAACAAAACACCAGGCATAAGGCCGAGCCTTCCACCCTTTACCAAGTATATAGATGCATTAATAATATAAGATATATTGTGATATCCCAACAAGTAAACATGTTCCAACAAGGAACAACATCTCCATGTTCCAACAAGGAACAAACTTCATCTTCACCTGCAACTAACAACGCTATAAGAGGGGCTGAGCAAAGCGGTAACATAGCCAAACAACGGTTTGCTGGGAAGGGTGCAAAAGGTTAGAGGCTGACATGGCAATTTGGGATGGCTTGATAAACAGGTAATAGGTAGCGCAGCATAGCGATAGAACGAAGCAACTAGCATAGCAATGATAGTAGTGAGATTCAGGGTAGCGGTCATCTTGCCTGAAATCCCGCAAGGAAGAAGAACGAGTCCATGAAGAAGACGAACGGATGAAGCCGAACCAAGCGTAGACGAACGAATCCTCACGATCGCAACGAAACATGAACTAACAAGAAGAAGCACACAACATAGGTAAACACACCACACATGAACAAGGCATGATGCACAACAAGCATGATGCATGACAAAGCTAGATGAGGCTACTCATGGCAAGAGATGATGCAAACAAGAGCAACACATCAAAGCAAGTTTAAATGAGGCCGGAAACAACATAGAACAATTCCGGTAAGTCCTCATATGCAAATTTCGAAATTGTTCCAGATCTGAATAAACCTTATGTTCAAGTTGTTAAAAAGCAAGTTAAGATGCACCATGATGATCTACACGAAATTCTAGTCAAGTTACATATAAAGTTCATTTAATTCGGAGCTACGGCCTAGAAGATATGAGCAAAACAAGTTAAACATGGCATTGATGCAAAATGCATACAAACATCAAGCAAACACCTCAAAACATGGATGCAACATGATAATATGAAGCTACATGCAAAATCAAGCAAGTTTCATATAGAGCACACTCAAAACGGAGCAACGGTTCAACATATACACATGAAACAAGTTATAGCAACAATCTGTCCAAAACAGCAAGTAGGCATATTGCAAGCATCAAAACAACATGCTACAGGACCTCAATATGAAAACAAAAGGCATGGGCATGATGTACATGTAAAGCATGACAAAAATGAACACTGAGCTATCTCCAGAAACAACTAGAACATGCTCAAAAACACATGGCAAGATTGCAAATAATAACAGTTTCAGACTTTGCAGAAAATAACATCAGGTTGCAATGTCTAGAGCTATGAAACAACATGTTACAGGAACTTAACATGGCAAACAAAGGCATGGCATGAATCTACTAATTGCATAGAACAAAATTCCCTTACTGACCATGAGCCAAAAAGGATCAGAAAATATGATGGCACCCATGTAAACATGGCAAGTTATATTACAGATTCATACATGGCAGGAACAACAATAAGTAGGCATGTTGGTGAGCTTGAACCACTCACCACAGAGCAATACATGGCATGGAAAGGCAACCAACAGTAATAAGACATGGCATAGAAGTTATACATGGCAAGAACAACATCATAGCATACACGGATCAACTACAACAACCTTGGCAAAATTGAATAACATGTAAACAATCTGCCAGGAAACATTTTGTAGCAAAAGAAGAGCTCGATTGACTCAAGCTATGGCACTCCATAATTGCAAACAAGGGCATGAATGGATAGAGAATAACCATATGTTCAAAACATCCTTACTGAAGTATCTCAAAATAAGCATGGATCTCTCTGTGGCATCAAGCTTACATGGCATAAAAATATCAGCAAAACAGGGCTGAAATCAGCAACATCATGAAGCCTAGTTTGCATGCTTGTGCTAGTCACCACAGAGATCACAAAAATACATGGCATACACCCCTGTAAATATGGCATGGCATATTACAAAACACATGTAGGACTCAAATTCATAGGGTGCACACATCAATCATGGCAAAAATGACAAAAGTGCATGTTCTGATAAGAATCTGAAACTAACATCACATAGCCCTCTTCCAACAGCATTTCGGGCATCAAGATAAGCTCAAATGAAAATGATGCAATGATATGAAATGATGTACTCGTCGAGTCGAACAATTTGACATGTTACACGCACGAAACGGAGCTACGGATGCAAAGTTATGATGCAATGAAAACGCATGAAAATAACAGCAGATTCGGGACTTAGTGGAATCGGGGTCAACCTCGTTTTGGATCTAGGGTTCGGACGCGACTCCCGAGGTCCGCCGGAGTTGGAGGAGACGGGGCGGCGCCGGCGAGCGGGACAGAGGCGGAGGCGGAGGAGCGGCGGGCAGCCGGCGACGAGGTGATGAGGACATGACTACCTTGGATGAGACCAAAAATATTGCATACATGCATATTTCTCAGGTGATTTCTAGTGCAAACTATTCAATAATATATTTTTTTATCCAGGACAAAAATACTTCACAAACTTTTGTGCCATGTCTAATTGCAGGTGTATGGGACATATGTACAATCCACATATGAAGATAAGGGAGAAAGAGATGTTTACTCGCTGTTCAAAAGTTCTCTCACGTCACTTTTGGCCCAAGAGAAGATAGAGTCCAAGTCTCTCACGTTCGACTCAGATTCGGACTCAGCAGACATACCTGACTCAAAACGTCTATAACTTTTTCATACGGACTCCAAATTGGTTGATTCTTTTTGTTGGAAAATAGATTTCGTGCATTTTCCAACCCAATTGAATCACCTTAAAATCCGTCCGGGCGTTGAGTTATAGATGAAACAATCTGATGCTGCAGCAGAATCCGAGTCAAACTACAAGTCCAAAGGTGTTACGTCACCTCCGCTTGGGCCCATTGGCCTTGTACGACCTAGGGTTAGTTTTAGGCTGCCTTGGGACGTCCTCCCACCTCCTTGGCCGCCACCCTTGCTCCTATATAAGTAGATCCATCTAGTAGCTTTTTCCTTGGGATTTGTTTAGTTAAAGTTAGCCATTGCAACTTCGTACTTCGCTTGTGTCCAACGACCAGACTAAGACCGCTACGGATCCCCACCATTATCAATACTTCATATATATTCGCAATATTCAGATTGCTTTATCATATTCTTGCTTGTTCTTCGATTGCTTGCAGGAATAGACCTTCGTGGTCAGGTTGATCGTGCTCCAGCGTGGTCAATAACCTCTCGGAGTTGGTTTAGCGATTGCTAAGGCGCAACGTCGTGCACGTTTGTAGTCGGATCGTCAAAGTCGTCTCCACCAAATCGATAGTTATCACCTCATCGAAAGATCGGGACACCCTCGCCTCTATCAAGTGGTATCAAGTGGTAAAAGAAAAAAGTCAGAGAAAAAAAAAAGAGAGAAGAAAAAGAAAAAAAAAGCGTGAGAAAAAAAAAGAGAAAAAAAAACCGGATCTATCTAGAATCAATCTCGTACCTGAATTCGGATTGGAATCTGTTTTGCGCACTGTTCAGTAAAACAGGTGTATCTTCCTCATACGAAGTCCGTTTTGACTCCGTGAGTACTCAAATTAAAGCTAGAGATGAGGCGCATCTAAATAGTTGCAGAAGCTAGTTCAATATTTGACACCTCAAAATCGGCTTCTAAATAGGTGTTTTTGCCCTCTGAAGTTCGTGAACACAGCTTGTTCCAATTTTTCAGGCCAGTTTTAGAATTCTTTGACTCCTCATATCAACTCGGAATTGAGTGATTCTTTTTGCATTGGAAAGCTTGAGTTAGTAGCATTCTTTGAAAGAATTTATCAGAAAATTGGCTCAAACTTTTCAAGAGGAAAGTTGGAGAGAGAGTTGTTGTATGTCCTGCTTGGCAGTTGTTTTTCATCATTATCTTCACTGCCGTTGTGATCTTCACTTATATCTTGCTGTCAAGAGCTACTTAGTATCCTTCATTGATGCTAGTTGTGCTATGCCGTGACCTCATTAGTGTTCTAGGCTCGCGTCTCTAGTCCGGTCTAGCCTAGGACCAGCACAGTACCGTCGTTGAGCGTTTATTCAACATTGCATCTTTGAATTGATTATTGCTAATCTTTTGCTACCATATATAGCCAACCCAGCTCCACATATTTCTACACCGTGTATCGTGACGCTCCCCAGCAATCGCTTTACTCAATATTCGGAGTTACTTGACACCGCTGGTTGCCGATCACCGCCTGCTGCATGGTAAGAACTTGTAAGACATTGATATTTGCTTTACTGTGAGCGTTTTACCACCACATCCTAGTAGTTATAGGAACATTATTTTTGGATTTTGTTTCTTGTTCTACTAATCATGACAGGATCCAGAGTCAATTCATGGGCTTTGTCGATCACGGGAGACATGCCACCACCTATGCAAATACCACAACCGTCACGAGAGGTGCACAAACATCCAAATGCACATGATCAGGTTCATGTTTCTATACCACCATTTAATGGCCGTTTTAGACCTCCTTTATATATTGAATGGGAGTTAGACATAAATAATATATTTGCTTCCCATAATTTTGATGAACGTAAAAAAGTTATGGTTGCGGTTGGTTCTTTCACTGGTTATGCTCTAGTTTGGTGGAGTGAATATTGTCGGTTACACCCTGATTATGTACCTAATACTTGGGATGATTTAAAACATGTCATGAGAGATAGATTCGTCGATGTTTATTATACTCGTGGCATGATTAAAAACTGGAACATTTAAAACAAGGTAGTGACACCGTAACAAAATATTATGATGATTTACAAACTACCTTGTTGCACTCATTTTTAGAAGAAAGTGAAGAAGATTTTATGGATAGATTTTGGGGAGGATTAAACCATAATATTCAGGAGATACTAATTCATGAAGAGTGTTATCCTATGGACCATTTGTTTCGTCTTGCTTGCAAAGCTGAACAGGAAATAAAACGACGTGTTGCCCACAAGGAGAACAAGCGCACGGTGCACATTCCAACTGTTGATACAGATGTTTATTCAACTACTAGGCGTACTATGACAACCACATCCGCTGTTGCGAGGACTACATCATCTCCACCATGTGACACATCACCATCGAGAGTGCCTGCATCATCTGAGTTGACTATAAGAGGTAATGACAAAGGTACAGATTTTCCACTTTTACATGAGAATGATGCATGCCTAGTTAACTTGAATACATCATGTGTTGAGCTACCCACTACTTTGATCACACCACCTATTTTAGAGGATTATATTGATAATTTGACTTTGCCATGTGATCAAACAACTGAAATACCAACAATTTTGAGAGCACCCATTGAATTAACTATTGATGCAAAAGAATCAATGTTTAATCATTTTGATACGACCTCTAATCTTGGTGATGATTCTGTGTCGAATGACTCATTGCATGTTTGCTTATCTAAGCATGTTGTAGCATGTAAATTTGATTCAAATAACGTTTATTCACCAATGTTGGGATGGTTTAATGATGAACATTGTCAATCTCTTGAAATAAATAAGAGCTTCACTTATATGTGCAAACTGAGTTGCAGTATTTTCAAGCCTTCTAGTTCTTGTGCTAATTTTTTGGCTTTAGATTTTATGAACTATGCAAATTACTCATCTATTCATGTGTCATATATGCAAAAATCAAGGGAAGTAAAATGGATGGCGATACATATACAACATGTACACCTTGTCTCTTTTGTTAGCCACATTTCAGATTAAGCAACACCGAGGACGGCTTTGTTTTCAAAAAGGGGAGGATGATGAGGACATGACTACCTTGGATGAGACCAAAAATATTGCATACATGCATATTTCTCAGGTGATTTCTAGTGCAAACTATTCAATAATATATTTATGTTATCCAGACAAAAATACTTCACAAACTTTTGTGCCATGTCTAATTGCAGGTGTATGGGACATTTGTACAATCCACATATGAAGATAAGGGAGAAAGAGATGTTTACCTGCTGTTCAAAAAGTTCTCTCACGTCACTTTTGGCCCAAGAGAAGATAGAGTCCAAGTCTCTCACGTTCTGGACTCAGATTCGGACTGCACAGACATACCTGACTCAAAACGTCTATAACTTTTCATACGGACTCCAAATTGGTTGATTCTTTTTGTTGGAAAATAGATTTCGTGCATTTTCCAACACAATTGAATCACCTTAAAATCCGTCCGGAGCGTTGAGTTATAGATGAAACAATCTGATGCTGCAGCAGAATCCGAGTCAAACTACAAGTCCAAAGGTGTTACGTCACCTCCGCTTGGGCCCATTGGCCTTGTACGACCTAGGGTTAGTTTTAGGCTGCCTTGGGACGTCCTCCCACCTCCTTGGCCGCCACCCCTTGCTCCTATATAAGTAGATCCATCTAGTAGCTTTTTCCTTGGGATTTGTTTAGTTAAAAGTTAGCCATTGCAACTTCGTACTTCGTTTGTGTCCAACGACCAGACTAAGACCGCTTACGGATCCCCACCATTATCAATACTTCATATATATTCGCAATATTCAGATTGCTTTATCATATTCTTGCTTGTTCTTGATTGCTTGCAGGAATAGACCTTCGTGGTCAGTTGATCGTGCTCCAGCGTGGTCAATAACCTCTCGGAGTTGGTTTAGCGATTGCTAAGGCGCAACGTCGTGCACGCTTGTAGTCGGATCGTCAAAGTCGTCTCCACCAAATCGATAGTTATCACCTCATCGAAGATCGGGACACCTCGCCTCTATCACGAGGTGCTTGGGAGGCGCTTCGGCCGGCGGGCGGCGGCTTCGGGCGGCGCGGCGGGCGGGGCATGGCGCCGCCGGCAGGAGAAGAGGCCCGCGAGGGTGGCGGGTCGACGGCCGGGCGAGGAGGCCGGCGCTGGCGGCGCGCTGGGCGGCTTCGGCGGCCGGAGACGGGCGCTGGGCGGAGGTCGCGCGGGGCGGCGGGTCGGGCTCATGGGCCCGCCGTGGGCCAGCGGCAGCTGGCGGCGCGGAGGCGGCGGCTGCCACGCGGCAGCTCCGGATTGGCCGGGAGGCGGCTGGACACGTCCGTCGGCGCGGGACGAAATGTCCGGCGGCGGCGGGGAAGGTTAGGGTAGGTTTGGACCCGGAAATTTCGGGGAAGGCCACATATTTATAGGTAGAGGGAGCCAGGAGAGTCCAAATGAGGCACGGTTTTCGGCCACGCGATCGTGATCGAACGATCGAGAGCATGGAGGGGAGTTTGCTGGGTTTTGGGCCACTTTGGAAGGGGTGTTGGGCTGCACACAAAAGAGGCTTTACGGTTACCCGGTTAACCATTGGAGTACCAAACGACCTCCAAATGGCACGAAACTTGACAGGCGGTCTACCGGTGCTATACCAAGGCCGCTTGACAAACCTCGGTCCATTCCGAGAAAGTTTAACACCCGCACACGAAAAAGAGGTAAAAGGGGGCGCCGGGAGACTTAGGAGTGCCGGATTGCGAAACGGACAACGGGGAAAATGCTCGGATGCATGAGACAAACACGTATGCAAAATGAAATGCACATGATGACATGATATGAAATGCAGATGATGACATGGCAAAGTGCAACACGCAAGCACATGGCATGACAAAGACAGCGAATAACTGGCAGACACCTGGCGCATCGAATCCGGGGCGTTACAACACTCCTCCACTAACAAGAGATCTCGTCCCGAGATCTTAGGACCGAGACGGAAGGGAAAAAGGATAAGGTGAAGCAAGAACTCAAGAGAAGAAGCAAAGAATCGAGAGCACACAAGAATAAGAGAGGAACGACGAGAATCGAAAGCTCACGAAATCCAATAGACTATGAAAGCACTCTGGTTAGAACGAGATAAGAAACGAATAAGACTGAAAGGATTTAGGCAGAACTCTGGCTGAACATGGAAGAATAGAATCTGAACTTGAGAGGATGGAATGATACTTGATGAAGACATGACACAAAACCTCCGGAAGAATTGAAAGAATGGAATGAAAAGAACTTAGAAGGAAGGATTGAACGGAGTTGAATATCTGAGAAGAACGAAGAACTGCAAAACTCCACTTCAAAAGAATACGAAGAATTAATTGCACTTCAAGACGCGAGAAGAAAAGGATACTTGAACTCCACCGACAAGAATCTTTATGAACACTTGAAGAATGAATTAAATCATGAAGAACCACCATGAAGAACTCTGGTAACAAAAGGATGGTGAGATAGAATGAAGGAAGAAAAAAAAATAAGATGAGCCTGCGATGAATTAGATGGAGGATTCCGACGAAATGGCCGAGGAAACTGAACTCCGGATAAGAAAAGACGAAAACACTTGGAAGTAGAATTTATTCCTCAAGAACAAACTCCGAAGAAAAAAGATTAAACACTTTGCGGAAATAAGAATAAGATTTATTGTATGCTTATCCTTCATCAGATTAAATTGATGACAAGCAATGGATTTGGCATATACTTATTCTCGTTGAAAAAGGATTAAGGGGAAACATCGCACAAAACTTGAGAAAGTCTTCATGAACCACCGGTAGGATTGGATAGAACGAATGAATTAAAAATGATAATCAAGGAAAAAAGAATCTTGAACGAACCACCGTAAGAATTCAAAAATGACTGATGAAAGAGAATGAATCACCGGGAAGAATTAGAAGACCAAATATGCTCGAGGGGATTTAGATGCAAAAGAACAAAGAGATCATGAGCTGATTAAAGAACACTTGAATGAAGCACCGCGATAAATAGAGAACGATAGCTGAAATGATGAGGGCGAAGAATTCTTCTAGAATGATGACCTCCGATGAAAAGAAATGGAATAACAACTCCTGAAATACTCCGGATGGGTGAGAAAAGGAATATCTGACAAATGGAATAATTCGAGACTGATAGCATGAAGCTAGAACCACGAATCTTCGAGAGAATGGACAAGTTTTAGAGGAAAAAAAACTCTTCTTCGGTCTTCAAAAGACGACGGAAAACAACACCAAAACTACTGAGTATACTCCGGGAGAATGAAAGCAGAGAGGTTGAGCCAACAATGAAAAGAATATGAACGAGATCTTGTAGAAGGCATGTGACCAATGGAATCCATTCTTACGTCACGCTTGAAAAGAATTGAGAATAACTCCGGGGAATTAGAAGAGTCAGGTAAGATCCTGGGAAAAGACCTGTGGGTTAGGGCCCACTGAAAGAAAAACACCGTTGGAAAGGATGTAGAACAGATAGATGATGCACCGGAACAATTGAAATATTTGACTGAGGTGACAACCTCGAATTAATTGGAACACAGAAGAATCTCCTGAGATGACTTGAACACTCCGGAAGGATAAACTGGCGAGAGGCGAATGAGCAAAGAGAACACTTCGAAGGAAAAGAATATGATTAATCTGAAAATGGAATTGAATCCAACGGAGAAGAAAAAGAGATGAAGAATGACGAACAAGACGAGAATTCACCGGTTGAAATAATTGAGGGAAGACTGAAGAGGTTCCGCACGAATGAGATAGCTGGTCGAGAGAGAGTTAGACTCCGGGAAGAAAAAGGGTGGGAGGGCGGGAAAACAAAGGCAACTTGGAAGGGGAAACGACGAATGAGTTCAAGAGGAAACACCGGTTGAAATCATTGAGGACAGAAAGCAAAGACTTCGCACGAGTAGGATGGATACTCGATTATGGACTCCGGTTCCGAGAAGAAGAAGGGGTGGGCGGGTGGGAAAAGAAAACAACTGAGGATTGAACTTGCAAAGATGAAGGGACTTGAGTCAACTTGACGAGAAATGCACCGGATGAAAAAGAGCTGAGGAACAACGATCGGAAAAAAAAACCACTGCGTGATCCTAAAGAAAAATTTGAAGGGGAAGAGGAGTAATTCAAAACACCTACGTCAAGATTCCTCACCAGAGCGACGAAGGGGCTGAGGAGTAAAAAGAATTCCTACTCTCCGATATAACTAGACTCCGAAATCAGTTTATTCTAGACTCAACATCGGCCAAACTACACGATCAATCAAGGGGGCTCCTAAGGTCGGTCGAGACTCTGATACCAACTTGTCACGCCCAATATGCGACCCAATCCAAAAGGAACTCGATGGTCCCACCAAGGATAGACCCGCATATTGAAACGCTTTGCAAGGTGGATATCATTACATCAACATTACATAATAGATGGGGATACATACATAAGGCACAAATGCCACAAGAATACATCAACATCATATACAGGAGATCAACATTCGACTACGGATGAAACATAAACAGAAGCTCAAACGACATCCACCCTGCTAGCCCAGGCCGCCGACCTGGAACCTATCCCCTGATCGAAGAAGAAGCAGAAGAAGAACTCCGAACAAGTAAACCTCGCTCTCACGTCATGATCAACGCAAACCTGTACCTGCAACTGGTGGTTTAGTAAACTGTGAGCCACGAGGACTCAGCAATCCCATTACCATGGGTATCAAGACTAGCAAAGCTTAAAGGAAAGGAAGGGATAAAGTGGTGAGGTTGCAGCAGCGACTAAGCATATATGGTGGCTAACATACGCAAATGAGAGCGAGAAGAGAAACAAAGGAACGGCCGTCAACTAGTAATGATCAAGAAGTGATCCTGAACCCCTACTTACGTCGACATAACCCGAAACCATGTTCTCCTCTCGATCAACCCGAAAAGAGACACTCACGATTCGCACACGGTTGGTGTATTTTAGAAGAGTTTGCTTCAAGTTTACTACAACGGATATTAACAAATTCTCATCTGCCACATAACCGCGGGCACGACTCTCGAAAGTTTATACCTGCAGGGTGTCCCAACAGCCCATGATAAGCTCTCGCGATCAACGAAGGATATTCCTTCTCCCGGGAAGACCGATCAGTCTCGGAATCCGGCTACAAGACATTCGACACAATAAAACAAGACCAGCAAAGCCGCCGGATGTGCCGACAAATCCCGATAGGAGTCGCGTACCTCGTTCTCGAGGCACACCGGATGAGCGAAGCGTCTGAGAACCGACGTAACCCAAGTTGCCAAGGAATGGTCCCATACGGTGCTCTAGTTTGGACCAACACTCGGAGCACCGGCCGGGGGTAAAATAAAGATGACCCTTGGGCTCCGAAACCCAAGGGAAAAAGGGCTAGGTGAGGCAAATGGTAAAACCAATGTTGGGCCTTCTTTGGAGGAGTCTTATTCAAAGCGAACTGTCAAGGGGTCCCATAAATCACCCGAATCGTTAGGGACGCAAAATCCGGGAACATAATACCGATATGACGGAAACTAGGGCGGCAAGAGTGGAACAAAACACCGGGCATAAGGCCGAGCCTTCCACCCTTTACCAAGTATATAGATGCATTAATAATATAAGATATATTGTGATATCCCAACAAGTAAACATGTTCCAACAAGGAACAACATCTCCATGTTCAACAAGGAACAAACTTCATCTTCACCTGCAACTAACAACGCTATAAGAGGGGCTGAGCAAAGCGGTAACATAGCCAAACAACGGTTTGCTGGGAAGGGTGCAAAAGGTTAGAGGCTGACATGGCAATTTGGGATGGCTTGATAAACATGTAATAGGTAGCGCAGCATAGCGATAGAACGAAGCAACTAGCATAGCAATGATAGTAGTGAGATCCGGGTAGCGGTCATCTTGCCTGAAATCCCGCAAGGAAGAAGAACGAGTCCATGAAGAAGGCGAATTGATGAAGCCGAACCAAGCGTATCTGAGCGAATCCTCACGATCGCAGCAAACAGAACTAACAAGAAGAAGCACACAACATAGGTAAACACACCACACATGAACAAGGCATGATGCACAACAAGCATGATGCATGACAAAGCTAGATGAGGCTACTCATGGCAAGTGATGATGCAAACAAGAGCAACACATCAAAGCAAGTTTAAATGAGGCCGGAAACAACATAGAACAATTCCGGTAAGTCCTCATATGCAAATTTCGAAATTGTTACAGATCTGAATAAACCTTATGTTCAAGTTGTTAAAAAGCAAGTTAAGATGCACCATGATGATCTACACGAAATTCTAGTCAAGTTACATATAAAGTTCATTTAATTGAGACTCGGCCTAGAAGATATGAGCAAAACAAGTTAAACATGGCATTGATGCAAAATGCATACAAACATCAAGCAAACACCTCAAAACATGGATGCAACATGATAATATGAAGCTACATGCAAAATCAAGCAAGTTTCATATAGAGCACACTCAAAACGGAGCAACGGTTCAACACATACACATGAAACAAGTTATAGCAACAATCTGTCCAAAACAGCAAGTAGGCATATTGCAAGCATCAAAACAACATGCTACAGGACCTCAATATGAAAACAAAAGGCATGGGCATGATGTACAGGTAAAGCATGACAAAAATGAACACTGAGCTATCTCCAGAAACAACTAGAACATGCTCAAAAACACATGGCAAGATTGCAAATAATAACAGTTTCAGACTTTGAAGAAAATAACGTCAGGTTGCAATGTCTAGAGCTTTACAGGAACTTAACATGGCAAACAAAGGCATGGCATGAATCTACTAATTGCATAGAACAAAATTCCCTTACTGACCATGAGCCAAAAAGGATCAGAAAATATGATGGCACCCATGTAAACATGGCAAGTTATATTACAGATTCATACATGGCAGGAACAACAATAAGTAGGCATGTTGGTGAGCTTGAACCACTCACCACAGAGCAATACATGGCATGGCAAGGCAACCAACAGTAATAAGACATGGCATAGAAGCTATACATGGCAATAACAACATCATAGCATACACGGATCAACTACAACAACCTTGGCAAAATTGAATAACATGTAAACAATCTGTCGGGAAACATTTTATAGCAAAAGTAGAGCTCGATTGACTCAAGCTATGGCACTCCATAATTTCAAACAAGGGAATGAATGGATAGAGAATAACCATATGTTCAAAACATCCTTACTGAAGTATCTCAAAATAAGCATGGATCTCTCTGTGGCATCAAGCTTACATGGCATAAAAATATCAGCAAAACAGGGCTGAAATCAGCAACATCATGAAGCCTAGTTTGCATGCTTGTGCTAGTCACCACAGAGATCACAAAAATACATGGCATACACCCCTGTAAAGATGGCATGGCATATTACAAAACACATGTAGGACTCAAATTCATAGGGTGCACACATCAATCATGGCAAAAATGACAAAAGTGCATGTTCTGATAAGAATCTGAAACTAACATCACATAGCCCTCTTCCAACAGCATTTCGGGCATCAAGATGAGCTCAAATGAAAATGATGCAATGATATGAAATGATGTACTCGTCGAGTCGAACAATTTGACATGTTATACGCACGAAACGGAGCTACGGATGCAGAGTTATGATGCAATGAAAACGCATGAAAATAACAGCAGATTCGGGACTTAGTGGAATCGGGGTCAACCTCGTTTTGGATCTAGGGTTGGGCGCGACTCCGAGTCCGCCGGAGTTGGAGGAGACGGGCGGCGCGGCGGCCAGGACGGAGGCGGAGGCGGAGGCGGAGCGGGCAGCAGCAGCGACGAGTCTGTGAGGCGCTTCGGCCGGGCCGGCGGCAACTTCCAGGGCAGGCGGCGGCAGGGCATGGCGCCGCCGGCGGGAGAAGAGGCCCGGCGAGGGCGGCGGGTCGACGGCCGGCTGGGAGGCCGGCCTGCCGGCGCTGTGGGGCTGACCAGCCACAGAGGCAGGCGGCGGAGGTCGCATGCAGGTGGCGGCCGGGGGCGGGTCGGGCTCATGGGCCCGCCGTGGGCAGCAGCAGCATGGGCGGCGGAGGCGGCGGCTGCCACGCAGCTCGGATTGGCCGGGCCCGGCGGCGGGAGGCAGCTGGACACGTCCGTCGGCGGCGGAGACGAAATGTCCGGCGGCGGCGGGGAAGGTTAGGGTAGGTTTGGACCCGGAAATTTCGGGGAAGGCCACATATTTATAGGTAGAGGGAGCTAGGAGAGTCCAAATGAGGCACGCTTTTCGGCCACGCGATCGTGATCGAACGACCGAGAGCATGGAGGGGAGTTTGCTGGGTTTTGGGCCACTTTGGAAGGGGTGTTGGGCTGCACACAAAGAGGCTTTACGGTTACCGGTTAACCGTTGGAGTATAAACGACCTCAAATGGCACAAAACTTGACAAGCGGTCTACGGTGCTATACCAAGGCAGCTTGACAAACCTCGGTCCATTCAGAAAGTTTAACACCCTTTACGAAAAAGAGGTAAAAGGGGGCGCGGGAGACATATGAGTGCCGGATTGCGAAACGGACAACGGGGAAAATGCTCGGATGCATGAGACGAACACGTATGCAAAATGAAATGCACATGATGACATGATATGAAATGCAGATGATGACATGGCAAAGTGCAACACGCAAGCACATGGCATGGCAAAGACAACGAATAATTGGCAGACACCTGGCGCATCGAATCCGGGGCGTTACAACTGTGAACAGTTACTGCAACTCGGTGTGACCGAAAAGTACAAATCGGTTGCACCGAGATGAAAACCTAGATCGACTTAGTAATTTCGGTATGACCGAAATGGAGGAATCGGTCAGACCGAAAATCACAAAGAAGTTTTGGAAGTTTAAGTCTATGACGAATCGGGGACTCCGAGTGCTCCTCACACAGAGTGGTTCGAATCTGACTTGATCAAATTTTGTGATGTAGCATGAATAGAGTTTGAGACGAGAAAAGCATAGATAGCTAGAGAAGGTTCTTAGGCATTCTTGTCCATCCACTTGGCCAAAGAAAGAAAAGCCAAACAATCTAAACAACAAGTGGATGTCCTCGAAAGAGTAAATATGCAACCAACATGCTCACACAATAAGATGACAAATGGAATATGTGACAAAGCATGCACAACCAATTCTAGCATCTATCAAACAATTGGTGATGACTAGGTCATCTATATATGAGTATATTGACTTAGGAGTCAAATGAAAACATTTGATCATAGGTCATACTCATCGTTTAAGCTCAAGTGGGGTTTCCACTTTTACATAAAGCATTTATGTGTTCACATCATTAGAGTTGCTTTGACTCAATTCTTAGAGTTAAGCTCCCCCTATGTGAGATCCCTCCTTAGAGGGATAAACTAACCTTGGGTTTTGTCGATGATGACTTCATGTAGGTTTTGAAGATGTGGATGCTCAATGTTGATGTAGATCGTTTGGAGCAATCCTTTGGAGTGAGTTGCACTTCCAATACCTACATGGGTTAGTCCCACAAGGAACAAACAAGGATATCCATAGACATAGAGTGATGCACACACAAAATGATGTCCATGAAAACTTTAGGTTACCTTGTCCCTTGCCTTACCAACATGACGGTTTGTGACTCCTTGAACTAGTGCAAGATATGGAAGTTGATTGCACTTGTCCTTGCCATAATGATATGAGTGAAGAATGTTGGCAGAGTCACCCTCAAGAACTCTCTAGTTCTTCTTCTTCGGGATCCACATCATCTTGATGGGAATCCTTGGCGTAGTAGTTGTACTTGATGAAGTAGAACTTGATGTAGTCTTGGGAACCCACTTGACCAAGGCCTTAGGTGCTTCTTCAAATGCATCAATCTCCTCTTGAAGCTTGTCCTTGCCTTTGTTCTTGTGGTCTTGTGGTGGAAGATCATCTTGTTCTTGTGTTCCCTTGAAGGAAGTAGGATCATACTTCTCTTGTTGAGGAACAAATTTCGTCTTGGGGTATTGATCTTCTTCCCACTCAACTCCATTGGCATTGAACTTTCGTTCAAAACCAACACCTTGATTCTTCCGGTGCCTTCCTTGCTTGCGTACAATTTCCTCAAATTGCTTACTCCCGGCAAGACTCTTGTATACACCTTTCTCTATAATTCCCTTCAATAAGTTGTTTTCTTGCTCAAGTGTAACTTGGCTAAGAGGATCAATAGTGGAATCTACTAGAAGCAACAATATTGGATTTAGCATTGTTATTGTTACTACTAGAAGAAGAATATTTCTTGTTCTTGTTACTAGACTTGACTTGAGGCATGTAAGTAGATAAGAGTAAATGCTTGGCAATGTAAGAAGAACTTTTCTTATGAAGATCATCATTGATTGCCTTTAAGAACTCGTGCTCTTGCTCAAGATTGAGCTTTTCAAAGCGTAACTTCTCATGAGCCCTTAAAAGTTCTCGATGATCTTCAAAGATAGTTTCATGAGCTAACTTAAGAGTGTTTAGTTCTTTAGTTAGACGCTCAATCTTCTCCTTAACATTTTCATTCGTTTCAACTTGATTAGCATGATTAATTGATGTTTCATCATAGTATTCATCACTAGAGTTGTCAACAAGTAAATCATCATCACCTAGCAAGTCATCTTCATCAACATACTCGGGGTGTGTTACCTTAGGACCTTTGGCCATGAAGAATCTACCAATTCCTTCATTTGGTGATTCAAATATGTCATAGGAGTTGGTTGACACAAGTGCTAGACTGGCAACACCTTCATCTTGAGTGTATTCAGAGTCGGAGTGATAGCTTCTCTCGGAGTGGGTCGGAGTCGGAGCCGGATACCCATTCACCAACATGAGCTTGATGTCTTCGTTTTGTGTAGCTCTTTGATGACTTGTCCTTCCTTTCCGAATCCTTGCTTCTCCGTGAGGGTCTTCGTTCATAATGATCATCTCTACTCCTTCTCTCTCTTGGTGGCGATTCTTCTATTCTACTTCTTCTCTTGGGAGAATCTTCTCTTCTTTTGTAGGGTGTTGTACACTCATTGGAATAGTGTCCGGGTCTCCCACAATTGTAGCAATTGCGCTCTCGACTAGAAGATCTTTTGTCATTGTAGGACCTTGACTTAGAGCTTCTTTCTTTGCTTCTACTCTTGTAGAATTTGTTAAAGTTCTTCACCATTAAACTCAACTCTTCATTGAAGGTTTGTTTCTCACTTGATGATGTGGGGGCTTCACATGAGGCTTTGTAAGCACCACTCGACTTGTTGTGAAGTTCCTCCTTATCCTTGAGTGACATCTCATGAGAAACAATTCTTCCAATGACTTCCGTAGGCTTGAGATCTTTGTAATTGGGCATCATTTGGATCAATGTGCACACGGTATCATATTTTCCATCCAATGCTCTTAGGATCTTCTTGATGATGAATCTATCGGTCATCTCTTCACTTCCTAAGCCGGCAATCTCATTTGTGATAAGAGCAAGCCTAGAGTACATTTCAGCGACACCTTCACCATCCTTCATTTTGAACTTGTCAAGCTGACTTTGGAGCACATCCAACTTGGATTCCTTGACGGAGTAGGTACCTTCATGCATATCAATCAAAGTATCCCAAATTTCCTTTGCATTCTCAAGGCGGCTGATTTTGTTGAATTCTTGGGGCACAATCCATTGAAGAGGATATCACAAGCTTGGCGTTGTATTGCAACATCTTCAACTCTTCCGCACTAGCTTCACGGTTCGGTTCTCTCCCATCAAAGAATTCACCTTGCAAGCCAATACACACAATAGCCCAAAAGGCGGGGTTATGTCCGAGAATATGCATTTTCATCTTATGCTTCCAACTAGCAAAATTAGTGCCATCAAAGTAAGGACCTCTACGATGATAATTTCCCTCGCTAGACACCATACTCTCCTAGGTTGTGAAACCAAGGCTATGACCACCAAAAGCTATGGAAATCAAAGCAAATGGAGACCAAAGCTCTGATACCACTTGTAGGACCTTGAAGTATGTCTAGAGGGGCGTGATTAGACTACTTGACCAATAAAAACCTAGCCTTTTCCCAATTTTAGACTTTGGCAGATTTTAGCTATTTTTCAACAAGTCAAGCAATCTTCACACAATTCAAGCAAGCATGCAAAGAGTATATTGGCAGCGGAAAATAAAGCATGCAACTTGCAAGAATGTAAAGGGAAGGGTTTGGAGGATTCAAACGCAATTGAAGACACGGATATTTTTGTTGTGGTTCCGATAGGTGGTGCTATCGTACATCCACGTTGATGGAGACTTCAACCCACGTAGGGTAACGGTTGCGCGAGTCCACGGAGGGCTCCACCCATGAAGGGTCCATGAAGAAGCAACCTTGTCTATCCCACCATGGCCGTTGCCCACGAAGGACTTGCCTCACTAGCGGTAGATCTTCACGAAGTAGGCGATCTCCTTGCCCTTACAAACTCCTTGGTTCAACTCCACAATCTTGTCGGAGGCTCCCAAGTGACACCTAGCCAATCTAGGAGACACCACTCTCCAAGAAGTAACAAATGGTGTGTTGATGATGAACTCCTTGCTCTTGTGCTTCAAATGATAGTCTCCCCAACACTCAACTCTCTCTCATAGGATTTGGATCTGGTGGAAAGAAGATTTGAGTGGAAAGCAACAGGAAGGCTAGAGATCAAGATTCATATGGTTGGAATGGAATATCTTGGCCTCAACACATGAGTAGGTGGTTCTCTCTCGAGAATTGGTAAGTTGGAAGGTTAGGTTTGTTCTGATGGCTCTCTCCACGAATGAAGAGGAGGTGGAGGGGTATATATAGCCTCCACACAAAATCTAACCGTTACACACAATTTACCAAACTCGGTGGGACCGAATCATCAAACTCGGTCGGACCGATTTAGTAAACCTAGTGACCGTTAGGGTTTTCGATGGGACTGACATGCATCTCGGTAGGACCGATATGGTTAGGGTTAGGGCATAACGTAATCTCGGTGAGACCGATTACACAAACTCGGTGAGACCGATTTTGGTAATTAGCTAACCAGAGAGTTGGTCACGTAAACTCGGTGAAACCGATTTGCTCTTTCGGTGAGACCGAAAAGTTACAAAAGGGAAACAGAGAGTTTACATTGTAATCTCGGTGGGACGATTCGCTCTTCGGTGAGACCGAAAAGTTCTGAAGGGAAACAGAGAGATCACAATCCCATCTCGGTGAGACCGAGATCCCTATCAGTGAAACCGATTTGCCTAGGGTTTGTGGCAGTGGCTATGACATTTGAACTCGGTGGCGCGGATACAAAGAATCGGTAGGGCGAGTTTGACTTTGGGTTTAGGTCATATGTGGATGTGAGAAAGTAGTGGAGGGTTTTGGAGCATATCACTAAGCACATGGAGCAAGAGGCTCATTAAGCAACACCTCATCCCTTCTTGATAGTATTGGCTTTTCCTATAGACTCAATGTGATCTTGGATCACTAAAATGTAAAATGTAGAGTCTTGAGCTTTTGAGCTTGAGCCAATCCTTTGTCCTTAATATTTTGAGGGATCCACTTTCATCATCCATGCCATGCCATTCGTTGAGCTTTCCTGAAATATTCATCTTGGAATAGTATTAGCTCAGTGAGCTTTATGTTGTTATGAATTACCAAAACCACCTAGGGATAGTTGCACTTTCAACCGCTCATTAATGAGCGCGGTGCTCAAGAAGATTTCGTCCGCTACAAGCGGTTTGAATGAAGCATTTACAAGTCTGCTCAGAGGCTTTGAGGTATGTAGTGAAGAATACACTAGTTTTGGCTGTGAGGCACGCGTTAGGTGTGCTCCATATAGATAGTAGCCCCTGAGACTCTGGTTGCCCGCCCTAGTGGGCAAACGGTGGATCATAAATCAATGATTGCACTATAAATATGTGCAGGTACCTGTGAGTCCGGCCGCCGACCAGTCCGTGGAAGTTTCCGAATTTATGAGCCAGATTCGATCGATTGATGCCGATATCACGCTGGTGAACGAGCGGCTAGACAAGTCACAAGGTATGTGCTCTGCCTTCCTTTGTATAGGAAAATATGGAGGCCGCATGATATTAATGTAATATGTTCGGACTGCAGATGGTGCTGCTGCCGTGGAGGCCCTGAGGGAAGAACTTGTCCAAGCCAAGGAATAAGCTCGGGTTAGCAATGCGGCTGTCCTAAAGGTGGCCGAGGAACTGAGAGCCGAACAGGCTGCTCATCGCCGAAGCGAGGAAAAGATGGCGAGATGGCTATTGAGTTAAAAATGCCGTGACGGTATGAGCTCCTTGAAAAGGAGCATAGGGATAACTTGCCGAGTTGGACAAGGCATGCAATGCCACCATGGAAATACGGACCGAGCTCAGGGGTGCGCGGGAGGAGCTTCAACAGGCTGGTAAAATCGTGGTGGAGGTTCCTACTTGCTGCGGACGAAGTTTTTCGATCCGGCGCTCCCGGATGGGCGCTAGAGTCTGTGGACGCGTATCGGAGTTTAGCGAAAATGTACGGTGGCGCTGCCAAGTTCTTGAGGGTCGGGGTGATAAGGAAGTGGAGAAGCTTTTACGGTTGCAATTCAATGCTCCCAATCGCCCGCTGCCATTAAATGAAAAGATGGCTCTTTGTGGCGGAGCTTCACGAGCTGTCGGTCTTGCAATGCGATGCTGTGATAGACCATCTTTGGCGGAAGGGCTTAAGCGGACAATTACTTTGGCTTGGTGCAGCAATTCCTTGGGGCCGTGCCTCGGATCGATGCCATGAGGAGGTCGGCGTGCATAGAGGGTGCACGGATGGCTCTTGCCCACGTTAAAGCCAATTGGACGGATATGGAGGCCAATATTATAGCGACCCAAGATCCGGCGGGGGGCCAGTATCCGGCCGAGCACTACTTGGAGCAGGTCACAGAAGGTGCCCGCCTAATAGAGGCGCAGTGCTCAATGAATGTCTTATTCAAGTGATGAGTGAATCATTGTAAAAAACAATGTTAGTTTGGTTATAAGGCTATATTTATACTTTTGCCCGAAAGTATTATTGTGTCCCCTGTGGGCGTTTACATATATATATATATATATATATATATATATATATATATATATATATATATATATATATATATATATATATATATATATATATATGAATGTTTAATCCGAAGATAGCGATCGTTGGCTTCATCCCCACGCAGCAATGCGGGGTGTTATAAAAATATGTTAATGACACTTGATCCAACGTCTTGGTCCATGAAGGAGGTGATCGCTTACGTCGAACTAGGCAACCGGACTATATAGCTATAACACTTTAAACTTAGCCATGGGAGTCTAATGTTGGGGCTACTATGTAGCCCCGGTACTTCGTGTGCATCCGAATCGGGCGCTTGTGTACATGGCGAGAAGCGGTCCTTCGTTAATGCGGAGGATCCTAAAGATTCCGATAAGTCTTGAGTGGTTGAACAGTCTCTCGCTGTATCATGACAGTCAGTTTTGGCTTTCTCTACTAAGGTGCTCGTCCGGAATAACCAGGGCACAATCGCAGAGTTCTCCTTTGGCCACCTTAGCCGATAGTATGCAGAACGTAAGGCGGCAAACCCAACATTTGACCAAAGACATGATTCGAGTTGCTGCATATAAGGCCAAACTTCGTGGCGCGAACACTCCAGGGTATTCGGACTTTATAATAGTCGATGGGCTCAAGAATGCCCATTCTTTATAAACCCTGTTTTTCCAGGTACGTGCGTTAATCTGTCGTGGCAAGATGCCAAAAACGGCAGTATCCTCTATGGGTATGGAAACCATGGGATGGTTAAACAACAAGAGGCAATAAAAGGTTTACAGGGCTTAATCTAAAAAGAAACATGTTGAGCAGGGCCACGATGCACGTCTGCGCCTTTGTCTCCGTTGTGCGTATCCTGGAAGGGTATCGCCTTGACGTTATGCATGGAAAAAGGAAAACTTCGTAGAAGAGTACAACGTAAGTATGCGGTGGATAATAAAAGTGTAAGATGTTGGCCTTCCCATAAGGTTGGGCCAACTGTGGGACTGTGTTAAATATTTATAGCCCCTAGTGTCCACCATGGGATTATATATACGGTGCCCTGGTTCAATTTTATCTGGGTGACCAGACTCGTCTAGCCGAGTCTGTGGCCTTTAATGACCAGTCATGTTTTCTTATGTTGGAGGCGCTTATAGTCCGGCCGTGAGGGCGTCGCGTGTTCCTCTGCGGCGTGTGGCGCTCTGTTAGTCCGCTAACGGTGATGGCGCCACGTGGACTGGGCATCTTAAGTGTAAGGTAGCCATAGTGCGGCAATGCGTTGAAGCGGGCGAAGGCCGTTCTTCGAGCACTGCGTGATAGTCGCTTTGGAAGGGTGCGATGATGAAGAGTAGTTCTTAACCACGGGTTGCTGGCGAGCGAATGTTACCTCGGTCGCGACGGAGCCCTCTGTGGGCTTCAGCGCTGGTATCACCCTTCAAAGGTGGTGTTGCTTTGGTTAATTCGGATGGGTCTATCCCCATCCTGCGGACGATGTCCTCATATATTAAATTGAGACTGCTGCCACCGTCCATAAGGACGCGGGTGAGACGGTATCCGTCGATTATCGGGTCAAGCACCAAGGCCTCTTATCCTCCGCGCCAAATACTAGTTCGGTCGTCCAAGTGATCGAAGGTGATCGAATAGGGCATCCAGTGGTTAGGTGTGAGTACAATGGGCTCTATATCGAGCGCGTCTCTATGCGCGCGTTCGTGCCTCCTCCTGGATGTGTGAGTCGCGTGGATCATGTTCACTGTTTTAACCTCTGGTGGGAATTTTTTCTGTCCTTCAGTGTTCGGCTGACGAGGTTCATCCTCGTCTTCACTTTGTGTTTCCCTTCCCTTGTGTTCGGCATTTAATTTGCCGGCCTGCTTAAAGACCCATCACTCTCTGTGCATGTGGTTTGCAGGTTTGACAGGGGTGCCATGAATTTGGCAAAGTCTGTCTAGGACTCTATTCAGACCGGACGGTCCCTCCTTGTTGCCTTTAGATGGCTTATTTTGCTGATTAGGTCGAGAGCCCCTGAATCCGGCATTAACCATCGTGTTATCCGGGCTCTCTTCCTTGTTACGGCGTTTGTTTTATGGCGCGTGGCTTCCCGCTGCCATCCCTTATTTCGGATGTGTTGGGGTCCTTTGGTGCCTTCTGGGCTAGCCAGCTATCTTCTCCACGCAAAAGCGGGTCATAAGGCTTATTAGGGCTGCCATTGTCCTTGGCTTTTCTTGGCGAGGTGTCTGGCGAGCCACTCGTCACAGATCTTTGTGTTTGAATGCCGCTAAGGCTTGACATCTGGACAATCAACAATTTGATTTTTCTTAGTGAGAATCTGTTCCAAAGCTTGCGGCGGATTCTCGGGCTGTTGGACTATGTGGCTTAAGTCGTCGACATCCGGAGGCGGACATAAGTCCCTTGAAAATTGGCCTGGCGTCCTCGAGTTCCTCCCAGCTCCCAATTGAATTTTCGGGAGGCCTTTCAACCAAAGGCCGAGCTGGTCCCTTGACGAGGGGAGGTATTTGATGGCGTGAAGGTCATCCCCATGAGCCATATGTATGTGCAGGATAAAGTCCTCGATCCGGACCCACAGGTTTGTCATTACGTCGTATGGCTCTATGTTCCACGAGTTTAAAGCCACACAGTGGGAATTCATGGTCTAGTACTTCATCGGTAAAACACGGGGGTGAGCAGCCCTTCTGTGTCTGGGCGTCTTGTGGCATGTCGTCGGCTGTTGTTGTGTCCGGTCTTTATTCGGACTGGTATTGATTAGATGTCGTTTTGGCGACCGTAGTCCTTCGCCGGGGTGCGTCCTTTGGATCCATAAATGGACCTGGCTGCTCCAGCTTTCTTATTCAGGTGTTCATGTGAATCGGTAGACGCTTTGTTGCGGTTATGAAGTGGCACAGCTTCGTCGTTGAATTCTGGCAGTAGCTTGTGTTTTGGATAGCTCTTTGTATGGAGATCATCGCCATATCTTTCTTCAGTGTCTAGCACTTTATTCCATCTGCGGTTGAGCGTTTCCTGTGCGGCCTTGAGCCATTGCTTCTGCTTCTTTAGAGTTCTTGCGGTGGCCATAATTTTTCTGTGGAGGTTATCTCGTTCCACGTGTTTTTCCTGGATTGCATCATTATCCGGACTGTTTTGCTGTGCTGGTTCGTTTTGACGACCTTGTCCGTCGGGATCGTTGTCCTCAGGCATCTGCTCCGAACTGTGTTCAGGGTGACCTGGTTCGTCCTGCTCCATCGCTGGGTCCATATGGTCGTTGTTGCCTTCGGAGTTGATTGTAGTATTGATCCTTCTGGCGCTCTTGTCACTATTTTTACTGTTGCTGGACTTAGAACGGCGTCTGCGCCGTCGCTTTGGCTTTGTCCGGGGTTTTATCGTCCGGATTATCGCTTTGTCCTCTTTGGGCGTATCCACCATGTATCGTCGTGTGATGAGGGGAAGTCCGGCGCCCGTAGATTCCGCATCTTCTCTGCATCGCTGTCCATACCGTCGATGTCTTGGTCGAAGTCGAACGCGTCGGTTAAATCATCAACCGTGGCTATGAAGTGGGTGGTGGGTGGGCAACGAATTTCTTCAGCGCCTCATTCCCACTCGAACCGGACGTAGTGTGGCCCAGAAATTTCTGTCAAAGAGAGTGTTTTCAACGAGTTCAACATGTCGCCAAAGGGCGAGTGCCGAAAAATGTCCGCGGCGGTGAACCCCATTACCGGAGCCCAACCTGGCTCGACCGGCTCGGGAGTGCACGGACCGGACTCAACATCCGGATACGAATCCGGGGGTCCGGAGTTATAGGCCACCACAGAGGTAAGGCCCGTGTTTGGCTCCAACGCCGATGAGTACGTGACCTGCGGGGCGGGGTCCAGCCCTCCGTCCTTAGGCAACGCAGCCTGCTCCGGATTTAGGTCCGAGGCTAATGCGGGGGTGACACCCCGAGCTTTGTCCGACAGTAGGTCTAAGCCATGCTCGTCGTGAATGTCCGGTATCGCGTTATTGGCGACGGTTGAAGGAGCCATCGAGCCCAGCAACGACGACACAGAGGAACTCTCAATGAAAGCACCAATGTCGGTGTCAAAACCGGCGGATCTCGGGTAGGGGGTCCCGATCTGTGAGTCAAGGCTGATGGTAACATGAAGCAAGGGACACAGATGTTTACCCAGGTTCGGGCCCTCTCGATGGATGTAAAACCCTACTTCCTGCTTGATTAATATTGATGATATGGGTAGTACAAGAGTAGATCTACCACGAGATCGCAGAGGCCAAACCCTAAGAGCTAGCCTATGATGGTATGATTGTAATTGTGATCGGCCTTCTAAGGACCAACCTCTCCGGTTTATATAGACACCGGAGAGGGCTAGGGTTTACATGGAGTCGGTTACAAGGAAGGAAATATAATATCCGGATCGCCAAGCTTGCCTTCCACGCCAAGGAAAGTCCCATCCGGACACGGGCCGGAGTCTCGAGTCTTGTATCTTTACGCTTCAATAGTTCGGACGTTATACACAGTCCGGCTGTCCGGATACCCCCTAATCCAGGACTCCCTCACACCTCACCGGAGTTGCTCCAATGACGAAGCCGTCCATCACAGAGGAGCAGTACCCTCGGCGCCGTTTCCAGACGCCTCAGATCTTGTTCCCCGCCTCCGACAGTCACACTGGCATCACCATCCTCCATGTCCAACCCAATGATGCTGAGGTCGACAAGGCTATGCCAAAGAGGTTGTACACTCGTCGCATCACTTTGTTACTCTGCATTCATGTCGATCCCTCAGGGATCCTTTGCTATGGAACTACTGTGGTACTACTATTAGTGCATTTGGTTAGAAGGAGTGGAGCAAAGCAAAAGCTGGAGATTTTTTCCTTTGGTGTCTCTTTCAAAGAAAAAACGTAGGAATTTTAATATCCACTTGGGCGTCCTTTTCAAATTAATATGCATGAAGAACAGGACTAATTGCATTCTTGGCATATCTGATTCTTATTTTTCATTTTCACGTGGTTTGACTTTAATTTGACCATGTTTCTCCATTCCTGTGTTCTTCCAATTCGTGTGAACCAAACACCCACGTTGACAGAAATCCTCCAAATGCTCTGTTTTGCACATGCATTCCTATCCTATTCCTGTGTTTTTCCTGTCCCTGCGTTTATGGAATCCTCCAATTCTAAGGAGCCCTTACAGATTTACTTCATTTTCAGATAGGCGTCAAAGAAAACTCTGTGTGTTATGTCCTGCTCCTGCCGTGCCGTCATCCATCCCACCCGATGTGTGCCATCGACAGAAGCGTTCACTATAGCCGAGATTCCCCCTGCAGACTTTCTTTCGCTGCCTCAGATCATCTTCCCCATTGCTGGCAGCCACGCCAACTGCATTACCATCATCGACTTAGCAGATGAACCTGAGGACTACACAGTTCCGAAAGAGAGGTCGCACTCTTTCGTGTTTGCTTAAATTATACATCGGTTATTATTACCTACTACTTTATGGTTCAAACTTGAGTTTTAAAATGCCCGTGGGGCACATATGGAGGCAGCGACGAATAGTATCTGTCTACTATCTGGTTCATCTGGGGTCTTCTATGTGGTTCATGTTGGGTGGGCAACAAACAATAGATGATCCATTGTCTATCTTTTTAAACTGAAGCTATAATCTACATGCTATCATTAGTTTTGGATCTATCCACTCGTTTGCTACCATCAGTCTTGATTTCTGCATGCACCCCTTAGGCCTTACAAAATCTAACTATTTTTTTATTATGCATGTCAGTTATTGTACACAATCGTACTGAACATGTAGAGAAAAAGAGAAGACCGTTGTGTGGGAATATAATGTCATGCAGACGCCACTCCATGGTGCGCGAAGTGGGCCCCCCTCCCGCCATTCCAGAATGTATTCCAGAGGAAGATAACTGTTCAAATGGGAATTCAGAGGGAGCCGACTGAGGGAGTCCTGGATTAAGGGATCCTCGGACGTCCGGCCTGTTTGACATGGGCCGGACTGATGGGCTGTGAAGATACAAGACCGAAGACTCTCACCCATGTCCGGATGGGATTCTCCTTGGCGTGGAAGGCAAGCTTGGCGTCCGGATATGAAGATTCCTTTCTCTATAACCGACTTTGTACAACCCTTGTCCCCTCCGGTGTCTATATAAACCGAAGGGTTTAGTCCATAGCGATAATCATAATCATACAGGCTAGACTTCTAGGGTTTTAGCCATTACGATCTCGTGGTAGATCAACTCTTGTAATACTCATATTCATCAAGATCAATCAAGCAGTATGTAGGGTATTGCCTCCATAGAGAGGGCTCGAACCTGGGTAAACATCGTGTCCCCTGTCTCCTGTTACCATCGACCTTAGACGCACAGTTCGGGACCCCCTACTCAAGATCTGCCGGTTTTGACACCGACATTGGTGCTTTCATTGAGAGTTCCGCTGCGTCGTCTTGAAGAGGTTCGATGGCCCCGTCAATCATCTACAACAATGCTAGCCAGGGGGAGGTTTTTCTCCTCGGACAGATCTTCGTATTCGGCGGCTTCGCACTGTGGGCCAACTCGCTCGGCCATCTAGAGCAGATCAATAGCTATGCCCCTGGCTATCAAGCCAGTTTTGGAAGCTTGAACTATGTTGCTGATACCCGCAGAGACTTGATCTCGACAGATTCGAGCCCACGGTAGCCGCTCCCTGCCACCGCGATGTGCATGACCTAAATTTGTCATCGGACCATACCCAGGAGATAGCACCTGTAAGTGCTTCGGCCCTAGATCCGGAGCAGATTGCGCCATGCGAGGACGGGAAGCTCAACCCCGCCACGGGAACCGCAGGCTCAGCGGCGCTAGAGCCGCACACAGACCCAACCTCGAGCGTGACCTGCGCCACTTGAACCTCGGATTTGTCTTCGGCCACAGGTTCCGAACCACGCACGCCCGCGCCCGTCGAGCCCGATCAAGCGTCGGTCGTCAAATTCAGCGCCCCAGACATCTTTGGGCACTCACCTTTAGGCGATGTGGTGAACTCATTAAAAATCCTCAAAGTGCTAGTTATCGACTAGAGGAGGGGGGGGGGGGGGTGAATAGGCGATTTTTAGGAATGACTTCAAAACATGGAAGTTTCAAAGACAAACGATAGAAATGAACCTATTAACATGCAGCGGAAGGAAGACTACACTAGGCAAGCCATAGTCAAGTATTCAATGAAGTGAAAGCACGAAGACTATTAGCAGCTTGGCAATATGGATCAGGATGGAAGATAGTATGAAGCCAATCAAAACAAGTAGTCACACAGTGAAGTCAAACAGATAATGCAAACAGGAAATGACTTCATGAAGACAAACTGTAAGTAAAGAGAAGGAAGAGATAGAACCAGTTGCTTGGTGAAGACAAAGGATTTGTTAGACCAGTTCGATTCTTTGTGACAAGCTATGCGTCAGTTAGGGAGGCTGAGATTTAACTTTCGAAGACCGCGTCTTCACCTTATTCCCTTGAGCTAAGGACACCTAGTCCCCTCCCAATCACTCTGGTAAGTCTTCAAGGTAGACTTCCAAACCTTCACAGACTTCGTTCACGGCAATCCACAATGACTCTTGGATGCTCGAAATCGACGCCTAATCGGTGGAGGATTCACAGTCCTCGATGTAACAAGTCTTGAGTCACGCAGACGAGAAGACTTGATGATCCCAAACACTCTTTGGGCTCTGGGTGTTTTGGGCTTTGTCCTCGCAAGGATCTCTCTCTCAAATGCGTCGGAGGTGGGTTGCTCTCAAACGACAAAAGCCGTGCACTACTTTGAGCAGCCACCAATTTATGGTGTAGGGGGTGGGCTATATATAGCCACTAGGCAACCCGACCTGATTTGTCTGAAATGACCCTGGGTCACTAAGGAACTGACACGTGTTCCAACGATTAGATTTCAAACACACGCGGCAGCTTGACTTGGTCTACAAGTAAAGCTGACTTATCCGACTCTGGATAAGATTTTGCTCTCATTGTCTTCGCTCGAAGACAGGATTTGGTTGAGCATCACTTCAGTCACTCTGACTTTGTTCACTTGGACCCCATTTAACAGTACGATGGTTCCAGTGACTCAACAAAGAAGAATAGGAAACTACGAAACAACCATATCTTCGCACTCCATAGTCTTCACGTGAATGTCTTCTCGAGTCATAATCTTCGTTGTGAATATCTTCACATACCACCATTGTCTTCAATGTCTTCACACATTTTAGGGGTCATCTCCGGTAGGCTAACCCGAATCAATGAGGGACTACTACCTGTGTTATCCTGCAATTCTCACAAACACATTAGTCCCTCAACCAGGTTTGTCGTCAATACTCCAAAACCAACTAGGGGTGGCACTAGATGCACTTACAATCTCCCCCTTTTTGGTGATTGATGAAAAACTGGTTGAAGTTTTTAACGGGGATAAAAGTATGTGAAATTGTAAAGGATTAAGATATTGTCTTCATAAGTAGCAAAAAGGCTCCCCCTGAAGATGTGCATATAAGTATTTTTCTTTGAATGCAAATGCACATGGTAGGTTGTACTTGTGGAGATCCTCTTCAACTAATGAAGACAATTCATCATGCATGAAAGGATATAACGAAGGTAATGACATCCACAATGAGAAATGGACGTCTGCGAAATGATTTCATGCGGGATTTATCATCGCACATGCGGAATTTATCATCGCATCACAGAATAGCAGAAAAAGTAGCAAACGACCATTAAGTTTAAGTGTTACAACTCAAATAACCAAATGTATCAAAAGCGAGAGTTGTAAGCACTTGGCAAAAGTATAGCAACCACCCATATGGACCTGCTTGAAGACTATCAACTCATATGCTTCTCCCCCTTTTGTCAGTAAGGACCAAAAAGGTTTGAAGACATAGAGCCTCTACTCGTTCCCATGAGGAGTAGGTGAAGCAGCAGGGTCGTCGTTGAGGTTCGGTGGTGCGAGAAGAACTTGGTGCGATGTCGTCTGGCGCGAAGTTGGAGGTGGTGAAGTAGCATCATCTTCGTCATCAATGACTCTGGCATTAACAGTTGCCACGGAGGAGGAGTACTCAGAATCTTCAAGTGAGGGAGTCCGACGCTGTAACGCCCCGGATACAACTTTCCATATTCGTAACTCCGACTCTTGCCTTTTCCGGAGATGCTATATGATATTTCCTTCGTGGTTGGGTTTTTGTCTGTTGTTTTGCATTTTGTTCTTGTTATGCATCTCATCACATAGCATCATGCGCATTGCATCGGCATCGTTTTCATAAAACTTGCATCCGTTCGTGTTCCACCGTTTCTCTCCGTTGTCCGTTCTGAGCCCGTCCACACTTGCACGCGCCCGCGGCACCTTCGAAATATTATTTTATTAGTGGCATAAAAATGTTTTCGGAATGGGTTGCAACTTGTCATGCGGTCTTATTATAGTGTAGACAGGCCGCCTGCCAAGTTTCGTCGCATTCGGAGTTCGTTTGACTGCCCAACCGTTATATTTATAACCGCGATATAGTCGGCCTAGCGTCAGACGTTTTCGGTATCCGGAAGCTGCCACCGGGTCGCTCTGTTTCTCTCTCTTCTCAGCTCGAGGCATTCTACACAGTCCACCTGCAGCCATCTAACCCCCCCTCGCGTCCGGAACCGCCCGATCGCGATCCGAGGTTCACGAAACCCCTCCTAACCCCTCTAACCCTAGCCACCTACCCTATATAATCAACCCCTAGTCCATTTTGGGCATCTCCTAGCCCTTCCCCTACCTCCTAGCCCCTCCTCCTCAGATTCCGCGCCCGACCACAGCCCATGACCACTTGGCGCCCGCCCATCTGCGTGCCCGGCCCAACCAGCCGCGCCACCTCGCCCTTGGCGCCTCGGCCTCTCCCACGGCGCCACGCGTCGCCCCTGCCTCCTCCAGCGCCCCCATCCGCCCGAGCCCAGCCTTGCAGCAAGCCCATCTGGCCCGGTCGGCCCGACCCAGCGCCGCCGCCCGCTCCCGCCTCGCCCGCACCTCCTGCTCGGTGCCGGCGTTTCCGCCCGCCGTCGCCGCCGGCAACCCAGCGGATCCCGCTGCCGGCCTCCTCCAGCCGTCGCCGGAGCGCCCGTGCCGCCCTGCCAGGTCGCCGCCTCCCTCTCTCTCCTGTCTCCTTCCTCTTCTTCTCTCTCTCTCTCTCCCTCTCTCTTTTTCAGAACTGCCGCCGCCGCCCTAGGTCTCGCCGCCCGGCGCTGAACAGGTCCCCGACCACGACCTCCACCGGATCCGGCCACTGCGACCCGTTCCGACCTCCCGCGCCTCCCCATCGCCGTTGACCGCCGTCCTCCGCTGCCGTCGGATGCTGGCGCCGCCAGCCTTGTCCTTGTTCGGGAGAGGACACGACCGCGTCGCTCCTGGGCCGCGTCGCCAGCGCCAGGAGGGCCCAGCCTCCTCCGCGTCGCTAGGCCCAGCCGGAGCCTCTCCCTCGTCGCCATCCTGGGCCTCAGCCCATGGTGAGCACCCAGAGCCCAGCAGTTTCGGCCCGTGTCTTGTTTTTTTTCTCTGGACGAATTTAGCTATTATCCGTAGACTTATCAGTTTTACAGAAAACCCTCTTACATCATGCATTTAATAACTCACAATTGGTGCATCGGATTAAGATGTTTTATATATGTAATATGCTCAGAAAATTGTGTAGATTAATAATATGCCACTTTCATCCCATGTTAAAATGTTTAACTTGCTGTTTATTTAAATTTGCTAATATGCCATGTTAAAATGCTTTAATTCATAACTAAATAACCGTAGCTCCATTTTAAATAAATTATATATGTAAATGGGGTAGAAAAATGCCTAGTTTAACATGGTATACTTTATTTGCATGTTTAACAACTCTAAAATTGTGTTCAGGGCAGATCAGTTCCAAATCTAAAATATGCATATGGGGTTTTACCGGAATTGTTGTTTGTTGTTTCCGGCCTCATTTAATCTTGCCTAAATAGTTAGTTTCTTACGCTTCACCCCCTTGCCATGTTTAATAACATTTAATATTGTTGGGTAGCCTAAACAAGAGTGAACTAAATAAATGTTGTGAAGTTTCGTCAATATGCAATTCGTTGCATATTGAGCTCCACTTAACTTGTAGTGTTGTTTGTGTATATTGCCATGCCATGCCTCATTAAACCGGACATGCATCATACTCGTTTGTGCATCATGACATGTTTATGTGATGGTTGTTTACTATGTTGTTTGCTTCTGTCCGGTTTGCTTCTCGCTTAGCTTCGGTTTCGTTCCGGAGTTGTGAGGATTCGTTCGACTACGTCCGTTTGTCTTCTTCATGGACTCGTTCTTCTTCCTTGCGGGATTTCAGGCAAGCTGACCATACCCTCGAAATCACTTCTATCTTTGCTTGCTAGTTGCTCGCTCTTTTGCTATGCCTATGCTACGATGCCGACCACTTGCTATATCATGCCACCCACATTGCCATGTCAAACCTCTAACCATCCTTTCCTAGCAAACCGTTGATTGGCTATGTTACCGCTTTGCTCAGCCCCTCTTATAGCGTTGTTAGTTGCAGGTGAAGATGAAGTTTGTTCCTTGTTGGAACATGGAGATGTTGTTCCTTGTTGGAACATGTTTACTTGTTGGGATATCACAATATATCTTATTTAATTAACGCATCTATATACTTGGTAAAGGGTGGAAGGCCCGGCCTTATGCACAGTGTTTTGTTCCTCTTGCCGCCCTAGTTACCGTCATACGGTGTTATGTTCCCGGATTTTGCGTTCCTTACGGTTGGGTGATTTATGGGACCCCTTGACAGTTCGCTTTGAATAAGACTCCTCCAAAAAGGCCCAACATTGGTTTTACCATTTGCCACCTAAGCCTTTTTCCCTTGGGTTCTGCAGACTCAAGGGTCATCTTTATTTAAACCCCGGACCGGTGCTCCTTGAGTGCTGGCCGAAATAAATGAGATGCGGGGCCACCACAGGGCAACTCGAGGCTGGTTTTACTCGTAGGCTGACCTATCCGGTGTGCCCTTAGACCGAGATATGTGCAGCTCCTATCGATTTGTCGGCACATCCGGCGGCTTTGCTGGTCTTGTTTTATTCTTTGTCGAAATGTCTTGTAGTCCGGGATTCGAGACTGATCGGGTCTTCGGTAGAAGGAATATCCTTCGTTGACCGTGAGAGCTTATCATGGGCTAAGTTGGGACACCCTGCGGGTATTATCTTTCAAAGCCGTGCCCGGTTATATGAGGATGGGAATTTGTTAATGTCGGTTGTAGAAAACCGAAGTTGACCTTAATTAAAATACACCAACGCGTGTGTAACCGTGATGGTCTCTTCTCGGCGGTCCGGGAAGTGAACACGATGTTGGAGTTATGTTTGGCGTAAGTAGTTTCAGGATCACTTCTTGATCATAGTTGTTCGACCGTGCCTTGCTTTCTCTTCTCGCTCTCTTTTGCGATTGTAGCCACCAGATATGCTAGTAAACTGCTGCAGCTCCACCTCACTACCCTGTCCTACCTTTAAGCTTAAATAGTCTTGATCTCGCGGTGTGAGATTGCTGAGTCCCGTGACTCACGATACTTCAAAACCAGTTTGCGGTGCCGATGAAACCGTGCAGGTGACACACCGAGCTCAAGGAGGAGCTCGATGAAGATCTTGTTCATTGTGTTGTTCGTTTGAGTTGATCGATAGTGGAGCCAGTTGGGGACGATCGGGATCTGTAGCATTTGGGGTAGTCTTCTTTTATTTTGGTTCCGTAGTCGGACCTTGATTGTATCTGTATGATGTAATGTTTTACTCATGTATTGTGTGAAGTGGCGATTGTAAGCCAACTATGTATCTCTTTCCCTTATGTATTACATGGGTTGTGTGAAGATTACCTCACTTGCGACATTGCTTTCAATGCGGTTATGCCTCTAAGTCGTGCTTCGACACGTGGGAGATATAGCCGCATCGAGGGCGTTACAAGTTGGTAATCAGAGCCTTCCCCGACTTAGGAGCCCCCTACTTGATTGTTTGTTGGCGTTGTTGAGTCTAGAACGGAAAATGTTTTGAGTCTTAGGATTATATATATCGGAGAGTAGGATTCTTTTTACTCCTCAGTCCCTTCGTCGCTCTGGTGAGACATCCTGACGTAGAGTTTTGACTCTCCTCTCCTCAAATTTCACTAAATTTTTTTTAGGATCACGCGGGTATCTTGGAATTGTTCGATGGTTTTGTGGCGAGAACATTGTTCTTGGTGCCTCGACATTTAGGGGTTGTGGCGGTGTCCGGGGAGTTGAGCTCCGGGTGTTGTCGTCACAATTTTATCGTTGCGATTCTGGAATACGAGTTTTGCCGACATCGAAAATCTCTTTTGTGCGATTGTTGGTGAGATAACCTCGATAACCCGATCTTGAGGCGAGCTCGAGAGTATTGCCATGACTTCATATAACGGATGCTTTTCAAGGTCGAGGTACCACGATTTCGAGGATTTCTTGGTTATGTGTTGAAGGATGGATCAAATTGGATCTAGGTATTGTTAGTTTGGGTGATATATTTTGTGTCCCTGTATCCCCAACACCAGTTGCATAACCGAGAAAGTTTCGGAGTTTATAGGTGGGAATTCAAGTAGCTCCTAGAATATCTTTTGACGGATGCATGATATGGGATTGGGTAAATCTCTATCATATGTATTTGTTCCGGCTTATTCGCAAGCCAAATCCTTTGTTTTTGTTCCGTTTTGTGGTATTCAAGTTGCTTCAATGCCAAGTGTTGATTCCATACCTTATTCTAAGCGGTGTTCTCATATTGCTACGTGAATACTAATCCTTCTTGATCATTGAGCTTGTCATGTCAATTCTTTTTCAACCGACGTGCTTCATTCAAGTGGATCCGATCATTTCAATACTATAAGATCAATTCTAAGCTTTTTCTCAGCGGTGTTCGTTTCATCCGACCCAAGTTGTTTTAGGTTTTCCCACCCTCCACCCTTTTTCTTCAAGGACTCAGATTTCTTAATCAAGTATCCATTTTATTGAGTGAAGTTTCTTCATTCTTTTCCTTTAAATGTTTTATCCGGTGATTTCTCATGAAGGCGCTAAGGAAGCTTCAACCTTATCTTTGTTCCATTCTAATTTTCTTTTCGGTGGATTTAACTCAAGCTTTCAGTGTTGATCATATTCCTTTCCTTGTTGCAAATGCTTTCTCTTGCCGATGCATCTCCTAATCATTCACTTCTCGCTATTCATTTGGTTGGGAGTGATGAAGATATCTTAGAAGATTCGTGTTTCCATTCTTAATCCGTTCAAGTTATTTCGAGATTGTTATCTCATTCAAGCCATTTAAATCAACCGGTGCAACCTCCCTTTCAAACAATTGTTCAACGGTGTTTTCTTTGAGTGGGCCCTAACCCACAGGTCTTTTCCCAGGATCTTACCTGACTCTTCTAAATTTTCCCGGAGCTATTCCCAAATTCTTTTCGAAGTTTGACGTAAGAATGAATTATCATCAGTCATGGTGTTCTCCAAGATCTTTCAAATTTGTTTCATCGTTGGTTCAACCTTTCTAATTTTCATCCCGGAGTATCTCAACAATTCATGGTGGTGTTTCTCGTCGTCATTCTCAACATTTGAAGACCAAAGAAGAGTTTCTCTTAAATCTTGCTCCATTCTCTTCAAGATTCATGGTTCAAGTTTGATGCCATCCTCTCATAATTGTTTTAGATTGTGAGAATTCTTTTCACCCATCTGGAGCAATTCAGGAGTCTTTTCAGTTTGATTCTTCTGAGCCCATCATCTCAGAATTATTCATTCCAGCTTTCAGCTCTCGTTCTCCAAATCTCACGGTGCATCGTCGAAATATCCTCTAATCAGTTCATGATCTCTTCGTTCTAATGTATCTAAATTCTGTCAAGCATCTTTATTCGTTTTCTAATTCTTCACGGTGAATTGTGCCTTTGCTACTTTCATCTTCAATTCTTACGGTGGTTCGTTCAAGAGTTCTCTTCCTTCGTTATTATATAGATTCATTCGTTCTTCCCAAATCCTACCGGTGGTTCGTTGAAGACCTTCCCAAGTTTGCGCCATATCTATCTTAATCCTTTCTACGAGAATAAGTAGTATGCCAAATCCATTGCTTGTCATCAATTTAATTGGTGAAGGATGAGCATAATGTAATTCTTATTCTTGTTTCATCGAGTAAATTCAATTCCTTATTTCGGAGGTCCATCAAAATTCTTGATTCCATTTGTTCATCTTTCTTATCCGAAGCTCCAAGTTTTCTGCATTATCTCATCGCGAAGCTTCATCTTATCACTGCAAGGCTTCACCTGATGTTTTCAACTTTTCTTTCTTTTATCATCCTTTTCTTACCGGAGTTCTTCATGGAGGCTCTACATGATGGTTCGTCAAGGATTCTTTTCATTCTTCAATTGTTCTTCAAGATTTTTTCTCGAAGTTAAGATCCGTCAAGCTATACTCTAAAATAAGCATGGTGTTCAACACATGTTTTGTTTTGAGGAGTTCAAGCATTCTTCATCTTGCATTCCGAAGTGCAATTCTCTCTATCTTATCTTTTGAGATGGTGTTATGTCATTCTTGATAATTTTCCTTCATGCTTCATGATTCACATGTTGTCAAGAATGAGGTATTTTAAATCCATCAATCTCTTCATTGGAGTTATCTTGGGCTATATTTCACCTAAAGCTTTCCCTAAGGATTGTGGCTATTTATGGTGCTTATAAATGACCCAAGTTCTTCATTTGTCCTCTCGGTGAAATAAGTTTTCATCTTCTTGTTGATCTTGATCCAATCAACTGTTTCCGTTAGTGGCGGGTTGTCACCTCATAATTTTGAGATGTGTTCCATAAGCCCACAACAAGCTTGTTCCTTTCGTTGTTGATAATCCAACAACTCCGTTCTAGCATTTCGGGTAAGCGTGCTCTTTCAAGATCTTGTTTCCCTTCGTCCATTCCATTCCATTCTTTCATTTCTTCCGGAGGCATTGTGATGTTGCTCTCTTCGACCCATCATCTTGTTTTGTCAAGATCATGTTCTTCTCCTTGCTTCTCTGTTCAGTCGGAGTGCTGCCAAAATTATATCGTTCTTGTTCATTCTTATCTCGTTTCAACCAGAGTGGTTCCAATTCCTTCTTGTCCATTGTACTCGTCATTCATAGCTTTGCAACCCCCAAGGTTCACATGGTGGTCCTTGTTTCTATTTTCTACTGGAATGCTCTCAATTTCGTTCAACTCTATTGTGTTATTCTTTCAAGTTTTCAACCTCTCGAGGTTCATTGGTTTCACTCGTTTGTCAAAGAAGCAACTTAGTTTTACCTCTGCTCTTCCTCTTCCGCTTCTCTCCGGTGCCATCCTAGATCTTGGGACGAGATCCTCTCGTAGTGGTGGAGTGTTGTAACGCCCCGGATACAACTTTCCATATTCGTAACTCCGACTCTTGCCTTTTCCGGAGATGCTATATGATATTTCCTTCGTGGTTGGGTTTTTGTCTGTTGTTTTGCATTTTGTTCTTGTTATGCATCTCATCTCGTAGCATCATGCGCATTCCATCGGCATCGTTTTCATAAAACTTGCATCCGTTCGTGTTCCACCGTTTCTCTCCGTTGTCCGTTCTGAGCCCGTCCACACTTGCACGCGCCCGCGGCACCTCCGAAATATTATTTTATTAGTGGCATAAAAATGTTCTCGGAATGGGTTGCAACTTGTCATGCGGTCTTATTATAGTGTAGACAGGCCGCCTGCCAAGTTTCGTCGCATTCGGAGTTCGTTTGACTGCCCAACCGTTATATTTATAACCGCGATATAGTCGGCCTAGCGTCAGACGTTTTCGGTATCCGGAAGCTGCCACCGGGTCGCTCTGTTTCTCTCTCTTCTCAGCTCGAGGCATTCTACAGTCCACCGCAGCCATCTAACCCCCCGCGTCCGAAACCGCCCGATCGCGATCCGAGGTTCACGAACCCTCCTAACCCCTCTAACCCTAGCCACCTACCCTATATAATCAACCCCTAGTCCATTTTGGGCATCTCCTAGCCCTTCCCTACCTCCTAGCCCCTCCTCCTCAGATTCGCGCCCGACCACAGCCCATGAGCCACTTGGCGCCCGCCATCCCCGCGCCCAACCCCAACCAGCGCCCACCTCGCCCGCCACGCCCTCGGCCTCTCCCACGGCGCCACGCGTCGCCCTGCCTCCCTCCAGCGCCCACATCCGCCCGAGCCAGCAGCTGCATCAAGCCCATCTGGGCAGGTCGGCCCGACCCAGCGCCGCCGCCCCTCCCCCGCCTCGCCCGCACCTCCAGCTCGGTGCCCGGCGTTTCCGCCCGCCGTCGTCGCCAACAACCCAGCGGATCCCGCTGCCGGCCTCCTCCAGCCGTCCGTCGCCGGCGCCCGTGCCGCCTGCCAGTCGCCGCCTCCCTCTCTCTCCGTCTCCTTCCTCTTCTTCTCTCTCTCTCGATCCTCTCTCTCCTTTTCCAGGAACTGCCGCCGCCGCCCTAGGTCTCGCCGCCGACGCCGGGAACGGGTCCCCGACCACGACCTCCACCGGATCCGGCCACCTGCGACCCCGTTCCGACCTCCCCGCGCCTCCCCATCGCCGTTGACCGCCGTCCTCCGTTGCCGTCGGATGCTGGCGCCGCCAGCCTTGTCCTCGTTCAGGAGAGGACACGACCGCGTCGCTCCTGGGCCGCGTCGCCAGCGCCAGGAGGGCCCAGCCTCCTCCACGTCGCCAGGCCCAGCCGGAGCCTCTCCCTCCTCGCCATCCTGGGCCTCAGCCCATGGTGAGCACCCAGAGCCCAGCAGTTTCGGCCCGTGTCTTGTTTTTTTTTCTCTGGACGAATTTAGCTATTATCCGTAGACTTATCAGTTTTACAGAAAACCCTCTTACATCATGCATTTAATAACTCACAATTGGTGCATCGGATTAAGATGTTTTATATATGTAATATGCTCAGAAAATTGTGTAGATTAATAATATGCCACTTTCATCCCATGTTAAAATGTTTAACTTGCTGTTTATTTAAATTTGCTAATATGCCATGTTAAAATGCTTTAATTCATAACTAAATAACCGTAGCTCCATTTTAAATAAATTATATATGTAAATGGGGTAGAAAATGCCTAGTTTAACATGGTATACTTTATTTGCATGTTTAACAACTCTAAAATTGTGTTCAGGGCAGATCAGTTCCAAATCTAAAATATGCATATGGGGTTTTACCGAATTGTTGTTTGTTGTTTCCGCCTCATTTAATCTTGCCTAAATAGTTAGTTTCTTCGCTTCACCCCTTGCCATGTTTAATAACATTTAATATTGTTGGGTAGCCTAAACAAGAGTGAACTAAATAAATGTTGTGAAGTTTCGTCAATATGCAATTCGTTGCATATTGAGCTCCACTAACTTGTAGTGTTGTTTGTGTATATTGCCATGCCATGCCTCATTAAACGGACATGCATCATACTCGTTTGTGCATCATGACATGTTTATGTGATGGTTGTTTACTATGTTGTTTGCTTCATCCGGTTTGCTTCTCGCTTAGCTTCGGTTTCGTTCGGAGTTGTGAGGATTCGTTCGACTCGTCCGTTTGTCTTCTTCATGGACTCGTTCTTCTTCCTTGCGGGATTTCGTGCAAGCTGACCATACCCTCGAAATCACTTCTATCTTTGCTTGCTAGTTGCTCGCTCTTTTGCTATGCCTATGCTACGATGCCGACCACTTGCTATATCATGCCACCCACATTGCCATGTCAAACCTCTAACCATCCTTTCCTAGCAAACCGTTGATTGGCTATGTTACCGCTTTGCTCAGCCCTCTTATAGCGTTGTTAGTTGCGGTGAAGATGAAGTTTGTTCCTTGTTGGAACATGGAGATGTTGTTCCTTGTTGGAACATGTTTACTTGTTGGGATATCACAATATATCTTATTTAATTAACGCATCTATATACTTGGTAAAGGGTGGAAGGCCCGGCCTTATGCAGTGTTTTGTTCCACTCTTGCCGCCCTAGTTTCCGTCATACCGGTGTTATGTTCCCGGATTTTGCGTTCCTTACGGTTGGGTGATTTATGGGACCCCCTTGACAGTTCGCTTTGAATAAGACTCCTCCAAAAAGGCCCAACATTGGTTTTACCATTTGCCACCTAAGCCTTTTTCCCTTGGGTTCTGCAGACTCAAGGGTCATCTTTATTTAACCCCCCGACCAGGTGCTCCTTGAGTGCTGGCCAAAACGGCAGACTGCGGGGCCACCAGGGCAACTCGAGGGCTGGTTTTACTCGTGGCTGACCTATCCGGTGTGCCACGAGACCGAGATATGTGCAGCTCCTATCGAGATTTGTCGGCACATCCGGCGGCTTTGCTGGTCTTGTTTTATTCTTTGTCGAAATGTCTTGTAGTCCGGGATTCCGAGACTGATCGGGTCTTCGGTAGAAGGAATATCCTTCGTTGACCGTGAGAGCTTATCATGGGCTAAGTTGGGACACCCTGCGGGTATTATCTTTCAAAGCCGTGCCCGCGGTTATGAGGCAGATGGGAATTTGTTAATGTCGGTTGTAGAAAACCCGAAGTTGACCTTAATTAAAATACACCAACGGCGTGTGTAACCGTGATGGTCTCTTCTCGTGGTCCGGGAAGTGAACACGGTGTTGGAGTTATGTTTGGCGTAAGTAGTTTCGGGATCACTTCTTGATCATAGTTGTTCGACCGTGCCTTGCTTTCTCTTCTCGCTCTCTTTTGCGATTGTAGCCACCAGATATGCTAGTCGCTTGTGCTGCAGCTCCACCTCACTACCTGTCCTACCTTTAAGCTTAAATAGTCTTGATCTCGCGGTGTGAGATTGCTGAGTCCCGTGACTCACGGATACTTCAAAACCAGTTTGCGGTGCCGATGAAACCGTGCAGGTGACACACCGAGCTCAAGGAGGAGCTCGATGAAGATCTTGTTCATTGTGTTGTTTCGTTTGAGTTGATCGAGAGTGGAGCCAGTTGGGACGATCGGGGATCTGTAGCATTTGGGGTAGTCTTCTTTTATTTTGGTTCCGTAGTCGGACCTTGATTGTATCTGTATGATGTAATGTTTTACTCATGTATTGTGTGAAGTGGCGATTGTAAGCCAACTATGTATCTCTTTCCCTTATGTATTACATGGGTTGTGTGAAGATTACCTCACTTGCGACATTGCTTTCAATGCGGTTATGCCTCTAAGTCGTGCTTCGACACGTGGGAGATATAGCCGCATCGAGGGCGTTACAGACGCAAGACAACATTCCTGGGAGGAGTGGAATCAAATTTGAATCTCTCGGTGAAGCCATCTTGTTGGAGATCATCTTCAGAGCTCATTAATGTCAGACTCTTCCACGACCGCCGACAGGTTTCATGAGTGACAAATGCATTCTTGGTGGCAAGGTTGCGAATGCGATTAACATCCACCAAGAGGCTTTGCATCTGACGCTTTAGCCAGTCATGATGCTTATCCTGTTTTTGATGCAGGGCAACAAGAAGCTCTCGGTCATTGAGAACACGAGAATGCTTCCGAGGCCTTTGAGCAATTGTGCTTTCAGTGGCTTCAGTATGGGCACGATGAGGTACACATGTATTGCCAGCCAATGGATAAACACGAGTTGCAGCAAGAACTCCTTCAATGGGCTGAGTGAAGCTTTGGTGATCGACGTTGTGAAGATAAATTGGCTCCTTGGCAGGCTCTGGGTATATGGCTTCGACAGACAGATCAACCTCTGGCAAGAATATGAGATGATTGCACGCAGAAGGCTGATAGTTGACAACAGAGTGAAGCTTGATAAGGCGCATAACCCATGGAGCGTAGAACTTCAGACCAAAGAGATCAGAGCCAGATGCAACCAATTGCCCGATGAAGAAGTCTTGAGCATTGAAGCTGATGCCATTGAAGATATAGAAAACCAATGTCTTCATTGCTCCTTCAAGCTTCGCTGCAGGAGAATGTCCCTTGATAGGCCATAGAGTTCGCCTGATGATATGATAAATAGTGTGGGGCAGATACTCTAGGTCTTCAACAAAGAATTCCCTTGGATATTCAGCGTCACGTGGCAGTGGCTTCATCATGCTCAGCATTTGGCTCATGTTGGGATCAGGCTTCTGGAAGATGCTCTCCAAAGCATTGCGGTGAAGCTGACAACCAGTCTCATATAGTTCACCTGGAGTGGGCAAGGCAGTGAGCTCAATAATGTCAAGAGCTTTGGCTTCGTGGTGTACATTGCCTGTCATCCACTCAAGGATACATGTCTTCGGATCCCTGTTGTAGCCGCGAATGTGGAGGGTGGCATAAAATTGTAGCAGAAGCTCTTCATTCCAGTGCTCTTTATCAGGTACAAATTGTAGCAGACCGGCATCTCTGAAACAATCAAGGGCTTCTTCTAAGCAGGGCAGGCCAGCAACAACTTTGCAGTCTAGACGCATATGGGGAAAGATGCGCCCTTGATCATAAAGAACACAAGAGTAGTAACTGCGCTGCTGATAGCTCCAGAACTGATCAAATGAAATTCTTGGCTTCGAGTATGGGTTCTTGTAGCTGTCAAAGAAGGTGTTGTGTGCAATGAAGCCATTCACATTGAAAGATCCTGGTGAAGTTGCAGTACCTGGAAACCTTGGCAGCCTTGGTTTTGGCTTCTGGATATGAGGCCTGTGCTCCACATGATAGTCAAATTGAGGTTCGGGAGCAGGAGGAGGAACCAGAATGGGCCAGCGAACCATGACAGGTTGGCCACATTAACTTCAGATGCCACATTTGCTTCAGCCATGACAACATCATTGGCTTCAGTATTTGTGTTGGTGTCCGCCTCAGTATTAGCAACCTCCACTTGAGTAGCTGGAGGGTCGAACACGTTCTCCTCAAGAACAACTTCTTGGTTGGACGAGGGTGTAGCAACACGTTCTTCTTCTTGACGGGCTTCTTCTTGATCATCGGCTAATGCAGCCGGAATGTCTTCAGCAGCCTTGGCTTCAGACTCTGAGACGTTCGCAATAGGAGTGGCTTCAGGGAACACTTGGCGTGATACTGAGTTGTGGTGCTCTTCTCCTTCTAGAACACTCGACAGAGCGACTTGTGGCCTTGGTCCTTTGCGAAGCCTGCGAAATGTGGGTGACGCATGTGGAGAGGGAGTTGGCTGGGTCACAAAGTCGTCATCATCAAGCATCGGAGTGGTGACTTGAGTTGGGGGAGTACGTGGCGATTCTTCTTGACGGGGGGATACTTGAGGGTGATCAGCCCATGAATCATCCTGAGCGATTGGCGTCAATGGACGACCAATGCTGATGAGCTCGCTGTTCATGAGAACAGGCGATGATACTATTTGGTGCTCGATCTAAGGAAGGACTTCATCATCATTTACATTGTCTTGGGGACCAATGTCTTCAGCTGCGGTGTGGTCAATAGCTAGATCTTCTTCAGCTTCAGGAGCCTTTGAGGTAGTAGGCTCGTGAACTATTAAACGACGCTCTTGGTGTGCGGACGCAGGACGAGCAACTGGGATTGGCTTGACGACAAGGGGCTCTGTGGGAGCAGCCCGATCTTTCTTCTTTGTCTTTTTATTCTTGGTCGATTGAGCATCATCAGTGGTGTTCTTGGACTTGCGCTTTCTGGCTTCGGCTTCAGCTGCCCTTGTTTTCTTGAGTTCTGAAGCTACTGTGGGTACCTTAGGCTTCGAGCCAGTCATGCTGGCAAGGAAGGTAATGCTAGGTGCTTCCTGCCTTGATGCTTCAGCTTGGGCCACAACAGGCTTCTTCTTTTTGGCAGCCATCTTGGGGTCAATGCCAGGACGCCCAAGTGCCTTGCGCTTCTCGGCTTCATTGTGAGCTTGAACACATTTGGCAGCGAGGTGTTTCATTCGCTCTTGAGAACCTTTGGCTTCTTCACGTTTCTTGAAACGCCTCCTTGAGCTCATGCATCATTTGCTTGAAGTTTTGGACATCAGTCACACTGAGCTTGGCCATGTGCTTCTTGAACTGAGCCTTCTCATAGTCAATTTTGTTCTTCAGTTCAACAATCCTCTGAGCTAGAGCCAGCTCAAGAGCAATGGCTCCGTGGAAGGAGACGCTGAGGCCAATTGGGAGCTGAAGATCACCAAAACTGAGGTTTGGGCTGTCAAACCATTCATGAATGAAATTGTTCAGGATGTCCACATCGAAAAGGGGCAGATCGTTGAAGATCTCCGCCTCTTGCTTGTTCTTAATTAGCTGCTCAAGAGCATCATCACCAAACTCATCGTCAGATGACAGATCAATAGCTTCATGCTCATTCCGCAGAATGGCAGCTGGGGTCAGTGCTTGTTCAGAACTCTTGACAATTTTCTTCTCGGGCTTCTCTTTCTTCTTGGAGACGCAAGAGAGATATTCAGAATGCACACTTGGTGCAGGAGGAGCAGTGGCCAAAGGCTTCACACGCGAAGTGCTTGGTGCAGCAGCAGGTTTCGAAGCCTTTGGTTTCTTTTGCTTTTGAGGCTTCGGCGGAGCACGAGCTTCATCAGAATCAGCTTCATCTCCAGACTGATCCACTGTGGCCCTCTGAGCAGTGATGTAGGAGAGGAGACCATCAAAGTTGTTGAAGGGGCCGATGACATTGGGATTGGCATCACGTGTGCCATCAGCCTGAGGAGCAGAAGGACTAGGATTGAAATTACATACGAGACTCTTCTTGTTCTTTACTGCAGAGTCCTTGGCAAACTTGTAGTTGTGCTTGAACAAACTTTCTTCATAACACCATAATAGAGACGATGGGTCGGCATCAACAGGCTGTGGTCCACGGACCATGCAAGGGTAGAAACCCTGAGCAATAGCTTCAGATTTGGTCTTGGGTTGAAGTTTTTTGTAGAGAATATCCCCCCAAGGACACTTGATGGCATTCTTTTCAGCATATTCCTTGGTGACAAATCTGTACTTGAACCATTGCTCGACCCATTATCTTCGAATCCATTGGATTCGTGTTTTGCGTTGGCCATAGCTCTCTTCAGGATCAGTTTTGTATAACTCATAAAGATCTTCACGCAAATCCATTGAAGTGCCCCCATGGCGCTGTCTGCCTCCCTTCCTTGCTGACTTTTCCGTGGCCATGTAGTTCAGACTGAATGGCTTCAAAACTGTCAAAGGCTTCCGTCTGCTAGTCAGACAAGAACTAGCTTCGGGAGAATTGATGTGATGTTGTAAGAATTCTGCAAATGAATGCAGACTATGAGAGCCAAGGGATTCTCCCACGGACATGTACCTGTGACAACATTAGAGATGCGAGGGAAGGGGAAGAGGTCATATGCATTCTCAGAAGATTTTGAAGATAAATCAGTTTTGAAGACATTGACCTCATAGCGCGAAGACATTCACTTATTTGTTGGGAGTTGGTTCCAGATTTGTACGAATCCAAGAATAGGTACAAGTGAGGAATCTAACTATGCGTGAAGCATAAGTGAATATACCAGGCATGTTTTGAGATGCAGAACAAGATAGATCCAAATTTGTAGACACAGAAACCAGTTTTGGTGGAGAAGGATGAATCTATCGGATCAAAAAGGCAGTAAAAAGTGAGTTTTAATTACCACACGAAGAACTGCTAGACGGAGCGGAGTAGGAGGCCGAGCAGTTCAATCTCCCGTGCCCTAACTTGGCGACGGAAGACACCTACGGCGGCGGCAGAGGACGAGGTCCGCGGCCGTCGTGAGGACGACGTCGATGAGGTCGCGGCAGCTTAGCACTTCATCGTCGGCGTCGTCGAGAGCTAGCGGTGGCGCTAGGGTTTGTCGAGGTGAAGAGGTGGAAGAAAGATTTTGACCGCGATGTGATGTGTATTTATAGGGAGAGGGACAACACAACGCAATTACGCAGGTGCCCCTGGCGGTTCACATCTGAGGGACACGTGGCGAACATGCAACACATTGGAAGTTGTTCCATGTTCCCACGCACGCCTGGACTGTCAGGTGGTCGTTCTGACTTCTCCGGGTTTCAGGCAAAGAGGATATAGCATTAAAAACAGATATAATTTTTGTCTATGTATCTTCTGCTGACAAGGACACAGAGAAGACATTCGACGGTTTCAATAGAATGCATATGATTTGGATAGATAGAATTTGAGATAGAAGCTTAGAAGAGGTTAGGGTCCGATCACATTCACTTAGTTCAAAAGATTCAAACAAGAAGACATAGCTATAAGTGAATGATGTAGAGGACAGAACACAAATATGTGTATATATATGAGTAAGACCAAATCAACAAAGTGAAGATCAACATGAAGGCAAATCAATGTTGAAGATAAATCAAATGCGAAGACTTTGCAAGTATAACGCCAAGAGAAACACTTCAAACAAAAGTTTGGTGGTGGCGTTACCCACCGTATAAGAAGTATTAGACCCAGACACGGCACACAATTACCGTGGCGCTCCGAAGTCAAATTCCGCATTAATGTATTCACACTTAGAGTGTATGTCTTCATTGATTGAAGATATACGTTACTTCGTGTGTTGCACATCTAAGTCATCGACATGCATAAGTGTTAGGATGTGTGCCTAATCACAGGACATTTGAGGATTCCAAGATATTTAGCTCACACTTCAACTTACAAAACCTTTTCTCATCCAAGGGCTTTGTGAAGATATCTGCCAATTACTCTTCAGTGTTGATGTGAATGATATCAATATCTTCCTTCATGACATGATCTCTGAGAAAGTGATGACGAATTTCAATGTGCTTTGTCTTCTATTGCTGAACTGGGTTGTTGGCAATCTTGATGGCGCTTTCATTGTCGCAGTAGAGTGGTACTTGTTTCAGATGGATGCCATAGTCCTTGAGTGTTTGCTTCATCCATAGAAGCTAAGCGCAGCAAGATCCAGCAACAATGTATTCAGATTCAGTAGTGGAGAGCGATACGCAGTTCTGCTTCTTTGAAGACCAACAGACAAGTGATCGTCCTAGAAAGTGAGATGTGCCTGATGTAGACTTGCGATCCACCTTGTCACCAGCATAATCAGCACCTGAGAATCCAACTAGATCAAACTCTAAGCCCTTTGGATACCATAATCCTAGTGTTGGGGTGTAAGCCAAATATCGAAGAATTCGCTTCACAGCTAAATGATGCGATTCCTTTCGTGCCGCTTGGAATCGGGCACACATGCAAACACTAAGCATGATATCTGGCCTAGATGCACATAAATAAAGTAAAGAACCAATCATGGAGCGGTATGCCTTTTGATCAAACTCTTTACCATTGGCGTTAGGATCCAGATGACTTTTGGTTGGCATTGGCGTCGTGTAACCTTTGCAGTCTTGCATTCCAAACTTCTTCAGGTAGTCTTTGAGGTATTTCTCTTGAGATATAAAGATGTCGTTGCTTTGCTGGCGAATTTGAAGACCAAGGAAGAACTTCACCTCACCCATCATGGATATCTGATATTGCTCTTGCATCATGTGTCCAAACTAATCACTGTATTTCTGGTTAGTGCAGCCGAAGATAATGTCATCCACATATATTTGGCACACAAATAGTTCACCATCATATGACTTCGTGAAGAGTGCTGGATCCAGGGAACCAGGTTTGAAGCCCTTGCTCTTCAGGAAGTCTTTGAGTGTGTCATACCAAGCGCGAGGGGCTTGTTTGAGGCCATACAGCGCCTTGTTAAGCTTGTATACCATATCATGATGTTTTGGATCTTCAAAGCCAGGTGGTTGTGCAACATACACTTCTTCTTCAATCTTGCCATTGAGAAAGGCACTTTTCACATCCATCTGATGCAAAAGGATGTTATGATGGTTTGCATAGGCTAGCAGTATGCGAATGGCTTCATGCCTAGCCACAGGAGCAAATGTTTCATCGAAGTCAATCCCTTCAACTTGAGTGTATCCTTGAGCAACAAGACGAGCCTTGTTTCTGACAACTTGACCATGCTCATCTTGCTTGTTGCGATATATCCATTTGGTGCCAATGATATTGTGCTTGCGAGGGTCAGGACGCTTGACTAATTCCCACACATTGTTCAACTTGAATTGTTGAAGCTCTTCTTGCATAGCTTGAATCCATTCAGGTTCCATGAAGGCTTCAAAAACTTTCTTGGGTTCAGATATTGAGACAAATGCAAAGTGCCCACAGAAATTTGCTAGCTGTGTTGCTCTTGAACGAGTGAGTGGACCTAGTGCATTGATGCTATCAATTATCTTCTCAATCTGTACTTCATTTGCAACAGGAGGATGAACTGGACGAAGATTTTGCTCTTGCTGATCATTGTCATCATTTGGAGGATTGTCTTCAGGCTGAGCATTGACTCTAGGTTGATTAGGTGCAGAAATGATAAGTTCCTCTTCAACCTGTGCCTCAGAAGGTATGATATCTCCAGTTCCCATGAGCTTGATGGATTCACTAGGTGGATCTTCATCTAGCACATTTGGCAGGTGCTCTCTTTGCGAGCCGTTAGTCTTATCGAACCGCACATCTACAGTTTCAACCACTTTATGGTGAAAGAGGTTGAAGACTCTGTAGGAGTGCGAATCCTTTCCGTAACCAAGCATAAAACCTTCATGTGCTTTTGGTGCAAATTTTGAAGTGTGATGTGGATCCTTGATCCAGCACCTAGCACCAAATACTCAAATGGCGACATTTGGCTTCTTACCGTTAGGAGTTCATAGGATGTCTTCTTCAGAAGCTTGTGAAGATAAACACGGTAGATGACATGGCATGAAGTATCAATGGCTTCGCCCGAACTTTCTTGGAGTCTTGTATTCATCAAGCATCGTCCGAGCCATCTCAATGAGTGTTACGTTCTTGCGCCCACGATGCCATTCTCACCGAGGTGTGTACGGAGCTGAGAACTCATGAGTGATGCCCAATGTATCCAGGTAAAGGTTGAGGCCGGTGTTCTTGAACTCTGTGCCCTTGTCACTTCTGATATGCTTGATCTTGACGCCATAGTTATTCATGGCACGGTTGGCGAAGCGTCTGAAGACATCTGCACTTCAGTCTTGTAGAGGATTATATGCACCCACGTATATCTTGAATAATCATCAACAATGACGAAGCCATAAAGACAAGCAGTAGTAGTGAGAGTAGAGTAGTGAGTAGGGCCAAATAAGTCCATGTGTAGCAGCTCGAAGGGTTGAGATGTCGTCATGATTGTATTCGAGGGATGCTTGGCCCTAGTCATCTTTCCAGCTTTGCAAGCACCACATAGATGATCTTTCTTGAACTTGATGCCCTCGATTCCTACAACATGTTTCTTCTTCGTGATAGTGTACAGGTTCCTCATGCCAGCATGCCCTAGCCTCTGATGCCAGAGCCAGCACTCTGAAGCTTTTGCTAGAAGACATACGGCAAGATGTGGTCCTGCTGAGAAATCTACCATGTACAAATCATCTTTCCGATACCCTTCAAAGACTAGAGACTTGTCAGATTCCATTAGAACAAGGCAACGATATTTTCCAAATATCACAATCATGTTCAAGTCACAAAGCATTGAGACAGAACTTAAGTTGAAACCAAGGGATTCAACAAGCATCACTTTTATCCATGTGATGATCCTTTGGTATTGCAACTCTACCTAGACCCAATACCTTGCTTTTACCAGTGTCAGCAAATGTGATGTGGCTCTTGTCAGATGGACGTAAGGTTGAATCCATGAGAAGACTTCGATCACCAGTCATGTGGTTAGTGCATCCATTGTCCATAATCCATTCTGAAGACTTTGGCGTCATACCCTACAGTATAGTTAGGGGGATAGGCTTCACCAAGAGTATTGTGAAGCATAAACATTTGACGGACAAGAGGATTATCAAAGCTCAGATCAAGGTTAGAACTGATAGGATGATTGGCAAGCGATTCAGGAACAAAATACATAGTAAGACCATTTGGGCATTTTATCTTGCGCCCCACAAGATGTTTTAGGTCCCTAGCAATAGCATCGGACGCCTTTGATTTCCGGCCGGAGACCTTTCCCTGCAAAAGAGAGTTAAGTTTTCTTAACCACCCACATTTTCAGGGGTGGCTTCGAAGCAATGAGACTAAGTGCAACATCTGAGAACTTTGACTTTGGAGCCCTAGCAAATAGCCTTGCAAGAGGTGAATAATACTCATATGAATAAGTAGAAAAGTTCTTATTTTTATGAACATAGCGGTTTGAAGAAACATGCTCATATTCATACATCTGAGTATGATTTCCCTGCAAAACATTGGCATTAGGGTGACTCGGGTGAGTCCTCTGTCTGTATGAAGCCTTTGGACCATATGAAGCCTTTGGTCTGGGGTTTGCCTTCTTCCCTAGTGGTGTCATGATGACGTTCACAGGAAGATTCTAAAGACATCTTTTGGACACCCAGATTTTCTTCATAGTTGGTCCATTCCTGCAGTTAGTACCAATATACCTGGCAAACACTTCACCTTTCTGATTCTTAAACAGTTTATAGTTTGCATCAAAAGATTCATCAATGACAATTGGGTTAGCACAAGTGAAGCCAGATAAGGTGGATGGGTCCACTGAAGGTCCTTTTGCAGCAACCCATGTGGTTTTGGGGTACATTTTCCTCTCGAACCTAACACCCTCTTTCCTAGGGTTTCGGTTCAGAATATGATTTTTGAGGACATCACATAGTGTCTGATGCCCTTTGAGACTTTTGTACATCCCTGTCTCAAGCAATGTCTTAAACCTAGCATTTTCATCAGCAATAGCAGTGGCATCCTCAGCAGAGGGGTTAGTTACCACATCAACAATTGAAGATATTGTAACATTAGCAGCAGTAGAACATTCAGCAATAGAAGTAGCGTTATCACGCTCAAGGCATTTTAGACATGGTGGTTCAAATCCTTCTGGCGGGACTGATCATTGGCCTTGAAGTGACTCGTTTTCTTTTGAAGATCTTCACGAACTGCTCTCAATTTCTCAAGTTCTTGCTTACTTTGAAGATAATCATAGGAAAGTTTTTCATGAGTTGTTGAGAGCGTTTCATGACGACTTTCAAGTTCCTCATACTTAACATGAAGATTTTTTATGTCTCCAATTAAGGACTGAGATCGGGTCATTTCCGCGTCCAACAGGTCATTGCTTTCGTCTAATAGTTTTTGAATATGTTCCATAGCTTTCTGTTGTTCAGTTACAATTTTAGCAAGTGTTTTGTAGCTGGGTTTGGATTCACAATCAGAGTCATCTTCACTTGATGTTTGAAAGTAAGCATCGCGTGAGTTTACCTTGGCACCGCGTGCCATGAAGCATTTGTGGGAGCGGAGTCGTCCTTGTCATTAGCATCAGTGTTGGTGACGGAGCCATTGTCTTTAGTGTTGAAGATGGACTTGGCAACATAGGTTGTAGCTAGGGCCAGACTTGCAACGCGAGAGTTGGACTCCTCCTCAGACTCCACCTCCGCCTCCTCAGAAGCAGACTCCTCCTCTGAATCCATCTCCTTGCCAACAAAAGCACGAGCCTTGCCAGATGAGCTCTTCTTATGAGATGAAGACTTGGATGAGGACTTGGAAGAAGACTTTGAGGATTTATTCTTCTTCTTGTCATCAGAATCATATTCCTTGCTTTTCTTCTTCTTGTTGTTTTCATTGTCCCACTGTGGACACTCAGAGATGTAGTGACCAGGTTTCTTGCACTTGTGGCATGTTCTCTTCTTGTGGTCATGAGTAGAAGCTTCATCATTTCTTGAGCTGGATCGTGAAGACTTTCTGAAGCCTTTCTTCTTAGTGAACTTCTAGAACTTCTTCACAAGCATAGCAAGCTCCTTTCCAATGTATTCAGGATCATCGGAACTGCAGTCAGATTCTTCTTCAGATGAGGAAACAACCTTTGCCTTCAAAGCGCGAGTTCGACCATAGTTGGGACCATAGATATCTCTTTTCTCAGATAGCTGAAACTCATGTGTGTTGAGCCTCTCAAGTATGTCAGACGGATCAAGTGTCTTGAAGTCAGGGCGTTCTTGAATCATCAGGGCTAGGGTGTCAAATGAGCTGTCAAGTGATCTCAGGAGTGTCTTGACGATTTCATGCTTGGTGATCTCAGTGGCGCCGAGAGCATGAAGCTCATTTGTGATGTCAGTGAGGCGATCAAACTTTAGCTGGACATTCTCATTGTCGTTTCTCTTAAAGCGGTTGAAGAGGTTGCGAAGGACACTGATCCTTTGATCTCTCTGGGTTGAGACGCCTTCATTAACCTTGGAGAGCCAGTCCCAGACTAGCTTCGACGTTTCCAGAGCACTCACACGGCCATACTGTCCTTTGGTCAGATGACCACAGATGATGTTCTTGGCAGTAGAATCCAGTTGAACGAACTTCTAGACATCAGCAGGGGTGACACCTTCACCAGTCTTGGGAACGCTGTTCTTGACGACATACCATAGATCGACATCAATGGCTTCAAGATGCATGCACATCTTATTCTTCCAGTAGGGATAATCAGTGCCATCGAAGACATGGCACGCAGCAGAGACTATGATTACCCCGGCAGTCGACATAGCTAAAACTCCAGGTGGTTAAACCGAATCAGACAGAACAAGGGAGTACCTTGCTCTGATACCAATTGAAAGTGCTAGTTATCGACTAGAGGGGGGTGAATAGGCGATTTTTAAGAATGACTTCAAAACATGGAAGTTTCGAAGACAAACGATAAAAATGAACCTATTAACATGCAGCAGAAGGAAGACTACACTACGCAAGCCATAGTCAAGTATTCAATGAAGTGAAAGCACGAAGACTATTAGCAGCTTGGCAGTATGGATCAGTATGGAAGATAGTATGAAGGCAATCAGAACAAGTAGTCACACAGTGAAGTCAGACAAAAAATGCAAACAGGCAATGACTTCACAAAGACAAACTGTAAGTAAAGAGAAGGAAGAGATAGAACCAGTTGCTTGGTGAAGACAAAGGATTTGTTGGACCAGTTCGATTCTTTGTGACAAGCTGACGTGCAGTTAGGGAGGCTGAGATTTAACTTACGAAGACCGCGTCTTCACCTTATTCCCCTTGAGCTAAGGACACCTAGTCCCCGCCCAATCACTCTGGTAAGTCTTCAAGGTAGACTTCCAAACCTTCACAGACTTCGTTCACCGGAAATCCACAGTGACTCTTGGATGCTCAGAACGCGACGCCTAATCGGCTGGAGGATTCACAGTCCTCAAGTGTAACAAGTCTTGTGTCACGCATAAGCGAAAGCTTGATGATGCCAAACACTCTTTGGGCTCTGGGTGTTTTGGGCTTTGTCCTCGCAAGGATCTCTCTCTCAAATGCTTCAGAGGTGGGTTTCCTCAAATGACAAAAGCCGTGCACTAACTCTGAGCAGCCACCAATTTATGGTGTAGGGGGTGGGCTATATATAGCCACTAGGCAACCCGACCTGATTTGTCCGAAATGACCCTGGGTCACTAAGGAACTGACACGTGTTCCAACGGTTTGATTTCAAACACACACGACAACTTGACTTGGGCTACAAGTAAAGCTGACTTATCCGACTCTGGATAAGATTTTGCTCTCATTGTCTTCACTCGAAGACTTAGGATTTGGTTGAGCATCACTTCAGTCACTCTGACTTTGTTCACTTGGACCCCACTTAACAGTACGGTGGTTCCTATGACTCAACAAAGAAGAAAAGGAAACTATGAAAAAACTATGTCTTTGAACTCCATAGTCTTCACGTGAATGTCTTCTCGAGTCATAATCTTCGTTGTGAATATCTTCACATACCACCATTGTCTTCAATGTCTTCACACATTTTTAGGGGCCATCTTCGGTAGGTAAGCCGAATCAATGAGGGACTACTACCTGTGTTATCCTGCAATTCTCACAAACACATTAGTCCCTCAACCAGCTTTGCCGTCAATACTCCAAAACCAACTAGGGCTGGCACTAGATGCACTTACAAATCCTCTCCTTAGCAGGAGACTCATGGCCGAACTATATCCGGTTCGAACTAGGGGTTGATGACGGGGAACTTCGCTTCCCACCGACCTCCCACTTCATAGCCACTGTCGAGGACTTAACCGACATGCTCGATTACGTCTTCGAAGACATCGACGGTATGGACGATGATGCCGGAGAAGAGGAGGCCCAAAACCCGCCGTTTACCGGATGCTGGATGGACACTTCCTCGTATGACGTGTACATGGTGGACACACCCAAAGAGAATAGCGGCGACGATAAGGAAAACCCAGTCGAGGATAAACCTCCTGAGATACAGCCAAAGGGCCACGTTAGCGGCACCGCTCTCCAAGTCACGCCATGGAAAAGACAGCAATACCGGCACAGGAGAAAACAATACTCTGGACGATGCCGAAGACAATGAAGACCTCGTTGAGCCAACTTCCGAACAGGACAAACGGGAGGACGGGCAAGTTAGCCCTGATGAACAGGCCATAAACGAAGACTCGGAGGACAGTAATTACCTTCCGCTCTCCGAGGATGAGGTGAGCCTCAGCAACGAAGATTTTATCGTGCCTGAGGAACCTCTCGAGCAGGAGCGCTTCATGCGCCGGCTAATAGCCACTGCAAGGAGCCTGAAAAAGAAGCAACAATAGCTTCAAGCTGATCAAGACCTGTTCAATGATAGGTGGACACATGTCTTGGCAGCCGAGGGATACAGCCTCGAGTGCCCAGCCAAAAGTTATCCGAAGCGCAAATTGCTACCTCAGTTCGATGACGAGGTGCTGGAGCCCGTACCATCATCGCGCAATGCGGCTGACCGACCACCATGTGGCCGGGACAAAGCGGCAACTCAATCCGAACACCAGCCTGTACTCCCTCACCGTAAAGGCAGAGATAAAACAGCTCGGGGACATGCATATGACCTGCGGCAGGACTTGGACAGTAGAGCAGGTCAGAACATATCGATCTATGGATAGCGGGGGCGTGCCCCGACACGCGATAACGGCTACCTAGCGGGACACAACAATCATAATCACGCCCGGGCCGATAACCACAGACAGACTCCATCCGAGCTACGTCGTGACGTGGCCCGATATAGAGGCGCTGCACACCCCCTTTGCTTCACTGACGAGGTAATGGAGCACGAATTCCCAGAAGGGTTTAAACCCGTGAACATCGAATCATAGGATGGGACAACAGACCCCGTGGTATGGATCGAGGATTTTCTTCTCCATATTCATATGGCCTGCGGTGACGATCTCCATGCCATCAAATACCTCCCACTAAAACTCAAAGGACCAGCTCGCCACTGGTTGAACAGTCTGCCCGAAAACTCTCTTGGCAGATGGAAGGACTTGGAAGAAGCCTTCCTCGACAACTTCCAAGCCACATATGTTTGACCTCCGGATGCCGACAATTTAAATCACATAATTCAACAGCCCGGAGAGTCAGCCAGGAAATTTTGGACTAGGTTCTTAACCAAAAAGAACCAGATCGTCGACTGTCCGGATGCCGAAGCCCTAGCGGCCTTTAAACATAGCATCCGGGACGAATGGCTCACCCGACACCTCGGCCAAGAAAAGCCAAAGTCCATGGCAGCCCTTACGGCACTTATGACCCACTTTTGCGTGGGCGAAGATAGCTGGCTAGCCCGTAGCAATAACAATACAAGCGAACCTGGCACTTCGAAAGCCAGAAATAGCAACGGCAAGCCCCAACGCAACAGAGACAAGCATAGAAGCAACGGTGATAATACCGATGACACGACGGTCAATGCCGGATTCAGTGGCTCCAAGTCCGGCCAGCGGAAAAAGCCGTTCAAAAGGCACAATTCAGGCTCATCCAGCTTGGACCGCATACTCGATCGTCCATGCCAAATACACGGCACCCCCGACAAACCAGCCAATCACACCAACAGGAGTTGCTGGGTTTTTAAATAGGCCAGCAAGATAAATGCCGAGAACAAGGAGAAGGGGTCACAAAGCAAGGACGATGACGAGGAGCCCCGTCCACCGAATACAGGGGGACATAAAAAGTTTCCCCCTTAGATCAAAACGGTGAACATGATATACGCCACCCATATCCCCAAGAGGGAACGCAAGCGCGCTCTTAGGGACGTCTATGCGATAGAGCATGTCGCCCCAAAATTTAATCCATGGTCGTCATGCCAGATCACTTTCGATCGCAGGGATCATCCGACCAGTATCCGTCATGGCGGTTCAGCCGCACTGGTCCTCGACCCAATAATTGATGGATTCCACCTGACGCGAGTCCTCATGGACGGTGGCAGCAGCCTCAACATGCTCTATCAGGATATAGTGCGCAAAATGGGCATCGATCCATCAAGGATCAAGCCCACCAAAACTACCTTTAAAGGAGTCATACCAGGTGTCGAGGCCCGTTGTACGAGCTCAATCACACTAGAAGTTGTCTTTGGGTCCCCGGACAACTTCAGAAGCGAAGAGTTGATCTTCGATATTGTCCCCTTCTGCAGTGGCTATCACGCACTACCCGGACGAACCGCATTTGCTCGATTCAATGCGGTGCCGCACTATGCTTATCTGCTACCTCTTGAGCACTGCATTGGATTTCCTTGAAGAGGAAAGGATGATGCAGCAAAGTAGCGTAAGTATTTCCCTTGGTTTTTTAGAACCAAGGTATCAATCCATGAGGAGGCTACGCGAGTCCCTCGTGCACTGCACAAAACAAATAACTCCTCGCAACCAACGCGATAAGGGGTTGTCAATCCCTTCACGGTCACTTACGAGAGTGAGATCTGATAGAGATGATAGATAATATTTTTGGTATTTTTATGGTAAAGATGCAAAGTAAAATAAAAGCAAAGTAAAAAAGCAAAGGAAATAACTAAGTGCTGGAAGATTAATATGATGAAGATAGACCCAGGGCCCATAGATTTCACTAGTGGCTTCTCTCAAGAGCATAAGTATTTTACAGTGGGTGAACGAATTACTATTGAGCAATTGACAGAATTGAGCATAGTTATGAGAATATCTAGGTATGATCATGTATATAGGCATCACGTCCGAGACAAGTAGACCGACTCACCTTTTGCATCTACTACTATTACTCCACTCATCGACCGCTATCCAAAGATGCATCTAGAGTATTAAGTTAATGAAAACAGAGTAACGCCTTAAGCAAAATGACATGATGTAGAGGATAAATTCATGCAATATGATAAAACCCCATCTTGTTATCCTCAATGGCAACAATACAATCGTGCCTTGCTGCCCTAACTTTGTCATTTGGAAAGGACACCGCAAGATTGAACCCAAAGCTAAGCACTTCTCCCATTGCAAGAAAGATCAATCTAGTAGGCCAAACCAAACTGATAATTCGAAGAGACTTGCAAAGATAACCAATCATACATAAAAGAATTCAGAGAAGATTTAAATATTGTTCATAGATAATCTTGATCATAAACCCACAATTCATCGGTCTCAACAAACACACCGCAAAAAGAAGATTACATCAAATAGATCTCCACGAGACAGGGGGAGAACATTGTATTGAGATCCAAAAAGAGATAAGAAGCCATCTAGCTACTAACTATGGACCCGAAGGTCTGAGGTAAAGTACTCACACTTCATCGGAGAGGCTATGGTGATGATGTAGAAGCACTCCATGATGGATTCCCCCTCCGGCGGAGCTCCGGAACAGGCCCCAAGATGGGATCTCGTGGGTACAGAAGGTTGCGGCGGTGGAATTAGGTTTTTGGCTCCGTATCTGATCGTTTGGGGGTACGTAGGTATATATAGGAGGAAGGAGTACATCGGTGGAGCAACAGGGGGCCCACGAGGGTGGGGGAGCGCCCTGGGGGTGGGCGCGCCCCCTACCTCGTGGCCTCCCCCTTTCTTTCTTGACGTAGGGTCCAAGTCTCCCGGATCATAATCCTCCTAAAAATCACGTTCCCGAAGGTTTCGTTCCGTTTGGACTCCGTTTGATATTCCTTTCCTGCGCAACTCTGAAATAGGCAAAGAACAACAATTCTGGGCTGGGCCTCCGGTTAATAGGTTAGTCCCAAAAGTAATATAAAAGTTGATAATAAAGCCCAATATTGTCCAAAACAGTAGATAATATAGCATGGAGCAATCAAAAATTATAGATACGTTGGAGACGTATCAGGCATCCCCAAGCTTAATTCCTGCTCGTCCTCGAGTAGGTAAATGAAAAAAAAGAATTTTTGATGCGGAGTGCTACTTGGCATAATTTCAATGTAATTCTTCTTAATTGTGGTATGAATATTCAGATTCAAAAGATTCAAGACAAAAGTTCATATTGACATAAAAATAATAATACTTCAAGCATACTAACAAAGCAATCATGTCTTCTCAAAATAACATGGCCAAAGAAAGTTATCCCTACAAAATCATATAGTCTGGCTATCCTCTATGTTCACCACACAAAGTATTTAAATCATGCACAACCCCGATGACAAGCCAATCAATTGTTTCTTACTTTTGACATTCTCAAAACGTTTTCAATTCATGCAATACATGAGCGTGAGCCATGGATATAGCACCATATGTGGAATAGAATGGTGGTTGTGGAGAAGACAAAAAGGGGGAGATAGTGATGCGGAGCATCCCATGATCATCCCCATGGACCTACCATCGTCTGATCAAGAGCCAAGAGGACCCATGACACAAGCACGAGCTAGAGCTCTCAAGAACGAGGTGAATTCCTTCCTTAGTGATATCACATATGATCCACTCGAGACATGGCTACTACCTAAGTCCAATATGCTATGCATGATTAGGTGTCAAGAGGAACCTCCCGAGGATGCACGTGAAGAAGGACAAGCCGCCAAGTTCACGGATGAAGAGAACCGTCGGAAGGATAAGAAGACAGCTCCAGGGCCCGGACATCCGGCCGCTGGAGACATCTACTACAGCAGCATCCCAGCCGCCCAACATCTACAGGCCCCAGACATCCGGCCCGAGCCCGGACATCCGGCCAGAAGCCCGGAAATCCGGCGCCATGCACCAGAACCTACAGAAGCTATCGCCCCTAGCCCGGACATCCGGCCCCCCAGCCCAGACATCCGGCTCCTCCTGAAGACCCGGACATCCGGCTCCTCCTGAAGACCCGGACATCCGGCCCGACGCCCAGACATCCGGCTCCACCTGTCTGCGCACAGTAAAGGGCCGAGGCCCATGTACCTCTTCGCCCCCCAAGACTATATATACTGCATCCCCTTCCTCTTTCTAGGGTTAGCATTGGTTTAGCTCATAGTTGAGATAGAGCTTTGCTCATCCATTACGGATCTCCTCCTCGAGAGGGACTGCGGCCCCTCTTCGGAGAAGATCACCTTGGATTGAAGACCCCCTCCTGGGTGGCCCCCATCAAGACCTCCTCACGGAGAAGAACCGGTTACCGTTTCTATCATCCATTGTTGACTTTGGATCTTGTATCTCACCGTTGTGTTCATCGATCTAGCGCATGTGTGATCTATTCTTGTTGGTTGAGTGATTTCTCTCATGTTCCCCTTGTGTTTCCCTCGTGTTTCCCCTCGTGTTCATCGCGTTCTTCGTAGGGATCCGCTCCTTTCATGAAAGATCGGCCATCTAGGGTTCCACCCTACATCATCTTGGTATCATGAGCCACATTGATCACGATTTCGGAGCCCCCTCTCTTTGTTTTCTAGCTTGATTTTGTTGTTTTTCGTCCTAACCCAAAAATTGCCCCAATTTTTTTTGTGATTTGTCAGTGTGATGAAGTTTTGTTTGATTTGATCCGCGGATTTCATGTGTTGCAGGTAGATCTAGCTTTTCCCCACCTTTTCCCCAAATTCCATCCACAAAATCTTCCAAAATTTGCCCCGGATTTGACCTCTCCACGCGGTGTTCTTCGAGTTCGTGCACGGATCCCGAGCCCGGACATCCGGCCCGACAGCCCGGACATCCGCCCTTGGACATCCGCCATCATCCGGACATCCGCCCCGACAAAGATCACTTCCATCCTCCACTCTGTTTACCGCCTAACTTTCGCCAAATTTTGTCCCGGTGCCCACATACACTTCCGCATACCACCACCACTTCTGCATAGCACCACCATAGCCTTTCCCGCTACCAACTCCGACAATTTTGATCCATTTTGCTTTGAGAATTTGAGTTGTGGTTTCCGTGTCCTATTGTGTTTCGGCTATCTAGGTACGGTTCGGCATCAACATCACCACCGCTCATCTTCGCCAGGGACTACTACGAACGGCTACATCACAATTGTGGTATCAACCTCACCTTGGTATTACTTTGGTATCGTGATATCATCATACTCTCTTACATTTGCATTGATAACCCCATAGCCTTACTTTTGCGTAGCTTAACCATCGAGACTAGCCTTTGAGTATTGCCGACAACGTGACTTGTGCACATTAGTGTTCATACTTCCCATAGCATACATACCATCATTGTGTTGCATATTTTGGTATCATCTCTTGTGTCACAAAGTTGTCTTCGCATACACAATTGCTATCTTGGTTCGTGAAGCATTGCATGAGAAAAGAGCTCAAACAACAAAGAGCCAACCAAGCTTTTAAGCCAAAGAGGAAAGATAAGCAAAGAGCTTATACGCAAGAACCATAGCATCATACAACATTAAGATTGTCATACTCGATCATCTTGGATCAAAGCATAGGACATCATACATATAGCATACTTGGGATAGAAGTCGTTGCATTTTTTGCTTAGTAGTTTGTGCACAAGTTCTATCCGCCTATTGTGCAATCGTGCTAGCGTCTCTCTAGTGTTGTGCAACAAGAGCATCTTGGTGGATTCCATATTTTGGCTCATCCTTGGTTGCCCAACCCCACTTATCTATTTGCGTGTGTGTTTCCGTGTATCATATCTTGCTATTGGTCTACTTGTTGCATCTGCAAATTTGTGAATCTTTTCCAACATTATTGAGTCTCACTTACAATTGCATCAAATTTTGTGCCACCATCCTAACCAAGCTCCACCATAAGCTTTTACTTGTGTAGGTGTGAGAACCGACAAGAATTGGTACCAATTGTGCTATTTCCTTGCTACACATTGGAGTGATCTTTGATCCATTTTCAACATCGCTCAAGCTACATTTGGTATTAGTTCTTCTTTTTCTCCCACTCGCATATCTTTGTTTGGAATGATAGATAGGCCAAGTACTTCTACCAACCCACTCTTCTTGGAGCAAGACGACGACATGTCATCCTACGTCACCGAGCTTTGCATCAAGAACAACTTGCTTTGGGCGACCGCATCGACAACCTCGCCACCGATCTCCGACACTCCGAGCAACGTACAAGAGACTATATCGACACGTCCATGAGTTCACTCAAAGAAGATATCCAAACCATGATGGTCCGCTCTTCTACAACTTTGTCCTCTTCAAGACGGAGTCGCTCAAGTCGACACTCTGACGACACTATCTCCGGTTCAAGTACACCGACATCGAATACTCTTCGTCGTGCCGTGCGTCAAGACCGTCAAGCTAACCGCAATCCTCTACACGACACCGACTCTCAAGAGCATCGACATCGTCAAAACCAAGTTGCATTCGCACAAGCACAAGAACAGCAACGCCAACGACAACAAGAACAAGAGGAGCGAGCACGATAACATCAAGATGCACAGGACGCTGAGGCACAACGTCAAGAACAACAACTACGTGAAGCTCAAGCATTTGAGGTGCAACGTGACCTTCATGACTCAAGTCGTGCCGTAGCCAATCGAGGCCGACAAGCTCGACTACATCAAGAAGCACTTCGCGACGAAGCTCAAGAAAGAATTTACCAAGCACGTGTGCATCGACAAGCTCCTCGTCAAGATAGACAAGCTCATCCTCAAGCGAGACAAGAACGTCAAGTCCATCAAGAGCAATAAGACAATGGACCACCTCCTCGCCAAGAGCAACATGAGGAAGACAACCCTCCTTGCCAAGAGCAACATGAGGAAGACAACCCTCCTCGCCAAGAGCAACATGAGATTGCCAATCCTCACCGACATGGGCGTCATCATCCCCGACCCCAACACAATGAAGAGCAACGTTATGGCAAGCTAAAGTTCACCATGCCCAAGTTTACCGGAAGCAATGACCCCGAAGAGTACATATCATGGGCATTGAAGGTTGACAAAATCTTCTGCTTGCACAACTACAAAGAAGAGAAGAAGATCACAATGGCATCCCTCGAATTCCAAGACTACGTCCTCATTTGGTGGGAACAAGTCACTGAGCGCCGAGCGGCAAGAGGTGAACCACCAATCACCACTTGGGCACAAATGAAGGATGTCATGAGAGCACGATTCGTGCCAAACTACTACAACCGCGACCTCTTCAAGAAACTCCAACAACTCAAACAAGGAACCAAGAGTGTTGAAGAATACTACAAGGAAATGGAGATTGCCATGATACGAGCCAATGTCAAAGAAGATGATGAGCAAACTATGGCACGTTTCTTGAATGGACTCAATCACCCTATCAAGAAGATTGCCGACTTCCAACCATACTCGAACCTCATCGAGCTAGTGCATCAAGCTACCAAGGTGGAACAGCAAGTACAAGACGACTTCAAGTATGCCAAGTTCTCATGCAAGTCCTATGGCCTCTCCAACAATCAAGCTTCGACGACTCCAACACCTTCTACCTTAACCAAGCCATCTACAAACAACGGCGACAAGTCAAGTTACAAGAAAACTTCGACAAGCTCAAGTCGTCCTCCTACTACAAGCAACTTCAAGAAAGCTTCATCATCATCTACCCCAACAGATGAGACCATCAAGACAAGTTCCATCAAATTTTTCACATGCGGAGGCCGAGGCCACAAGTCCTTCGAGTGCACAAACAAGCGCACCATGATCCTCAACGACGGCGAAACCTACGACTCCATGAGTGAAGGAGAAATGGAAGCCCTTGAGCAAGTGGCCATGCGCCGACAAGTGAACAACGAAGACGAAGATGATCAACTCTTTTGTGATGAAGATTCAAGTCCCGCTCTTGTTGTCTCCAAGGTCTTGACCCTTCAACATCAACAGGACGAAGATCAAAGATGCCATATCTTCCACACAAAGGCCGGCATCAATGGACGGTCCGTCAAGGTCATCATCGATGGAGGTAGTTTCCATAACTTAGCAAGTGAAGAACTATGCTCCAAACTCCAATTGGTCAAGATGAAGCACCCGCACCCCTACAAGGTTCAATGGCTAAGCGACACCGGCACCATCCAAGTCGAGCATAGGGTACAAGTCTCTTTCAAGATCGGCGCCTATGAAGACACTTTGGAGTGTGATGTCCTTCCGATGACCGTGTGCCACCTCCTTCTTGGACGGCCATGGCAATTTGACCGAGGTGTCATTCACAATGGGCGTACAAATCACTATAGCTTCAAGATGAAAGGAAAAGAGTTTGTGCTACGACCTATGTCTCCAAGCCAAGTACTCGCCGACAAGCAAGGCACCCATCGTGGAGAGAATAGTGAGAGAGCGACCCACCAAAAAGAGAGTGAGCGCCACAAGCCCAAATTGAGTGCCTCCACGATGAGCGACAAGAAAAACTTGGTTCTCTTTGCCACCAAACGTGAGATGAGAGAAGTGTGTGAGAACCCATCAAGTGTCCTACACTATGTCCTATTGTGCAAGGACGAGGCACCAAAAACTAAAAACTCTCCCAATCTACCTTTGGTGTTATCTTCTTTATTGCAGGAATTCCAAGATGTTTTCCCCGATGAGCTACCTCCGGGCCTACCTCCACTACGAGGCATCGAGCACCGAATCGATCACATCCCCGGAGAGCCGCTTCCAAACAAAGCTCCCTACCGCGTCAACCCCGAAGAAACCACAGAAATACAAAGGCAAGTAAAGCACCTCATAGATCATGGACATGTGCGTGAAAGTTTCAGTCCTTGTGCCGTACCGGTCATTCTTGTGCCAAAACGAGACGGTAGCTTTCGCATGTGCTACGATTGTAGACCTATCAATGCTATCACTGTTCGATATAGGTACCCCATTCCACGCCTTGATGATATGCTTGATGAACTTAGCGGTGCCACTATCTTTTCCAAAATTGATCTTAAAAGTGGTTACTATCAAATCCGCATACAAGAGGGTGATGAATGGAAAACCGCTTTCAAAACAAAGTTTGGTCTATATGAGTGGTTGGTCATGCCTATGGGTTTATCGGAAGCACCCCGTACTTTCATGCGTCTTATGCATTATGTGTTTCGCCCTTACATTGGTGAATTTGTTGTTGTCTACTTTGATGATATCCTTGTGTTTAGCAAATCTCTCAAAGAACATGTCACCCACCTTCGCACCGTGCTACAAACTCTTCGAAAAGAGCAACTTTATGCTAATATGGAGAAATGCCTATTTGGTGTTGATAAGCTTGTTTTCTTGGGTTTCGTAGTATCTTCTAAGGGTGTTCATGTTGATGAATCTAAGATTAATGCTATTAAAACTTGGACCCAACCAACCAATTTGCAACAAGTGCGTAGTTTTCTTGGTTTAGCCGGTTTCTACCGTAGATTTGTGAAGGATTTTAGCACCATTGCTTCACCTTTGCATGCTTTGAGTAAGAAAAATGCACCATTTGTTTGGGGAACATCCCAAGATATCGCTTTCAATGAGCTTAAGAATTTTCTTACTCATGCTCCCGTGCTTGCATTACCCAACTTTGACAAACCTTTCGAAATTCACTGCGATGCTAGTGGTAATGGCATAGGAGGTGGGTTAACGCAAGAGAAGCGCCCCATTGCATACTTTAGTAAGAAACTCTCCGGAGCGCAACTAAATTATCCCATCTATGACAAAGAGCTATATGCTTTAGTACGAGTTTTGAGTGAATGGGAACATTAACTTCGCCCTCATGAGTTCATCATCCATACCGATCATGAAACGCTTAAATATCTTAAGGGTCAAACTAAGTTGAACAAGCGTCATGCTAAATGGAGTGAATTTATTGAGTCATTTCCTTATGTCATCAAGTACATTAAAGGTAAGGAAAATGTTGTGGCGGATGCGCTTTCCTGTATATGCATGCTTGTTACTCAACTTGAATTGAATGTCATTGGTTTTGAGCACATAAACGACTTGTATGAGCATGATCCTACATTTGCTATTCCTTATGCCAAGTGTTTGACGCATACTTCTTGGGACCGATACTACATCAAAGATGGATATCTTATGAGAGCTAACAAACTTTGCATCCCCGAGTCCTCTCTTCGCTTGTTGCTTTTGCAGGAATCTCTGGAGGCGGACTCATGGGACACTTTGGACGCGACAAGACATTTGCTACGCTCTCCAAGAGCTACTTTTGGCCCAAGATGTTTCGCGACGTCAATCGCTTCACCAACCGATGCTCTACATGTCGCAAAGCTAAGTGTAAAGCCCAATCTCATGGCCTCTATATGCCACTTCCAATTCCATATCAACCATGGGAAGATATTAGCATGGATTTTGTGCTTGGTTTGCCTAGAACTCGAAATGGCAAGGATTCCGTTTTTGTTGTGGTGGACCGATTCTCCAAAATGGCACATTTCATTCCTTGCAACAAGATAGACGATGCTTCACATGTTGCAAAATTGTTTTGTAGGGAAATCTTGCGCCTTCATGGAGTGCCAAAGACGATTGTCTCAGACCGCGACGTCAAGTTATTGAGTTACTTTTGGAAGACCTTGTGCGCCAAGCTCGGAATCAAGCTCTTGTTCTCTTCGGCATACCATCCACAAACCAACGGTCAAACGGAGGTGACAAACCGCATGCTCTCCACTCTACTACGCGTGTTGATAAAGAAGAACGTCAAGGAATGGGAGGAGTGCCTACCTATCTCTGAGTACGCCTACAATCGTGCAAGACACTCGACTACCGGCAAGTCCCCCTTCGAGGTCGTCTATGCCTTCAACCCATTGTCACCATTGGACATTCTACCTCTACCGCTACAAGAGCGCACAAACATGGACGCGAGTGCCCGAGTCAACTTCCTCAAGAAGATGCATGAAGATACAAGGAACACCATCGAGCGCCAAGTACAACGACTCGCGACCAAGCTCAACATCAATAGCAAGCCATGATGTTCAATGTTGGAGATCTTGTGTGGCTACACCTTCGCAAGGATTGCTTCCCCAATGAACTCAAGTCCAAGATACTACCCCGAGCGGATGGACCCTTCAAGGTGCTTGCACGCTACAACAACAACACATACAAGATCGACATCCCACGCGACAAGTATTCCGTGAGAGACATCTTCAACATCAAAGATCTGTCCCCGTACCATGGTGATGAGAGTTTCAATCCGAGGTCGGATCTTTCCCAAGGGAGGGGAGATGATGCGGAGCATCCCATGATCATCCCCATGGACCTACCATCGTCTCATCGAGAGCCAAGAGGACCCATGACACAAGCACGAGCTAGAGCTTTTGAGAACGAGGTGACTTCCTTCCTTAGTGATATCACATATGATCCACTCGAGTCATGGCTACTACCTAAGTCCAATATGCTATGCATGATTAGGTGTCAAGAGGAACCTCCCGAGGATGCACGTGAAGACAGACAAGCCGCCAAATTCACGGATGAAGAGAACAGCCGGAAGGAGAAGAAGACAGCTCCAGGGCCTGGACATCCGGCCCCAGCCCCAGACATCCGGCCGCTGGAGACATCTACTACAGTAGCATCCCAACCGCCCAACATCTACAGGCCCCGGACATCCGGCCCGAGCCCGGACATCCGGCCAGAAGCCCGGAAATCCGGCGCCATGCACCAGAACCTACAGAAGCTATCGCCGCCAGCCCGGACATCTGGCCCCCCAGCCCGGACATCCGACTCCTCCTAAAGGCCCGGACATCCGGCCCGACGCCCGGACATCCGGCTCCGCCTGTCTGTGCACAGTAAAGGGCCGAGGCCCATGTACCTCTTCGTCCCCTAGACTATATATACTCCATCCCCTTCCTCTTTCTAGGGTTAGCATTGGTTTAGCTCATAGTTGAGATAGAGCTTTGCTCATCCATTACGGATCTCTTCCTCGAGAGAGACTGCGGCCCCTCTTTGGAGAAGATCACCTTGGATTCAAGACCCCCTCTTGGGTGGCCCCCATCAAGACCTCCTCACGGAGAAGAACCGGTTACTGTTTGTATCATCCGTTGTTGACTTTGGATCTTGTATCTCACCTTTGTGTTCATCCATCTAGCGCATGTGTGATCTATTCTTGTTGGTTGAGTGATTTCTCTCGTGTCCCCCTTGTGTTTCCCTCGTGTTTCCCCTCGTGTTCATCACGTTCTTCGTAGGGATCCGCTCCTTTCGTGAAAGATCGGTCATCTAGGGTTCCACCCTACATCAGATAGTCTCACATCAACTAGGCGTATCAACGGGCTATGGAGATGCCCATTAATAGATATCAATGTGAGTGAGTAGGGATTTCCATGCAACGGATGCACTAGAGCTATAAGTATATGAAAGCTCAACAAAAGAAACTACGTGGGTGTGTATCCAACTGGCTTGCTCGCGAAGACCTAGGGCATTTTCAGGAAGCCCATCACTGGAATATACAAGCCAAGTTCTTATAATGAAAAATTCCCACTAGTATATGAAAGTGACAAAATGAGAGACTCTCTATCATGAAGATCATGGTGCTACTTTGAAGCACAAGTGTGGTAAAAGGATAGTAACATTGTCCCTTCTCTCTTTTTTCTCTCATTTTTTTATTTGGGCCTTTTTATGGCCTATTTTCTTTTCTTTTTTTATTTTTCGTCCGGAGTCTCATCCCGACTTATGGGGGAATCATAGTCTCCATCATCCTTTTCCTCACTTGGGACAATGCTTTAAAAATGAAGATCATCACACTTTTATTTTCTTACAACTCAACAATTACAACTTGATACTTAGAACAGAATATGACTCTATATGAATGCCTCCGGCGGTGTATCGGGATATGCAATGAATAAAGAGTGACATGTATGAAAGAATTATGAACGGTGGCTTTGCCACAAATACGATGTCAACTACATGATCATGCTAAGAAATATGACAATGATGGAGCGTGTCATAATAAACGGAACGGTGGAAAGTTGCATGGCAATATATCTCGGAATGGCTATGGAAATGCCATGATAGGTAGGTATGGTGTCTATTTTGAGGAAGGTATATGGTGGGTGTAAGATACCAGCGAAAAGTGCGCGGTATTAGAGAGGCTAGCAATGGTGGAAGGAAGAAAAGTGCGTATAATCCATGGACTCAACATTAGTCATAAAGAACTCATATACTTATTGCAAAAATCTACAAGTTATCAAAGCAAAGTATTACGTGCATGCTCCTAGGGGGATAGATTGGTAGGAAAAGACCATCGCTCGTCCCCGACCGCCACTCATAAGGAAGACAGTCAATAAATAAATCATGCTCCGACTTCATCACATAACGGTTCACCATACGTGCATGCTACGGGAATCACAAACTTTAACACAAGTATTTCTCAAATTCACAACTACTCAACTAGCATGACTCTAATATCACCATCTTCATATCTCAAAACAATTATCAAGCATCAAACTTCTCATAGTATTCAACACACTCATAAGAAATTGTTTACTATTCTTGAATACCAAGCATATTAGAATTATTTAAGCAAATTACCATGCTATTTAAGACTCAAAATAATCTAAGTGAAGCATGAGAGATCAATAGTTTCTATAAAACAAATCCACCACCGTGCTCTAAAAGATATAAGTGAAGCACTAGAGCAAAACTATATAGCTCAGAAGATATAAGTGAAGCACATAGAGTATTCTAACAAATTCCAAATCATGTATGGCTCTCTCAACAGGTGTGTACAGAAAGGATGATTGTGGTAAACTAAAAAGCAAAGACTCAAATCATACAAGATGCTCCAAGCAAAACACATATCATGTGGTGAATAAAAATATAGCTCCAAGTAAAGTTACCGATGGAAGTAGACGAAAGAGGGGATGCCTTCCGGGGCATCCCCAAGCTTTGGCTTTTTGGTGTCCTTAGATTATCTTGGGGGTGCCATGGGCATCCCCAAGATTAGGCTCTTGCCACTCCTTGTTCCACAATCCATTAAAGATTTCACCCAAAACTTGAAACTTCACAACACAAAACTCAACAGAAATCTCGTGAGCTCCGTTAGCGAAAGAAAACAAAAGACCACTTCAAGGTACTGTAATGAACTCATTCTTTATTTATATTGGTGTTAAACCTACTGGATTCCAACTTTTCTATGGTTTATAAACTATTTTACTAGCCATAGATTCATCAAAATAAGCAAACAACACACGAAAAACAGAAATCTGTCAAAAACAGAACAGTCTATAGTAATCTGTAACTAACGCAAACTTATGGAACTCCAAAAAATCAGAAAAAATAGGACGACCTAGGTAATTTGTTTATTAATAAGCAGCAATTGGAATCACTATTTTATCACGTTCTGGTTATTTTTAACAATTTTTTTCGTGAACAGAAAGTTTCTGGAAATTACAGCAAGATCAAATAACTATCATCCAAGAAGATCCTATAGGTTTAACTTGGCACAAACACTAACTAAAACATAAAAACACATCTAACCAGAGGCTAGATCAAAGATTTATTCCTAAATAGAACCAAAAGCAAAAAAAACTAAAAATAAAATTGGGTTGCCTCCCAACAAGCGCTATCGTTTAACGCCCCTAGCTAGGCATAAAAGCAAAGATAGATCTAGGTATTGCCATCTTTGGTAGGCAATCCATAAGTGGCTCTCATAATAGATTCATATGGTAACTTTATTTTCTTACTAGGGAAATGTTCCATGCCTTTCTTTAAAGGAAATTGGAATCTAATATTCCCTTCCTTCATATCAATAATTGCACCAATCATTCTAAGGAAAGGTCTACCAAGAATAATAGGACATGAAGGATTGCAATCTATATCAAGAACGATAAAATCTATGGGCACATAATTCCTATTTGCAACAATAAGAACATCATTAATTATTCCCATAGGTTTCTTAATAGTGGAATCCGCAAGGTGCAAGTTTAGAGAGCACTCATCAAAATCACGGAAATCTAGCAAATCGCACAAAGTTTTGGGGATAGTGAAAACACTAGCGCCCAAATCACATAAAGCATAAAATTCATGATACTTAATCTTAATTTTAATAGTTGGTTCCCACTCATCATAAAGTTTTATAGGGATAGAAACTTCCAACTCAAGTTTTTCTTCATAAGATTGCATCAAGTCATCAACAATATGTTTGGCAAAGGCTTTATTTTGACTATAAGCATGAGGAGAATTTAGCACGAATTGCAACAAGGAAATACAATCAATCAAAGAGCAATTTTCATAATTAAATTCCTTGAAATCCAAAATAGTGGGTTTAGCAACATCTAAGGTTTTGATCTCTTCAATCCCACTTTTATCAAATTTAGCATCAAGATCTAAAAACTCCGAATTCTTGGAACGCCTTCTAGGTAAAGGTGGATCATATTCAGTCCGATCATTATCAAGATTCATATTGCGAAACAAAGATTTAATAGGGGACACATCAATAACTTTTAGATCTTCATCTTTATTTTCATAGGAACTAGAAGAACACGCTTTAATAAAGGCATCTTTCGTAGCACGCATCCTAGCGGTTCTTTCTTTGCACTCATCAATGGAAATTCTCATGGCTTTGAGAGACTCATTGATATCATGCTTAGGAGGAATAGATCTAAGCTTCAAAGAATCAACATCAAGAGAAATTCTATCAACATTCCTAGCCAATTCATCAACTTTAAGCAATTTCTCTTCAAGCAAAGCATTAAAATTCTTTTGCGAATTCATAAATTCTTTAACACTAGTCTCAAATTCAGAGGGCATCTTATTAAAATTTCCATAAGAGTTGTTTTAGGAATTTCCATAAATATTAGAGGGATTACTAGGATAAGGCCTAGGATTAAAGTTTCCTCTATACGCGTTGTTACCAAAATTATTTCTACCAACAAAATTCACATCCATAGATTCATTATTATTCTCAATCAAAGTAGACAAAGGCATATCATTAGGATCAGAAGAAACACTCTTAGTTGCAAATAATTTCATAAGTTCATCCATCTTTTGTAACATCCCAAATTTTCAATTTGGAATGTTATACATTAAGTCATCATGCATATCATATTTTCTTGCATTTTCCGATCCTAGAAAATTTCACGCAACTGAAGGACCCTCGGAGAGAGTTGGAGATTTCATTATTTTCATATTTGGGTTTTCTCAAATTTTGAAAATAGGATCATTTGGATTTATTTATTTATCTTCATATATTTTTCCAATAAGAAAATAAGAGAGGGAATAATATGACTTTCCCAACATTTAGGAAAAATGAAGATTTAATAAATAAATCAAATTTTGGTTTTTCGAAGTTTATTTGCTTTAGGAAAAAATGAGTATTTTAAAAATATGCATTTTGGCTCCGTATTAAAGTTCATTTTGTTCGACTCATTTTTAAGAGTCGGGGAAAATTAATTTTGTTTAATTTGGAGTTCGTTTAGATTTAATTTAATTCGTTTCGTTTTGTTTAAAAAATAAAATAAGCGCTTGGCGCCCTTTGGGCCAAGGGCCCAGCTGCCCAACCGCCACCGCCAGCAGCCCCCCCCCCCTCGCGCTCCCACCCGGGAGGAGTCCCGCCGCCGCCACCGAGTCCGGCTCGGCCCGCCGCCGCCGGTGCCCCCCCCAAGCAACCCCACCCTCCCTCCTTATAAGCCGCCTCTCTCCTCCCCAACCCAGCCGCCGCCTCCCAACCCGAAGCCGCCCGACGCCGCCGACGCCGCCGATGATGTCGCCGTGCCGCGCCCGACGCCGTCGCCGTCTGCCGCCATCGCCGACCCGCCGCCGCCCTTGAGCCCACCCGACCCAGCGGAGCCCGGAGCCCCAGCGACCTCGCGGAGGTAGCCACCGCGTCACCCCGGTCGGTTTTGTTTAAAAAAAACCGTCCGGTTTTCTTCGTTGTTCGGTTTTTAAAACCCTAGATTGGTTTATTTTTTTGTCGGTTTTGTTAATTAGTGAACGTTCACCGATCCGTTCGTTCTAATGAACGCGTTCGCCGGTTAGTTTCCGGTTAACGAACGTCCGTTCGTTTAACCGTTCGTCGTCTCTCTTTTAATCAGATTTAACCCGTTATTTTCCGATTTCGATTTCCCATCCAATCTTCGAATCAGTTTATTTTCTCGCTCGTTTATCGGAATCAGGTGATTCAAGCGCCTGGAGTTTCGTTTCGAAACCGCCGTTCCAATTAATCCACTTAAACAAAGTTTTGCTATTGTAAAATTTGACCTAGTTTCAAATTGCTAAAAACCGAGTCGTTTTCTTTCGACGTTCGACTTTCGTTGCTTTATTTGATTCGATTCTTTTTGCACCAGGGTTCCTAAGTTGAATTTTCTGGTTAGATCTTCTATCCGAGATTTCCCTATGCATTAGTTGAGTACTTATTGTATGCTTGTTGTTTGTCTGCTTTAGATCACCCGGAGTGCGCCGCTTGTTACTTCGAGTCTCTAGGTTTCGCGGATCGTCAGCAAGGCAAGTAACACTTGATCATACCTTTTCTACTACCCAGTTTTATGCATTAGCTCTATTCCTCAAACACTTGCATGTTTAGGATCTAATTAAATTGTGGGATGGGAAGTAGATTGAGGTAGTACCTATTACTGTTTTACTTATGAAACCTTGGGAGTTATTTCTCGTTTGCTTATTATGCCATGCTATGCCGATGAGCGTGGATTGGGTGAGTGAATATCCATGACAGATGTGAGATTGTTAATTAATGGTTTATCTAAGGTGGCAACAAACACACATCTGGGTGGATTGAGGCACCTGATTTCTATCGAGACTTGCTTGTATTTCTTGGACCGCCACCCGGGCTCTAAGGGATCATAAGATTATTCAAACTAGAAACTTCCGTGTGCAGCCACAAGCCACTATGGGCTCGGCATAGCTGAGTAAGTTGTGCGAACTCTTCGGGTAGACTAGCTGATGTAGGGGATGTAGGTTGGTACGGTCTACCCACATGTAAGGTGCTAGTGCTTCGAAGACTGTGTCTCGGTCATCCGTCTCTCAAACACCATGTAGTCACGAGAACCAAGCGGAGGCGATCGAGTCTTGTGGGGAATAGTCAAAACCTCTGCAGAGTGTATAAACTAATCATGATTAGCCGTGTCCCGATTACGGACGTTTTGAGTATCTAGTAATTGAATATCATGTGAATCTCATCATGTTACTTCTAATTAATGTTATTGGGTTTTAATGAAGTACTTTTAATTGGGATTGAGGATGTCTGTCAACCATTCTCAATGTTTAACAACCACCATGATAGTTAAACAAAATTATTCCTTTGCGAGAGGGAAAAATTAGCTTTATGCAAAATCGTAACCGTAGAGCTTTTCCACCAGCCATATATGCATGTAGTATAGGCTTATTATTTCATTTCTCTCTATGTGTTACATTGCGGCATATTCCATGTCTTGACCGTTTCGGGCTGCAACTTTTATGTTGCGACTTTTCGAACGACAGTGAGGTATTAGGTCGTGGTTCTATACTCGATGATGCCGATGGAGTTGATGGACTCACTTATCTTCCAAGCCTTCCGCTGTTATCGTTATTAGATGGCCTTAAGCCATATTTATTGTAATAAGTCCTCTTTTGAGCAACGATGTAATAAGTGTGTGATTGCTACTCTGTTATAAATCCTTGAAATCTTGTGTGGTGTCAAGACATTCTTGATCCGGGGATGACACTGAGCACGAGACTTGATCCATTCGGTCTGGTCGCTCTGAGATGGTATCGAGCACACGCCGACTATAGGACACAACCACTAAGTTAAAGCCATAGATCACTACTCTCCCCATTTTCTAACTCCTCATCTTTTCTACTCTTTAGGATGAAGGGCGCCAAGATCAAATCGCTCAACCGGATGAAGGCACACCTTTTGGATTTCACTTGAAGGAAGTTACCAAGTACACGAACATTGGACTACCAAGTTTCACCGGACTTTCAACGCCACTCTGCTCAAGAGGAGCGCTGAAGATTCAAGCTCACGTTAGGAAGGACATTCGCCCCAATCACCAAGCCTATAGATAGTGTTTTCGATTGCACCAACTTGAGTGCAGGAAAGAGCATGTCAGCTCATATCACCATGGGGCGCATTGGAGAAGTTTATCAAGAAGACCTCAAGGACACTATCTACCAGATTTGCGGACGCCGAGATGAACAATGGGAGATAGTCAGCACCAAGAAGGATAGATCCATTGCAGCTTTCATCCAGGAGTTAAACCATTACATTCGACGCCAGGAGAACCAGCTGTGCAATGATATGATAGAGTTGAAGAATGCAAAGGGAAGGACCATCGAACTTGAAGAAGAACTAAAGTCTACACGCAAGGACTACATGGACGAGATCGTAGCTCTAGCAAGACACAATAACGATCTTAAGTACGAGATCGAGGAACTCAAGAAGAAGTTGGCGCTCAAGAATGAAGACAAGCACGTCAGCTGTCCAAGCAACTACATCATCATCGACGACACCGATTCGGATCCAAGTGAACCCGACTTTGAAGACGAAGCTGGAGCAGACATCATGGAGTCTTCCACCGGTTCAAATTAGTAGATGACCCCCACATATTAGTAGTATTACCTCCATGTAAACATTATAGTACACGCACTTTTGCGATAGTTAGATCGTTGTAAGCCCTTTGTTTGAATTGAATGAAGTGATTCTGTGTGCATTTGCTCATGTGCATTTGGGTAGTGTTTCTCCTTAGACCTCGTTCTATTCTTAATTACTCGTCTTTTCTAAACCCATCGATGCCTCCGAGGCGCGACCCGGGTTTGTTTTCCCGCCAGAGATCACCCAGTTGATTCAGCAGCGAACACTTTGATTCAAACATTGAGTGCGTAACCAAGGCAACAACAACAACAACAACCCACCACCACCACCACTGCGGATCACTTGACTCGTTTCCTTAGACTGAATCCGCGGTGTATTCGATAACATCGAGCCGATTGTAGCAGATGATTGGCTCCATAAGATAGGAAGGAGTTGACCACTGCAGGATGCAGGATGGAGAAAAGTGAAGTTTGCTGCACACCAGCTTGAAGGACCCGCAGAGACATGGTGGGAAAATTTTACACCACTTACCCTATAGACAACATCACATGGGATCGATTTGACAAGCTTTCCAGACCGCCCCATGTTTGGCAGGAGCTATGGCCATGAAGAAGCGTGAGTTTAGCAACTTACGCCAAGGAGGAAGGACTGTTGGCGATATGTGGATGATTTTAGTAAGTTAGCACGTTATGCCCCGGATAGCGTTACTACGAGATCTGACTAAGCGGAGAAGTTTCGGAAGGACTGAATGATGAGTTCAGATGCAGTTGATGGTAGCAAGTTTCAATAACTACCGGAGTTGGTAGACCGAGCCCTCATGATTGAAGGAAAGCAGCAAAATTGAGAACCGCAAGAGGAAGTATGGGCAGGGAAAGTATAACTCGGAGCTCAGCAGAAGCCTCGTTATACCCTAAACAAGGAATTCAGTTTCAGCATACCCATGGAGGAGGTAATTCGCACAACCATAATGGCACCAAGAATGGGAGCGGAATGGAGGAAGCAATGGACAGAACCGCACCAACCCGTCCACACCATCCAAGGTAGACTGAGTCACATCACTTGCTTTAAGTGCCGCAAGATGGGCATTATGCAAATGACTGTCCGGATGGCGAAATGGAAATGGCAATGGAAGCTCGGAAGGAAGCCAAACCCTTTCAACAGGGGACGGGTGAACCACATTGATGTGGAGGAGGTTGAAGATCAGCCCGATCAAGATGTCGGTAAGTTTTTGGTTAAGTCATTTATGCGGTTGTTCTTTTTGATACTGGTGCATCGCATTCATACATATCAAGGGGATTTGTGGATAAATACAGATTACCGACCCAAGCACTTAGGTCACCCATGCTAGTAACCTCACCCGGAGCGGAATACATGGCTAGTAAATGGTGTGATCGACTGCCATTAAGGATTGGACACTATGTTTTCCCCTCAGACCTAATAGTTCTGGAATCCCAAGGGTTGGATGTGATATTAGGAATGGATTGGTTATCGAAGTATGGAGGGAACATAGATTGCACCACTAAGTCAATTTTGCTCACCACACCCGAAGGAAGAAGGATCAAGTACGTATCACGACACGAGCCGAGGAGAGCGCAAGCAAATTGCCTAACAGGAGTTGTGCAGGAAGAAGTACCAGTGGTGAAGGATTTCTCTGATGTATTTCCGGAAGAGTTGCCAGGAATGCCACCGGATAGAGACATTGAGTTTTGATCGAACTTTTGCGAGAACAGGTCCAATATCAAAAGCGACCATACGGGATGCCCGCACGAGATTTGGCGGAAATCAAGAAGCGATTAAGGAACTATTGGATAAAGGTTTTATCGCCCAAGTTCTTCACCTTGGGGATCACCCGTCTTGTTAGTGGAGAAGAAGGATGGATCGTTAAGGATGGTTGTTGATTATCGTGGATTGAATGAAGTAACAATCAAGAACAAGTACCCACTACCAATGATAAATGATCTGCTTGATCGCTTGCAAGGAGCTAAAGTGTTTTCCAAGATTGACTTGCGATCGGGTACCATCGATTGAAGATTCGGGAGCAGGACATACCTAAGACAGCGTTTACCACGAGATATGGACTGTATGAGTATACCGTTATGTCATTTGGACTGACTAACGCACCAGCCTATTTCATGAACCCGATGAACAAAGTGTTTATGGAGTTTTTGGATAAGTTAAATCGTGGTGTTCATTGATGATATTTTGATTTTCTCGAAGAATGAAGAGGAACATAAGGAACATTTGCAATTGGTTTTGGAGAAACTGAGGGAACACCAGCTATATGCCAAGTTCAACAAATGTGAGTTTTGGCTAAAGGAAGTTGGATTTCTTGGACATGTTATATCCGGAGAAGGAATAGCAGTTGACCCCACAAAGGTTGAGACCGTAACCAAATGGGAAGCACCAACAACAGTTGGAGAGATTCGGAGTTTCCTTGGACTCGCAGGATACTACCGAAGATTCATTGAGAATTTCTCAAGGATTGCAAAGCCTATGACAGAATTGTTGAAGAAGGATACCAAATTCATATGGACCGAGGACTGCGAGGCAAGTTTTCGGGAGTTGAAGAAAAGGTTGGTTACCTCACGGTGTTAATATTGCGGATCAGACCAAGGATTATGAGGTGTATTGCGACGCTTCACGTCGAGGACTTGGAGCAGTGCTTATGCAGGAAGGAACAGTTGTTTCGTATGCTTCACGACAGCTTAAGCCTCATGAGTTGAATTATGCCACTCATGATTTGGAATTAGCAGCCGTTGTGCATGCATTGAAGACACGGAGACATTTCCTCATTGGAAATCATTGTGAAGTGTACACGGATCACAAGAGTTTGAAGTACATCTTCACACAGAAGGAATTAAATCTCAGACAGAGGAGATGGTTAGAGCTTATCAAGGATTATGATATGAGATTGCATTATCACCCCGGAAAGGCTAACGTTGTAGCAGACGCATTGAGCCGTAAGAGCCACGTCAATACCCTAATGATGGGAGGAATACCCAATGAGTTAGCCGAGGACCTTCGAGAACTATGTTTGGAAATAGTTCCGAGAGGCTATGTAGCAACATTGGAGATTCAGTCTACACCGATGGACAAAATCGGGAAGCCCAAAAGGCGAGATAGGGAAGTTGCCTCTATAAAGGAGAAAATGAGCAAAGGAAAAGCTAAAGGATTTCGTGAGGATGAGCACGATACCCTATGGTTTGAGGACCGTGTTTATGTACCAAATAACCCGGAGATCGGGAAGTTGATTTTGCAAGAAGCCCATGATTCACCCTATTCGATTCACCGAAATACCAAGATGTATTTGGATTTGAAGAATACTTTCGGTGGACGGAATGAAGAAGGATATTGCGGAATATGTAGCAGTTTGCGATGTATGTCGAGAGTAAAGGCGAACATCGAAGCCAGCAGGATTGTTACAACCATTGCCGATACCCGAATGGAAGTGGGATAAACTAGGCATGGATTTCATCACAGGTTTGCCAAAGACTCGTTCAGGATATGACTCGATTTGGGTTATAGTCGACCGCTTGACGAAGGTAGCTCATTTCATTCCAGATCAAGACTACCTATAGCAGTGCTAAGTTGGCAAAGATATACATGACTAGAATTGTGTGTTTACGGAGTTCGAGGAGTATCGTATCGGATAGAGGACCCAATTTACCTCAAAGTTTTGGAACCAGTTACACGAAACATTGGGAACCAGATGGAATTCAGCACACTTTCCACCCACGCACCGATGGACGGTGAGAGAGTCAATCAGATTTTGGAGGATATCTTTGAGAGCTTGTGCACTAGATTATGGATCTAGTTGGGATGATAATTTGCCGTATGCAGAATTTTCTTATAACAACAGCTACCAAACCAGCTTGAAGATGGCACCTTCGAGGCTCTGTATGGAAGGAGATGCAGGACACCGTTGTCATGGGACTAAACGGAGATCGCCGATTGTTTGGACCAGATTTGATTAAGGAGTCTGAGAAGGTTAAATTGATTAGCGATAGGCTCAAGGTAGCCCAGTCCGAACGAAGAGCTATGCAGATTCAAAGCGCAAGGCGATAGAATATGAAGTGGGAGACAGAGTATATCTTAGAGTATCCCGCTTGAGGAGTTAAGCGTTTTGGAGTTAAAGGAAAATTAGCACCACGTTTACGTTGGACCGTATAAGATTTTGCAACGCATGGGAGAAGTTGCTTATAAGCTGGAATTGCGGAGGGACTGTCGGGAGTTCATGATGTATTCCATGTTTCTCAGGTGAAGAAATGTCACTCCGAGATAGCGGAGATACCGCTAAGAGACACAAGCCACTGAAGCAATTCAGTTGAAGGATGACTTAACATATGAGGAAAAACCAGTCAAGATCCTCGATTATGCCAGCAAAGTTACTCGCAGCAAGGTTATCAAGTTTGCAAGGTTCGATTGGAGCCACCACATCAAGATGAAGCCACACGGGAAAGAGAGGAAGATTTGCTCAAGGACCACCCCTCACCTATTTTCTAGCCAACCCGAATCTCGAGGGCGAGATTCATCTTAAGGGGGGTAGGTTTGTAACATCCCAAATTTTCAATTTGGAATGTTATACATTAAGTCATCATGCATATCATATTTTCTTGCATTTTCCGATCCTAGAAAATTTCACGCAACTCAAGGACCCTCGGAGAGAGTTGGAGATTTCATTATTTTCATATTTGGGTTTTCTCAAATTTTGAAAATAGGATCATTTGGATTTATTTATTTATCTTCATATATTTTTCCAATAAAAAAAATAAGAGAGGGAATAATATGACTTTCCCAACATTTAGGAAAAATGAAGATTTAATAAATAAATCAAATTTTGGTTTTTCGAAGTTTATTTGCTTTAGGGAAAAAATGAGTATTTTAAAAATATGCATTTTGGCTCCGTATTAAAGTTCATTTTGTTCGACTCATTTTTAAGAGTCGGGGAAAATTAATTTTGTTTAATTTGGAGTTCGTTTAGATTTAATTTAATTCGTTTCGTTTTGTTTAAAAAAAATAAAAAATAAACGGCGCCCCCTCCTGCCAAGGGCCCACTGCCCAACCGCCGCCGACCCAGGCGCCCTCCCACCTCATGGCGCTCCCCTTGGGAGGAGTCCCGCCGCCGCCGCCACCGAGTCCGCTCGGCCCGCCGCCGCCGTGCCCCCTCCCAAGCAACCCCACCCTCCCTCCTTATAAGCCGCCGCCCCCTCTCCTCCCCACCCAGCGCCGCTTCCCAACCCGAGCCGCCTGACGCCGCCCCGCCGCCGCCCGTCGCCCCGCCATCGCCGACCCGCCGCCGCCATAAGCCCACCCGACCCAGCGGCCCGAGCCACGCCCTGGCGACCTCGCGGAGGTAGCCACCGCGTCACCCCCCCCGGTCCGGTTTTGTTTAAAAAAAAAACCGTCCGGTTTTTCTTTCGTTGTTCGGTTTTTTTAAAACCCTAGATTGGTTTATTTTTTTGTCGGTTTTGTTAATTAGTGAACGTTCACCGATCCGTTCGTTCTAATGAACGCGTTCGCCGGTTAGTTTCCGGTTAACGAACGTCCGTTCGTTTAACCGCTCGTCGTCTCTCTTTTAATCGGATTTAACCCGTTATTTTCCGATTTCGATTTCCGATCCAATCTTCGAATCAGTTTATTTTCTCGCTCGTTTATCGGAATCAGGTGATTCAAGCGCCTGGAGTTCCGTTTCGAAACCGCCGTTCCGATTAATCCACTTAAACAAAGTTTTGCTATTGTAAAATTTGACCTAGTTTCAAATTGCTAAAAACCGAGTCGTTTTCTTTCGACGTTCGACTTTCGTTGCTTTATTTGATTCGATTCTTTTTGCACCAGGGTTCCTAAGTTGAATTTTCTGGTTAGATCTTCTATCCGAGATTTCCCTGTGCATTAGTTGAGTACTTATTGTATGCTTGTTGTTTGTCTGCGTTAGATCACCGGTCGCCGCTTGTTACTTGAGTCTCTAGGTTTCATGGATCGTCGACAAGGCAAGTAACACTTGATCATACCTTTTCTACTACCCAGTTTTATGCATTAGCTCTATTCCTCAAACACTTGCATGTTTAGGATCTAATTAAATTGTGGGATGGGAAGTAGATTGAGGTAGTACCTATTACCTGTTTTACTTATGAAACCTTGGGAGTTATTTCTCGTTTGCTTATTATGCCATGCTATGCCGAGAGCGTGGATTGGGTGAGTGAATATCCATGACGGATGTGAGATTGTTAATTAATGGTTTATCTAAGGTGGCAACTTAAACACACATCCTGGGTGGATTGAGGCACCTGGTTTCTATCAGACTTGCATGTATTTCTTGGACCGCCACCCGGGCTCTAAGGGATCATAAGATTATTCAAACTAGAAACTTCCGTGTGCAGCCACAAGCCACTATGGGCTCTGCATAGCTGAGTAAGTTGTGCGAACTCTTCGGGTAGACTAGCTGATGTAGGGGATGTAGGTTGGTACGGTCTACCCACATGTAAGGTGCTAGTGCTTCGAAAGACTGTGTCTCGGTCATCCGTCTCTCAAACACCATGTAGTCGAGAACCAAGCGGAGGCGATCGAGTCTTGTGGGGAATAGTCATAAACCTCTGCAGAGTGTATAAACTAATCATGATTAGCCGTGTCCCCGGTTACGGACGTTTTGAGTATCTAGTAATTGAATATCATGTGAATCTCATCATGTTACTTCTAATTAATGTTATTGGGTTTTAATGAAGTACTTTTTAATTGGGATTGAGGATGCTGTCAACCATTCTCAATGTTTAACAACCACCATGATAGTTAAACAAAATTATTCCTTTGCATGAGGAAAAATTAGCTTTATGCAAAACTCAGAACAGTAGAGCTTTTCCACCAGCCATATATGCATGTAGTATAGGCTTATTACTTCATTTCTCTCTATGTGTTACATTGCCAGCATATTCCATGTGCTGACCCGTTTTCGGGCTGCAACTTTTATGTTGCAGACTTTTCAAACGACGAGTGAGGTATTAGGTCGTGGTTCTATACTCAGTGATGCCGATGGAGTTGATGGACTCACTTATCTTCCAAGCCTTCCGCTGTTATCGTTATTAGATGGCCTTAAGCCATATTTATTGTAATAAGTCCTCTTTTGGGCAACGATGTAATAAGTGTGTGATTGCTACTCTGTTATAAATCCTTTGAAGTACTGTGTGGTGTCAGCATTACTGATCCAGGGATGACACCTGAGCACAGAGACTTGATCCATTCGGGTCTGGTCGCTACATCTTTCCACTCAAAACATTAATTTCTTCTATTGCATGCACCTTTTTATTAGTAGATCTTTCAGTGTGACATTGATAATAATTAACCATAATATTAGCTATGAGTTTAGTAGCTTCTCCTAAAGTGATTTCCATAAAAGTGCCTCCCGCGGCCGAATCGAAAAGATTTCTAGAAGCAAAATTCAATCCGGCATAAATTTTTTGTATAATCATCCACAAATTCAATCCATGAGTAGGGCAATTACGTATCATTAATTTCATCCTCTCCCAAGCTTGTGCAACATGTTCATGATCAAGTTGCTTAAAATTCATAATATTGTTTCTAAGAGAGATGATCTTAGCGGGAGGAAAATACTTAGAGATAAAAGCATCTTTGCACTTGTTCCAAGAATCTATACTATTTTTAGGCAAAGACGAAAACCAAGCTTTAACACGATCTCTAAGCGAAAAAGGAAATAGCTTCAATTTAACAATATCATTATCAACATCTTTCTTCTTTTGCATATCACACAAATCAATGAAGCTATTTAGATGAGTAGCGGCATCTTCACTAGGAAGGCCGGCGAATTGATCTTTCATGACAAGATTCAACAAAGCAGTATTGATTTCACAAGATTCAGTATTGGTAAGAGGAGCAATCGAAGTGCTAAGGAAATCATTATTGTTGGTATTGGTAAAGTCACATAATTTGGTATTGTCTTGAGCCATCGTTACAAACAAGCAATCCAACACACAAGCAAACAAAAAGCAAGCGAGAAAAAGGCAAACAGAAAAGAGAGGGCGAATAAAAGGGCAAGGGTGAAGTGGGGGAGAGGAAAACGAGAGGCAAATGGCAAATAATATAATGCGGGAGATAAGGGATTATGATGGGTACTTGGTATGTTGACTTTTGCGTAGACTCCCCGGCAATGGCGCAAGAAATTCTTCTTGCTACCTCTTGAGCACTGCGCTGGATTTCCTTGAAGAGGAAAGGATGATGCAGCAAAGTAACGTAAGTATTTCCCTCAGTTTTTTAGAACCAAGGTATCAATCCGTTAGGAGGCTACGCATGAGTCCCTCGTACACGCACAAAACAAATAACTCCTCGCAACCAACGCGATAAGGGTTGTCAATCCCTTCACGGTCACTTACGAGTGAGATCGATAGAGATGATAGATAATATTTTGGTATTTTTATGATAAAGATGCAAAGTAAAACAAAAGCAAAGTAAAAAGCAAAGGAAATAACTAAGTCTTTGGAAGATTAATATGATGAAGATAGACCCGGGGCCATAGATTTCACTAGTGGCTTCTCTCAAGAGCATAAGTATTTTACGGTGGGTGAGCAATTCTTGTTGAGCAATTGATGAAATTGAGCATAGTTATGAGAATATCTAGGTATGATCATGTATATAGGCATCACGTCCGAGACAAGTAGACCGACTCCTGCCTGCATCTACTACTATTACTCCACTCACCGACCGCTATCTAGCATGCATCTAGAGTATTAAGTTAATGAAAACAGAGTAACGCCTTAAGCAAGATGACATTATGTAGAGGGATAAATTCATGCAGTATGATAAAACCCCATCTTGTTATCCTCGATGGCAACAATACAATATGTGCCTTGCTGCCCTCACATCACCGGGAAAGGACACATAAGATTGAACCCAGAGCTAAGCACTTCTCCCATTGCAAGAAAGATCAATCTAGTAGGCCAAACCAAGCTGATAATTCGAAGAGACTTGCAAAGATAACCAATCATACATAAAAGAATTCAGAGAAGATTCAAATATTGTTCATAGATAATCTTGATCATAAACCCACAATTCATCGGTCTCAACAAACACACCGCAAAAAGAAGATTACATCGAATAGATCTCCACGAGAGAGGGGGAGAACATTGTATTGAGATCCAAAAAGAGAGAAGAAGCCATCTAGCTACTAACTATGGACCCGAAGGTCTGAGGTAAACTACTCACACTTCATCAGAGAGGCTATGGTGATGATGTAGAAGCCCTCCGTGCTGGATGCCCCCTCCAGCGGAGCTCCGGAACAGGCCCCAAGATGGGATCTCGTGGGTACAGAAGGTTGCGACAGTGGAATGAGGTTTTTGGCTCCGTATCTGATCATTTGGGGGTACGTAGGTATATATAGGAGGAAAGAGTACGTCCATGGAGCAACAGGGGGCCCACGAGGGTGGGGGCGCGCCCCACAACCTCGTGGCCTCCTCCTTTCTTTCTTGACATAGGGTCCAAGTCTCTAGGATCATAATCTTCCTAAAAATCATGTTCCCGAAGGTTTAATTCCGTTTGGACTCCGTTTGATATTCCTTTTCTGGGAAACTCTGAAATAGGCAAAAAAAAACAGCAATTCTGGGCCGGGCCTTTTGTTAATAGGTTAGTCCAAAAAGTAATATAAAAGTGGATAATAAAGCCCAATATTGTCCAAAACAGTAGATAATATAGCATGGAGCAATCAAAAATTATAGATACGTTGGAGACGTATCATTATCTCAAGCTCAAGATGTCTGGACCATGCGGCGTCATTACAGTCAATGGAAACATGGAGCGCTCCCTGCGCACTGAGGAGCACACTGCGGCCCTGGCAGCGAAAATACAGTGCGGCCTTTTAAGGCAGAATTTTAATTCAGAGGCAAAGCTCCTGGACACTGTCAAACGAGTCCGGACTACTCCGCAGCTTGACAGTCCGGCTCGTCAGGAGTCAGACTAGCAATCCGGCCTCCATCTTAGTCCTGACAAAATGGCGGCATACGTACCGCGCGTACATAACTATGCACTCAAAATACCATGGGAAGAGACGGAGGTATTGTTGGGGAACGTAGTAATTTCAAAAAAAATCCTACGCACACGCAAGATCATGGTGATGCATAACAACGAGAGGGGAGAGTGTTGTCCACGTACCCTCATAGACCGAAAGCGGAAGCGTTAGCACAACGCGGTTGATGTAGTCATACGTCTTCACGATCTGACCGATCAAGTAACTAACGCAAGGCACCTCCGAGTTCAACACACGTTCAGCCCGATGACGTCCCCCGAACTCCGATCCAGCCGAGTGTTGAGGGAGAGTTTCGTCAGCACGACGGTGTGGTGATGATGATGATGTTCTACCGACACAGGGCTTCGCCTAAGCACCGCTACAGTATTATCGAGGTGGACTATGGTGGAGGGGGGCACCGCACATGGGTAAAAGATCAAGAGATCAATTATTGTCTCTGGGGTGCCTCCCTGCCCCCATATATAAAGGAGCAAGGGGGGGAGAGGCGGCCGACCAGGAGAGGGGCGCGCCAGGAGGAGTCCTACTCCCACCCGGAGTAGGACTCCTCCCTTCCTTGTTGGATTAGGAGAAGGGGGAAAGAGGAGGACGAGAAGAAGGAAAGGGGGGCACCGCCCCCCTCCTTGTCCAATTCGGACTAGAGGGGGAGGGGGCGCACGGCCTGCCCTGGCCGCCCCTCCTCTTCTCCACTAAGGCCCATGTAGGCCCATTGATCCCCCGGGGGGTTCCGGTAACCCCCCGGTACTCCCGTATATATCCGATAACCCCCGGAACCATTCCGGTGTCCGAATATAGTCGTCCAATATATCAATCTTTATGTCTCGACCATTTCGAGACTCCTCTTCATGTCCGTGATCACATCCGGGACCCGGAACAACCTTCGGTACATCAAAACATATAAACTCATAATATGACTGTCATCGAAACTTTAAACGTGCGGACCCTACGGGTTCGAGAACTATGTAGACATGACCGAGACACGTTTCCGGTCAATAACCAATAGCGGAACCTGGATGCTCATATTGGCTCCACATATTCTCGAAGATCTTTATCGGTCGAACGCATAACAACATCGTTGTTCCCTTTGTCATTGGTATGTTACTTGCCCGAGATTCGATCGTCGGTATCTCAATACCTATTTCAATCTCGTTACCGGCAAGTCTCTTCACTCGTTCTGTAATACATCATCCCGCAACTAACTCATTAGTTGCAATGCTTGCAAGGCTTAAGTGATGTGCATTACCGAGTGGGCCTAGAGATGCCTCTCCGACAATCGGAGTGACAAATCCTTATCTCGAAATACGCCAACCCAACATGTACCTTCAGAGACACCTATAGAGCACCTTTATAATCACCCAGTTAAGTTGTGACAATTGGTAGCACACAAAGTGTTCCTCCGGTAAACGGGAGTTGCATAATCTCATAGTCATAGGAACATGTATAAGTCATGAAGAAAGCAATAGCAGAATACTAAACGATCGTGTGCCAAGCTAACGAAATGGGTCAAGTTAATCACATCATTCTCCTAATGATGTGATCCCGTTAATCAAATGACAACTCATGTCAATGGATAGGAAACACAACCATCTTTGATCAACGAGCTAGTCAAGTAGAGGCATACTAGTGACACTCTGTTTGTCTATGTATTCACACAAGTATTATGTTTTCGGTTAATACAATTCTAGCATGAATAATAAACATTTATCATGATATAAGGAAATAAATAATAACTTTATTATTGCCTCTAGGGCATATTTCCTTCAGTCTCCCACTTGCACTAGAGTCAATAATCTAGATTACACAGTATTGATTCTAACACACATGGAGCCTTGGTGCTGATCATGTTTTGCTCGTGGAAGAGGCTCAGTCAATGGGTTTGCAACATTCAGATCCGTATGTATCTTGCAAATTTCTATGTCTCCCACCTGGACTAAATCCTGGATGGAATTGAAGCGTCTCTTGATGTGCTTGGTTCTCTTGTGAAATCTGGATTCCTTCGCCAAGGCAATTGCACCAGTATTGTCACAAAAGATTTTCATTGGACCCGATGCACTAGGTATGACACCTAGATCGGATATGAACTCCTTCATCCAGACTCGTTCATTTGTTGCTTCCGAAGCAGCTATGTATTCCGCTTCACACGTAGATCCCGCCATGATGCTTTGTTTAGAACTGCACCAACTGACAGCTCCACCGTTCAATGTAAACACGTATCTGGTTTGCGATTTAGAATCGTCCGGATCAGTGTCAAAGCTTGCATCAACGTAACCATTTACGATGAGCTCTTTGTCACCTCCATAAACGAGAAACATATCCTTAGTCTTTTTCAGGTATTTCAGGATGTTCTTGACCGCTGTCCAGTGATCCACTCCTGGATTACTTTGGTACCTCCCTGCCAAACTTATAGCAAGGCACACATCAGGTCTGGTACACAACATTGCATACATGATAGAGGCTACGGCTGAAGCATAGGGAACATCTTTCATCTTCTCTCTATCTTCTACAGTGGTCGGGCATTGAGTCTTACTCAAATTCACACCTTGTAACACAGGCAAGAACCCTTTCTTTGCTTGATCCATTTTGAACTCCTTCAAAACTTTGTCAAGGTATGTGCTTTGTGAAAGTCCAATTAAGCGTCTTGATCTATCACTATAGATCTTGATGCCCAATATATAAGCAGCTTCACCGAGGTCTTTCATTGAAAAACTCTTATTTAAGTATCCCTTTATGCTATCCAGAAATTCTATATCATTTCCAATTAGCAATATGTCATCCACATATAATATCAGAAATGCTACAGAGCTCCCACTCACTTTCTTGTAAATCGAGGCTTCTCCAAAAGTCATATAAAACCAAATGCTTTGATCACACTATCAAAGCGTTTATTCCAACTCCGAGAGGCTTGCACCGGTCCATAAATGGATCGCTGGAGCTTGCACACTTTGTTAGCACCCTTTGGATCGACAAAACCTTCCGGTTGCATCATATACAACTCTTCTTCCAGAAATTGTAGCGACCCGACCTCGGACGGTCAAGCCTACGTGTTCTTGTGCCATCCACGGATCAGTATCTTTGGCACACACAAGACATCAATGTATATATCAAAGTGCAATCACATGTATAAATAACGTAAAACTGATATATACCTCATAAGTCACAGCGAAACAAATAGTCGGGTGTGAGTCCCATCAACGCCATCGGCAGGTTGAGTGTAGACCGTAACCTGTATCGTAACTCTTACTCGTCGAGGAAATATCGCAACATGATACGTTGCAGCCGTGTAGGTCAGTACATTGAATGTACCGGCAAGATCACAACATGAGAAAACAGATAATAAAACTATGCAATATGGCTTTGTGGCTCTGTGTCTGAGTTTTGTTTTGCATAAAAGCAGATTTTATTTTCCCTACAACAAAGGAATAATTGGAGTCTGTACTATGGAGTTTTCTATCATGACATGGTTCCGCCAACCGATGTCTCATAGCCCAAATCATCATAAGTTGCCCACAATTAAGTTATCAGTCCGGTGTTGAGAGTTCCGAGATAGATCCAAGTCCAGATGCTCAAATTGTCCGTAACCGGGGACACGGCTAATCGATTAGGTTTAAACCCTCTGCAGAGGTTTGTACACTTTACCCGCAAGATTCGATCCCTCTTTTTACGTTCTCGCACTTCAGGGTGTTTGAGAACAAGACGATCAAACATGGTCTTCGAAGAGTTCCTCGACCACCGTCCGGTGCTCATCCAATCCTACCGTAGTTCTACATCTTCTAGCACCGTCCCCCAGAGTCACAACTAAGGTCAACCAAGCCAGAGCCCATAGTGACTTGCGCTTGCAGTAAGCTTCCGGCATGAAGTATTCTTCCGTCTCTTTGAGTCTGGGTGAAGCTTTCCGCAAGATGTCATGGCGCTTCTCCATGCATCCCGCCAACCACCGGTTTCTCCAGGTGCCCGTCAACCGCCCTTCACCCGATGAGTGTGTATTGAATTCTTGTCTCGAGTCTTGAAGTCTTGAGGCCTTGAAGATGCAGTCCTTGCAGATTCCATCATGGAGTTATCGTCATTGGCGTAGATCCTCCATTCTCACACCACTCCGAGCACTCATACCAACCACGTCTCTCTGTAGCGTAGCATTAAAATAAATAACGTCCGGCTTGGTAACAGGTGATGGGTTCCTACCTCATGCATACTACTCAACCACAAGGATTCAATATCACTCTTTGGAGGGATTGTTGCGAAGATGACACTAGATGCAATAAAAACACATAGGTATGAAAACATGGTCAAAGTGAACTTGCCTTGCTGACGATCTTCGAAAACTAGGGACTCGTGGTAGCACGCTTCGCACTCCAGAAATTCTACCGAGGCAAACAACAATCATAATAAGCACATAGCATATGATCACTTAACACAATAGCATAGTAACATAAGACACCAAAACAAACGAATCAAAACCCAAAGGAAAACTCGAAGAAATCCAACTCAAGGTTTTCCTACTTCAAGCAACAACTAAAAATAGTTTTTCATAACAAAAATTTTCTTAACAGAACCTAAGCATGGGTTTATGCTACCTAACATAAAAGAATTCAACAAGCAACTAGGAGCAAAAAGAATCATCTTAAAAGCTATTTTAAAACTCCTATTAGGCCTAATTCAAATTCTATTAAGAAAAATAAAATAAAAGTTTTATTTATTATAAATAAAAGTTCATGCTCTAAAGTGACAGAAACTAACCTAGAATAATCTATCACATATGAAAAATAAATTTATTTGCTAAGTAAAACAATAGGAAAACAGTAGCTAGTTAATTAATTAAGAATAACATGATTCTGATTAAAACTATTTTTTATTAATCCTAAAATGCCCAAATAAATTCCTATGGTTAGGTAATGTCAAAACAAAGTTGTGACAAAAAGAATAATTAAAAAATAATATTCCTAACTCATTTTTATAGCAGATTTACTATTCTGTCTAAATTTAAAATAAAGCAATTTTAAATAATTTTAACATGCCTAATTATATTTTCTACAGAAACTATAAGAAATTTGCAAACCAACAAAAAAAGAATCACTTAAAAATATTAAGTAGATTAAAAGATATGAATTTTTCAAATCTGAAACTATTCTGTTAAAACAGAAAACGAAAAATAAAGAAAAACGGCCTAACGGGCCTAACTAACGCCCTGGGCGTAATATAACTAAACGGGCCCTAGGGTTTAAACGAATCGGCCGGTTCAACTAAAAGCCCTAACTAAAAGTAAATAAACCAGAACTAACCGGACTGAACCGGTTTTATTTAAATAACATACCCCTTCGGGGGGGGGGGGATCTAATCTAAACCGTCGGAGTTAGATCGGGCGACGGGGAGGGGCTCCGGCGACTTACCGGTCGGCACGGCGACGGCGGCTCGGGCGGCGAGTGCTCCGGCGTCTCCGGTGGTCGAGGCGGCGGCGGAGTGGTCCGGCGGTGCTGCGCGACGAGGGGGTGGGTTTGGTGGGGTCGGGCGAGCTCGGGGGTGACCGGGGCGAGCTCGGGGTGGCTAATGGCGGCGGCGGTGTTCGGGTACTCAGCGAGTGCGTCGGAGAGAGGGAGAGGTCCGCGAGGGGCGAGGGGGAATGGGGTGAGGAGGTATTTATAGGCGGGGCCTCGTCTTGGACGAGGGGCAATCGGGAGGAGAGATCATGGCGAATCCGGATCCGCGGATCCGGCGAGGGCGGCGCGGGCGGGTGGCGTGGGCGAGGAAGAGGGAGGTGGGGCCCTTTGTCGGGAGAGAGAGGATCTGGCGCTTCTGGTCGGTTGGCGAAACGAAACAGGTTCGAGCGAGGGTGGGTCGATGGCTCATTGGGCGGCTCGGTGGCGCTGGTGGGCAGTTCGATGGGCTGCCAGTCTTGGCTGGGCCGATCGGCTGGTGGCGCTGGGTCTTTTCTTTTTCCATTTTATTTTTTGAAAATAAAAACAGAGAATAAATATATAAAATATGAATATTTTATATAGGACATATATATATCAAAATGATCACGGAATATTCCTATCATTTGAACATTTTCGAGGCAAAATCCAAACTTTATAAAATTCATTTTTTCCAAATTCAAATGAAACTCAAATTTGAAAAGGGTTTTCAAGATACTTTCAAATGACTTTCAATTTGATTCTTTTAACCTCAACTCATATTTCATATAATTGAAGAAGTCATTTTATCTTCTCTCATGAAAATCATAGAGTTGCATAAAGCTTTGAATTTGAAATATTTTCATTTGAAATTCAAATTTTTCCAAAACCCTTTTCATTCCAAATGGAAGAAGTCATGTCATCTTCACTCTAGGGTTTGGTGTTGGAATGAACTTGAATTCATTGAGATCCAAAAGGGCAAAGGGAAAGTTTGGGAAAGTCATTTCATTCCCTCTCATTCAACTTTCAAAAGTTTCAAATTCCACTCAATTTCACTCAATCAATCAAACAAACAATCGACAACAAGCATAGTTATTTATCTAATATAACATTCCAAAATTTAGAATTTTGGGATGTTACAAACCTACACATAAAATGAATCTAGTCCTCGAGATTGAAGAACTAACAAGAAAGGGTTAGGGTTGGGGTCTTCTAGCAAATGTTTTGGTCAGAAAGGCAGGGGTGCTACCACACTTAAAACACAAGGTTATGGTTCCAATAAACTCAGATACTTCCTCTGGAGTGCCGACAATATATGTCTCTTCACATATCTTACAATAGCTCCTTCATTAACGCTCTTCTGTCAGAAGCATAGAGTTTACCTCAAAATCTTGGGTCGGTTCTTCAAAGTTGAAGTTCGTCCGAGACGGGATCTTCTTAGCTGATAGGTCTGTGTCCATCCTAGACAACTATCGAAATACTCATGGTGGTCTACAATTTATGGCTTCTCCTATAGGAAACGGGTCTGGGTTGAACCTCACCGTATAACCTACGGTTGGCAACGACTGCCATGTACATGGGTTTATCATCATACCATTCTAAGGCTTAAGCAAGGCTTCAACGAGCATCGTCACTTTACTATGGGCAAGTCTCTCAGATTTACCATTCCAAATAGCAAGAGCGAATGATACGGGTAAGTCGGTATGGTGATCAATCCATTCTGCACCCGGATCATTACCTTGGATAAGGTTTAGCGAATCTCGTATTGCTAACACTCGGGCATTCTCACAAGCATTGCAGATTTTCTCCTGTATTGAACAGGATCGGGTAAATCCTTTGGTTACGCAAGCCAAACAAAACATCTATCGTTACTTCACCACACTCGGGTTTTTTATGTAAACTCCTACGAACATATGCTGATTGGATCACCGATTCTTCCAAATTTATTCCTTTATCAAGGTTACATCTGTTCCTATTCAATATCCGGGCACATGGGGTTATGGTCCACTTGAACACTAGTGCAGCTTTAACTCGTCCTTGGAGTAACTCTCTTGTTCCATATTACACATCCTTTAAATCCAGTAGTACTCTATTTCTTCATACCATCATATCAAAAGCAAAACTCCAACTTTTTTTTTCCTTCGAACTACAGTCCGTGGAATATATATTTTCTTATCCATTAGTCTAGTCTTCTTCACAGGGTACTACCACCCTAAAAATGAAATTCACAAATCCATCCATAGACCATATTTCTCATATCCTCGAAAATGGTCAAAATCTTTGTTCACAGAGTAACAACTCCTACAATTAAACATATGAAAACATGTCACCTTAACTTTATTGATTTCATGAATCCATTACAAACTCTGAGCACCCATTACATAACTCAACTTATTGTACTCATAAAAATGAAATTGCTTTCTATTACTCTTGTTTCCAATATAAAAAATCCAACTACTCAACTCCAGCTTTCATCTTGTTGGGACATTTAGTAGCATAATGTCCTGCTTCCTTGCAGCGAAAACAAAAGACTTCCGACATGTCTCGGGGCTTCTTTGGGATTATGTAGGCTCCTTGGATTCTTGGCTTCTTTTCTGGACATTTACTAGCGTAATGACCTAAATCCTTGCACCTGTAACAAGTGATATGACTCAGGTCCTTCTCTGCGAAAATTGTGTTGTTACGGGGTTGCCTTCTTTTCTCTTCTGGATTTCTCTGTAATGATCGAGCTTCTATTTCCGAGGGTCAAACTTCACTTCTGCTGTCGGAAATATCCTGTACTCTTTTATTTCCTTGGTGCAATACTGCGAAAATGTCCTTCTTCTCCACATGAATAGCATGCATTGGAGTAAAATCTGTTGAGGCCTTCTCCATCGGGGTCTTCAACACATTCCTTCATCACAGTTCTTTCATAACTTCTCGGAGGGCTTCTTTCATTCCTTCTTCCTGCTCCTGAATAGTTTGTTGCACCATGGGGTAAATGCGACCTTTGGGTCGGGTAGTGGGTGGTTCCTTCACACAAGAAACAAGTCACCGACTAGTTGGGCATTCCTCACCGGGTGTTTCTCCTCACAATGAGGGCATCCATCCTTGTGTTCCTCCCAGGTGTGTCCTATTTCTCCATAAATCTTGCAGGCACAAGGTTTATTTCTTGGTGTATCATGGTGCTTCCGGGTAAGGCGAGATCTTGTGAGAGTCTTCTTGAATTCTTCCCAAGTCTTTGCTCCATTCCATCCTGTATAGCTTGATGCATCTGCCACCATGTTGCAGCACTTCCTTCAAAGTCTTGAAGAGCGTAAGATACTTCATTCTTCCTTGAAACCAAATTGCTCCAAGTGATTCTCCATGTTCGAATCCATAGCTCGCCTCCGCTGAGTCTTGATCCAGAATATCAGTCCAACTTCATTCATCATCTATGGGGTCCAAAAGTTTTGGGATGAGATATGAGAGAGGTGGGGAGGATATACACACAATACAAACAATAGTTTTGAAGAAACAAGTTTTACTTTGTGGCTGTCGGAAAACATCAAACAAATGACAGCTCACAAATCGTCGCATCTAACGTAAGTATGTAACAGGGTTTGGTCTTCTAAAGGTCAAATAATTCTTGATTCTTCAAATTCTTCTAGTCTTGAGTCTTCAATTGTTGCAGCTTCAACTCTTCTAATGCATGGTGAAATCCTTGTTACTTTGAAGAGGTCATCAGCTGTCCGATATCTTTCTTGGAGCGGCTTCAGTTGATCCTTCATGTGGTCAAAAGGGAAAAGGGGTATATTCTAAATATTTGAGGTGAGAGTGTCTATTTGATAAAATCAGAAAGGATGAGAAGTAAGAGTCTTTTTGAAAAATAAAGTTTTTTTGAGACATCCTGTCCTAGGGGCTTTCCGATTTCTAGGGTCACGTCCTATAGTCAACATGTGCTCTGATACCATTTCTGTAGCGACCCGACCTCAGACGGTCAAGCCTCGTGTTCTTTGTGCCATCCACGGATCAAGATATCTTTGCACACACAAGACATCAATGTATGTATCAAAGTGCAATCACATGTATAAATAACGTAAAACTGATATATACCTCATAAGTCACAGTGAAACAAATAGTCGGTGTGGAGTCCCATCAACGCCATCGGCAAGTTGAGTGTAGACCGTAACCCTATATCGTAACTCTTACTGTCGAGGAAATATCGCAACATGATACGTTGCAGCCGTGTAGGTCAAGACATTGAATGTACCGCAAGATCACAACATGAGAAAACAGATAATAAAACTATGCAATATGGCTTTGTGGCTCGTATGCGAGTTTTGTTTTGCATAAAAGCTGATTTTATTTTCCCTACAACAAAGGAATAATTGGAGTCCGTACTATGGAGTTTTCCATCATGACATGGTTCCGCCAACTGATGTCTCATAGCCCAAATCATCATAAGTTGCCCACAATTAAGTTATCAATCCGGTGTTGAGAGTTCCAGATAGATCCAAGTCCGGATGCTCAAATTGTGCATGTCGGGACACGGCTAATCGATTAGGTTTAAACCCTCTGCAGAGGTTTGTACACTTTACCCGCAAGATTCGATCCCTCTTTTACGTTCTCGCACTTGGGTGTTTGAGAACAAGACGACCGAAACATGGTCTTCCGAAGAGTTCCTCTGACCACCGTCCGGTGCTCATCCAATCCTACCGTAGTTCTACATCTGCTAGCACCGTCCCAGCTAGAGTCACAACTAAGGTCAACCAAGCGAGCCCATAGTGACTTGCGGTTGCACGTAAGCTTCCGGCATGAAGTATTCTTCCGTCTCTTTGAGTCTGGGTGAAGCTTTCCATAAGATGTCATGGTGCTTCTCCATGCATCCCGGCCAACCACTGGTTTCTCCAGGTGCCCACAACCGTCCTTCACCCAAAGAGTGTGTATTGAATTCTTGTCTCGAGTCTTGAAGTCTTGAGGCCTTGAAGATGCAGATCCTTGCAGATTCCATCATGGAGTTATCGTCATTGGCGTAGATCCTCCATTCTCACACCACTCCGAGCACTCATACCAACCACGTCTCTTCAGTAGCGTAGCATTAAAATAAATAACGTCCGGGCTTGGTAACAGGGTGATGGGTTCCTACCTCATGCATACTACTCAACCACAAGGATTCAATATCACTACTGGAGGGATTGTTGCGAAGATGACACTAGATGCAATAAAACACATAGGTATGAAAACATGGTCAAAGTGAACTTGCCTTGCTGACGATCTTCGAAAACTAGGGACTCGTGGTAGCACGCTTCGCACTCCGGAAATTCTACCGAGGCAAACAGCAATCATAATAAGCACATAGCATATGATCACTTAACACAATAGCATAGTAACATAAGACACCCAAACAAACGAATCAAAACCCAAAGGAAAACTCGAAGAAATCCAACTCAAGGTTTTCCTACTTCAAGCAACAACTAAAAATAGTTTTTCATAATAAAAAATTTCTTAACAGAACCTAAGCATGGGTTTATGCTACCTAACAGAAAAGAATTCAACAAGCAACTAGGAGCAAAAAGAATCATCTTAAAAGCTATTTTAAAACTCCTATTAGGCCTAATTCAAATTCTATTAAGAAAAATAAAATAAAAGTTTTATTTATTATAAATAAAAGTTCATGCTCTAAAGTGACAGAAACTAACCTAGAATAATCTATCACATATGAAAAATAAATTTATTTGCTAAGTAAAACAATAGGAAAACAGTAGCTAGTTAATTAATTAAGAATAACATGATTCTGATTAAAACTATTTTTTATTAATCCTAAAATGCCCAAATAAATTCCTATGTTTAGGTAATGTCAAAACAAAGTTGTGACAAAAGAATCATTAAAAATAATATTCCTAACTCATTTTATAGCAGATTTACTATTCTGTCTAAATTTAAAATAAAGCAATTTTAAATAATTTTAACATGCCTAATTATATTTTCTACAGAAACTATAAGAAATTTGCAAACCAACAAAAAAGAATCACTTAAAAATATTAAGTAGATTAAAAGATATGAATTTTCAAATCTGAAACTATTTTGTTAAAACAGAAAAGGAAAAATAAAGAAAAACGGCCTAACGGGCCTAACTAACGCCCTGGGCGTAATATAACTAAACGGGCCCTAGGGTTTAAACGAATCGGCCGGTTCAACTAAAAGCCCTAACTAAAAATAAATAAACCGGAACTAACCGGACTGAACCGGTTTTATTTAAATAACATACCCCTTCGGGGGGGGGGGATCTAATCTAAACCGTCGGAGTTAGATCGGACGGCGGGGAGGGGCTCCGGCGACTTACCGGTCGGCGACGGCGACAGCGGCTCGGGCGGCGAGTGCTCCGGCGTCTCCGGTGGTCGGGGACGACGGCGGAGTGGTCCGGCGGGTGCTTGGCGACGAGGTGGGGGTTGGTGGGTCAGGCGAGCTCGGGGTGACCGGGCGAGCTCGGGGTGGCTAATGGCGGCGGCGGTGTTGGGTACTCCATGAAAAGGCACTGGAGAGAGGGAGAGGTCCGCGAGGGGGCGAGGGGGAATGGGGTGAGGGAGAGGGTATTTATAGGTGGGGGCCTCGTCTTGGTGGAGGGGCAATCGGGAGGAGAGATCCTCGGCGAATCCCGGATCCGGCGGGATCCGGAGGCGGCGGCGCAAGTGGGTGGGCGAGGAAGAGGGAGGTGGGGCCCGCTGTCGGGAGAGAGGGGTCTTGGCGCTGCGTCGGTTGGCCGGGCGAAACCGCTTGGGCGAGGGGGTGGGTCGGTGGCTCATTGGGCAGCTCGGTGGCGCTTGGTGGGCAGTTCGGTTAGGCTGCCAGTCTTGGTGGGCGGTCGGCTGGTGGCGCTGGTCTTTTTCTTTTTCCATTTTATTTTTTGAAAATAAAACCGAGAATAAATATATAAAATATAAATATTTTATATAGGACATATATATATCAAAATGATCGAGGAATATTCCTATCATTTGAACATTTTCGAGGCAAAATCCAAACTTTATAAAAATTCATTTTTTCCAAATTCAAATGAAACTCAAATTTGAAAAGGGTTTTCAAGATACTTTCAAATGTCTTTTAATTTGATTCTTTTTAACCTCCAACTCATATTTCATATAATTGAAGAAGTCATTTTATCTTCTCTCATGAAAATCATAGAGTTGCATAAAGCTTTGAATTTGAAATATTTTCAGTTGAAATTCAAATTTTTCCAAAACCCTTTTCATTCCAAATGGAAGAAGTCATGTCATCTTCACTCTAGGGTTTGGTGTTGGAATGAACTTGAATTCATTGAGATCCAAAAAGGGCAAAGGGGAAAGTTTGGGAAAGTCATTTCATTCCCTCTCATTCAACTTTCAAAAGTTTCAAATTCCACTCAATTTCACTCAATCAATCAAACAAACAATCAGACAACAAGCATAGTTATTTATCTAATATAACATTCCAAAATTTAGAATTTTGGGATGTTACAGAAATCCATTCAGGAATGCAGTTTTTACATCCATTTCCAAATTTCATAATCATAAAATGCGGCAATTGCTAACATGATTCGGACAGACGTAAGCATCACTACAGGTGAGAAGGTCTCATCGTAGTCAATCCCTTGAACTTGTCGAAAACCTTTCACAACAAGTCAAGCTTTATAGACAGTAACATTACCGTCAGCGTCAGTCTTCTTCTTGAAGATCCATTTATTTTCAATGGCTTGCCGATCATCGGGCAAGTCAACCAAAGTCCACACTTTGTTCTCATACATGGATCCCATCTCAGATTTCATGGCCTCAAGCCATTTTGCGGAATCTGAGCTCACCATCGCTTCTTCATAGTTCGTAGGTTCATCATGGTCTAGTAACATAACTTCTAGAACAGGATTACCGTACCACTCTGGTGCAGATCTTACTCTGGTTGACCTACGAGGTTCAGTAACAACTTGATCTGAAGTTTCATGATCATCATCATTAACTTCCTCACTAATTGGTGTAGGTGTCACAGGAACCAGTTTCTGTGATGAGCTACTTTCCAATAAGGGAGCAGGTACAGTTACCTCATCAAGTTCTACTTTCCTCCCACTCACTTCTTTCGAGAGAAACTCCTTCTCTAGAAAGATTCTGAATTTAGCAACAAAAGTCTTGCCTTCGGATCTGTGATAGAAGGTGTGCCCAACAGTCTCTTTTGGGTATACTATGAAGACACATTTTTCCGGTTTGGGTTCGAGCTTATCAGGTTGAAGTTTTTTCACATAAGCATCGCAGCCCCAAACTTTAAGAAACGACAACTATGGTTTCTTGCCAAACCATAGTTCATAAGGCGTCGTCTCAACGGATTTCGATGGTGTCCTATTTAATGTGAATACAGCCGTCTCTAAAGCATAAACCCAAAAGGATAGCGGTAAATCAGTAAGAGACATCATAGATCGCACCATATCTAGTAAAGTACGATTACAACGTTCGGACACACCATTACGATGTGGTGTTCCGGGTGGCGTGAGTTGCGAAACTATTCCGCATTGTTTCAAATGAAGACCAAACTCGTAACTCAAATATTCTCCTCCACGATTAGATCGTAGAAACTTTATTTTCTTGTTACGATGATTTTCAACTTCACTCTGAAATTCTTTGAACTTTTCAAATGTTTCAGACTTATGTTTCATTAACTAGATATACCCATATCTGCTTAAATCATCTGTGAAGGTGAGAAAATAATGATACCCGCCGCGAGCCTCAATATTCATCGGGACCACATACATCTGTATGTATGATTTCCAACAAATCTGTTGCTCACCCCATAGTTCCGGAGAACGGCGTTTTAGTCATCTTGCCCATGAGGCACGGTTCGCAAGTACCAAGTGATTCATAATCAAGTGGTTCCAAAAGTCCATCAGTATGGAGTTTCTTCACGCGCTTTACACGGATATGACCTAAACGGCATTGCCACAAATAAGTTGCACTATCATTGTCAACTCTGCATCTTTTGGCTTCAATATTATGAATATGTGTATCACTACTATCGAGATTGAACAAAAATAGACCACTCTTGAAGGGTGCATGACCATAAAAGATATTACTCATATAAATAGAACAACCATTATTCTCTAATTTAAATGAATAGCCGTCTCGCATCAAACAAGATCCAGATATAATGTTCATGCTCAACGCTGGCACCAAATAACAATTATTCAGGTCTAAAACTAATCCCGAAGGTACATGTAGAGGTAGCGTGCCGACCGCGATCACATTGACTTTCGAACCATTTCCCACGCGCATCGTCACCTCGTCCTTAGCCAATCTTCGCTTAATCCGTAGTCCCTGTTTCGAGTTGCAAATATTAGCAACAGAACTAGTATCAAATACCCAGGTGCTACTGCGAGCATTAGTAAGGTACACATCAATAACATGTATATCACATATACCTTTGTTCACCTTGCCATCCTTCTTATCCGCCAAATACTTGGGGCAGTTCCGCTTCGAGGACGATCGCTTGCGGAGAAGCACTCGATCTCGTGCTTAGGTCCAGACTTGGGTTTCTTCTCCTGAGTAGCAACTTGTTTGCTGTTCATATTGAAGTTCCCCTTCTTCTTCCCTTTGCCCTTTTTCTTGAAACTGGTGGTCTTATTGACCATCAACACTTGATGCTCCTTCTTGATTTCTACCTCCGCAGCCTTTAGCATTGCGAAGAGCTCGGGAATCGTCTTATCCATCCCTTGCATGTTATAGTTCATCACGAAGCTCTTGTAGCTTGGTGGCAGTGATTGAAGAATTCTGTCAATGATGCTATCATCCGGAAGATTAACTCCCAGTTGAATCAAGTGATTGTTATACCCAGACATTTTGAGTATATGCTCATTGACAGAACTATTCTCCTCCATATTGCAGCTGTAGAACTTATTGGAGACTTCATATCTGTCAATCCGGGCATTTGCTTGAAATATTAACTTCAACTCCTGGAACATCTCATATGCTCCATGACGTTTAAAATTTCGTTGAAGACCCGGTTCTAAGCCGTAAAGCATGGCACACTGAACTATCGAGTAGTCATAAGCTTTGCTCTACCAGACGTTCATAACATCTGGTGTTGCTCCTGCAGCAGGTCTGGCACCTAGCGGTGCTTCCAGGACGCAATTCTTTTGTGCAGCAATGAGGATAATCCTCAAGTTACGGACCCAGTCCGTGTAATTGCTACCATCATCTTTCAACTTTGCTTTCTCAAGGAACGCATTAAAATTCAACGGAACAACAACACTGGCCATCTATCTACAATCAACATAGACAAGAAAAATACTATCAGGTACTAAGTTCATGATAAATTTAAGTTCAATTAATCATATTACTAAAGAACTCCCACTTAGATAGACATCCTCTAATCTTCTAAGTGATCACGTGGTCCAAATCAACTAAACCATGTCCGATCATCACGCGAGATGGAGTAGTTTCAATGGTGAACAACACTATGTTGATCATATCTACTATATGATTCACGCTCGACCTTTCGGTCTCCGAGTTCCGAGGCCATATCTGTTATATGCTAGGCTCGTCAAGTTTAACCTGAGTATTCCGCGTGTGCAACTGTTTTGCACCTGTAGTATTTGAACGTAGAGCCTACCCGATCATCACGTGGTGTCTCAGCACGAAGAACTTTCGCAACGGTGCATACTCAGGGAGAACACTTATACTTTGATAATTTAGTGAGGGATCATCTTATAATGCTACCGTCAATCAAAGCAAGATAAGATGCATAAAAGATAAAAATCACATGCAATCAATATAAGTGATATGATATGGCCATCATCATCTTGTGCTTGTGATCTCCATCTCCGAAGCACCATCATGACCAGCATCGTCACCGGCGCGACACCTTGATCTCCATCGTAGCATCGTTGTCGTCTCGGCAATCTTATGCTTCTACGACTATCGCTATCGCTTAGTAATAAAGTAAAGCATTACAGGGCGATTGCATTGCATACAATAAAGCGACAACCATATGGCTCCTGCCAGTTGTTGATAACTCAGTTACAAAACATGATCATCTCATACAATAAAATTTAGCATCATGCCTTGACCATATCACATCACAACATGCCCTGCAAAAACAAGTTAGACGTCCTCTACTTTGTTGTTGCAAATTTTACGTGGCTGCTACGGGCTTAGCAAGAACTGTTCTTACCTACACATCAAAACCACAACGATAGTTTGTCAAGTTGGTGTTGTTTTAACCTTCGCAAGGACCGGGCGTAGCCACACTCGGTTCAACTAAAGTTGGAGAAACTGACACCCGCCAGCCACCTGTGTGCAAAGCACGTCGGTAGAACCAGTCTCGCGTAAGCGAATGCGTAATGTCGGTCCGGGCCGCTTCATCCAACAATACCGCCGAACCAAAGTATGACATGCTGGTAAGCAGTATGACTTATATCGCCCACAACTCACTTGTGTTCTACTCGTGCATATGACATCTACACATAAAACCAGGCTCGGATGCCACTATTGGGGAACATAGTAATTTCAAAAAAAATCCTACACACATGCAAGATCATGGTGATGCATAGCAACGAGAGGGGAGAGTGTTGTCCACGTACCCTCGTAGACCAAAAGCGGAAGCGTTAGCATAACGCGGTTGATGTAGTCGTACGTCTTCACGATCCGACCGATCAAGTACCGAACGCACGGCTCCTCCGAGTTTAGCACACGTTCAGCCCGCTGACGTCCCTCAAACTCCGATCCAGCCGAGTGTTGAGGGAGAGTTTCGTCAGCACGACGGCGTGGTGATGATGATGATGTTCTACCAACGCAGGGCTTCACCTAAGCACCGCTACAGTATTATCGAGGTGGACTATGGTGGAGGGGGGCACCGCACACGGCTAAAAGATCAAGAGATCAATTGTTGTCTCTAGGGTGCCCCCCTGCCCCGTATATAAAGGATCAAGGGGGGAGAGGCGGCCGGCCAGGAGAGGGGCGCGCCAGGAGGAGTCCTACTCCCACCGGGAGTAGGACTCCCTCCCTTTCTTGTTGGATTAGGAGAAGGGGGAAAGAGGAGGAGGAGAAGAAGGAAAGGGGGGCGCCCCCCTCCTTGTCCAATTCGGACTAGAGGGGGAGGGGCATGCGGCCTGCCCTGGCCGCCCCTCCTCTTCTCCACTAAGGCCCATGTAGGCTCATTAATCCCCCGGGTGGGTTCCAGTAACCCCCCGGTACTCCGGTATATATCCGATAACCCCCGGAAACATTCCGGTGTCTGAATATAGTCGTCCAATATATCAATCTTTATTTCTCGACCATTTCGAGACTCCTCGTCATGTCCGTGATCACATCCGGGACCCCGAACAACCTTCAGTACATCAAAACATATAAACTCATAATATAACTGTCATTGAAACTTTAAGCGTGCGGACCCTACGGGTTCGAGAACTATGTAGACATGACCGAGACACGTTTCTGGTCAATAACCAATAGCGGAACGTGGATGCTCATATTGGCTCCCACATATTCTACGAAGATCTTTATCGGTCAGACCGCATAACAACATACGTTGTTCCCTTTGTCATCGGTATGTTACTTGCCCGAGATTCGATCGTCGGTATCTCAATACCTAGTTCAATCTCGTTACCGGCAAGTCTCTTTACTCGTTCTGTAATACATCATCCCGCAACTAACACATTAGTTGAAATGCTTGCAAGGCTTAAGTGATGTGCATTACCGGGTGGGCCCAGAGATACCTCTCCGACAATCAGAGTGACAAATCCTAATCTCGAAATATGCCAACCCAACAAGTACCTTCGGAGACACCTGTAGAGCACCTTTATAATCACCCAGTTATGTTGTGATGTTTGGTAGTACACAAAGTGTTCCTCCGGTAAACGGGAGTTGCATAATCTCATAGTCATAGGAACATGTATAAGTCATGAAGAAAACAATAGTAGAATACTAAACGATTGTGTGCTAAGCTAACGGAATGGGTCAAGTCAATCACAGCATTCTCCTAATGATGTGATCCCGTTAAGCAAATGACAACTCATGTCAATGGCTAGGAAACATAACCATCTTTGATCAACGAGCTAGTCAAGTAGAGGCATACTAGTGACACTCTGTTTGTCTATGTATTCACACAAGTATTATGTTTCTGGTTAATACAGTTCTAGCATGAATAATAAATATTTATCATGATATAAGGAAATAAATAATAACTTTATTATTGCCTCTAGGACATATTTCCTTTAGGCATAACCAGACTGTGGTCCACAATACGGCTTCGACCTTCTCCGGACACACATACTTTCATTTTTCTCTTTTTATCCTTTTCATGTTTCATTTCCACAGGCCCCTCGCGGCGGCCTGCCCAGCGGTCCTTTCGAAGGACGGATACACCAAGGCGGCAAGTAGCACAAACATGTGGGGGGATTTCTGGATGTCGCCCTCGACGGTCATTCTACCTGTTTTGAGGACCCACACGCATGCTCCCCCTTGATCTTGGCATGTCAAATAGCCCGGGTGCTTCTCGCACTATTTGTACAAATACGTTTTGATGTATCAATCAAATTATAACGAGAGCTGTTCGCGGCCCAACTTATGTGGCACTAGCTTACAATTTCATTTTATGTCGTTATTCTTATAAATTGCACACGTACACTTTGGTACGCTTTAATTTGCCAGGGGCTTCACTACGCTCCCTACTATGGCAACAAAGTCCGAACACCATTATATCACAGTTCGGCGCCCCGAATTTTAGCATTATATGCATTGGCTCCGAATCATTTCTTTGGTCAATAGTTGGGTTGCCCGGCTCCTGTGCTTACTACCTTACGTTCCGCTCTATCGGCTAGGGTAGCAAAGGGAGAACTACTGCGATTATGTCCTGGTTTATCCAGATGAGCACCTCAGTAGAGAAAGCTGAAAACTGACTATCATGATGCGGCATGAGCCGGTCAGCTGTTCGGAGGTTACAAATATTTTGCGATTTTTTCTGCATTATGCGACAGATCGGCCTCAGTCCGTTCAGGTGTTTTACAACACCCTAGTCCAGATTAAATGCCAACTAGGGGCTGCGCCTACATTTTTATTGTCGAACTCCTATGGCTAAGTGAGGGTGATAAAGCCACATAGTCCGATTTCCTGGTTCGTTGCGCTAAACACCTCCTTCAAGGACCAAATTTTTGGATCAAGAGTGTTTAGATTCCATCCCGAACACTAATAACCCACAAGTATAGGGGATCGCAACAGTTTTCTAGGGTAGAGTATTCAACCCAAATTTATTGATTCGATACAAGGGGAGCCAAAGAATATTCTCAAGTATTAGCAGTTGAGTTGTCAATTCAACCACACCTGGAAAACTTAATATCTGCAGCAAAGTATTTAGTAGCAAAGTAGTGTGGAAGTAATGGTAACGGTGACAAAAGTAACAGTAGCAATTTTGTAGTAATTGTAACAGTGGCAACGGTAAAGTAACTAAGCAAAGATCAATATGTGAAAAGCTCATAGGCATTGGATCAGTGACGGATAATTATGTCAGATGTGATTCCTCATGCAACAGTTATAACATAGGGTGACACAGAACTAGCTCCGGCTCATCAATGTAATGTAGGCATGTATCCGAATATAGTCATACGTGCTTATGGAAAAGAACTTGCATGACATCTTTTGTCCTAACCTCCCGTGGCAACGGGGTCCTATTGGAAACTAAGGGATATTAAAGCCTCATTTTAATAGAGTACCGGACCAAAGCATTAACACTTAGTGAATACATGAACTCCTCAAACTACGGTCATCACCGGGAGTGGTCCTGATTATTGTCACTTCGGGGTTACCGGATCATAACACATAGTAGGTGACTATTGACTTGCAAGATAGGATCAAGAACTCACATATATTCATGAAAACATAACAGGTTCAGATCTAAAATCATGGCACTCGGGCCCTAGTGACAAGCATTAAGCATAGCAAAGTCATAGCAACATCTATCTCAGAACATAGTGGATACTAGGGATCAAACCCTAACAAAACTAACTCGATTACATGATAAATCTCATCCGAACCATCACCGTCCAGCAAGCCTACGATGGAATTACTCACGCACAGCGGTGAGCATCATGAAATTGGTGATGGAGGAAGGTTGATGATGACGACAACGACAGATTCTGTAGCGACCCGACCTCAGACGGTCACGTCTCTGTGCTTAAGTGTCATCCCTGGATCGGTATATATGCTGACACACACAGTACTCGAGGATTTATAACAGAGGTAAATCACATGTATAAAGTAACGTAAATACTATTACCTCAATCCAAATAGCGGAAGTAACAACAAGGTTGTGGATTCCCATCAACACCAACGGCAAAGTTGAGTGTAGAAATCGGAACCCTAACATATCAGTTACTCGTCGTAAGAATCCTGCAACATGAGACATTGCAGCCACAAAGAGTCAGTACATTGAATGTACTGGCAAATTCACACCATAGGATAATGATGAATAATAGCTATCACTACATGCATATATGGCTGGTGGAGGCTCTATGGTTAAAAGTGTTTTTGCAAAAATCCAATTTTTCCCTACCGCAAAGGAATATATTTTATTTAACTACAAAGTTGGTTGAAAACATGAGAATGGTAAATCCCCATCTCAATCCCAATTAAAAGGTAATTAATAACCCAACAAAATTAATTTAGAGTGATGTTATCAACATGATAATCCAAGAACCAGATATTCAAGATGTCCATAACCGGGGGCACGGCTAATCATGATTAGTTTGTACACTCTACAGAGGTTTGCGCACTTTTCCCGACAAGACTGATCTCCTCCGTTGGATATCTCGCACTTCATGGTGTTTGCGAAACGGATGACCGAGACACAGTCTTTCAGAAGCATTAACTCTAACCCAGGTAGACAGTACCAACCTACATCCCCTACATCTGCTAGCCTACCACTGGAAGAGGTCATGCAACATACTCAACTATGCGAGAGCCCACAATAGCTTGTGGCTGCACACAGAAGTTTCTGGCATGAATAATCTTATGATCCCTTTGATCCTGGGTGGCGAACCATAGGAGGATCACACGGTATAACCCCGGTATCTGCTAGGACAACACTAGTATATCCACAGGTGTACGGGCAAGTCCGCTGGTATATCCCCAGGGGGCCCTACCAATCCACCCAGATGTGTATTAAAATAGCCACCTTAAGTTAAACCTTTAGTTAACAATAATCTCTCACATCTTTCATGAATTCTCTCAAATCAATCCACGTCTATGAGCATAGCATAGCAGTGAGCATAACGTAAAAGTAACTCCCAAGGTTTGAATGCAAGACAATAGGTTCCTACCTCATCAACTACTTCCCAGTACCCACATGTTATCTGTAGCGACCCGACCTCAAACGGTCAAGTCTCTGTGCTTCAGTGTCATCCCTGGATCGGTAATGCTGACACACACAATACTCGAAGGATTTATAACAGAGTAGCAATCACACGCTTATTACACCGAATGTCTGAAAAGAGAACTTATTACAATAAATATGGCTTAAGGCCATCTAATACGATAACAGCGGAAGGCTTGGAAGATAAAGTGAGTCCATCAACTCCAACGGCATAGCTGAGCTGCACGACAACGACCTAACGAACCTTACTCTTCGTCTGAAAAGTCTGCAAAATAATATGTTGCAGCTCGAAACGGTCAAGACATGGAATATCTTGGCAATATAACACATGAGAGCAAGAACAGAATAATGCTATCACTACATGCATATTTGGCTGGTGGAAAGCTCTATGGTTATAGTTTTTGCGAAAAGCCAATTTTTCCCTACAACAAAGGAATAAATTTTATTGAACTATCATGGTAGTTGAAACATCATTGAGAAGGTTCCTCCAACTCAATCCCAATTAAAGTAATTATCAAACCAACAATATTAATTTAGAGTCATGAGATACTTAGGATACTCCAAGTACTAGATACTCAAGATTGTCCATAACCGGGGACACGGCTAACCATGAGTAGATTGTACACTCTGCAGAGGTTTGCGCACTTTTACCCACAAGACTCGATCTCCTCCGTTGGATTTCTCGCACTATAGGGTGTTTGAGAAACGGATGACCGAGACACAGTCTTTCAGAAACATTAACCTTTACTCCGGGCAGACCATACCAAACCTACATCCCTCTACCTGCTGATCCACCTCTTCAAGAGCTCATGCAACTTACTCAACTATGCTAGAGCCCATAATAGCTTGTGGCTGCACACGGAAGTTTCTAGCATGAAAATATCTCAGTTCCCTTTGAGCCTGGGTGGTGGACCTTAGGATGATCACACGGGTACTCCGGGATATCCTAGGACAACACTGGATTCTCCAGGTGCCGACAAGCAATCCACCCAGATGTGTATTAAAGTTGCCACCTTAAGTTGAACCATTAATTAACAATCTCACATCTGTCATGGATACACTCAAACCCAATCCACGTCTATGAGCATAGCATAGCAATATAAGCAATACGTAGAAGTAACTCCCAAGGTTTGAATATAACAGGGCAATAGGTTCTACCTCATCAACTACTTCCCAACCCACATGTTAATCACATCCTAATCATGCAATGTTTGAGGATTGAAACTAATGCATAAAAACTTGGTATAGAAGGAGTATGATCAATGTGTTACTTGCCTTGCTGACGATCCGCAAAACCTAGGGACTCGTAGTAGCACGCTTCGCACTCCGGGAATTCTATCGCAAACAGACAATAGCATACATAAGCAATCAAGCAAATATGCACGGGCAAAACTCAAATAAGAAGAATTGACCAGAAAGTTCAACTTAAGAACTCCGGTTTGCAAAAAGAATCAAATCAAGCGGGGCAACGAAACTCAAACTGCGAAAGAAACAAGATCCGTTTACTAATCTGAACTAAAGTCAAATTTTACAGTACCAAAATCTCGTTCAAGTTGATTAAACAGAAAGAGTATTTCGAGACGAAGATCTAGGCGCTTGAATCGCCTGATTCCGATAAACGAGCGATAAGATAAACTGAAACATAAATCGGATCATAAATCATGATCGAAAACAATCGCGGAAAATCCGAGAAAAAGAAAACTGACGAACAGGCTAAAGAACGAACGTTCGTTGTCTGTAACTAACGAGTGAAACCGTTCGTTAAAACGAACGTACGGACGAACATCCGCTATATAAACTAAACCGAGAAAACCGGCGAACCGCTCTGATAAAAAATAAACTAGGTTTTTTTATAAAAAAACCCGGATCAGTTTTAGAATAAAACCGAACGGCGGCGGGGCGTATACCTCCGGCAAGGTGGGGTTGCGGCGGCGGGGTGCACGGGCAGCGAAGGGCGGCTAAGGCGGCGGCACGGCAGCGGCAAAAGCGGCGGGCGGGCGCGGCTAAGCGGCGCCATGGGCGGGCGAGGCAAAGGCGGGGTTGGTGGTGGTGGGTGGTCCGGGAGAGGGGTATTTAAGGAAGGGGGGCTTGCTTGGGGGAGGGGGAAAGGCGGTGCGGGGAGGAGTAGTCCCGGCCGGACTCGGCTAGCCGCGGCGGCGGCCTCCCGGTCTCCTGGAAGGAGACGAGACGCGGGGCGGTTGGGCCGGCTCAGCTAGGCTTCGGCCCAGTCGGGCGCTGATTTTTTTTTAAATAATTCCGCCGAAACTTAAGTAAATCCTAGAAAATAAAATAAAAATCTAAAAATACGAAAACAAATTTTCACTGTCTAAATAAAATATGTAGAACGAGATGAACATTTTCTTGGCCCTAAAATGCAATTTTGAAAAACGTGCAAATTTTCTAATGCAAATAAAATAGCAATAAACTCCGAATAAAATCAAATATTTGATTTCAATATTTTTCCTCCAGTATTTCAGTTATTTTGGAGAAGTCATTTTTTCTCCTCTCATATATTTTAATATGACATATTTTCGAATAGAAAAATAATAAAAATCAAAACCCTCGTTTCAATATTTGATAAAATTCAAATATGAAAGCGATGAAATCCCCAACTCTCTCCGAGGGTCCTTGAGTTGCTTAGGATTTTGAGTATCGCAAAACGAAATGCAGTAAAATATGATATGCACGAATGATCTATGTATAACATTCCAAATTGAAAATTTGGGATGTTACAAACCTACCCCCCTTAAGATGAATCTACCCCGAGATTCGGGTTAACTAGAAAATAGGTGTGGGTGGTCTTTGCGAAGATCATCCTCTCGCTCCCAGTGGCTTCATCCTCGGTATGGTGGCTCCAATCGAACTTTGCAAAACTTGATAACCTTGCTGCGGGTGACTCGGTGGCAAATTCAAGAATCTGACCGGCTTCTCCTCATATGTCGATCACCGTCCAACTGAATCACCTCCAAGGGTCTTGTATCTCTTAACGGTATATCGCCATCTCAAAGATGACACTTCTTCACCGTGAAACATGAAATACATCATGAACTCTTGACAGTCCTTCAGGTAACTCCAACTTGTAGGCAACTTCTCCCATACGTTCCAAAACACGATACGGTCCTACAAATCTCGGGGTTAACTTTCCCTTAACTCCAAAACGTTTCACTCCTCGCAAGGGTGATACTCGCAGAAATGCTCTGTCTCCAATTTCATAGGTTACCTCCTTGCGTTTCAAATCTGCATAACTCTTCTGCCTGGACTGAGCTACCTTTAGTCTATCTCGGATCAACTTAACTTTCTCTTCAGACTTCTTGATCAAGTCTGGTCCAAACAACTGTCGGTCTCCAACTTCATCCCACATCAACGGTGTTCTGCACCTTCGTCCGTACAGGGCTTTGAACGGTGCCATCTTCAAACTGGCTTGGTAGCTATTGTTGTATGAGAACTCCGCGTAGGGCAAATTGTCATCCCAACTAGATCCATAATCTAGTGCACAGGCCCTCAACATGTCCTCCATAATCTGGTTGACTCTCTCGGTCTGTCCATCCGTCTGCGGGTGAAATGTCTTGAACTCCGCCTAGTTCCCAAAGTCCGTGCAGTGATGCTAAAACTTTGAGGTAAACTGTGTTCCTCTATCTGATACGATGGTCCTCGGAACTCCATGCAGACATATGATCCTGGTCATATATATCTTGACCAACTTCGCACTTGTATATGTTGTTTTCACTAGGATAAAGTGAGCTACTTTGGTCAAGCGATCAACTACTACCCATATAGAATCATAGCCTGATTTGGTCCTGGGTAATCCAGTGATAAAATCCATGCCAAGTTTATCCCACTTCCATTCAGGTATCGGCATAGGCTGTAACAATCTTACTGGCTTTTGATGTTCTGCCTTCACCCTCTGACATACATCACATACGACTACATACTCGGCAATATCCTTCTTCATACCTGTCCACCAGAAACGTTCCTTCAAATCCAAATACATCTTGGTGTTTTCGGGGTGTATCGAGTATGGTGAGTCATGAGCCTCCTGAAATATTAACTTCCTGATCTCTGTGTTATTGGGCACATAAACACGGTCCTCAAACCATAAGGTGCCGTGCTCATCCTCACGAAAACCTTTGGCCTTTCCATTGCTCATTCTCTCTTTTATCTCGGCAATCTCTTTGTCATCCTTCTGAGCTTCTCGAATCTTTCCTAACAATGTAGACTAAACCTCCATTGTTGCAACAAAACCTCTAGGAACAATCTCCAATCGAAGTTTCCTGAGATCCTCTGCTAACTCCTTTGGTAATCCTGTGCTCACTAGGGTGTTAGCATAACTCTTCCGACTCAAAGCGTTTGCTACGACATTGGCCTTGCCTGGATGATAGTGAAGCTTCATGTCATAATCCTTTATAAGCTCCAACCATCTCCTCTGCCTAAGGTTCAGCTCCTTCTGTGTGAAAATGTACTTCAAACTCTTATGATCCATGTACACATCACAACGGTTTCCAATAAGGTAATGTCTCCAAGTCTTGAGCGCATGCACTACTTCTACTAACTCCAAATCATCCGTGGCATAATTCAATTCATGCAGTTTTAGTTGTCGTGAGGCATACGAAACAACTCTTCCGTCCTGCATAAGCACACTTCCAAGTCCTAGGCGAGAAGTGTCGCAATACACTTGGAAATCCTTGTGTATATCCAGCAGAATCAGCACTGGGCTGTAGTCAAACGTTTCTTTAACTCCTGAAAACTCGCCTCACACTCTTCTGTCCATTTAAACTTGGTATCCTTCTTCAATAACTACGTCATTGGCTTCGCAATATTGGAAAAATTCTCAATGAATCTTCGGTAGTATCCCGCGAGTCCAGGAAAACTGCGGATCTCGCTAACTGAAGTGGGTGCCAACCATTCAGTGACTGACTGAACCTTGGTGGGGTCTACCGCTATAGTTTCTCCTGATATAACATGTCCAAGGAACCCGACTTCCTTCAACCAAAACTGGCATTTGCTGAACTTGGCATACAACTGGTGTTCCCTGAGTTTCTCAAGAACTAAACGCAAATGCTCTTCGTGCTCCTCCTCATTCTTCGAGTATACCATTATATCATCAATGAACACCACAACAAACTTATCCAAATATTCCATGAACACCTTGTTCATCATGCTCATGAAGTAGGCAGGGGCGTTAGTCAGTCCAAATGACATGACCGTATATTCATAAAACCCGTACCATGTGGTGAATGCTGTCTTTGGTATATCCTTCTCTCGAATCTTCAACTGGTGATATCCTGATCGCAGATCGATCTTTGAAAACACTTTAGCTCCTTGCAGTTGGTCAAACAAATCATTGATCATCGGTAGTGGGTATTTGTTCTTGATTGTCACCTCATTTAATGCCCGATAATCAACAACCATTCTTAGAGACATATCCTTCTTCTCAACCAAAAGCATTGGGGCTCCCCATGGTGATGAACTCTGTCGAATGTAACCTTTCTCCAATAACTCCTTGATCTGCTTCTTAATCTCCTCCAGATCATTTGCGGGCATCCGATAGGGTCTCTTTGATATTGGCCCAGTACCTAGCAATAGCTCTATCAAGAACTCAATGTCTCGATCCGGTGGCATGCCTGGTAATTCCTCTGGAAAAACATCCGGGTAATCCTTCACTACATGCACTTCCTCCTGAACAACTCCCGTGAGGGTATTTACTTGGCTCCTCCTAGGCGCATGCCTAGATACATACTTAATCCTTTTTCCCTCCGGGGTGGTGAGATAAATCGACTTACTAGCACAGTCAATGCTTCCTCCATGCTTTGACATCCAGTCCATGCCTAATATCACATCCAATCCTTGTGACTCCAAGATTATTAGGTCGGACAGAAAAACATGGCTACCAATGGTTAAGGGTATTGATGTATAATACACAACCTTCTTCTTGTAGACGTTGTTGGGCCTGCAAGTGCACAGGTTTTGTAGGACAGTAGCAAATTTCCCTCAAGTGGATGACCTAAGGTTTATCAATCCGTGGGAGGCGTAGGATGAAGATGGTCTCTCTCAAACAACCCTGCAACCAAATAACAAAGAGTCTCTTGTGTCCCCAACACACTCAATACAATGGTAAATTATATATGTGCACTAGTTCGGAGAAGAGATGGTGATACAAGTGCAATATGGATGGTAGATATAGGTTTTTGTAATCTGAAATAATAAAAACAGCAAGGTAACAAGCGATAAAAGTGAGCGTAAATGGTATTGCAATGATAGGAAACAAGGCCTAGGGTTCATACTTTCACCAGTGTAAGTTCTCTCAACAATAATAACATAGATGGATCATATAACAATCCCTCAACATGCAACAAATAGTCACTCCAAAGCCACTAATAGCGGAGAACAAACATAGAGATTATGGTAGGGTACGAAACCACCTCAAAGTTATTCTTTCGGATCGATCTATAAAAGAGTTCGTACTAGAATAACACCTTAAGACACAAATCAACCAAAACCATAATGTCACCTAGATACTCCATTGTCACCTCAAGTATCCGTGGGCATGATTATACGATATGCATCACACAATCTCAGATTCATCCAACCAACATAAAAGTACTTCAAAGAGTGCCCCAAAGTTTCTACCGAAGAGTCAAGAATGTGTGCGAACCCCTATGCATAGGTTCATGGGCGGAACCCGCAAGTTGGTCACCAAAACATACATCAAGAGGCACATGATATCCCATTGTCACCACAGATAAGCACGGCAAGACATACATCAAGTGTTCTCATAAAAGACTCAATCCGATAAGATAACTTCAAAGGGGAAACTCAATTCATCACAAGAGAGTAGAGGGGGAGAAGAAACATAAGATCCAACTATAATAGCAAAGCTCGGGATACATCAAGATTGTGCCATAGAGGGAACACGAGAGAGAACACAAGAGAGAGAGATCAAACACATAGCTACTGGTACATACCCTCAGCCCCGAGGGTGAACTACTCCCTCCTCGTCATGGATAGCGCCGAGATGATGAAGATGGCCACCGGTGATGGGTTCCTCCTCCGGCAGGGTGCCGGAACGGGCTCCCGAGAGGTTTTTGGTGGCTACAGAGGCTTGCGATGACGGAACTCCCGATCTATCTTCTGTTCTGGAAGTTTTAGTGTACGTAGGTATATATAGGTGAAAGGAGTACGTCGGTGGAGCTACGGGGGCCCCACGAGGTAGGGGGGCGCGCCCAGGGGGTGGGCGCCCCCCCACCCTCGTGGGCAGCCCGTATCTCCCCTGACGTGCACTCCAAGTTCCCTGGGTTGCTTTCCTTCCAAAATTAACTTCTCCAGTTGATTTCGTTCCGTTTTGACTCCGTCTGATATTCCTTTTCCTCGAAACACTGAAATAGGCATAAAACAACAAATCTGGGTTGGGCCTCCGGTTAATAGGTTAGTCCCAAAAATAATATAAAAGTGGATAATAAAGCCCAATATTGCCTAAAACAGTAGATAAAGTAGCATGGAGCAATAAAAATTATAGATACGTTGGAGACGTATCAAGCATCCCCAAGCTTAATTCCTGCTCGTCCTTGACTAGGTAAATGATAAAAAAGAAATTTTGATGCGGAGTGATACTTTGGCATAATTTCAATGTAAATCTTCTTAGTTGTGGTATGATTATTCAGATCCGAAAGATTCAAGACAAAAGTTCATATTGACATAAAAATAATAATACTTCAAGCATACTAATCAAAGCAATTATGTCTTCTCAAAATAACATGGCAAAAGAAAGTTCATCCCTACAAAATCATATAGTTAGGCTATGCTTCATTTTCGTCACACAAAGATGTTCCCAACTTCTATAACCCCGATGACAAGCCAAGCAATTGTTTCATACTCAAATAATCTCAAACTTTTTCAACCTTTACGCAATACATCAGCGCGAGCCATGGATATAGCATTATGGGTGTAATAGAATATGATGATGGGATTGTGTGGAGAAGACAAAAAAAGAAAGTCTCACATTGACGAGGATAATCAACGGGCTATGGAGATGCCCATCAATTGATGTCAACATGAGGAGTAGGGATTGCCATGCAACGGATGCACTAGAGCTATGAATGCTCAACAAAAGAAAACTAGTGGGTGTGCATCCAACTCGCTTGCTCACGAAGACCTAGGGCATTTTGAGGAAGCCTGTCGGTGTCAAAACCGGCGGATCTCGGGTAGGGGGTCCCGAACTGTGCGTCTAGGCGGATGGTAACAGGAGACAAGGGACACGATGTTTTTACCCAGGTTCGGGCCCTCTCGATGGAGGTAATACCCTACTCCTGCTTGATTAATATTGATGATATGGGTAGTACAAGAGTAGATCTACCACGAGATCAAGGAGGCTAAACCCTAGAAGCTAGCCTATGGTATGATTGTTGTTCGTCCTACGGACTAAAACCCTCCGGTTTATATAGACACCGGATAGGTCAGGGTTACACAGAATCGGTTACAATGGTAGGATATCTACATATCCGTATCGCCAAGCTTGCCTTCCACGGCAAGGAAAGTTCCATCCGGACACGGGACGAAGTCTTCAATCTTGTATCTTCATAGTCTTGGAGTCCGGCCGTGACGATAGTCCGGCTATCCGGACACCCCCTAGTCCGGGACTCCCTCAGTAGCCCCTGAACCAGGCTTCAATGACGATTTAGTCCGCACGTTGATTGTCTTCGGCATTGCGAGGCGGGTTCCTCCTCCGAATACTTCATATAAGGTTTTGAACACAAGGATAGTGTCCGGATCTGCAAAACAAGTTCCAAATAACACCGTAGAGAGAATAATTTTTGCACAGATCTGCTGACGTATTCTGCGGCGTGACATCACACCACGGCAAGGCCTTTATATGAATCGTTTTTTTACTGTTCCCACCTCAGCGTGTTTAGCGAGGCGGTTTCCTTGGCACGTCTTATCAAAGCATAGATCGTGCCCCCTTATTCCGGGATTCTCATCAATACGGACGTGGGTAACCCATCCGCGCCATTGATTACGACGCTTGGGAAATAAGCGAGTTTTACCAGGCTGGTGGGGGATGCATAGCTTCGTCCGTCTATATAAGGGGATAAGGATCCACCTTTTCACCTACGCCTTCTTCCTACTTTGCTTATCCATTTCCGCGCACTCGAGCTCCAGCGCCCAAGTCCGCACATCCCACCTCAACCTTTCTCCAATCATGTCAGGAGCGGGAGGCAGATGGATGGCCTCCTCCGTCATGGAGGGGCACATCGCCAGACTGCGGGAGGCCGGATACTTGTCCAGCAACATCGCGCATAGGCTTCCCGACGAGGGGCAGCTCATTCCGACCCCTGGGCCCCGTGAGAGGGTGGTGTTTCTCCCCCACTTCCTCCGCGGACTAGGTTTTCCTCTTCACCCCTTTGTCCGGGGCTCATGTTCTACTACGGCCTGGACTTCCACGACCTGGCCCCGAATTTCATCCTCAACACCTCGGCGTTTATCGTGGTAATGCGAGGCTTTCCTCGCATCCAGCCCCACTTCGCTTATGGCTGAAGATCTTCAACGTCCAGCCAAGGTAGTGGGCGGCCGTCAAGCAGTCTTGGAGGCGCCATGGTTGGCAAGATGGCCAAAGTCCCATGGCTCAAGGCGCCTTCGTGGAGACAATAAAGGGTGGCAATCGGGTGGTTCTACATCACGAGCCCCGCAACACCAAATGGGTGGCGGCCCCAAATTCAGATCTGGCTTCCCACACGGCTCTCGTCATGGAAAGAGACGGGCCTGACGTGGGGGAATTCGGACGAGACATCCGGACTTCAAACATGCGTCCGAAACCTGGTGGCCAAGAATCTTAGGCTGGTCGACGTAATCCAGGTGATGCTCATCCGCCGGATTCTCCCATGCCAACAACGGGCTTTTAACTTGTGGGAGTTCGATCCGGCACAGCTCCAAACCTTGAGCCGGTTCTTCGACACTACATACGAAGACGCCTGGAATGTGCTGTTCAAGGGCGCCGAAGCCCCAGCATCCGCTACCAAAGATCGCGGATACAGCTCGCAGTGTCCAGCCAGCGAGGTAAGTTATTTTACCCTTTACGGGACTCTTTTTTCATAGATTGACTCTACATGGGATCTAAAACTCCCTAATCTTTGACAGGACTGGCTGAAGACGTCCGGACAGATTAACTGTCCGGCTCCTTTGCCAGAAGACCCAGCGGACGCCCGATTGACGGGGCTGCTGGCTCCGGCGCCGTACGTGGTGCCGGAGAAGAAGGCCAAGAAGGAGGCCACGGGAACTCGAAGGAGCTCCCGACGCCAGTCTTGTCGATTCGGGCGAAATCTTCTCCCAAGACGCGAGGAGGAAGAAGAAGAAGCTCCTCGCCCAGCGGGGGAGGAGAAGAAAAGGAAGGCCGCCCCAACTGGGGAGGCCGGAGGGTCCAAGAAGGGAAGAACCCTTCCTCTGGACTTCTCGACCAACGTCGACGACGAGGAGGAGGACTGGCCTACAAGGGCCAAGCCCCTGGCGAGATCGTAAGTGTCCAGATACCCATGGTTTTTTATTATTGCAGAGTGTTCTCTAATGTTGAACAACCGTGCAGCCCGCCCAAGGGCGAGTTCGCCGATTCATCGAGCGGGTCCCTGGGCTCGTCGGAAATGGAGAGTACCTCGCTTCCGACCGCCTCCTCGCCTCACGCTGCAGGCGACACCGCGGCGGGGACCCAAGGGGGGCTTGGTCAAGAGGAGGTAGCGCAGGAGGTGCCACAAGGCGACCTCCCGGACTCCAGGCGCGCGGGGGGCAAGATCCCCAGGGGCTCTAAGCCCGACCCTCGTCCGGACTCCATGCCGGAACCATCAGTGGTTCCGAGTCCGGACAGCGGATCCTTCGCAAGAAGGGTAAGACGCTGGTGTCCTCCGTCCAACCGGAGGCACCGGATAGCTTACAGGAGGCGCTTAACAGCGCTTCCATCAAGGAGGAACACCGCACTGTCATGAGTGCGGTGATCCGGATAATTCAGTCCGCCAAGAGCGGGCTGACCGAAGCCTGTACCAGCCTTCTAACAGGCTTTGAGGTAAGTTTTAGAATATGTAAAAATATAACCGCATAGACAGTAGCCCCTGATGCTTAGTTTGGTGTTCGGAAAGAAAAGCCGGACTAAGGATCTAAAAAGATATACGCAGGAGTCTAACATAAGTATGTCAATACGGGAATGCAGGCTGCGCTGCTGACCTCTGCCGCCGATGGCTGCGAAGTCAATGCATTGAAGCGTAACCTCGGCGGTCCGAGAACGAGCTCGGACAAGCCAAGAAGGAGCTCGAGGACAAGGAAGGTAAGTAATACCTTATTAAAGAAATACCTTATAGAAAAGGCTTTGGTTGCAAAAACAACAGGAATAACTTGGAGTGCTGCGGGGCCACGAGCGAGGTGGCGACCACAAGGAAGCGGTGTCCGTGGCTCAAAGCGGCGAACGCACCGAGCGAGAGAAGGGGAGGCGAATCTGGCCAAGGTGCGGCAAGAGCTCCAAGGTCTCGTGGAAAACACGAGAGTTTGGGCGTGACTCAAGACTCGAGTTCGAGCTCGCCTCGGCTCTTGAGAGTGCCAAAGCTGCTATGGCCAAGGCCCAAAAAGCCCTCCAAGAAATTGAGTCTTTAAAGAAGATAGCGGCGGTAAGGCATTCTTTATGCAAAGCAAGCATGTGAAAGTGAATTACCTATTACTTACCCGGATTCGAGCTCTCCAGAGCATTCGCAGATTTGCCCGTGGTCGTCGACGCTGCCGCATTCTACCGCACCTGGAGGGGAGCTCCACGGAGAAGGTGTTCGGTCTCGAGATGCTTTGAGGCCGACCATCCGGTGCCTCGAGCGACCAGCTGAAGCAGCTGGTCGAGCTCCATAAGGTCGCCGAACAGGCCATGAAGGGCCTTATAGCGCGGCTATGGCCATTGGAGGCCATGCCCGGGAGCTTCTTTGGGCTGGGTGCAGCGGTGGTGGATGCCTGTCCGCGGCTTGAAGTCATCAAGCGCTCCGTCTGCATTGAAGGTGTCCGTCGGGCCCTTGCCCGTGCTAAAGTGCACTGGGGCAAGCTGGATGCGGAGAGGCTTGTGACGGACGGGCCACCGAAGGGCCATGAGCATCGCACGACCGAAAAGTACTATGAGGGCCTCCTGAAGGGTGCCTGCCGAATAGCGGATGAGTGCCCCAGAGATGTAATTTTTGAATAAACTCGCATTTGTTATCCTGTAGGCTGAAAACTTGTTCATATGCGCTAAGCAACGCTTATTAATTTAAAATATTACCTTCTGTGCGTCCGTTTATCAGATTTGAGAGATGGGAAGTCGTTGGCTTCAGCCCCCATGCCACGAGTGCTGGGGTGTTCGGGATAAACTTGAGCACTCTTGTTCCCATTCTTGGGTCCATCTAGGGAGGCGCTCAACACAACGAACAAGGCAACCAGACTTATAATGCTTGAACACTCTCACTTAGCCATAGAATTCTATAATTTTAAATTTTGGCGAAGCTCCTAGTATTCGGGAGACCGAGTTCGGGGCGCTATCCACGCCTTGGCCGGACAATTCCGGTTCCTCGCTCTAAGCGGCATAAGTCTTTAGGGACCCGAAAAAACCTCTCGAAGAGCGACCGGCTCTCGTCCTATCATGACGGTCAGTTTTAGCTTTCTCCTCGAGGTGCTTGACCCAGCATAACTGGGCACAATCGCAGATGGTTCTCCGATGCTACCTTAGCCGATATAGAAGAACGTAAGGTACCAAAACACGGAGCAGGCAAACCCAACTATTGACCCAAGACATGATTCGAGCCAATTCATATAATGCTATAAGTTCGGGTGCCGCACTTGTGAAAGTGTTCGACTTATCACACCATAATTTTGGGATACTTAAGCCCCTGGTGTATTGGCCGGACCAAAGTGTACGGTTGCAACATGTCGTGAAATGAGCATATGTATATATAAAGGAGGTAAAGCAATAATAAGCAAAAGCTATGTATTGTTTATTCAAAAAGGTACTACAATGGAAGCAGAACGATACAAATAGTGCGATAAGCAAGGGATGGGACTATCTGACATGTCCCCCTCCAGGGGTAAGCTGCTTGATGATATGTAAAACAGGTATAATGCTCGTAAGAGAGACCACATGAACACTCGATGTGGCTTTCCGCTTCCCTGGCTGTTGCATCGTGAGTTCGGCGATTCGAGTGCCGGACAGGACTTCTCAAAGACGGAGTCCTGAAAGTAAAAAAGGAAAAGGGAAAAGAAAAAGAAATGACACAAACGGTAGCCCACAGTGCGGTCGAGCCGCATTCTTGGTGTGCCGTTGTCTTGCCCTCCCCATATGCCCATGGTATCTCCAGGCGTAATTATGTCTGCGTAATACTGGCATCGCAATTTCGCGAGGGCTGGGGTTGGGGCGGATTGCTACTCGTGCTTGAATCGTGCTGTGGTCTTGTTGCGAGGTTACTCCGGCGCGCTTGGCGGTGTCGGGCGCTTAGTGGACGGACTCGAGAATTGTCGTGAGAGGCTGCTCTGCACCTCCGCCGCGAGGGCCGCCGTATGCTCCTCCGTTCGGAGAGAGCGTTCGGTGTTTCCATTGACCGTGATTACTCCTCGAGGGCCTGGCATCTTGAGCCTGAGGTATGCGTAGTGCGGCACCGCATTGAACTTTGCAAATGCGGTTCGTCCGAGCAGTGCATGATAGCCGCTGCGGAATGGGATGATGTCGAAGATTAACTCTTCGCTTCGGAAGTTATCCGGAGATCCGAAGACCACTTCGAGTGTGACTAAGCCTGTACAATTGGCCTCTACACCCGGTATGACGCCTTTAAAGGTCGTCTTTGTAGGTTTAATCCTTGAGGGGTCTATGCCCATTTTGCGCACTATATCCTGATAAAGCAGGTTCAGGCTGCTACCGCCGTCCATCAGGACTCTGGTGAGGTGAAATCCGTCAATAATTGGGTCAAGAACCAATGCGGTGAAGCCGCCGTGACGGATGCTAGTGGGATGGTCCCTTCGATCGAAGGTGATCGGGCAGGAAGACCATGGGTTGAACTTTGGGGCGACTGGCTCCATCGCATATACGTCCTGTAGTGCCCGCTTCCGCTCCCTTTTGGGTATGTGGGTTGCGTATATCATGTTCACCGTCCGCACTTGTGTGGGAAAACCTTCATCCTCTATTGTTCGGCGGTGGGGCTCTTCCTCGTCATCACTATGCAGCCCTTGTCATTGAGTTCGCACTTAACTTGCTCGCTTGCTTGAACACCCAACAATCCTGTTGGTGTGATTGGTTGGTTTTCGGGGTGCCATGTATTTGGCACAAGCGATCGAGTATGCGGTCCAAGTTGGACGGGCCTGGGTATTTCTTTTGAATGGCTTCTTCCGCTGGCGGGTTTAGAGCCTCGAATCCGGCATTGACGGCGAATCTTCAGATATCGCCGTTAATGCGGCGCTTGTTCTTGTTGCGACGCGACCTGCCATTGCTGTCCTTGGTATCCGGACTATCAGGATGTTTGGCCAAGTTGTTGCTTCGAGCTAGCCAGCTGTCCTCTCCCGCACAAAAGCGAGTCATGAGGGTTGCGAGGGCTGCCATAGATTTCGGCTTTTCCTGTCCTAGGTGCCGGGCAAGCCACTCGTCATGGATGTTATGTTTGAAGGCTGCAAGGGCCTCTGATCCGGACGATCAACGATTTGATTTTTCTTTGTTAGGAACCGAGTCCAAAATTGTCCGCCGATTCTTCCGGCTGCTGAATTATGTGGCTAAGGTCATCGGCGTCGGTGGTCGCACATATGTGCCCCGGAAGTTATCAAGGAATGCGGCTTCCGTGTCCTCCCAACAACCAATTGATTCTGCCGGCAAGCTATTGAGCCAATGTCGAGCTGGTCCTTTAAGCTTGAGTGGGAGGTATTTGATGGCATGTAGATCATCACCGCGGGCCATGTGGATATGGAGGAGATAATCCTTGATCCAGACCACAGGATCTGTGGTACCATCGTATGATTCGATGTTTACGGGCTTGAAGCCCTCGGGGATTTGATGATCCATTACTTCATCTATGAAGCATAGTGGGTGTGCGGCGCCTCTGTATTGGGCTATATCACGACGTAGCTCATATGAGCTTTGTCTACTGTGTTCGGCCCGGCCGGTTTTGCTGTATCCGGCGCGACGGTAATCATCCCACATTGCTAGGTGCCCACGCGATCCGTAGATCGATCTTGTATGTTTTTCCTTATCCTCCAATATATCTCACAAGTCCGACGCGTTTTCCCATGCCTTGGTACTTTTTGAGCGGCGTCGGGGTGTGGCTTGAGCGGAGGGCCGAGAGGCTTCTCTGTCGCGGCCACGAGGTGGCCGGTCTGCCATGTCGTGTGCCGGTGACTTGGGTGCTTCCTCCTCTAATCGAGGCAACGGCCTGCGTTTGGGGTAGCTTTTGGAGGGGCGTTCGAGTTCATACTCTTCGGCTGCAAGGTCTTCAGTCCATCTGTCAGCTAGCAGGTCTTGATCAGCTCTAAGCTGTTGCTGCTTTTTCTTGAGGCTGCTTGCCGTGGCTATAAGCCTGCGTTTGAAACGCTCCTGTTCGGCGGGATCCTCAGGCACGACAAACTCGTCGTCGTCGAGGCTTGCCTCATCTTCGGAGGGAGGCGATAATTATCGCCCTCAACCTCTTTTTTCGCCAGCCCGTCGTGCGGGCTTGCTTCTCCCTCCTCTGCGTTGAGTCCTGCTGGAGGGGTTCTCTTCAAGACCGTCCGGGTGTTATTATCTCCGTGCGGAATCACCGCTTTTATTGTGGCGGGATTTAGAGCGGCGCCCGACGCCGGGCGCTTGGCTGTTTCTTGGAGGGGTCATCCTCCGTTGTTCCATCGCCGTTCCCATATTTTGGGATGTCCACCATATATATGTCATATGACGAGGTGGCCTTCCAGTGCCCTGTAGGCGCTGGGTCTTGGTCGTCTCCGGCATCGTCGTCCATACCGTCGATGTCTTCGGAGTCGTAGTCTAGCATGTCGGTTAAATCATCGACAGTGGCTACAAAATAGGTGGTGGGTGGGCATTGAATTTCTTCGTCGTCCGCATCCCAACCTTCCTGTCCGTAGTCCGGCCAGGGCTCTCCGGATAAAGAGAGAGACTTTCGTGAATTCAGGATGTCGCCAAAGGGCGAGTCTTGAAAGATGTCCGCGGCGATGAACTCCATGACCGCGCCTAATCGGATTCGATTAGCGGGGCGCGGGGTTCGAGTCCGGAGAGGAGTCCGCACCCTTGAGTCGAGGTCTTCGCAAAGGACAGGGATGGAGTTCGGCTCAATCGCCGTAGAGATTGTAGCCCCCGAGGCGGTGTCCAACCACTCGTCCTCGATCGGGGAATCCGACTCCGGATTAAGAGTTGGAGCGGATACTTGTGCGGCCTCCAGGGCACTGTTCGGCTGCAGAGCTAGATCATGCCCATCGAGACAGTGCGGCGCGCTTGGCTGCGGCTCGAATCCATCGAAGATCAAGTCTCCGCGGATATCGGCCGTATAGTTTAAACTTCCAAATCTGACCTGATGGCCAGGGGCGTAGCTTTCGATCTGCTCCAGATGGCCAAGCAAATTGGCCCGCAGTGCAAAGCCGCCGAACACGAAGATCTGTCCGGGGAGAAAAGTCTCACCCTGGACCGCGTCGTTGTTGATGATCGAAGGAGCCATCGGGCCTATCGGTGACGACACAGAGGAACTCTCAATGAAAGCACCAATGTCGGTGTCAAAACCGGCGGATCTCGGGTAGGGGGTCCCGAACTGTGCGTCTAGGCGGATGGTAACAGGAGACAAGGGACACGATGTTTTACCCAGGTTCGGGCCCTCTTGATGGAGGTAATACCCTACTCCTGCTTGATTAATATTGATGATATGGGTAGTACAAGAGTAGATCTACCACGAGATCAAGGAGGCTAAACCCTAGAAGCTAGCCTATGGTATGATTGTTGTTTGTCCTACGGACTAAAACCCTCCGGTTTATATAGACACCGGATAGGTTAGGGTTACACAGAGTCGGTTACAATGGTAGGAGATCTACATATCCGTATCGCCAAGCTTGCCTTCCACGCCAAGGAAAGTCCCATCCGGACACGGGACGAAGTCTTCAATCTTGTATCTTCATAGTCTTGGAGTCCGGCCGTGACGATAGTCCGGCTATCCGGACACCCCCTAGTCCGGGACTCCCTCAAAGCCCATCATTGGAATATACAAGCCAAATTCTATAATGAAAAATTCCCACTAGTATAAAAAGACAACTTATGAGACTCACTACATGAAGAACAAGGTGCTACTTTGAAGCACAAGTGTGGTAAAATGATAGTAGCATTGTCCCTTCTCTCTTTTTCTCTCATCATTTTTTTATTTGTTTGGGCCTTTGTCTTTTTTATGGCCTCTTTTTTTTCGTCCGGAGTCTCATCCCGACTTATGGGGGAATCATAGTCTCCATCATCCTTTCCTCACTTGGGACAATGCTCTAATAATGATGATCATCACACTTTTATTTTTCTTACGACTCAACAATTACAACTCGATACTTAGAACAAAGTATGACTCTATATGAATGCCTCCGGCGGTGTACCGGGATGGTGCAATGAATCAAGAGTGACATGTATGGAAAATAATGCATGGTGGCTTTGCCACAAATACGATGTCAACTACATGATCATGCAATGGCAATATAGCAAAAGTAATGTATGTCATAATAATGACGATGAACGGAACGGTGGAAAGTTGCATGGCAATATATCTCGGAATGGCTATGGAAATGCCATAATAGGTAGGTATGGTGGCTGTTTTGAGGAAGATATAGGGAGGTTTATGTGTGATAGAGCGTATCGTATCACGGGGTTTGGATGCACCGGCGAAGTTTGCACCAACTCTCAAGGTGAGGAAGGGCAATGCACGGTACCAAAGAGGCTAGCAAAGGCGGAAAGGTGAGAGTGCGTATAATCCATGGACTCAACATTAGTCAAAAGAACTCATATACTTATTGCAAAAATTTAGAAGCCATCAAAAATCAAGTACTACGCGCATGCTCCTAGGGGGATAGATTGGTAGGAAAAGACCATCGCTCGTCCCCGACCGCCACTCATAAGGATGCACAAGCCAGGTACACTTCATGTTTCAAATTTGTTACACAACTTTACCCATACGTGCATGCTAAGGGACTTGCAAACTTCAACACAATTATTTCTCAAATTCACAATTATCAACTAGCACGACTTTGATATTATTACCTCCATATCTCAAAACAATTATCAAGCATCAAACTTATCATAGTATTCAATTCACTCAAAAGAAAGTTTCACATATCTTGAACACTAAGTATATTAACATTAAGCGAATTACCATGCTATTAATGACTCTCAAAATAATCTAAGTGAAGCATGAGAGATCAATAGTTTCTTTAAAACAAATCCACCACCGTGCTCTAAAATATATAAGTGAAGCACTAGAGCAACAACAAACTACCCCGAAAGATATAAGTGAAGATCAATGAGTAGCTAAATAATTATGCAACTATGTGAAGACTCTCTCTCTTTTAATAATTTCAGATCTTGATACTTTATTCAAACAACAAGCAAAGCTAAAGAAAACTACATTGCAAGGATAGCACAACTCATGTGAAGAAGCAAAAACTTAGGCTCAACCGATACTAACCGATAGTTGTTGAAGAAGAAAGGTGGGATGCATACCGGGGCGTCCCCAAGCTTAGATGCTTGAGACTTCTTGAAATATTATCTTGGGGTGCCTTGGGCATCCCCAAGCTTGAACTTTTGTGTCTCCTTAATTCCTTTCATATCATGGTTTCTCTTTTTATCAAAAGCTTCATTCACAACAAACTCAACAAGAACTCGTGAGATAGGTTAGTACAAAACAATGCAAAACCTTATCATTTTCTACTGTAACAAATCACTAACATTATTATTCAACATTGCATTCTAAATGCCTCTGCATATTTAATACTCCTATCCTTAAATAGAATCATTAAACAAGCAAACATATGCAAACAATGCAAACATAACAGCAATCTGCCAAAACAGTACAGTCTGTAAAGAATGCAAGAGTATCAATACTTCCCTGACTCCAAAAATTATGAACTAAAATTCCCACTGTAATAAATTTATCAGAGCTCAATATGCAAAAATATTCAACATTATACCACTCTCTTAATTTTATAGAGAATTTTTGCAACAGCGGTAAACTTTCTGTTTTCAAACAGCAACATGTATACTAGCAAAATAAGCATGGCAAAGGCTGTCCTTGACTTTTTTTATTGAAAATAAAGATGCAAAACACTAATATAACTAACAGCAAGCAAAACAAAACAAAATGACATGACGCTCCAAGCAAAACACATATCATGTGGTGAATAAAAATATAGCTCCAAGTAAAGTTACCGATGAACGAAGACGAAAGAGGGGATGCCTTCCGGGGCATCCCCAAGCTTAGGATCTTGGTTGTCCTTGAATATTACCTTGGGGTGCCTTGGGCATCCCCAATATTAGGCTCTTGCCACTCCTTATTCCGTAGTCCGTCGAATCTTTACCGAAAACTTGAAAACTTCACAACACAAAACTTAACAGAAAACTCGTGAGCTCCATTAGCGAAAGAAAACAATACACCACTTCAAGGTACTGTAATGAACTCATTCTTTATTTATATTGGTTTTAAACCTACTGTATTCCAACTTCTCTATGGTTTATAAACTATTTTACTAGCCATAGATTCATCAAAATAAGCAAACAACACAATGAAACCAGAATCTGTCAAAAACAGAACAGTCTGTAGTAATCTGTAACTAACGCAAACTTATGGAACTCCAAAAATTCTAAAATAAATTTGTGGACCTGAGGAATTTGTCTAGTAATCATCTGCAAAAAGAATCAACTAAATATCACTCTCAAGCAAAACGTTATAGCTAATCTCGTGAGCGCTAAAGTTTCTGTTTTTTACAGCATGATCATAAAGACTTCACCCAAGTCTTCCCAAAGGTTCTACTTGGCACAAACACTAATTAAAACACAAAACCACATCGAACCAGAAGATAGATGGATTATTTATTCCTAAACAGAACCAAAAATCAAGAAACTAAAATAAAATTGGGTTGCCTCCCAACAAGCGCTATCGTTTAACGCCCCTAGCTAGGCATTATGATTTCAATGATGCTCACATAAAAGATAAGAATTGAAGCATAAAGAGAGCATCATGAAGAATATGACTAGACCATTTAAATCTAACCCACTTCCTATGCATAGGGATTTTGTGAGCAAACAACTTATGGGAACAAGAATCAACTTGCATAGGAAGGTAAAACAAGCATAACTTCAAGATTTTAAGCACATAGAGAGGAAACTTGATATTATTGCAATTCCTACAAGCATATATTCCTCCCTCTTAATAATTTTCAGTAGCATCATGAATGAATTCAACAATATAACCAGCACCTAAAGCATTCTTTTCATGATCTAATTGCATAGAAATTTGGCTACTCTCCACATAAGCAAAATTCTTCTCATGAATAATAGTGGGAGCAAACTCAACAAAATAGCTATCATGTGTTTGAAAATTAAGATCAAGATGACAAGTTTCATGGTTATCATTATTCTTTAAAGCATACGTGTCATCACAATAATCATCATAGATAGGAGGCATGCTTTCATCATAGTAAATCTGCTCATCAAAGCTTGGGGGACAAAAAATATCATCTTCATCAAACATAGCTTCCCCAAGCTTGTGGCTTTGCATATCATTAGCATCATGGATATTCAAGGAATTCATACTAAAAACATTGCAATCATGCTCATCATTCACATATTTTATGCCAAGCATTCTATGTTATTCTTCTTCTAGCACTTTGGCACAATTTTCTTTTCCATCATACTCACGAAAGATATTAAAAAGATGAAGCGTATGAGACAAACTCAATTCCATTTTTTGTAGTTTTCTTTTATAGACTAACTAGTGCTAAAACAAGAAACAAAAAGATTCAATTGCAAGATCTAAAGATATACCTTCACTTACCTAGCCTCCCCGGCAACGGCGCCAGAAAAGAGCTTGATGTCTACTACACAACCTTCTTCTTGTAGACGTTGTTGGGCCTGCAAGTGCACAGGTTTGTAGGATAGTAGCAAATTTCCTTCAAGTGGATGACCCAAGGTTTATCAATCCGTGGGAGGCGTAGGATGAAGATGGTCTCTCTCAAACAACCCTGCAACCAAATGACAAAGAGTCTCTTGTGTCCCCAACACACCCAATACAATGGTAAATTGTATAGGTGCACTAGTTCGGCGAAGAGATGCTGATACAAGTGCAATATGGATGGTAGATATAGGTTTTTGTAATCTGAAATAATAAAAACAGCAAGGTAACAAGCAATAAAAGTGAGCGTAAACGGTATTGCAATGATAGGAAACAAGGCCTAGGGTTGATACTTTCACTAGTGTAAGTTCTCTCAACAATAATAACATAGATAGATCATATAACAATCCCTCAACATGCAACAAAGAGTCAATCCAAAGCCACTAATAGCGGAGAACAAACGTAGAGATTATGGTAGGGTACGAAACCACCTCAAAGTTATTCTTTCGGATCGATCTATAAAAGAGTTCATACTAGAATAACACCTTAAGACACAAATCAACCAAAACCCTAATGTCACCTAGATACTCCATTGTCACCTCAAGTATCCGTGGGCATGATTATACGATATGCATCACACAATCTCAGATTCATCCAACCAACATAAAAGTACTTCAAAGAGTGCCCCAAAGTTTCTACTGAAGAGTCAAGAACGTGTGCCAACCCCTATGCATAGGTTCATGGTCAGAACCCGCAAGTTGGTCACCAAAACATACATCAAGAGGCACATGATATCCCATTGTCACCACAGATAAGCACGACAAGACATACATCAAGTGTTCTCATAAAAGACTCAATCTGATAAGATTACTTTAAAGGGGAAACTCAATTCATCACAAGAGAGTAGAGGGGGAGAAGAAACATAAGATCCAACTATAATAGAAAAGCTCGGGATACATCAAGATCGTGCCATGGAGGGAACATGAGAGAGAACACGAGAGAGAGAGAGAGAGAGAGAGATCAAACACATAGCTACTGGTACATACCCTCAGCCCCGAGGGTGAACTACTCCCTCCTCGTCATGGATAGTGCCAGGATGATGAAGATGGCCACCTATGATGGGTTCCCCCTCCGGCAGGGTGCCGGAACGGGCTCCTGAGAGGTTTTTGGTGGCTACAGAGGCTTGCGGCGGCGGAACTCCTGATCTATTTTCCGTTCTGGAAGTTTTAGGGTACGTAGGTATATATGGGTGAAAGGAGTACGTCGGTGGAGCTACGGGGGCCCCACGAGGCAGGGGGCGTGCCCAGGGGGGTGGGCGCGCCCCCACCCTCGTGGGCAGCCCGTATCTCCCCTGACGTGCACTCCAAGTTCCCTGGGTTGCTTTCCTTCCAAAAATAACTTCTCAAGTTGATTTCGTTCCGTTTTGACTCCGTCTGATATTCCTTTTCCTCGAAACACTGAAATAGGCATAAAACAACAAATCTGGGCTGGGCCTCCGGTTAATAGGTTAGTCCCGAAAATAATATAAAAGTGGATAATAAAGCCCAATATTGTCTAAAACAGTAGATAAAGTAGCATGGAGCAATCAAAAATTATAGATACGTTGGAGACGTATCAGGTATCTGGTCGCACCATCGACTAGCCATATACTCTGCTCCAGGTGAACTCACTAACAGAGGGGTCCTAAGGGTTTGGGTTGGTAGTTTAAACTTATCCATGAATCCCCTTGATATGTATGAATGCGATGCACCAGTATAAAAAAGAACAAGGGCGGTAAATGACTTAACAAAAAACTAACCTATAACCGCGTCTGGTTGCTCTTCAACCTCCTCCACGTTAATGTGGTTCACTTGTCCTTTGTTGAATGGATTGGGCTTCCTCCCAGCGCTCCCATTGCCGTTTCCATTCTTTGCTTCAGGGCATTCCGTGGCATAGTGTCCAGTCTTCCCGCACTTAAAGCAAGTAATGTGACTTAGATCTCTCTTGGCGGGTGTGGCTGGATTGGGGCAGTTATGATTGTTGTTTGTTCCGTTCCTAGTCCCATTCTTAGAACCATTGTGGTTATGCGAACTTCCTCCGGTGTGGTTATGGCCTCCATGGTTATGAACAAGTCCTCCCGAGTTCGGGGTTAGGCGAGGCTTCTGCTGAGCTCCTGAGTTCACTTCCCTTGCCCATACTTCCTCTTACGGCTCTCAATTTGCTGCTGCTTCCCTTCAATCATAAGAGCCTTATCTACCAACTCCTGGTAGTTGTTGAATGTTGCCACCATCAACTGCATGCTCATCTCATCATTCAGCCCTTCCATAAACTTCTCCTGCTTCGCGGCATCCGTGGCCACATCATCAGGGGCATAGCGAGATAACTTGCTAAAGTCATCCACGTACTGAGCCACAGTACGGTTCCCCTGGCTTAAGTTGCGAAACTTGCGCTTCTTCATATTCATAGCTCCAGTCGAGACATGGGCTATGCGGAAAGCTTGCTGATACTGATCCCAAGTGACGTTGGCTATTGGGAAGGTGGCCGTATGATTCTCCCACCATGAGGCTGCTGGTCCATCCAATTGATGTGCGGCAAAGCGCACCTTCTCAAGATCTCAGGCAACCTCGGTGGTCAACTCCCTTCCAATATGGTGTAGCCAATCATCAGCAACTATAGGATCGGTGCTACTGGAAAACACCGGCGGCTGCAACCTCAGAAAACGGGCTAGGTTATCAACTGGTGGTGGGTTGTTGTTGTCGTTGTTGCCTTGGTTCTGGACTAACAATTGCATCAAGGCATTCTGCGCTGGATCAACTGAGTGAGCTCCGGTGGGAAGGCCACGTCACGGAGGCATCTGATGGGTTTAGAGGGAAGAGATTTAGAATAGAAAAGGGGTCTAGTGAGAAAGCACTACCCATATGCACATGAGACAAACACAATCATTTCACTCAATCAATCAAGCAAGGGCATACAAACAGTCTAGAACTATCATAGAAAGTGATCAATTACTACTATATAGATGGGGGGATACTACTAATTATTTGGTGGCCATCTAGAAATTTTGATCGGTAGAAGACTCCATAATGTCTGCTCCAGCTTCGTCTTCAAAGTCATCATCATTGGGGTCGGAGTCGGTGTCGTCGATGATGATGTAGTTCTCCGGGCAAGTGGAATCTTCGTCCTCTCCTCCTGGCGTGGGGTCTCCCATGAATACTCCGATCTTCTTTATCAGGTCGTCATTCTTCTCCAATAGTGTTGTAATTTCCTCATATCCATCGCGTGTAGACTTGAGTTCTTCTTCCAGCTCGATGATCCTTGTCTTCGCCTTCTTCAAATCTATCATGTCTGCGCACATCTGATTCTCCTGGCGTCGAATGTGCTGGTTTAACTCCTGGATGAAAGCTGCAATGGACCTGTCCTTCTTGGTGTTGATCATCTCCCATTGCTCATCTCGGCGCCCACATATCTAATAGATAGTGTCCTTAAGATCGTTGTTGTACACTTCTCCAATGCGTCCCATGGTAATGTGGGCTGCCATGCTCTTGCCTAGACTCCAGGTGGGTGCTTCAAAAGAAAATTCTATGGGCTTAGTGGTTGGCGAGAACGTCCTTCCTAGAACTTGAACTTGAATCATCCAGCACTCCTCTTCTGGTAAGGTGGCATTGTACGTCCCGATGAAGCTTGGTATTCCGATGTTCAAGTACCTAGTGACTTCCTTCAAGTGGCGTCCAAAGGGTATGTCTTCATCCGGTTGGGCAAACTTGTTCTTCAATTCTGCCACCCTAAAGAGTAGAAAATGGAGAGGAGTCAGAAATGAGTAGAGAAGAGTGACCTATGGCTTATCTTAGTGGTCCTGTCCTACACTCAGCGTGTGCTCTGATACCATCATGTAGCGACCCGACCTCAGATGGTCAAGTCTCTGTGCTTCAGTGTCATCCCTGGATCGGTAATGCTGACACACACAGTACTCGAAGGATTTATAACAGAGTAGCAATCACACACTTATTACATCGAATGTATCAAAAGAGAACTTATTACAATAAATATGGCTTAAGGCCATCTAATACGATAACAACGGAAGGCTTGGAAGATAAAGTGAGTCCATCAACTCCAACGGCATAGCTGAGCTGCACGGCAACGACCTAACGAACCTTACTCCTCATCTGAAAATTCTGCAACATAATACGTTGCAGCCCGAAAATGGGCCAGTACATGGAATATGCTGGAAATATAACACAGTAGAGCAAGAACAGAATAATGCTATCACTACATGCATATTTGGCTGGTGGAAAGCTCTATGGTTATAGTTTTTGCGAAAAGCCAATTTTTCCCTACAACAAAGGAATAAATTTTATTTAACTATCATGGTAGTTGAAACATCATTGAGAAGGTTCCTCCAACTCAATCCCAATTAAAGTAATTATCAACCCAACAATTTTAATTTAGAGTGATGAGATACTTAGGATACTCCAAGTACTAGATACTCAAGATTGTCCATAACCGGGGACACAGCTAACCATGATTAGATTGTACACTCTGCAGAGGTTTGCACACTTTTCCCCACAAGACTCGATCTCCTCCGTTGGATTTCTCGAACTACAGGGTGTTTGAGAAACGGATGACCGAGACACAATCTTTTAGAAACATTAACTCTTTACTCCGGGCAGACCATACCAAACCTACATCCCTCTACCTGCTGATCCACCTCTTCAAGAGCTCATGCAACTTACTCAACTATGCTAGAGCCCATAATAGCTTGTGGCTGCACACGGAAGTTTCTAGCATGAAAATATCTCAGTTCCCTTTTAGCCTGGGTGGCGGACCTTAGGATGATCACACGGGTACTCCGGGATATCCTAGGACAACACTGGATTGTCCAGGTGCCCGACAAGCAATCCACCCAGATGTGTATTAAAGTTGCCACCTTAAGTTCAACCATTAATTAACAATCTCACATCTGTCATGGATACACTCAAACCCAATCCACGTCTATGAGCATAGCATAGCAATATAAGCAATACGTAGAAGTAACTCCCAAGGTTTGAATATAACAGGGCAATAGGTTCTACCTCATCAACTACTTCCCAACCCACATGTTAATCACATCCTAATCATGCAATGTTTGAGGATTGAAACTAATGCATAAAAACTGGGTATGGAAGGAGTATGATCAGTGTGTTACTTGCCTTGCTGACGATCCGCAAAACCTAGGGACTTGTAGTAGCACGCTTCGCACTCTAGGAATTCTATCGCAAACAAACAGTAGCATACATAAGCAATCAAGCAAATATGCACGGGAAAAACTCAAATAAGAAGAATTGACTAGAAAGTTCAACTTAAGAACTCCGGTTTGCAAAAAGAATCAAATCAAACGGGGCAATGAAACTCAAACTGCGAAAGAAACAAGATCCATTTACTAATCTGAACTAAAGTCAAATTTTACAGTACCAAAATCTTGTTCAAGTTGATTAAACAGAAAGAGGGTTTAGAGACGAAGATCTAGGCGCTTGAATCACCTGATTCTGATAAACGAGCAAAAAGATAAACTGAAACGAAAATCGGATCAGAAATCACGATCGAAAACAATCGCGGAAAATCCGAGAAAAAGAAGACTGACGAACAGGCTAATGAACGAACGTTCGTTGTCCGTAACTAACGAGTGAAAACCGCTCGTTGAAACGAACGTACGGACGAAAGTCCGCTATATAAACTAAACCGAGAAAACTGGCGAACCGCTCTGAAAAAAAGAACTAGGTTTTAAAAAAATCGGCTTTAGAATAAAACCGAACGGCGGCGCGGCGTATACCTCCAGCGAGGTGGGGCTGCGGCGGCGGGTGCGCAGGAGCAGTCTTGGGCGGCTAGGCAAGCGGCGGCGCAAGAAAGGGCGGCGGCATGGCGCGCTAGGCGGCGGCGGCGGCGCCAAGGGCGGGCGAGGCATCTGGCGGGGTTGGTGGTGGTGGGGGGTCCGGGGGCGGGGTATTTAAGGAGGGGGGGCTTGCTTGGGGGAGGGGGCAAGGCAGCGCGGGGAGGAGTATTCCCGGCCGGATTCGGCTAGCGGCGGCGGCGGCTGAGGGAGTCCTGGATTAGGGGGTATCCGGACAGCCGGACTGTGTACAACGTCCGGACTATTGAAGCGTGAAGATACAAGACTCAAGACTTCGGCCCGTGTCCGGATGGAACTTTCCTTGTCGTGGAAGGCAAGCTTGGAGATCCGGATATTATATTTCCTTCCTTGTAACCGACTCCACGTAAACCCTAGCCCTCTCCGGCGCCTATATAAATCGGAGAGGTTGGTCCTTAGAAGGCCGATCACAATTACAATCATACCATCATAGGCTAGCTCTTAGGGTTTAGCCTCTACGATCTCGTGGTAGATCTACTCTTGTACTACCCATGTCATTAATATTAATCAAGCAGCAAGTAGGGTTTTACCTCCATCGAGAGGGCCCGAACCTGGGTAAACATCTGTGTCCCTTACTTCTTGTTACCATCAGCCTTGACGCACAGATCGGGACCCCCTACCCGAGATCCGCCGGTTTTGGCACCGACATTGGTGCTTTCATTGAGAGTTCCTCTGTGTCGTCGCCGTCAGGCTCGATGGCTTGTCTCATTGTCAAGGACGACATTACTTTGGAGGGGACTCTGGCTGTAGGCCAGACGCTCTGGCTCGGCGGCTTTATCATAGCCGCCCCATCGGCGGTGGCGCCGACGATGACTTCTCGGGTCATCAATCATAACCGTCACGTCAGTTCGGAACTTGCCGAATAGATGGATCCAATGGAGCTCTCCTCCCTTAACGAGCTCTTGGATCGCATCGCCGCTCTGGGAGTCGCTACAGACTACGACCGGATTGGGCTTAAACCCGACCAAAGGGACATCCGGTCCCCGCCGGCCACCCATGAGATAGCGATAGTGGAGGAACCACACGCGGTTTGCCCCTCAACTTTGAGGACAAGCTGTGTTCGGATCACCGAACTCCTTGAGCCAAAGACCTGCTCAAAGGAAAACCTGACCCAGGTCCCAAACTTAAAGTCGGGGATCGGGCCGAAGAAATTGGGCACCCCGGATCCTGAACTGTTTAGCTCGGGACCGCCCGCGCCCTTGGGCGTTAGATCGGATCAAAATCCGGACCCTAAACTAGACCTAAACTGTCTCTCCCGCATCAGACAAGAGCCCCAGGAAACCATACATCGCTACTGGGCCAGATTCCTCCTTGCGCTTAACAAGGTCAGGAGGTGCCGCGAAGAGGACATGGTCTCACTTTTCTGCAAAAACTGCACGGACGAAGGACTCCTCAATGCTATAAGCCGCCGCGACATAGTATGCTTCGCGGACTTGGCAACCATAGTACGGAAGTACTGTGCGATGGAGAGCGCTTGGAAGACCCAAATCGGAGTCGCTGGAGGATCACCGCGCCTGCTAGTCTCGGAGGAGGACGACAACGTCTGATCGTGGGCACCGACGAGGCCCGCGTAGGCCGCCGCCCCGTCTCTATAGTGTGTGTCAGGGGCGACACCGCTGATGCGGACACTGACACAAGGCCGATGTACGGGTGCGTGCTCACTATTACTACCCCTCGGAGGTACGTGGGCTACGACACTAGCTACGTCAAGCTGACTTGGACTCTGCCGAGCTGGGACCTTCCCGCCGATGTGGACATGGAAGACGCACGGTATTATTTGACCCCCAACAATGTGCAAGGGGACTCCAAGGAGGTTCACCTGGACATCTACATTATCAAGTTAAATGTTGATCATTAGTCTTAGCTCAATGTAATCCGCTGTCTAAGCATGTGGAGACTTCCATGCATGATCTTGCTCTATTGGAGTATCACGCATGAATAAAAGTGTATCCATTTATGGTTTAGTCTAGAATCTTCCATGTATGAATTTTTACTACAGTAGTGGTGAAAGACTTATGATGAACCATTTCTTACATATCCTCTTGCCCCTTCCAAGTCATCCTGATTTAATCCCTCCGTCTAGGTGTATAAGGGCATGGTTAATACTTAAATAGTATAGCCAACTGTTGACTGTAAGAAAGTGCCATGTCATCTGTAGCCAACATGTATAACAATGGATACTCAAAAAACTAATTCTTGATAATCATTTCTTGCAAAGCACAATAAGAGTTATTTCTTCACAAGTTTTTGATGCAGGTTGAACAGTTGAACGCTTTTGTTTGCAAAAGATACTTTTTTATCAATTTCACCCGGATGTTTGTGAGCTCTAGAGATGAAATAATATCCGAAGAAACCTATCGATACCCGTTACACATGAGATGACCCCCACATCCTTTGTCAAAATAAACAACTCCCCGATCAATGCATTTCACTCTTCCGTGCAACGCACGGGCACCTTACTATAGATTAGTACGACCAAAAATTGAACTAACATTATATATAGTATGATAAATGATGATGCATGTCACCTAAAATTATACCATTGAAAAATAAATGCGAATCCAATGATATTGTTTTTGTTGACATGCACTAACATTTTGTCAGTTAAATCTTCAGTCAAATCCAATGGGGGATAAACCACGACGATGTAGTAAACGACGACCGAGTACTAGTGTAGAGGGCGGTGCTGCATGGCAGTCTCACCCCGCTCGTGGCGCGGTAGTAAAGCTGTCATATCACAAAACCCAACCACTCCCAGTAATAAGTGGCCTGGTAAAATAAACGGACAAGCAACCATCACATCCCTCCGTCTTTTTTGCATTTCATCTCTCTGCATTTACTTTCTCCAGTTCATCTTGCACACTCGATCCCTAGCTACTACTCCTAGTATCCCTAGCTACTACTCCTAGGGCCAGTTCTTTTAGCGGCTTCCCCAGCTTTTCCCATAAGACTAGTCACAGTGGAGAGTAACATTAATGCGCTTCACTCATTTATTTGGGCTTCTAAACTACTACTTGTAGTACCTCCGTTCTGGTTTATTCCTCACCATTGTAATTTGTGCTAAATTTTGACCAAAGATTTAACTGATAAAATGTTAGTGCATGTGACATGCACTAACATTTCATTAGTTAAATTTATGATCAAAATTTGACACAGATTACAATGGGGACCAATAAACCAGGACGGAGGTAGTAGTTATGGGATTACTAATCTAGAAGCCTAAAAGAACTGGCCCCTGGTACTCCTACTAGTAGTAATAATCAAGTTGGAATTCCAATTGCACGTCACAACTTGTTAGGAAAAAAATTTGATACAGGGTGTAGGAAGCGGTTTGGGAATCTGCATGCCTTTCTGACCAGTGAGATATTCCGTACAAAGTGCGACCGAGAAATGACCATAGAGAAGGAAGCTAAAAGTAAACAATCAAACGAGCATTTTTGCATTTGTTTTGCATTGAATCGTTCCACAAGCTTGACTAGTGTTGTTTTTCTACTTTTACAAAAACCGCATCGTAATGTTAAAACGTGCATTTGCACATACATAAGTAATAGTAGTACTCCCTCCGTCTAGGTGTATAAGTCTTCCTCCTTCTTGGTCACGGTGCACAACCAAAGATGACTTATTGACCTGGACGGAGGGAGTAGCACAGTTTGCAAGCATATATAGAGACAGACGTGTAGTGCGAGAGTATATAGTAAAGTTTGTGCTATATGCACGTACTTACAAAATGCATATGAATACACAAGGTTTCCAAACTTTCCCTTTTACATACTTAATTAAGGACGCTAATAATTCCTGAACGTTCGGGATTTATCATTTGCGTCCCAAAACTAATGGCATCGCCTTACGAAACAAAAATTATACTCCTACTAAAAGCCACGGCGCTCGCAGGAGCACTTGTGGCGCGCCACGAGTGCCCTGGTGCGCGGCCGTTTCCTAGCGCGCTGACACAACGCCTCTTCCTCAGCCTCGCAACTCGTGAGGTGCTGATTGGCAGCTTGCCGGCGGGCGAGCGCGATCTCACCGGTGTGGTGATCCGGCGCCAACAAGTACTCCTCCTCGTTGGAAGCGTGCACCCGGTCCACATACTGCCAAGTGTAGATGAGGCGCTTGGGCCCGACTGCACTCAGGGCTTCGGCACGGGCGTCCTCCGCCACCCTCACGGACCTCGCACGAGCCTTCTGCCAAAGGGCCAATTGCCTGACTCTCTCAGACGCGACATAGGCCTGCCAGGCAGCTTGTGCCGCGGTGCGCTTCTATTCCTTGGCCTTCTTCTCCGCCTCTATTTCGGCGCGCTCTGCTGGAGGCAAAGCCTCCCACAAGGCGACATCCGTTTCTTTCCAAAGCTCCTCAAGGCTGGGGGGCTCGGCACGCGGCGCGGTGTTCTCCTCGTAGCGGGGAGCCGACGCGTCCTCCGACGCGTGTGCTGGCGAGATTGGGAACGCTGACGCGTCCACCTCGATGTGTTGCGGCGAGGAGCGGAACACCGACGCATCCTCCTCGACTAGTGGTGACGAGGAATAGAACGGCGACGCGTCCACCTCAACGCGTCACGGCTAGGAGCGGAACGCCGACGCATCCTCCTCGATTAGTGGCGGCGGGGAACGGGACAGCGACGCATGACCGTCCGTGCGGTGCAGCGAGGGGCGCCTAGGGCTTGGGAGGGGCGATGCCATGGTGGTCGACGGGAGAGGGAGTGGGAGGAGATAGCGATGAATGTGAACGTGAAGGGGAGGAGATAGCGATGTCGTGGGAGGTGCAGTATTTATAGCGAGCAATGGCACACCTACGTAAGATATGGACTGAGCTGCACTGACTTAACTGCAGGTCCAGTTGCATAACTGACATGTGGGACTGACCCCTGTTGGGCCCATATGTCAGTGACCCAATGCACCTGCAGTTAAGTAACTGAAGCAGCGTCCCGGAAGATATGTTGCGTGACCCAATGCACCTGCATAGAAGGGAGGTAGTAGTACTCTAATAGCTAACCTTGGCCCTGTTTGGATCCATGTGTTAGAGTTAGTTTGGGTTAGTTTGAACTCAACTAACCCAAAAAAAATCTAACCCACCCAAGAGGTGCTTATTTGGGTTAGTTCTTCTCGGGACACTAAAAAACACATTTTTCACTCGCTCTCCCCGCAGCAGATCCCTACCAACTTCCTCGAAGCTTCTCATCCTCTCCCTCCCTCCCTCCCTCTCGCACCGCCCATGAAGGCACCTCGCCGTATCCACGCTCCATCTAACCCTGTCATCCAAACACCTCTTTCGCTAGAGTTACTTTAGGGTTAGTTCAGGATTAGAATTTTTAACTCATCTAACTCATCTAATAGTAGTTCTTATACTCATTATAATCAGCATTGTAGATATTGATATTTTTAGTATAAATTTGGTCAAACACTTTGCAAACGGTTGACGAAGTAAAAAGGACCAGAGGGAGTACTCCCTCCATTTTTGTATACAAGGCCACTATGAAAAACACATTTTGCATCTATGTAAGGCCACCAACAGTAATCGAGGCAAATATTAATGATGTTTTCTCGTACTAGTAACCCATGGTTTAATTACTAGCATGCATGTAGTGGATGATAATGCCACGCTCAACTACTTTCTCTCTCCTAGCCAGTCAGTTTCCTCTAATGTGTGTGCACCCTATTAATTAACCCGGTAATCGAGAACACAAATTGGCATGTAAAACACGCATTAACTTTTATCTTGTTACCTGTAATTTGAGCTTATGGCCTTGTATATAAAAATGGAGGCAGTATCATGCATGCGGAGTAGGCAAAAAAATTGCTCATTTATAGCCGGTTGAAGTCTCAAAGGGCGCGACCGCGCGAGGGAGGCGAAGGTCGTGGGAGGCGCGACGGTTGACGGAATTAAGTGAAGTTACCCACGCGTCGGCATGGCGTGCAAACAGGAAGAAGCTATACCGTCAGGCCTACGATATGGGTCTAGTAGACATGACATCTAGTGGGTCCCACATAGTTCTCGAGAACCCTTTGGGGGCTTGCAGCCATTTATCCACCGGGTAAGCCAGCAACCCCACGTCGTTCGCACACCCTACTTGTCCCCGTCTTCTACTAGTACAGTACCTTACAACAGTTCGCTCCCAGTGGTCCCGTCCTTTCACATTACACCAGTTCAACTTCTCCTAACCCTCCTCCAAAATCCATGGCCTCCCAAATCTCCATGGTCGCCGCTGAGTACCAGGTTAGAGCCATCCACAGTGATGAGTTCTTCGTCATCTACACACGTGGATCCGCGACGGTGAAAGCATGCCTTGCTCGCTTCCTACGCATGTTCAACAGTTCAACGGATGAGTGGGTCACTAGGCTAGATGTTGAGTACACCACAGTCCTGCAAAGAGAGAAGAAACTAAAGGAGCCAAAGAAGAAGAAGCCCGCCGTGATCCAGGTCTGCGTACATAACGTGTGCTTGGTCTACCACATATGCCATGCCGATGTTGAGTGCCAGGATTTTAAGAACTTCCTCAAGGACGAAAGAGTGAAATTCGTTAATGTAGACTTTAGGAACAACAGGGATGTCATGGGTCGGATAGGCCTCGTTGTAGGCCAGCCCTTTGATCTCCAGAAGGCAAGCCTGGTGTCCTCCGCTCAGCCTTCAATGCTGACCCTGGCAGCAGCCATGATTGATCCTTCATACGCTAAACTGAAGAAACCTCACCACGAGTTTCATCTTGCATGGGAGTCGAAGACATTAGATGAAGATCACATCCTGTACGCAGCAATGGATGCCTACCTTTGTTTAAATATCTACAAGGTTGGATGAAGAAGCAGAGCCCAGTGCCCGGTTCAAGCAAAGAAGCATCGGCGAAGAGGAAGAGGAAGAGGGACGGGGAAGAGGGACGAGGACGAAGTCGAGGACGTGGACTCGGACTCCGAGTAGGTGGCAGTGCCGTCGCTCATGCTGGTTCTACTGCAGTGTCAAGCAAACTAGTTGCTTAGTTTATTTTCAAGGGTGTGTTGTGCTGAGGCCCCAGCAGAACTATGTTTATGTTCTTTCTCGTTATTTGAACTCTTTAGTACGTACAGTTGTATTAGTACTAGGTCTTACTACTGTTCTTCTTGCAGTTGGTACTACTGCTCGTATCTTCGTGTTCCTACTGTACTTAATACGTTCGTACTAGTAGTATAATTTGGGTCAGTCGATTTGTGAAAGAAGTTCGATGGAGCTAAGGAAGAAGACGGCAGAGAATCTACCCCGGTATCTACATTAGGGTGGAAGGGTGCCCATGATCTATCTTATGAGTGTTGGGTGTGGAATGCAGTTCGCCGGAAAAAATGGATCTTGCCCGGGGTTAAACGGATGGCGGGGGTGGGGGGAGCATGGCGGTAGCAGGCGGTTCAGGGGAGGGCGCGGCGGCGGCGGCAGGCGGTTAGGCGTGCGGCGGGCTGAGAAGATGAATCGTCCATCAATTTTGGAGGTTGAAGAAGCCCTTCTAGCCATCCATGTCGCATCAAACGGCTCACAAGAGTCGATTGACCCAAATTGCTCCTTCAGATTGCAGGATCCACGTGGCATTCAAGGTCTCAAAGGTAGATTCCGCATCTGCACCCGGTTTGCGGGCACAACGCGCGCGCGACCGGCTTTCGCCGTGACAGCCACCATGCGCGCCTCCTCCACGCGGGCGGAGACGACAATGACACACTAGTTCCTCCTCGCCGTCGTCCTGGAGCACGCGCTCGTCCTCCCCTTCGTACGCTGTGTGCATAGACGCGGCTCCACTAGCTGCTCGCGTGCTTGGCAGCGCGGCGGCATCGCGAGGAGGGACTGCAGACGACGTGAGCGGGCGAGCCTTCGGCTAGGCGGCGACACGGCGGTGATGGGCGAGAAATTGTTGGCGGGCAGGTGGGCGCCGGCATGCGCAACAATGGCAGCATATTGATGAGTGCGCGTATGGGAGCTTAGTTTAGTTTTATATAGGCTTGGTCAAACTTAAAAGAAAACCATACTAGTACACGTAAACATTAGACTTAGGCAACGCTTTTATTAGTTACCACAGCCACGATACGGAATCCTGTGCAAGCGCGTGAACCGCGGCCGCGCGGTCGATCGAACGGTGCGTCACTGTGTTGCGCTTCATAGGAGATCCACCGAACCTTTTTGTGTTTTTGAAAACAATCCCCGAATATTGCTCAACTTTTTTTCCGGGAAAAGTTCTTGACGCTACCATATTTCCATATATTTGAATTTGTCGGATCACGGGTTCCGGCAAAACCCTCAAGGTTCGAACACTGGGGTGCGCACGAAGATTTCCCCCCTACTGATCCACGTCCAAGATTGCTAAGATCTCGAGAACGAACTCAACAAACTCACAACACAAGGGACACAAGATTTATACTGGTTCGGGCCACTGTTGTGGTGTAATACCCTACTCCAGTGTGGTGGTGGATTGCCTCTTGGGCTGATGATGAACAGTACAAAGGGGGAAGAACAGCCTCCTGAGGATGAGGTGTTCTTGTGCTTGGCGAACTTGTGTGGGTGAGGATTAGTCAAGATCAGATGCCTGAGGCTCAGCTGTCTCTTGATCAGTCTGCCCCTACGGTGGTGGCTAGTCCTATTTATAGAGGCCCCTGTCCTCTCCCCAAATATTGAGCGGGAAGGGAGCCAACAACGGCCAATTTGAAAGGGGACATCTAGTACAGCTTATCCTGACAAAAGCGGTCTTCGCCTGCAAAAGGCTCTGGTGGTGACGCAGCCTTGGGCTCCATGGTGACCTCCGTCTTGCTGTCCTGCTGGTCTTGGTCTCGTTGCACTGATATGGAAACCTTTGCTTGATGCCTCAGTACTCCGCGCCTGCGCTTGCCTCTTTAGCACCAAAGAGGAAACAAGGACGCTGCGCGCGCTGGCGCCCGCCTGGTCTCGATCGTCATGGCTCACATCACGAGAACCTCGCGAAGTTTGACTTGCCTTGATCTCTCTGCCCCTCGCGAGCCTCCCTGGCGAGGCCGCTCCTGAGGAGGTCTTGCGTCGTCCACCTCACGAGGCTTGGCCTCTCGCGAGGGTCTTGGATGCCTTATTGATGAAGATGGGCCGTATGGGCCTGCTAGCAGAGCCACGCCGTGGGCTCCAGGCAGGCAAGTCTGGGGACCCCCGTTCCCAGAACGCCGACAGTAGCCCCCGGGCCCAAGGCGCGCTCGGGCTTGGCTTCGAGGCAAATCCAAAGGCCAAGCGTGGAGCACCGTGGGCCCCAATAGCCTGCGGCCTTGGTCAACGTGTGGCGGTTGATTGGACGTGGGCGTCTCCGCTTCCCCACGCTGCCTCGGCAACTGCCCGACTTGACACGTCCCTGCGACATGCAAGGAAAACCATCATTACCTATAATCATGGGGCGCTGGTTAGCCTTCTCCTGCTATAAATGAGGAGGGGGGCAGAGCCCCCGTCGCCACTTCTCCCCATCATGTTTGCTTCTTCCTCCTCGATCCTCTGCTAGTAGCAATGGCGCCCATCCGAAGGTTTTCTACTGCGGAGAAGGGAAAGACTCCCCTCGACGTGCCGGCGCTGCTCCCACCCAAGAAGAGGTCGGTTCACCGCCGCGACGTAGCGGCGATGCAGGTGGTGACGAGGCCTTGGTGCGAGCGGCCTCCTCCTGGGTATCTGCTACCCCTATACGCCCAAGCCGGGGGCTCAGGAGGACAGAGCGACGAGCACCGGCGCGCGCCGTGGACAAGGTCGGCGTGCCGCGGTAACGCACGTCGCCGCTCCTGGAGTCCATGCGGCGGACTCCTCGCATGAGCTTGTGCTGTGGGAAGCGATGCCCCCGAGCTCTTGGATCCACTTCCTGCGGTTCTTCTCTGACGTGATGCCACCGAGGGGACCCCTCGAGCTCTGGTTGCAGCATGCTGACTGCGATGCTCCGGCGACCGGAGCAGAGGTTGAAGCGGTCTCCCCCGGCAACATCTTCATGACCCGCGGCTGGGGTGAGGTCGCGCGGGTCTCTCGTGCTGAGGGCGCCCTCGCGATCCATTTTGATTATGACGGCGCCTCAACACTGTTCTTCAAGGTCTTCGATGCGGAGGGCCGCCGCCTGGAGTGTTGCCCCGGGGGGAGCGTTGGGTCGATGCACGCTCCGCTCGCGGCTCCTCCAGCAGCAGCGACCCTTGGGAGTCTAGTGGTTCTCCTGAGCTCTATGAGACTCCGGAGACGAGCGATGACAGCTAGGTGCCCCCAAGCTCTCGCCGTGCCCGGAGCAAGATTGCAGCATCCGGCCGCCGCTGTCGCTGATCTGGATGGGGTTGGCGCCGGCCTCCCGTGGCCCACTGTTGATGATGGCGTCGGCCGCGGGGGCGTGTAGATAGGATTCTCCTGGGTTCTCGTCTTTTGTTCCCTGCGAGGAATCAAGAAGTACCCTGTGGGGGTGTGTAAAGAGTTTGTAATGTCCTTTGTTGATATTATCCCGATCATGGAAACTTGTGAACGCATGTCCTGTTTAGGCTCGGTCTCCCCTTTCCAACCTCGCGACGCTTGTTGCTCTCGTTGACAGTCCGGTCCCGAGCAAGCTGCAGCCGTCATTGGTATGCGGTCGCGTGCGTGGTCAAGGCCGGGAGGTGGCGGTCGGAGGTCGATAAGAGCTCCTTAGGCGCGATGCTCAGGGGGTCCCCTTTAGCGCTCAAGCAGTCGTGGTAAGGTAAGAAAGGGAGGCGACGTTGCCACAATAGGGTTGCGGTGAGCGTGACCCCTAGGCTCCAACAGTTAGGCGATCTGAGCGCGATACTTATCATGGCGGTTCGGGGTCGATTCCTCGTGATCGCCAGGTTTGTGCGCAGGCGTCCGCAGTGTAGCTAGGTCAGGTCCATACAAGTCGCCCCCTCTCCCATGCTCTCCTTCGTGCTCTACGTCCTCAGGTACCAGCCGTCGAGCGAGCTCAGCCGCCGCTGGTATGCCAGGTCGCATGCCATGGTCAAGGCCAGGGGGTGAGGGCTGGAGAGCCAGTAGGACCTCCTGAGTCGCAATGCTCAGGAGCCCCCCTTTTAACGCGCAAGCAGATTGCATGGGGGAGAGGGAGCTCGCGGTGCTGCCTGCTGTCATTCTCATGAGATCCCTGCAAGCCAGCACAAGGAGAAACACAGTTTGCCATTATGGTTGCTAGTCCGCCACCGGCTTCTTCGTGAGGACACGAAGGCACTGAGGGCCTGGTGAGGTGACGTGCACGGGGCGTGCCGCGAGCCAGAGCTGGACCGCTCAGATTTGTCGACATTGCAGGGACGGACTCGTGCACAAAGCGTCGTGCCAGCGCTAGTAGCCCTCGTGGTGGGTGACGATCAAGCAGGTAATAGTCATAGGTAGATTAAGCATGGAAGCAGCAAGCTTAAGTAAATGCAAGGGAGGTACATGCCACTGGGTCAGGCCCGAGCGGCTTGGGGATGATGCAGCCCGAGGGGCGCCCCCAACAAGGTAGGCTAAAGACATAAAAGGGATACATGCCACGGGGATGGACCCACGCGGCCTGGGAATGATGCAGCCCGAGGGGCGCTCCCAGCTAAATGAACTTGGAAAATGTCACCTGGTTCTGTTGATGAAGGAGAGTTGGGCAGCTGAAGGTATGCGGCGAAGGGGTTACTCCTCATGAGCCACGGGGCCCCGAGCCTCGGGAGGCTCTGGGGTCAGTGGTTCTCGAGACCGTCTCCATCTCCGCCAAAGACCTGGCGTGGTGCCTGCCTCTGAGCCGCCAGATGCTCCGCAGATTCTTGTTGATAAGCGGTTGCCACGCTTCGGCAGGCCAAAAGGCATGCGAACGTAGCTGTGAGGTGGGCCCTCGCAGCGTCCCACGCGCGAAGGCCAGAAAAGCTCCTGAGAGGTGACCCTATTGAACCCTGGGACGTCGATGTGGACGCGTAGCCCGGCATCCTCGCCTGGATGGGGAGCTGCGCCTGGTGAGCGGTGGCCGCCGTGCTTGGCCCTTGCGCCTTGCAGTTCCTGAGTGGTCTTGGTGATGAACTCCTGAACTATGGGCACTCCTTGCCCTGTTTCCTCCTGAGGGAAACGTGACGTGAAGCACGCCTCCATGTGGTGCCCAAGCGCCTCCCTCGTGACATTGGAAAAGTCTGAGGCCCTCCAGAAGAGAGCCCCCGAGCCCTGCCCGAGAGGGGCGCTGGGCGCACTTTCCTATGTGATGGAGGGAGGCACCCCAGAAACGGGCACCGATCCTTACGAGGCGCCGCTTGCCTGAGCCCCTGCATGGTGCAGCTGCTTCTTCTTCTTGGGGGTGACCTCAGGAGGGCGCTTGCCCTTGCTGTCGGGGTCGTCGATTGCTGCAGCTTGGAAGGCACGCTCGAGGGAGCACACCGCATCTCTTTCTTCGCACGAGACTGTGATGATTCCGCCGCTTCCCGGCATCTTGAGGACATTGTAGCCGTGATGGGTCACCGCCATGAACTTCGCTAGGGCTGGATACCCGAGGATGGCATTGTACGTCAGACGGATGTGTGCGACGTCGAAGTCGATGAGTTCGGTGCGGTAGTTGTTGCGTTCTCTGAAGGTGACAGGGAGGCGGACCTGCCCTATCGGTGTGGTGGAACCGTCGGTCACTCCTGAGAAAGGCTTGGTAGGCTGAAGCTGGTCATATGGCACTTGGAGGTTGTCAAACGTGTCGACGGACAGGACGTTGAGCCCTGCAGCGCCGTTGATGAGGGTCTTGGTGACTTGCACGTTGCTGATGACTGGGGAGCAAAGCATCGGGAGGGCGCCTGCGGTAGCCGCACACTTGAGTTGATCTGCTGAACTGAAGGTGATGGCACACTTGGACCACCTGAGCGGGCGTGTGGCAACGAGCTTGGGGAGGACTGCACTCACTTCACGAGCAAACTGTTTGAAGATACGCTGCGAGGCTGGGGCTTGAGCTCCGCCCAAGATGCAGGCGATAATGCGCGGCTCCTGGAAGCCACCAGCCCCATCGTCTTGATGGTGGTCGTCATTCCTTCTTGGCGGCGGCGGTAGTGGAAGAAGGCCAGTGTTGCCTTGAGGACGATCCTCACAAGGCCAGTCCCTCCAGGCGCCCTCGCGAGGCTGATCCTGCCAGCGGTCCTCACGAGGCCGGTCGCACCACTCCTGGCGCGGGCCACGGTCGTCCCAGCGTCCGCCACCATGTCCTCCTCCTCGGCCGTAGCCCCGGTCGCTGCGCTCGGGGCGTCGACCGAACCGTCCTTCTCGAATGGCTCTGAGCTCTTGGCAGTCACTGGTGTTGTGAGTATGCAAGTTATGGAAGGCGCAGAATGGTCGGCTGCTCTTGGATGACTCGGGTTGGTCTCTGCCGCGCTTGGTGTCCGGTTCCGTCGCGAGCACGGCTGCTCCCTTACGCTTCACGTCCTTGGCCATGGCTTTCTTCTCCTCCGGGTCCGTAGCCGGGAGCTCGAGGAGGGAGAGGCGCCCCTCCATAGCTCTGGCGCACTTGGTCGCCAGGTTGAACAACTCCAGAGACATGCACAGCTCCTCGTGGATGGCGAGCTCCTCCTTCATCTTGACGTCACGGACACCATCAGAGAACGCGGAGATGATGGCCTCGTCCGTCACCTTGGGGATCTTGAGACGAACGTTGTTGAAGCGCTGGATATACTTCTGGAGGGTCTCTCCTGGTTGTTGCTTGATGTGACGCAGGTCACCCGCGGCTGGGGGGCGGTCGCGAGTGCCCTGGAAGATGGCGACGAAGCGGTTGCGCATCTCGTCCCAGGAGGAGATCAAGCCTGGAGGCAGGTTCAGGAGCCAGGAGCGGGCGCCATCCTTGAGAGCCATGGGAAACTAGTTCGCCATGACTTTCTCATCGGTGTTGGCCGCCTCGATGCTCAGCTTGTAAAGCTGTAGGAACTCCGCGGGGTCGGGGGTGCCGTTGTAGTGAGGAGGCAGATCAGGCTTGAACTTGCCCGGCCAGGCGACGCTACACAGCTCGGGGGTGAAGGCGCGGCAGCCGGCCGTGGTCACCGGGGCCCGCCTTGGAGGTGGAGCTTGGTCTTGGCGCCCGCGCGCCGCTACGGCAAGCAGCGCTGGGCCTTGCCGCAGCAGACGATCCTGGCGCGGCAGTGTGAGGAGTGGCGGAGCATTCTCTTGCGGTCGAGGGACTTCTTGACAGCTTCTTTCTTCACGCGCGGGCGCCGGACGCGGTGGGTCGCGCCATGGAGCCGCGCGCCTTGGCGCCAGGGCGCCATCTTGGTGCAGAGGTGGTGGAGGTGCTCCGTGAGCTACGTCGCCCGTGGCTGGCGGAGGGCGAGGCAGAGAGAGGGACGGCGCAGGGGAGCCCCCTGCGGCGCGGACAAGCTCGGCGATGCGGTCGAGCCAGTCCTCGTAGAGGTCATCGATTGGGCGGTAGCGCAGGAGCTCGTGTGCCATGAGGAGCGCGGCCCGTGTGTCCGTGGGAATGCGACGAGCGTGAGACGACGAACCAGCGGGAGTCAGCGATGGAGTGGTGGTGCGGCCGTCCTGTCGTACCGAGGGGTGCAACGAGGATGCTTGCTGTTCTTTCCCCACCGGGCCGATGGTGGCGTTGGTGGCAGGTGATGGAGAGCGACGGGGTGGCCCACCGACAGGGGCCGTCTGAGCAACACGGGTGGTGAGGGCAGCCCGGCGCTCGGCGCGGGCGCGGCGTGCGTCCGCCATGGAGACGATGAAGCGACGTGACGCGGAGCAACGGAAGGGAACCTTCGGCGCACCCGTACCTGGCGCACCAAATGTTGGTCATGGGTTCTGGCAAAACCCTCAAGGTTCGAATACTGGGGTGCGCACGAAGATTTCCCCCTACCGATCCACGTCCTAGCTTGTTAAGATCTCGAGAACGAACTCACAACACAAGGGACACAAGATTTATACTAGTTCGGGCCACCGTTGTGGTGTAATACCCTACTCCAGTGTGGTGGTGGATTGCTTCTTGGGCTGATGATGGACAGTACAAAGGGGGAGGTACAGCCTCCTGAGGATGAGGTGTTCTTGTGCTTGGCGAACTTGTGTGGGTGAGGATTACTCAAGATCAGATGCCTGAGGCTTAGCTGTCTCTTGATCAGTCTACCCCTACGGTGGTGGCTAGTCCTATTTATAGAGGCTCTGGTCCTCTCCCCAAATATTGAGCGGGAAGGGAGCCAACAACGGCCAATTTGAAAGGGGACAGCTAGTACAGCTTATCCTGACAAAAGCGGTCTTCGCCTGCAAAAGGCTCTGGTGGTGACACCGCCTTGGGCTCCATGGTGACCTCCGTCTTGCCGTCCTGCCGGTCTTGGTCTCGTTGCACTGATATGGAAACCTTTGCTTGATGCCTCGGTACTCCGCGCCTGCGCTTGCCTCCTTAGCACCAAAGAGGAAACAACGACGCTGCACGCGCTGGCGCCCGCCTGGTCTCGATCGTCATGGCTCATGTCACGAGAACCTCAGAAGTTTGCCTTGCCTTGATCTCTCCGCCCCTCGCGAGCCTGCTTGGCGAGGCCGCTCCTGAGGAGGTCTTGCCTCGTCCGCCTCGTGAGGCTTGGCCCCTCGCGGGGGTCTTGGATGCCTTATTGACGAAGATGGGCCATACGGGCCTGCTAGGAGAGCAACGCCGTGGGCATGAGCGAGCAAGTCTGGGGACCCCGTTCCCAGCAATGACAATGTAATTTAGCTCGATTCGTGTTTATTTGGCTTTGGACGTTTTAGGTGCGCCCTAGTTTTTTTAATACTAATTTTGTGTGTGTGACTGAGAGAGAACGTGTGTATGTGTCCATATGTGTGTTGTGGCCAAAGGGCGATGTGGAGACGGTGTGCATTTGATAGAGACATAGAGAGGTGTGAATGTGCAATTGATCATGCATGAGAGAGACATAGACATAAGCCGATACGTTGTGTATACATGAGAGAACGGTCTTCTATTTTACTTGTGTGTGTGTGTGTGTGAGAGAGAGAGAGTGAGAGAGAGAGGAGCATCTGTAACACAACAACCATCTCTCTCGATTTGTCCGTCCCTCGCACGATCGCATGTAACACATGCATCAACGCGCACATTTTGACACCCTCACCCGACCCCTGCCCACCTCAAGGCCCGCACATCGCTCTCTATCTCGCACGCACAATCTCTTCATGAATACCCTGTTTAGCATGTAGCTTTCCGTCACATACACACACATTTCTCTCCTTAGGTTTGTTTTCTCTCAATATCTGACACACATACACACACATAGCACACAACACACAGCACACACACCCCCCTCCCCCGAGCACACAATTCATCCCCATCCAAGGTTATATGGCGACCACTCTCGCTTGTGCTTCTCTGCACCCCAGCATGCACAACACCTCAATCTTCAAAGAGGGCATCGAGGAGATCGATGACGGCGACCACACTACGCTAGAGAATGCGGGGCCATTTGGAAGCAGGATGATGTGACGACGCCTGACTGACTCCTCCCCCCACCCCCTCTCTCTCTCTCTCTCTCGCACCAAATTACCAATCCCTCTCTCCCTCGCACAAATTTATCAATCCCTCAACCCACGAGGTCCTTCCCCTCTTGTCCATGTTTTTCCAGCTCTCTCATCAAACCTGGTGTCTCTTCTCCTTCCACATGTACAGAAACCGGATGCACACGTATCTCATGTATATTACATGTCTCCATCTTTCTCACAGACCTAACTTCTTCCTCTCTCTTTCTCTCTCTATCTCCCTCTCTCTGTTTTTTTAGGTTTGCCTCCTACTCTCTCGTCCACATACATACAGTCTTTCCTGCCCTATCTGCTCCATCTTCACAAGCTCTCTCTGCACGTTTCATTCACACATTGGGATATGTTCAAAATGTTGCTTTTTTAATGGCTGATGTAGAGTTATTGTTGATTTTGTTGCATCCTACAAAGTAATAACTATGAAATGCATTTTGATTGTCGTTTGACTGGGATTATGCGAGTTTGAGCATGTTGTGAAGTACTATAGACCTCGTATACATCTTGCAATTCGACAATGATTGTAACTATTGAATTGTATAGACCATTATATTCGAAGTCACTAGCCTAATATATTTATTTCACAATTTCAACAAATGATTAATTCACTACATACTAAGAAAACAAATGTGTACACCCTCCGTTTTTATTTAAGTCTGCGTATTAGCATTGGTCAAAGTCAAGTTTTGTAAACTCTCAAAAAGTTTATAACAAAAAATATTAACATGTACAATAACAAATAAATACCATTAGATTCATTATTGAATGTACTTTCACATCATACATATCTGTTATGGTAAATATTTATATTTTCTATAAACTTGGTCAAATTTTAGGAAGTTTGACTTCGGTCAAACCTAATATGCAGAGTTTACTAGTACTACTCGCTAGTTGCTTAGTCGAATCACCCAACACGCCACACGGGAAGTTCAGTGTCACAAAATTTTGAGGTCGGCGGGAAAATCTCCCGCGACCCTGATTCTAGCAGTGGGAAGTTACCATCATAGCCTTCGGAATAGGCCTACGGATGACGGTTGGTAGGGGGCTATTTTCGTAACTTCAGGTTCACCCTACCCAGCCAACCCCACCCCGGCACCCAGAGTAGTACACCTGAATACTCCCCATTTTCTACCCGCACCACAAAATAGACTTCTCCACGGCACCGCAGCCTTCGTGCTCCTCCCCTTCTACATCGGCGCACTCGTCCACCGCAGCGCATCTGCCTCATCGATGACCTCGTACGGCGCACTGGAGCCGGTCCACCGTCGCCGTCGTACACGGAGCCTCTTCCCCGGCACTGTCTTCCACGGTCTCAGATCTGCTTCCCGAAAGCCGACGCCAAGCGCAGAAGCACCACCATCGTGGACAATGAACTGATTCCCGTTGCCGACCATGACTCACAGAGGCCGCCGCGACCATCGTTCTTCTCCTTGATTGGTAATGTGTGTATTGAATCACTTAGCAGTACATGTGCAGTTCCAATTTTGCTCATACCTACCCTTCAAATTTCCTGTATGCCATTGTTCCCGTAAAAGTAATTGGTTATAGCCTCCATTTTTCTTGCCATGTTGAGATTTTAAAACCACGAGTGCGAACATGCAGAGGAGCAATGAAGACCAAACATGGGATATTGGGGACATCTTCAAGGAGCGTGGCAAGTTAAAGAGGAGCTGCACGAACACGTAAAATGAGCTTTGGTAAGTAACACCCTTTCAATTACTTTCATTTAGCCTCGTGTTCTTGATGTGTATATGTTGTAGTTTCATTTCTCTTAAGCCTTGTGTTCTTGATGTGTCATAAGAAGAGTCTTAATCGTCGTAATGCTTTCGTTTTAGCTTGATGTAGGAAGTGGGTGTTCTCACCTTGTAGTCTGTTTTATATTTTTTCCTTTTGAATCCACTTCTTCCGATTACATTTTATCGGCTTCTACTAAATGGATCAGGTTGCTCGAGTATTGATCTAAAAAAAGTAACTTCATGTCGGGATGCAGTTCCTACGAGGAGGGAAGTATGGTCAACCTCGAGATCATGTTTCGAAATGAGGCTGGATTACACACAAGGTGCCGTTCCTAATGATCTTGGATTAGACACAAGGTGCAAATTCCCGAGATGATCTTGGATTACACACAAGCCGGTGGAGCCGTCAACTGTTCGTGTCCTCGTGGCTCTAGTAAAGGCTGAAAGAAAGCGTGCAGCAGCCCTTGAGAATGTAGCTGAGTTCCTGAAGAAGCAAAAAGAGCAATCATATGCTCTCTTCACCCATGCCAAAGAAGAGATGGAAGAAGTCAGAAATAAGCTAGCAGAGGTAGAGCAAGCTAGGCATCTCCTGCTATCTAAAACTATTGTCAATACAAAATTTCCTTCATAGTAGCTAGGTTCAAATGTTTATCCAGTCAGCATGCCTATTGTGATGTCCGTGCATCTACTGATGTGGCACAAAATATATTCTTTTGGGTCATGTAATAACAACAATTACTTTCCAAACAATAACAGACGAAGCATTGGACATGGTATAGTTCACGCGCAAGCCCGACATTCCAAGTTCAACTTCCACATCAAACTCATGTTCGCAGATATCTCCACATTCATATAAAGTTAATATTAGAAGCTAAACAACAATTGAAAAATGATGTAGTACAACACTCCCTCCATCCCATTATATAAGATTTTATTACATGTATATCTAGACATCATCAGAACATTAAGGTAACACTCTTGCTTGTTGCCATGTAGCTTGGGATTGCATATTTAGTCATTCAGTACAATGCATGTTGCTATGTAGCCTCAGATATATTAAATATGGCCCTAGTTAACCTACTGATAAATGGGTTATAGATATATTCAGTGAAATGTTTGATTTGACGATTAATCCCTTATCAGCCCCAGGCTATATGGTACTAGCAACCCGCATCCTGAATAGTGAGTACATATAAGCAATGCGATGAAACTAACCTCGATGGAAAACAACACTATTCTCAATATTGTCCTGCATGAGTACATATAAAGGCATGTTAAGCACACCAGGCTAAACATCAACCAAATATATCCATGGTAGACAGCATAATCTACAAATGATAGCTTCAGTGTGCAGGCTTAAGCACACTAGTTAAGCAAAACAGGAAGTGGAAAGGTGTGTTAACTGCATCAGGCATAACATTTTAAAACAAGCAAATAGTCATTCAAACTGGTATTGTGCAGGTCTAAAGTACACTAGTTAATGAAAAGGCATGTTAACTGCAATATCCTTAACAGCAACCCAATATCATAATTCATAGTGGTATTGTTGAAACTGTTATTGTTGAAATTGAACTACACGGCAAATAGTTGCACATATAGAGAATCACATTGTGAAGAACTGAAATAAACAAGTCATAAGGCCATCTCTAGCCTATCCTTAAAAAGTTAAAGGACTAAAACCCTTAGTGGATATATATATATACTCCCAACAATTTTTGGCCTTTTCTAGTTGATCCCCTAAACTTAAGGTTGTAAACTTTGATTTCATCAAGTTCAAAGCAGGTTCAACAGAAAGTAGCATGCATTCAAACATAAACATAGATAGTTTTGCATAACCGAACATAAAACATAAATTTAAAATAAGCTAAACTACTTTCGGTCGAAGTAGAGGTCGAGCCAATCCTTCCTCGTCATGTACGGTGTGCCGCGAGCCGTGTCGGGCCAGTGTCGTCGTCGGGGTCATTGGGGAAGGCACTCCTCCACTCGTCGACGTCGATCTCCTCATCCTCGGAGCCCACCTCGATGCCCTCCGTGCCGCCGCCGCCTTCGAACTCGTCATCGGAGGAGAGCGCGAGATCCTCGCCGCCCTCCGCGCCGCCGTCCTCACCGCCTTCGACCTCGTCATCAAAGTAGAGCGCGATAACCTCGCCGCCCTCCGCGCTGGCAAAGATCGCCCGTTTCGCCTCCACGAGCTCCCGGTGGTGCCGGTGGAGCTCTTGCATGTAGGCCTCATCGGCGGCCTCGGCCTCGAGGCGCTCCCACGGCTCGCAGTCCTCCCATGCCATAGCCGAGCTCAGCACCCCTAGCTCCGGCGGAACGAGGTCGATCGGACGTGTGCTGAAGGGGAAATTGAGCCTAGACGTCGCGCCGTGGTAGCGGACCTACCAGCGGTCGTAACCCATGGCCGCGAGCTCGGCCGTGTGGAAGCTACCGAGCCACCGACGGGTGTGGGCCTCCCGATCTGTAATCTCGGTGACCCACGTCCCCCATCGCCGCTGCCGGACCCCGAGGTAGGACCTCGTCGGCTGCCGGGTCCGAGGGAGGACGAAGAAGTCCTCGAACCGGCGTAGTGTCGCGGCGGCGGGCGGATCGGGGGACCGGCGATGGTGCATCGAGCCCACGGAGGATGAGGGGACACCTCGGCGGCCACCTCGCTTGCGTCGGGCGAAAAGGCTGCGATATACCTCTTTTTGGCCATTGGCTCCTCGAGCTCCCCGTCGCAAAGGCAGAGGCTGAGGATGGAGGCGCCGGTGATGGCGGTGACCTACCAATCCTTTCGGGGGTGGTGTGTGTGTGTGAGCGGAGGTTTTGGGGAGTGTGTGGTGTGTGTGGAGGGGGGGCAAGGTTGTGTTTGAGGAAATACTGCAGCAACTGAAAGTTTTACTAGGCGGGAGTAACAAGGCGGGGCTACTGAAAATTTGGATCAAGGTCGAGCAGATACTTTTTAGATTGTGAGGGATGCAGAGGTGGGAGTAAAATGCCGGGGCTACTAAAAATTTGAATCAAGGGACTAAAGCAGTGTGGGAGTAACAGACATCACACATGGTCCGCCCATACTAATCGTGTGCTATCAAACATTAAAACCTTCCAGACGGTAGATATTTTTGAGATTACGAGCCAGTAATATTTTTCAGATTGCGATGGATGTAGAGGCGGGAGTAATTGGGGAGCGAGCTAGTGTGCTTGACACGCTGGCTGGGGACTGTAGGCGACGCACCTTCTCGCGTAAGGCATAGGCATACTATACACCGACGGTGCTCCAAGATATGTTGTACTACATCTCACACGGTTGGTGATAGTAAACTGTGTAGGATCTGCTTGATTTTTCATCATGATTTGAATTACATAATGGGGTCACAGCGGCAATGGATGTTGTTTGAATTGCTAAACCTTTTATCTGCAGTGAACATGCAACTATATGCGTGTCGTAAAAAAATTGGAATTATTCAGGGTTCGTTTGGACATTTTATACATTAAACTAGTTTTGTAGCCATTTCAGGTGCACAATTCAAAATTAAACTACATGCACATGCTCCAATGCATATAAATTGGTTGAAAAGTCAAATATGTGTCCTTGGGTGCATGCTTAGGTCCCATGCAAGAAATGGGAATGAATTTCAAACACTAAGGCAGTGTTGATTTCTGGCAAAACGTTGAGATATCCGGTTTTTAAATTCTAGTAAATCCAAAACTCGTCTGAAATTCATGAAACTTGGCATGGTATCATGGAGCGGCATCAACATGTCGTGGTAAAAAAAAATTTCCTATTTGGGGCAGGTTTGGGTATAAGCTTCTCACAAACTAGGGCTTCTCACAACAAGCCATATGGTTTCGGTACGGAACGTGCCACCTGTGGGGACGAAACGACATCCGTTGCCTCTTATTGCTTTAAAAAATTTCTAGTGCCAACATAGAACAACAGGAGTGTTGTGCTACGTTTTGGAATTTTTCGAGGTTCGTTTGGATATTTTTATACATTAACTGGGTTATCTAGGCATTTTATGTGCATAACTCAAATTTGAAATACATGCACATGGTCCAGTGCATATAAATTGGTTGAAAAATCAAATCCGTGTCCTTGGGTGCATGCTTAGGTCCCATGCAAGAAATGGGAATGTATTTCAAACACCAGAACACTGTTAATTTCCAGCAAAACGTTGAGATACCTGGCTTTTAAATTATAGTAAATCCAAAACTTGTCTGAAATTCATGAAACTTTGTATGGTATCATGGAGCGGCATCAACATGTCGTGGTAAAAAAAAATTCCCATTTAGGGCAGGTTTGGGTATAAGCTTCTCACAATCCAGAGCTTCTCACAACAAGACTGATGGTTTCGATACGGAACAAGCCACCTTTGGGGACGAAACGACATTCGTTGCCTCTTATTGCTTTAAAAAGTTTTCTAGTGCCAACATAGAACAACAGGAGTGCTGTGTTAAGTTTTGGAATTGTTCGGGGTTCGTTTGGAAATTTTTGTACATTAACTGGGTTTTCTAGGCATTTCATGTGCATAATTCAAATTTGAAATACATGCACATGCTCCAGTACATATTAATTGGTTGAAAAATCAAATATGTATCCTTGGGTGCATGCTTAGATCCCATGCAAGAAATGGGAAAGAATTTCAAACACCAAAGCACTTTTCATTGCCAACAAAACATTAAGATACCTGGTTTTTAAATTCTAGTAAATCCAGAACTCGTCTGAAATTCATGAAACTTGGCATGGTATCATGGAGCGGCATCAACATGCCGTGTTAAAAAATTTGTCCCATTTGGGGCACGTTTGGGTATAAGCCTCTCACAAACCAGAGCTTCTCACAACAAGCCTAATGGTTTTGGTATGGAGTGTGCCACCTTTGGGGACGAAACGATATCCGTTGCCTCTTATTGCTTTCAAAAATTTTCTAGAGCCAACATAGAACAACATGAGTGTTGTGTTAAGTTTTGGAAATTTTCGGGGTTCGTTTGGACATTTTTATACATTAACTGGGTTTTCTAGGCATTTTATGTGCATAATTCAAATTTGAAATAAATGCACATGCTCCAGTGCATATAAATTGGTTGAAAAATCAAATATGTGTCCTTGGGTGCATGCTTTGGTCCCATGCAAGAAATGGGAATGAATTTCAAACACCATGGCACTGTTGATTGCCGGCAAAATGTTGAGATACCTGGCTTTTAAATTCTATAAATCCAAAACTCGTCTGAAATTCATGAAACTTGGCATGATATCATGGAGCAGCATCAACATGCCGTGGTAAAAAATTTGTCCCATTTGGGGCAGGTTTGGGTATAAGCTTCTCACAATTCAGAGCTTCTCACAACAAGCCTGATGGTTTCGGAACGGAACGTGCCACCTTTGGGGACGAAACGATATCCATTGCCTCTTATTGCTTTCAAAACTTTTCTAGTGCCAACATAGAACAACAGGAGTGTTGTGTTAAGTTTGGGAATTTTTCGGGGTTCATTTGGACATTTTTATACATTAACTAGGTTTTCTAGGCATTTTATGTGCATAATTCCAATTTGACATACATGCACATGCTCCAATGCATATAAATTGGTTGAAAACTCAAATATGTGTCCTTGGTTGCATGCTTAGGTCCCATGCAAGAAATGGGAATGAATTTCAAACACCAGGGCACTGTTGATTGCCGGCAAAACATTGAGATACCTGGCTTTTAAATTCTAGTAAATCCAAAGCTCGTTTGAAATTCATGAAACTTGGCATGCTATCATGGAGCGGCACCCGACATGTCGTGGTAAAAAATTTGTCCCATTTGTTACAGTTTTGGGTTTAAGCTTCTCATAAGCTAGAGCTTCTCACAACAAGCCTGATGGTTTCGGTTGGGACGAAACGATATCCGTTGGCTCTTATTGGTTTCAAAAAATTTCTTGTGCCAACATAGAACAACAGGAGTGTTGTGTTAAGTTTTGGAATTGTGGGGGGTTCGTTTGGATATTTTTATACATTAATGGATTTTCTAGGCATTTTATGTGCATAATTCAAATTTGAAATACATGCACATGCTCCAGTGCATATAAATTGGTTCAAAAGTCAAATCATTGTCCTTGAGTGCATGCTTAGGTCCCATGAAAGAAATGTGAATGGATTTCAAACACCAGGGCACTGTTGACTGCCGGCTAAACGTTGAGATACCTGGCTTTTAAATTCTAGTAAATCCAAAACTCGTCGGAAATTCATGAAACTTGGCATGGTATCATGGAGCGGCATCAACATGTCGTGGTAAAAAAAGTTTCCCATTTGGGGCAGGTTTGAGTATAAGCTTCTCACAAACCAGAGCTTCTCACAACAACCCTAATGGTTTCGGTACGGAACATGCTACCTTTGGGGACGAAACAATATTCGTTGCCTATTATTGCTTTCAAAATTTTTCTAGTGCCAACATAGAACAACATGAGTGTTGTGTTAAGTTTTGGAATTTTTCGGGGTTCGTTTGGACATTTTTATACATTAATTGGGTTTTCTAGGCATTTTATGTGCATAATTCAAATTTGAAATAAATGCACATGCTCCAGTGCATATAAATTGGTTGAAAAATCAAATATGTGTCCTTGGGTGCATGCTTTGGTCCCATGCAAGAAATGGGAATGAATTTCAAACACCATGGCACTGTTGATTGCCGGCAAAATGTTGAGATACCTGGCTTTTAAATTCTATAAATCCAAAACTTGTCTGAAATTCATGAAACTTGGCATGAAATCATGGAGCAGCATCAACATGCCGTGGTAAAAAATTTGTCCCATTTGGGGCAGGTTTGGGTATAAGCTTCTCACAATTCAGAGCTTCTCACAACAAGCTCGATGGTTTGAACGAACGTGCCACCTTTGGGGACGAAACGATATCCATTGCCTCTTATTGCTTTCAAAACTTTTCTAGTGCCAACATAGAACAACAGGAGTGTTGTGTTAAGTTTGGGAATTTTTCGGGGTTCATTTGGACATTTTTATACATTAACTAGGTTTTCTAGGCATTTTATGTGCATAATTCCAATTTGACATACATGCACATGCTCCAATGCATATAAATTGGTTGAAAACTCAAATATGTGTCCTTGGTTGCATGCTTAGGTCCCATGCAAGAAATGGGAATGAATTTCAAACACCAGGGCACTGTTGATTGCCGGCAAAACATTGAGATACCTGGCTTTTAAATTCTAGTAAATCTAAAGCTCGTCTGAAATTCATGAAACTTGGCATGCTATCATGGAGCGGCACCCGACATGTCGTGGTAAAAAATTTGTCCCATTTGTTACAGTTTTGGGTTTAAGCTTCTCATAAGCTAGAGCTTCTCACAACAAGCCTGATGGTTTCGGTTGGGACGAAATGATATCCGTTGGCTCTTATTGGTTTCAAAAAATTTCTTGTGCCAACATAGAACAACAGGAGTGTTGTGTTAAGTTTTGGAATTGTGGGGGGTTCGTTTGGATATTTTTATACATTAATGGATTTTCTAGGCATTTTATGTGCATAATTCAAATTTGAAATACATGCACATGCTCCAGTGCATATAAATTGGTTCAAAAGTCAAATCATTGTCCTTGAGTGCATGCTTAGGTCCCATGAAAGAAATGTGAATGGATTTCAAACACCGAGAACCTTTGTTGATTGCCGCTAAACGTTGAGATACCTGGCTTTTAAATTCTAGTAAATCCAAAACTCGTCGGAAATTCATGAAACTTGGCATGGTATCATGGAGCGGCATCAACATGTCGTGGTAAAAAATTTCTCCCATTTGGGGCAGGTTTGAGTATAAGCTTCTCACAAACCAGAGCTTCTCACAACAACCCTGATGGTTTCGGTACGGAACATGCTACCTTTGGGGACGAAACAATATTCGTTGCCTCTTATTGCTTTCAAAATTTTTCTAGTGCCAACATAGAACAACATGAGTGTTGTGTTAAGTTTTGGAATTTTTCGGGGTTCGTTTGGACATTTTTATACATTAACTGGGTTTTCTAGGCATTTTATGTGCATAATTCAAATTTGAAATACATGCACATGCTCCAGTGCATATAAATTGGTTGAAAAATCAAATATGTGTCCTTTGGTGGATGCTTAGGTCCCATGCAAGAAATGGGAATGAATTTCAAACACCAGGGCACTGTTGATTGCCGGTAAAACGTTGAGATACCTGGCTTTTAAATTCTATTAAATCCAAAACTCGTCTGAAATTCATGAAACCTGGCATGCTATCATGGCATGGCACCCGACATGTTGTGGTATTTTTTGTGTCCATTTTGAGAGAAGGCGCACTCGAATAACAGCCAACAAAGGCATTTTGACAAAAAGAGCTGCCACTTTAATATCTCAAACGTTTGTATAATCCAAACTGTGTGCGTTCTGTTAACCATTCATGTGACCCCATGTGTCTTGGTTTTAATGTCTATAGGAGGCGCCGTGCGGATAGCTGCTTGACTGAATGGGAGGCGTGCGAGTGCAGTGCGGTGCGCAGGCTCACCGGGAAGCGTGCAAGCTGTTCAACGCATGATCTGTGCATCTCTTCAACGCAAACGGTTCAGATTACGGTATGCAAATTAAAGCCAGACTTCGGCGCTAAGCCAAGAGAAACTGCGATTTTTTAAAATATGCAGCTAAAAATCAATAGCACTATCTATTTTTTGCAACTAAAATTCAGTAATTAAGCATAGATTTCATTCATAGAGATTATGCAGTCGTTCTCACCGGGAAGTGAGACAGCCTTGGACCGCCGACCGCCTCTCTCCCACTGGTCTGTATTAATGTGTCGGCCGAGCGGCCGCACCCCCCCCCCATTCTCGCCACACACACAATCATCCCTCTCCGCCCGCATCCTCAACGACACTCTCAGTCCTCAAAGCCATCAGTGTATGAGGATGCCGCTGAATCGCCCCGTCGGAGGGAGTGGCGACGCCGGGGCTGCTAAAGCACCGGAGCACGGCGTGAATATGGAGATAGAGGTTTCCGTCCCCGCCGACGAGGTGGAGAACGAGGCTGCCAACAAGCGGAGGCGGGTCGAGAAAGAACCGCAAGCGACTCCCGCAGGCCTAGACTTCATCAACAACCTCCCCGATGATATGTTGATAGTCCTCATATCCCTCCTCCCAATCAAATAATGGGCGAGGACAGCCGCCCTTTCCCGGCGGTGGCGCCCCCTATGGCTCCTCACCCCTGTCGACCTCCCCGACGCCCACGAGCTTTGCCATGGCTATCGCCAAAGCTTGGATGTGTTCTGCCAGATCCTCAACAGTCACCATGGCCCAATCAAAGGCCTTATCACAGGCAAGTTCCGTTCAAATGGCAAGGACCAAGCCAAGCTTGACGAGTGGTTCCGATCCCCTGCCATAGATCCACTCGAGAAGCTAAGTTTTAATGATGGGCATATGCGCTTGCTGCCAACGTACGCGCTCCACTTTCGCGCCCACGCTACGCCTTGCCAAGTTCATGAACTGCCATTCCCCCCTAATGATGCGCCCGCTCTTTTTCTACCACGACTGAAGCACCTTGAACTTGTCGCCGTCTGCATCCCAAAGGATGACATGGAGCGTCTGCTCCGCGGCTGTACTGCACTCGAGTTCCTTCGTCTTCAGGCGATGAATTTGTCGAGTACCTTGTGCATCACCTCCAGGACTCTCCGGGCTATTTATGTGTGTTGCTGGTGCTGCAACGAGAGATCACAAAAGGTGGACCACAATATGGTCATTGAGGACACACCTTCACTTGAGATTACTTGTAGTTGATCAACAAGGTCCAACAAGAATCAATGTCAATTATGTGCCGAAATTGACAGTGGTGGGCTACTCGTCTATCAAATACTACTACTTTCAGGTACAACAGTCGCCTTATACCTCTCCTTCTTGATATCAATGTTATTTCTAGTTTTGAAGATGTATGTTCGTCTCTCATCCAGCAAAGCTTCACACAGATTCTGGGAACAGTGAAGGTCTTGGCACTAGAATCTGTCGGCCCCAACCTGGACCAATTTGTCAGTTGCCTGAGATGCTTTCCGTGCCTGAGATGTTCCTTTCCTGTTAAATGTTAACCATAAGGGAGTTCAATTTTTTGCACCTTTTCCCAAGTTTACAATGACAATGTACTATGATTTCTGAAGGAAATTTGGAGGATTTCAGGACATACACCCCCCTTCCCCATATTGGTTGCTTGATTCATATGGTTACAATCCATAAGCATTTCTCCTTTGGATTCATCTGTACTAGTTTTCTTAGGGAATTTTTCATCCAATCCAACCTCTTGTGAAGAAGGCTACATGTTTCTAGATTGTAATCAAATGCCCATGTTAATCATGTCAGATCAAAGATGGCACATTGGTGCATTTTACAAATCCTGCAAACCAAATGGGCGTGTAGCAGTATTCAAAACTGCATGTAGGCACTAACACTTCTCTTCTTTTGCATATAATAATAGGCCCGAAGGTGGATAATGTTTATAACGACAATCATATCGAATGCCTAGATTTGCATCTCTCAAATATTACTTTGAACTCCTACCGAGGGACCTTATCGGAGATTACACACACCAGGTTCTTTCTTGTCAAAGCAAAGATGCTGAGGGTACTGAGGTTGAACACACATTTAATTAGGAAAGATGAATGGTATGATTATCAGAGCCGGCAGGTACTGCAGAATGGAAGAGCCTCCAAAAAGCTAAACTTCGTATTGGAAGAGCATATGCCGGAGCAATTGGAAGTCACTATGTCAAACCCAAACATGACTTGTCAGCGGATGAGCCCTTTGCAGAAATGACGATGCTTGCAATGTTTGAATTTGGGCGTTGTAATCTTTGAATTTGAACCTTGCAATATTTATGGCATTTGTTATATTGAACCATTTCTGTTCTCTTGTCTCAATGCAAACAGTTCATCCGAGTGAACCGCATGTTGTATATCGCACACACCTTGATCTGGCTGACCATTTCTTTTGTGTTGCCTAATCACAAACAGTTCATCCAAGTGAACCATATGCTATACATCGCACACACCTTGATCTGGCTGACCGCTTCTTTTGTGTTGCCTAATAACAGTTCATCCGAGTGAATCTATTGCTGTACATCGCACACACCTTCATCTGGCCGCCTGTTTCTTTTCTTCCTTCTCATCGCAAATGGTTGATTGAACTGAACCGTATGCCCTGCATCGCACACGCAACTAAAATCTGAACCGTGTTTGATGCATCCTCCATCACAAACGTTTTGCACCCTTTTTGACGGTTTTTTACACCACTGTTTGCGATTATTGCATTGCACACAGATTCGTCGAAGGGACTCTGATCGTAGTATTGCGTTAGCAGCATCCTGCAGTAGTGAGGTAAGGTAATAGGAAAGCAACATTGACACGTTGAATGACTGGGCAACCAGAACAACACTACAATTTAGTAATGTGCATGATATGAGATAGTACACTCATGCAGCTCAATATGCAAAACTACCAGGCAGTTTTCCTTACAAAAATCAAAATTGTCGCCTTTAAATATACATTTTGCTACAAGTAAATATAGATCAGATAAAGGTTTGATTCATGTTGATTAACAAAATACATGTTGATGTAAAAATTTAGTGATATACAATAGGTACTTACATCAACATTGGATCACAGAGAATTCCCGCAAGATACCTTCCTCGAACATGATCTATTGTAGGGTGGAACCCTAAGTGAAGATATTTCACGAATTGAAGGGGGAATCCCCAAGAACAAGATGAACACAAGAGGTAAAACAAGAGGAACACTCAAGAACAAGTCCAATCACACATCCACTAGACCAACAAACACACAAGATCCACAAGGTACATGAACAATCAAAGGGAAACAAGATACATGGTAGAGTTCATCCCAAATCCTATGAAGGAGATAAGGGCTTGATGATCTAGGTAGACCCTTCCCCAAGAGGAGGGCTTGATATCCACAAGTGGATCTTCTCCCTAGGAGGTCACGATCTCCATGAAGAGGAAGATGAGCAAAGCTCTCTCTTTGTCTATTAAATACTTTGCTATCCTACAAATGAGCTAGGGGATGAGTACATAAAGGCTAGGGACGAAATTGGGGGAGGTAGGGATAGAAAGGTCCATTTTGACCCTGAAAATGAGAACCCTTCGGAGTAGTCCGGGCACCCGGGGTCAAGTGGACCGGGCACCAGGAGGTGGGCGCGGCTGTAGTTGGCTGGGCACCCGGGGTTGAGGGCCCAGGCACCCAGACCGGTCAGGGGCGCCGGCCTTGGCACGTGGAGGAGGTCCGGCACCAGGGTGAGAGCCCGGAACCGGGGCATCTTGGCCGGCCAGACAGAGGCCGGGCACCGGTGCTGCCAGTGCCGGGTGGGAACTTGGCCGGGCACCGGTGCTCGGCGGCCGGGCACCGGGGCGGCCGGGCTGCAGCCAAGAGGTGGCCGGGCACCCGGGGTCGAGGCGGCCGGGCACCAGGGTGGTCCAGGGGCTTGGCCCATTCCGGCTCTCCTTCTTCTCTCCTTTCCCTTGCTTAGTGGTCGCTCGAGCCTCCATTCTCTCCTTCTACATCACCTTCTTGGTACCTAAGAATGAACAATGTTTTAGTTGAAGGTAGAATCCAATTCCCATATGAAACCGAAAGAAGTTTGAAGAGGAAGGAGTCAACCTCGGTTTCGGTGGCACGTGTGTGTGCTCTTGCCATCGGTCTTCTCCGTGCTTGCGGTGGCGGTGACACGTCCATGGTGATGGTCGAGGGATGCTCCGCATCATCTCCCCCCCCCCTTGGGAGAGATCCGTCCACGGATCGTGATCTTCATCACCATGGTAACGAGATGGCGTCGCCGTGTAGAAGTGGACAACCACCAAGCACTTGTCATGTGGAAGCTCGAAATGGGAACTCTCCAATCTTGCATCGTCTTGTAGTTCCTTCTAAAGGAGCAAAGATAACAAGCACTTGGAAAAACAAATGTGATTGGAATGAAAGCAAAACCAAGCAGGTGATTCACCCAACAAGTGTTGTCATCAAGCATAGCATATGGTTTGACAAGGGAGTGTGGCATAGCATGTAAGCACATAAATTTAGCACAATCAAGGACATCATGGAAACAAGCATGTAAATGTGAGGTAGAGATGCACATATGTGAGACAAGATAGCAAGCATCAACCTCAAGATCATAGCAAACATGCATAAAGCGCTCGATAAATGGTCTATGGTAGGCATAAGAGTCATTCACAACACCAAAAGAAATGAAATGTCTAAACACATGGGGCAAGTGCAAGACAATCCAAGCATAGTGTGCATATGGTGTGGTGAAGAAAGTGAGGGACTCAACACAAATGATATAGCAATTTTGCAACATGTGCGAGGCAATCAAGTCATGAGAGCAAATAGTAGGCATAGTCAATGCACATGGCATATCACAAGCACGATGACAAAGCAAGATCATAGTACCATCGTAGGAATGTGGCATAAAAGGAACATGGCAATAACAAGCAATATCTCCACCAAGCTTGCAAATACACATACAAGTAGTAGAATCAATCATCATATGTAATGCAAAGTATGGGTCACAAATGCATGGCAAAGGCATAGGAATGAACATATCATGCAAAGTGAACATGGCAAGATGGGCATATAATATGTAATGGACGAGAACCCATAACCATGTGAGAGCCATGTAGAAGAAATGCGCGAAGTCTTTGCACAAAGAGAGCGGTGGGAAATTCAATCCATGGGATCCCAAGACATCGTTGCTCTCTAGAGCTCGTTTTGTAAACCCATGGGATTGTGAGGTTGACAAGTATTCATGGGTACCTACACAAAAGAGACACAAACCAAATAAAGTGTGTGCGTGGTAAACGTACACATCATCCATCATGATGTGTATGTGCATGTGTGAGTTAGCACAAGATAAGCATCGCTCAAAGAAATTAGATGCGTGATATAGAAACATGTCATCCATCATGAAAGAATAGTTATTATGTATGCCACGATGGGGACACAAATTGAGAATGCAAGTATATGGCACATCACTAGCATGTTTATTCATGGGAAGCATATGGTGCACACAAGTATTGGGATCATTTAATGGATAGGATGAATCAAAATCTCCTAACATGTATGAGGAAACTATGGGGGTCTCCTCATGAGCTATAGTGGAAACATCATATGGAGAATATTGACAACATCCAAAACAATGCATATTTGGAACAATGTGATCATGGCATGGCATAGTAGATGAATTGCGCAAATCATGTAAGGGAAGCATGGCAATATCATCGCAAGAAAAACAAATGCCACTAACCATGGGCTTGTCATCTATGCCATATGTGCAAATTGGGTTTATGTTGATGGCATATGCATAGTCACTACGATGAGATTGCAAATATGACATATTGTTGATCTCATGCATAGCATATGAAAAGGCAAGAGGATTGTCAAACATGATGTGACCAAGAGAATTATCACAAGAAATCCTATGTAACATGGCATCATAACTAATAGAATCCTCATGGCAATCATCAAACTCATCATAAAATGGGTAAATCATCGCATGGGAAGTCGAACTAGCATGGAGCATGACACTAGGTGGAGCAACATCATGCAAGCAATCAATGTCAAGAACGCCCACTAGTGGGACAAGAGCATCACCTTCACCTATGTTACCTTTCTCGTTCCACTCAAGTGGTGTTGTTGAGGTGGGAAAGACTAAAGCGTGGTCAACGTCATCATCGTGATGGAACCATGTGGCGGGTGCATCATAGTCCACCATGGCCATCATCTTGTCCATAGGAAGGACGAAGTCATCGCGAATCGGCGCGTCATCATATATGGGACCTAGCACCAAATGATAAGACATAATAGAGGTAGAGGTTAAGTTGTTAGAAATCGAAATGGCCTCACGTGCACTATCAACTTCCTCACTCTCTCTATGTGGCGGTGGCTCCCTCGCTCCCTCAAGGTAGGTGCACTCAATGTCACATATGGTGGAGTCCCTCATCTCACTCAAGTGGTGGGGATTGTGGCTCTCCTCACATGGGAATTGGGGCAGCTCATCATATATGGGGCTAGTGGTGAAGTCACTCTCACTCTCAATATGGTGGCACAAGTCACTCAACTCATCATACGTCGCCGTGGTCGAAGGGAAAATCCTGTGCTCGACCATCTCGTCGTTGTCGCCGTGGATGAAGGCCGAAGATGGCACATCATCACTCTCCTCTATGACCGAAGGGAAAATCCCATGCTCGATCATCTTCCTTGAGGGGCTTCCGAAGATGGAAGTGTCGCCCTCACTCATAGGTGATCGCCTTGTACTTGATGATGTCGAAGTAGGCGTACTCGTGGGAAGTAGGCGAAGATGTCGCATGTCCGAAGGCGAAGATGCCTTGATAACACTTGGCGAAGATGCCGAAGTAGTCGTGGTAGCCGGAGCTTCCTCTTGGTGGTGCTTGTCTCGCGGTCTTCTTTTGTGCTCATGAAGTTTGTCCGTAGCTTGATGTAGAGATTTTTGGGACTTGTAGGTGTACGCATCACGAGAATCATCATCTTGATGGTGTTGTAGTGCTTGAGCTCGATGACGTTCCGAAGATTGGCCATTTGAGCATCGCCGCCTTGAAGATGACGAAGGGGAAGAAGACTTGTAGTTGGCCAACATTTCACGTACTTAATCCCTTTGTTCCGCCAACTTGGTGTCGATGTAGTCCCTTGTCCGTGCTTCACGTTGATGAATGTCGGCGGTGAGTCGCTCAATGCCTCGCATTGCTCGTTGTAGTCCGAAGATGGGCATTTTGGTGATGTAGTTGTTCGCGTCGACGTTGTCGTGGAAGACCGGAGATGAAATGCCTTGCCTATCCATCACAAGACTCGAGCAAATGTAAGTAGGAAATGAGATAAACAATACCAAGTGACCTTTTCCCAAAGTTGAGGATGTATCTCGTTTCACTCAATGTGAGATGAAAGAATAGTGGAATTGGTACCGGACTTGTTCACTCACACCTATAAAGTAAATCTTATGAAGTAGCTTGGTGAGGATAGTGGCACAAAAATTTAATGCAAAATGTTAGCAAGAGTCAATAATGTTGGAAAAGATTCACAAATTCGCAAATGAAACAAGTAGACCAATAGCAATATGTGGCACGCGGAAACACACACACACGGATAGATAAATGGGGTCGTGAAACCAAGGAATGAGCACAAAATGTGGAATCCACGGAAACGCTCGTGTTGCACAGCTCAAGAGAGACGCTAGCACGATTGCTCAATAGTCGGATACAACACTTGTGCACAACCTAGAAGATGCAAAATGTATGAGCTTTCTATCCCAAGTATGCTATGTGTATGATGTTCCGGTGTTTTGCACACGATGATCCAAGATGATCAATATGGTAGTATGATATGTAATGTGGCGATGCTATGGCTCTTTCTTACAAGGTCTTTGCTCTCTTTTCCTTTGTGCTTAAAAGCTTATTCTTTTCTTTGATATGGCCACTATGCGAAATGCACAAACCAAGATAGCAATTGCGTATATGCGGGAACAATATTGTGGCACAAGGGATGATATGATGATACCGATATGATAAGGTATGTATGCAATGGGGGTACGGATCACTAATGTGCAAAGTAACGTTGCCGGCAATACTCAAAGGCTAGTCTCGATAGGCAAGTGACGCAAAATGGGCTAAGGGTTAACAATGTAATGGCAAGAATGTACAATGAAGGGATACCGTGATACCAAGGTGATATGGAGGTTACCATTCTTGCTTACGGTTAGGGTGTCAAATTGGTGAAGTGGTCGATGCCGAAGACGGCCTCGTGGCGATGATGAGTGGTGGTGTTCTTGATGTAGATACCAAGATGATGTAGACCCGTCCCTAAGTAGCCGAAACACCTTAGGAAACGGTAAAAACCGCAAACTCAAAATCTCCAAAGGCAAATGTCAAATGGTGGTGGCGGAATGCGTTGGTGGTTCCAGAGTTAGCAATGCGGAAGTGGTGGTGGTGGGTGATGATGAAGTGACCGTCCCTAAGTAGCCGAAACACCTTAGGAGACTCAAGTCACCACTCAAGCAACCACAAATGCTATATGGATCAAAAACGGGTTAGGTTGCGAAAAGCGATGGTGGTTTTGCGTATGATATGGTGGATGGCCTATGCAAAGATGCAAAAATGCCAAATTTTTGATGGAGTCAAATGGTGATGGAACCTATCTAGATGGATGGGGGATGTCAATAGCTACTCAATGAGCTAAAGAACGCGAAAATCGGACTCTGAGAGTGAAAGTTATGGCCGAAATGGTAAAGTGCACGCGGCTGATTCTGGGGGGTGTGGGTGCCCGGGGTGGGTAGGGGCAAACAGCCCGGGGATGCGGGCACCCGGGGTGGTCAGCAGGGGGTGCACGGGGGGTCCGGGTGCCCGGGGTTTGAGGTCCGGGTGCCCGGGGGTGTCGGATTTGGGCGGAAATTCGTGGGAAGATGCAAGAAATTGGTGGATTTTGTGGAGGGAAAGGTGGAGATGGATGGGGGAATGCTAGATCCACTCGAAACCAAGCAAATCCATGGATCAAATCCAACAAAACCTCATCAAACCAACAAATCACAAAAAAAATTGGGGCTATTTTTGGTGGGGAATTTTAGAAATTGGGGAAGAACACAACAAAATTAGGCTAGAGAACAACAAGGGGGGCTCCAATTTCGTGAGAAACCATGGCTCATGATACCAAGATGTTGTAGGGTGGAACCCTAAGTGAAGATCTTTAACGAATTGGAGGGGGAATCCCCAAGAACAAGATGAACACAAGAGGGAAAACAAGAGGAACACTCAAGAACAAGTCCAATCACACATCCACTAGACCAATAAACATACAAGATCCACAAGGTACATGAACAATCAAAGGGAAACAAGATACATGGTAGAGTTCATCCCAAATCTTATGAAGGAGATGAGGGCTTGATGATCTAGGTAGACCCTTCCCCAAGAAGAGGGCTTGATATCCACAAGTGGATCTTCTCCCTTAGGAGGTCATGATCTCCATGAGGAGGAAGATGAGCAAAGCTCTCTCTTTGTCTATCAAATACTTTGCTATCCTACAAATGAGCTAGGGGATGAGTATATAAAGGCTAGGGATGAAATTGGGGGAGGTAGGGAAACAAAGGTCCATTTTGACCCTGAAAATGAGAACCCTTCGGAGTAGTCCGGGCACCCGGGGTCAAGTGGACCGGGCACCCAGAGGTGGGCGCGGCTGTAGTTGGCCGGGCACCCGGGGTTGAGGGCCCGGGCACCTGAATCGGTCAGGGGCGCCGGCCTGGGTGCGTGTAGGAGGGCCGGGCACCCGGGGGTGAGAGCCCGGGCACCCGGGGCATGCTGGGCCGGCCCAGGCAGGAGGCCGGGCACCCGGGGTGCTGTCCAGGCCGCGGCTGGGAACTTGGTCGGGCACCCGGTGCCTGGCGGCCGGGCACCCGGGGCCGGCTGGGGCTGCGGCCAAGAGGCGGCCGGGCACCCGGGGTCGAGGCGGCCGGGTACCCGGGTGGTCCAGGGGCTTGGCCCAATTCCTCCTCTCCTTCTTCTCTCCTTTCCCTTACTTAGTGGTCGCTCGAGCCTCCGTCCTCTCCTTCTCACGATCACCTTCTTGGTACCTAAGAATGAACAATGTTTAAGTTGAAGGTAGAATCCAATTCCCATATGAAACCGAAAGAAATTTGAAGAGGAAGGAGTCAACCTCAGTTTCGGTGGCACGTGCATGTGCTCTTGCCATCGGTCTTCTCCGTGCTTGCGGTGGCGGTGTGACGTCCATGGTGATGGTCGAGGGATGCTCCGCATCATGATCCCAGTTTAGAAAGTCTTATATTCGTTAAGCTTATTTTCCAAAAGAGAGATGGGTAAGAAACATGTAGAGAATATGATCTGAATGCTATAAAATTTCGTGATGTGAAGATACGCACATGCTTTTTAGAACGGAGTTGACATATTTTTGCTGGACTGGAGTGGACTAGTTCTTTGGCCACTTGAATCTACTTATTATCAGTAGTAGTTGGGTTTCTCTGTGCTAGAGAAGTATCTATGAACATTGGAGTTGGTTTACTATCTCCTGGCATTTGGATCTTTTGCAAAGACCATGTTTGTAACCCTTCAGATTCTAACATAGCCGTCTTCCCCTTGCATGCATTATATAGAAGAATCGTGCTTCAATTATAAAACATGCTACAGTAGAGAGATGGAATAGGTACTGAAGAATAGAAAGGCATGACATATTGACATGTATTCCCTCCATCCGGAAATAAATGGATGTGTCTAGGCATATTTCAGTTCTAGATACGTCCATTTTTATCCATTTCTGTGATAGGTAATCCGGACGGAGGGAGTATGATGTAAGAGCTAGGGATACGATAGTACAACAGAGTAAAAAAACACTAGTTGAATGTAAAACTGTATGATAGCGGAATACATATAGAAAAACACTAAGGCAACATATGCATGTATGATTGGGAAACTAAGATGGCATTGCAACAGACAACTAGAACATTACTTCAATGTAAAAAACATGGTATGGTAGACAGATGAAGTACATACTGATGAATAACAATGCATAATATATTCAGAAGCATGATGTCCAAACTAAGCAGATGGCATTACAATAGAGTAGAATGACAATGCATGAATTTGAAAACTTGTTATCATGAATGGAATAGGTACTGAAAACAGGACAGCATGACATATTTACATGCATGATCAGCAGGCTAAGCACATGGCATTGCAATAGAGTAGATGCACTCCAGGACATCATATGCATGTTGTACCCATATCACGAGTCAAGTTAGAGCAAGGACCTTGTGGGGTGAATAGGCTTCATCATCTTTCTGCAAGTCTTCTGAAGAACTTCCTTTACATGTTCCATCATATTGGGTATCATTGACGTCAAGTTTGTTGGCTGTTACATTGCTCCGTAAGGTTCTTGTGGATATATCGGTGTGTGCAATTATATCTGACATACATGGAACCAACTAGTAATTAGATTTATGTAATGAGTGCCTGTAGGAGACGGCATAAATAGTAGGACTGGGCTTAACTAGCAGCAATAGGTCTCAAAAACTAAAGGGAGAACACAGATGAAGGCTACAGAATATGTATCGTTTGTACTCGAGATTAACAAGATGACACACAAAAGTATTAAAGAACAACATAGGTAATACTAGAAGTGGTATAATCACAAGCCTGTGGGATAACATTGGCTGATGGATGATAACTATGGAACAACGTTACCTAAATAACAAGTATCTTATCTGAACTATGGAACATTCCTGAACAAGACTCTTAAGAGATCAGCATGAATATACAGTGAAATGTGATAATATATTTTCCATGCTTAGATGAATAACAAAGCCATAAATGTTGCACACAATTAAGATGAGGGTACAACCTATCTGGCCGCCATCCATAGGAGTGAGCATCATGTGCTGACTTGTCGATGGCCCTGCAGTTGTTGTGGCTGTCCATATCGGGCACACACATTTGATGCGGGGATCTGTTTAGTGGGGACTATAGCTCCCTTCTGGTGTATGCTTTACCTTGTTGGAGCAGCTGCGGTGAGAAGGAAAACAGTGTTGCTGAAGATGCGGAAAACACAAAATGTTAAGAACGACACATAACTCTGATATGAAGAAATACCCTAAGAGATCAACAGTAAGGTACGAGAGTGGTAACACATCTATTGACTGAAAACTAAATTGGGGTCACACGATTTTATTTTGTTCTGTTACTGTCCGATCTATGCCGGATGGCTTGATGGCCATCTTGTGCCTCCCGGCTGACACTGTTCAGAATCTTCCCAGAAGAGCCAGCGACCACAGGCAAAGAAGCCTGCCTCCACCGTCCCTGGCCGCGAGAGCTCTGACCAAAACCCCACTCCCCGCCCCACCGCTCTGCCGTGGTTGCGCCACCACCGGCTAATCCACAAAGACTCGTCGTTATCCAGATCCGGCTGGGCAGTACCATCAACCCACGCAACTCTAAGATAGCCACCTAAGCACTGCTTCTGCGGTGAACTTGCGCCCCTGCACCCTTATGTTAGACACCAGCCAACCGGCAGCCGAGGAGCCCCGCCGCCTCGAGGGGTGTTGCTTCCCATTGGGAATGGATTGGCCCAGAATAAAAATTCAGACAACTGATGCCTAATAAAGTGATTTAAGATGAGTGTACGACCTATCTTGCGGCTCGGTGAAGTAGGCAGCTGCAGCTGCCGAGTCGGTGAGGCCGGCACGGTTGAAGTGGCTCCCGGCGGCAGGAAAGCAGAGATGTCGCGACGGTCGATGGCTACGGGGAAGCGGCACCGGGGCCCTGGACGCATCTGAAGTTGGAGCCACGGTGAATTTGGTGTGGTGGGGGCGCCATGAAGGAGGGGCTGAGGTTTCACGGCTGGGGAGAAGGGAGCTTTCGTTGAGAAGGTGATTTGGCGCCCATGATGTATGTATGGGGAATTGGGAGGGGGAACCATGTCTTACGAACACATTTGTCTGAAACTTGGGGAGGAGTTATAGTTCTACCCCTGCCTTTAGGCTTCTGGTCTTGGATCTGTGTACTGAGGGTCGGGGACAGTAGAGTAACTTTGCTTCTCCCAAATAGTGGGCGCGAGCAATTTCGGGCGAGGAGGGTGTCGGTGTCAAAACCGGCGGATCTCGGGTAGGGGGTCCCGAACTATGCGTCTAGGCGGATGGTAATAGAAGACGAGGGACATGATGTTTTTACCCAGGTTCGGGCCCTCTCGATGGAGGTAATACCCTACTCCTGCTTGATTAATATTGATGATATGGGTAGTACAAGAGTAGATCTACCACGAGATCAGAGAGGCTAAACCCTAGAAGCTAGCCTATGGTATGATTGTTGTCGTCCCCTGGACTAAAACCCTCTGGTTTATATAGACACCGGATAGGGTTAGGGTTACACAGTCGGTTACAATGGTAGGAGATCTACATATCCGTATCGCCAAGCTTGCCTTCCACGCCAAGGAAAGTCCCATCCGGACACGGGACGAAGTCTTCAATCTTGTATCTTCATAGTCTAGGAGTCCGCCAAAGATGATAGTTCGCTATCCAGACACCCCTAGTCCAGACTCCTCAAGAGTAGCCCTGAACCAGGCTTCATGAGGATTTACAGTGCAGCACGCATATTGTCTTCGGCATTGCAAGGCGGGTTCCTCCTCCGAATACTTCATAGAAGGTTTTGAACACAAGGATAGTGTCCGGCTCTGCAAAACAAGTTCCACATACCACCATAGAGAGAATAATTTTTGCACAGATCTGCTGACGTATTCCGTGGCGTGACATCACACCACGGCCAAGCTTTTATACGAATCGTTTTTTTACTGTTCCACCTTAGCGCGTTTAGCGAGGCGGTTTCCTTGGCACGTCTTACCAAAGCGGAGATCGTGCCCCCTTATTCTGGGATTCCCATCAATACAGATGTGGGTAACCCATTCGCGCCATTGATTACGGCGTTTGGGAGATAAGCGAGTTTTACCAGGCTGGCGGGGGACGCATAGCTTCGTCCGTCCATATAAGGGGATAAGGATCCACCTTTTCACCTACGCCTTCTTCCTCCTTTGCTCATCCATTTCACAAGACTCGAGCTCCAGCGCCCAAGTCCGCACATCCCACCTCAACCTTCTCCAACTATGTCCGGAGCGGAGGCAGGTGGATGGCCTCCTCCGTCACGGAGGGGCACATCAAAAGCTGCGGAGGCGGATACTTGTCCAAAGAACATCGCAAGACGGCTACCCGACGAGGGGCAGCTCATTCCAACCCCTGACCCCATGAGAGGGTGGTGTTTCTCCCCACTTCCTCCGTGGACTAGGTTTTCCACTTCACCCATTTGTCCGGGGCTCATGTTCTACTACGGCCTGGACTTCCACGATCTGGCCCCGAATTTCATCCTCAACATCTCGGCGTTCATCATCGTGTGCGAGGCCTTCCTCTGCATCCAGCCCCACTTTGGCTTATGGCTGAAGATCTTCAATGTCAAGCCGAAGGTAGTGGGCGGCCGCCAAGCGGAGTGCGGAGGCGCCATGGTTGGCAAGATGGCCAAAGTCCTATGGCCCGAGGGCTCCTTTGTGGAGACCATAAAGGGGTGGCAGTCGGGGTGGTTCTACATCACCGAGCCGCGCGACTCTCAATGGGCGGCGGCCCCCGAATTCCGATCTGGCTTCCCCACACGGCTCTAATCATGGAAAGAGACGGGCCTGACGTAGGGGGATTCAGACGAGCTGTCCGGACTCCAAACCTGCGTCCGAAACCTGGTGGACAAGAATCTCAGGCTTGTCAACGTTATCCAGGTGATGCTCATCCACCGGATTCTCCCATGCCAACAACGGGCCTTCAAATTGTGGGAGTTCGATCCGGCACAGCACCCAACTCTGAAAAGGCTCTTCGACACTACATACGAAGATGCCTGGAAGGTGCTATTCAAGGGCGCCGAGGCTCCCACATCCGCAACCGAAGATCGCGGATTCATCTCGCAGCGTCAAGCCAGCGAGGTAAGTTATTTTACCCTTTATGGGGCTCTTCTTTTTCATAGATTGACTCTATGTGGGATCTAAAACTCCCTAACCTTTGACAGGACTGGCTGAAGACGTCCGGACAGATTAACTGTCCGGCCCCTTTGCTAGAAGACCCAGCGGACGCCCGATTGACGGGGCTGCTGGCTCCGGTACCTCATGTGGTGCCGGAGAAGAAGGCCAAGAAGGAGGCCACGGGAACTCGAAGGAGCTCCCGACGCCAGGTGCTGTCGGACTCATCGCCCGACAACCCTGAGGCGGAATCCTCCTCTGAGGAAGAGGAGGAGGAAAAAGAAGCCTCTCCCCCAGCGGGGGGAGAGAAGAAAAGGAAGGCCGCCCCAACTGGGGAGGCCGGAGGGTCCAAGAAGGGAAGGACCCTTCCTCCGGACTTCTCCACCAACGCCGACAACGACGAGGAGGAGTGGCCAACAAGGGCCAAGCCCCTGGCGAGACCGTAAGTGTCCGGGTTCCCATGGCTTTTTTTTCATTGCATAGTGTTCTCTAATGCCGAACAATCATGCAGCCCGCCCAAGGACGAGTTCGCCGCTTCGTCGAGCGGGTCCCTGAGTTCGTCGGAAATGGAGAGTACTTCACTTCCGCCGCCTCCTCACTCACGCTGCAGACGATGCCGACGTGGGCCCCAAGGGGGCCTGGTCAAGAGGAGGTGGCGCAGGAGGCGCCGCAAGGCAACCTCCTGACTCCAGCGCGTGGGGGCGAGACCCCAGGGCTCTAAGCCCGACCCTCGTCCGGACTCCATACCGGAACCTTCAGCGGTTCCAAGTCCGCAAGCGGCCCTTCGTAGGAAGGGTAAGACGCCGTGTCCTCCGTCCCAACCGGTGGCACGGATAGCATCGAGGCGCTTAGCAGCGCCTCCATTGAGGAGGAGCACCGCCTTGTTATGAGTGTGGTGATCCGAGAAGTTCGATCCGCCAAGAGCGGGCTGGTAAACTATACCAGCCTTCTAACAGGCTTTGAGGTAAGTTTAGAATATGTAAAAATATTACCGCATAGACAGTAGCCCCTGATGCTTAGTTCGGTGTTCGGAAAGAAAAGTCGGACTAAGGATCTAAAAAGATATAGGCAGGAGTCTAACATAAGTATGTCAATATGCGAATGCAGGCTTCGCTGCTGACCTCTGCCGCACTGACTGCGGAGGTCAATGCATTGAAGAAGAGCCTCGAGCGGTCCGAGAACGAGCTCGGCCTTGCCAAGAAGTAGCTCGAGGACAAGGAAGGTAAGTAATACCTTATTAAAGAAATACCTTATAGAAAGGATTTGGTTGCAAAAGATAACAGGAATAACATGGGTACTGCAGGGGCCACGAGCGAGGTGGCGACCCTGAAGGAGGCGGTGTCCGCGGCCGAAAACAAAGCGGCCGCGGAGCACGCCGAGCGAGAGAAGGGGGAGGTGCAGCTGGCGGAGGTACGACAAAAGCTCCAGGCTCTCGTGGAAAAACACGAGTGTTTGGAGCGTGACTCGAAGACCCGAGAGTCCGAGCTTGCCTCGGCTCTTGAGAGTGCCAAAGCTGCTAAGGCCGAGGCCCAAAAAGCCCTCCAGGAGATTGAGGCAATAAAGAAGATCGCGGCGGGTAAGGCATACTTTATGCAGAGCAAGAATGTAAAAGTCAATTATCTAGTACTTACCCGAATCCGAGCTCTCCAGAGCGCGTTCGCAGATCTGCCCGTGGTGTGTCCGATGCTGCCGCTTCTACCGCGCCAAGGAGGGAGCTCAACGGAGAAGGTGTTCGGTCTCATTATGCCGAGGCCGACCGTCTGGTGCCCTGAGCGACCAGCCGAAGCAGCTGGTCGAGCTCCACAAGGTCGCCGAACAGGCCAGAAGGGCCTCATAGTTCGGCCGTGGCCATTGGAAGCCATGCCAGGAGCTACTTGGGTTAGTGCAGCGGCTGGTGGACCTTTGTCCTGGATTGAAGTCATCAAGTGCTCCGTCTGCATTGAAGGTGCCCGTCGGGCCCTTGCCCGTGCTAAAGTGCACCGGGGCAAGCTGGATGCGGAGAAGCTTGTGACGGACGGGCCACCGAAGGGCAAGGATCATCGCAAGCCCGAAATGTACTATGAGGGCATCCGAAAGGGTGCCCGCCGTATAGCGGATGAGTGCTCCAAAGATGTAATTTTTGAATAGACTTGCATTTGTTATCCTATACGCTGAAAACTTGTTCATATGCGCTAAGCAACGCTTGTTAATTTAAAATATTACCTTCTGTGTGGCCGTTTATCAAATTTGAGAGATGGCAAGTCGTTGGCTTCAGCCCCCATGCCACGAGTGCTGGGGTGTTCGGGATAAACTTGAGCGCTCTTGTGTCGGTGTACTAGAGTAGGGTTACTCTAGTATCCCCAACTCGTGCACGGGCAGTTGCAGCACTCCGTGGCAGGGCTGGCCTGGTGACCGCCAAGGTCCTCCGCGGCTCCTTTGGAGCCATTCAAGAACAAAGTACTCAAGGCCCCGACAAGAGGAGCTTGCCGGGAAGGCCACTCAAGGCACGAAGGAAACAAGGCCCCGGCAAGAGGAGCTTGCCGGGAAGGCTTGGTGAGCGACAAGCTCCCGAGCGCGACAAGGATTCAGCCGCGGCAAGATACTTGCCGCGCAGTAACCTCTTCATCTCCGCTCCAGCTCATCCGCCAACGTGTCGCCAGTGCTACTCCAACGCACGCGTGTCAAGGAGCTGTGCAGCCAGCGGGAGCAGCGATAAGCGGCGACAAGCCACCATCGTGGCAAACGGAGGCGATTTGACGGTCCCTATTGCAATTATTTCAGCGATAGGGATGGACATTTATTACTCTTGTCCCTTGCCGTCGAGTTAGGTATAGACCATCAGACACTTTGTATAAAGCGTGTACCAACCATCTGTTTTCCTATTTTACCCTTGTCTACTTGCCATCTGTGGTGACCCCTTGAGCCTATAAAAGGAGGCCCAAGTGCAACGAGAAAGGGTTCGCCCGTTCAGTTCATTCGACTCATTTGAGACCACACCCACTCGGGCTAGGTTTTGTAGCTCCCATTGCTCCCTAGTCGAATACAATCAACCAAGCAGCGATAGGAGTATTATCTCTCGGAGAGCTCCGGCTGGGTAAATCTGCTCGTGTGCATCGCTTCGATCCGCTCTTTGTGCAATCTCCGCCCCCCTCCGAACCACAAGGGACCCGGTCCCATAGGTGTTCGTGGGTCATGATCAGCCTCCCCGACATCTTTGGCGCGCCAGGTAGGGGGCGTCGAGACTGCGTGAACCTGATCCAGCGGTCACACGAGAAGCTTCATCATCATCTTCATCAACATGGCACCGAAGAAGAAGTCTTCGGCAGCAGCAGAGCCGTCCGCGTCGAACCCACCACCACCGGAGCTGACGGGTGGTGGGGAAGACGCTAGCGGAGGAACGGGCGTCGTCGAGAGAGCCCACGACGCAGCCAGGTCCAAGGACAAGGCGGCGCAAGCTTCGGCATCCGAAAATGTACCGCGTCCGTCTCAGGAGGCGCGGGACCGACAGCGTCATGATGCTCGCAGCACCATACGCCGTTGGATCAAGGCCAAGCTGGAGGATCCCGAGGCCCTCGAGACCTGCATGCACGCCAAAGATGCCGGTACGAAGCGAGTACGGTCGCTTATGCGGGATGCAGCTCCTCCTAACTTGGTTAGGAGTCCGAGCACATCCCGCCTCGCCCGTCGCCTTTTTCCACCCACCACTCCAGCGGAAGCCTTGGCGAGAGCTCAGCTACTTCTAGACTACCCTCCAACGGCCGACAAGGTCGACGAATGGAGGGCCACCATCCAGAGTCTCATCGGCTTTGCCAACGGCGACGTCCCGCGGCAACCAAACACGTCGCAGCCGCGGCACGGCGACAAGGCACGAGCCGGCGGCGACGAGACCTGCGGGGGTGCCACCACCATGCACTCCCCTTCCCGAAGGCCAAGATCACCAACTCCTCGAATCCACCTCGACAGCGACTCCACCGTGTCGTCGGATCCACGAGCTCGCCGTGATCAGCGCCAAGTTCTTAAGGAACGACAAGAAGAAGACACTCGAACCCGCATCGAGCATCGAAGAGAAGCGCGACGTCAATCCGACCAGCGCTACTGGGCCCATGTCGATATGCATGCGCCGAAGAACCAGCGACTTGTCAGACGCGTAGGTTGCCCTGCGTTCACTCATGAGCTGCGGCAAGTCCAGTGGCCCGACAAGAAAAACTTCAAGCCAGATGTGCCAGAGAAGTATGATGGCAGGACACACCCATCGGAGTTCCTCAGCATCTACACCATTGCGGTGCAAGCTGCAGGGGGACGAGACGACAAGATCCTCGCCAACTACTTCCCGCTGGTGCTCAAGCCCAACGTCAGATCTTGGCTCATGCACTTGCCGGACAGTTCCATATCTTCTTGGGCAGATCTGTGCCATCAGTTTGTTGGCGCCTTCACAGGCGGCCACAAGCCTCATGGCCAGGAGAGTGACCTTCACCTGCTTGCCCAGAAGGAAGGAGAGTCCCTGCGCAAGTTCATCCAGAGATTCAGTCGTGTGCATTACAACATCCCAGATGTCCACCCTGCCGCGGTGATCAGCGCGTTCCATCAGAACGTGCGGAACCGCAGGATGAGGGAGGAGATGGCGATGTGCAAAGTAAAGGACGTCAGCGAGCTCTACGCCCTGGCCGACAAGTGTGCACGTGCTGAAGAAGGGAGGAGGCTCCCTGGAGAGAATGTTGAAGCAGGATCTGACAGTGAGGAGACCGCCCCGGCAAGGAAGAGCCGACGGCGGAACAACAGAAGGAAGAAGAACAAAGAGGTACTAGTTGTCGAGCAGTCCGGCAACGGAGGTGGCGCCGGCAAGGCTAAGGCTGGTGGCTCCGGCAAGGAGGTTGCCACGACACCGACCGCCAAGCTGTGGCGCGGCCACGACAAGGTGACAGCTCCAACAAGCAGAACTGCAAGATTCACCGCACCAAGGGCCACGACCTCCAGAGCTGCAAGAAAGTCGAGCAGCTTGTTGAACTGCAGAAGGCAGAATACGAGCGGCAAGACAAGGAGAAGGCCCAGGAAGGTGCAGGAGCAGCTAGCAAGAAGAGACCCGGCCGGGGAGGGCGCCGCGGCAAGGCCAAGCAGCGGCAAGGAGATAGACCTCCCCGCGGCCGCGACAAGGACGAGGACGATGATGATGACGAAGATATGGAGAAAGATGAAGCTGACGAGCAAGAGTTTCAGAAGGCAACAGAGGTTCTCTGCATTGACGGAGGTGCTTCTCTGCATACCTCGCACCGTCAACTCAAGCAGTGGATGCGAGAGGTTAATGCAGCAGAACCATCCGTGGAGTCGCGCAAACCTCTGAAGTGGTCCAGCACGCCCATCATCTTTGACATTGAGGACCACCCTGATCGCATAACAGCGGTCGGGTGCTTGCCGATGTTGGTCTCACCAACTACCCGCAACCTCAAGGTCACCAAGATGTTGGTTGACGGCGGGGCCGGCCTGAACCTGATCTCCTCTGCAGTGCTCCAGAAGCTTCAAATCCCTGACAGCGAGCTCGAAGAGACTGGCACTTTCCAAGGAATCAACCCAGGAAGGAGCAAGCCCAAAGGGAAAATCACGTTGCCGGTAACATTTGGCAGCGAGCTCAACTTCAGAATTGAGAGGGTCACATTCGACGTTGCTGATTTCCCATTGCCCTACAATGGGATACTTGGCCGTCCAGCACTCGCCAAGTTCATGGCAGCCTCTCATTATGCTTACAATTTGCTCAAGATGCCCGGCCCGATAAGCGTCATTTCTGTCCATGGCGACAAGAAGGATGCGCTTATCTGCGCCGACAAGATTTACCGGGATGCAGCAGCTACGACAGATAGCAAATCACTTGCCGCTGAAGCTCCCGAGGGGAAGAAGAAGACCACCAAGTCCGGCAAGAGCTCTGATGCCTACTCCGGCAAGCGCACCTCTTCGGAGTGCTGCGCTACCGTCGAGGACGCACCATCGAGCTCCACCGGCAAGTGCAAGAAGATGATGGCAGCTCCACCGAAGACCAAGAAGGTGCCCGCCAAGGAGGACGACACTGGTGGTACCTTCACCATCAACGCCACCCTAGACCCTAAATAGGAAGGCGAGCTCGTTGCTTTCATGCGGGCGAATGTCGATGTGTTTGCATGGCAATCATCTGACATCCCCGGTGTTCCCAGGAAAGTAATTGAGCACCACCTAGCTGTCTGTCCTCACGCGCGGCCCGTCAAGCAAAAAGTCAGGAAACAGGCAGTAGAGCGCCAAGAGTTCATTGCAGAAGAGATCAAGAAGTTGGAAGCAGCAGGCCTTGTCAGAGGAGTGCTCCATCCCACCTGGTTGGCCAATCCGGTAGTTGTACGCAAGGCTAATGGGACATGGAGACTTTGTATTGACTTCACGGATGTTAATAAAGCTTGTCCCAAAGACCCATTTCCCTTGCCGCCAGACAACCAGATTGTTGACTCCACGGCTGGATGTGATTTGCTTTCATTTCTTGATGCATATTCAGATATCATCAAATCTTCATGGCGAAGAAGATGAAGAGAAACCGCATTCATTACACCATGTGGCACTTCTTCGTTTCATACGGATGCCTTTCGGTTTGAAGAATGCTGGTTCAACGTTTGCAAGAGTGGTCCACGACGCTTTTGAGCCCCAAATGCACAGAAATGTAGAAGCCTACATGGATGCCATAGTGGTCAAGAGCAAGGACAAAGCAACTCTGGTTCAAGATTTGGATGAGGCCTTTGCAAATCTGCGCAAGATCAACCTCAAGCTCAACCCCGAGAAGTGCGTGTTTGGAGTCCCTTCCGGCAAGCTTCTCGGGTTCTTTGTGTCTCAACGAGGAATTGAAGCCAATCCCGACAAGATCAAGGCCATTGAGCAGATTGAAGCACCAAGCGCGTCAAGGATGTAAGAAGGCTTGCGGTTGCGTGGCTGCTCTCAAGAGGTTTATTTCTAAGTCAGTGAGCGCGCTACCGCCATTTTTCAAGATTTTGAAAAAGGCAGGTCCAATGAAATGGACTCGGCGGAGGCTGCGCTGCAGACTTGAAGAAGTACTGTCCTCCACTCAATACTTGTCGCACCTAAGCCACAAGAGAAGTTGCTGCTATATATAGCGGCAACCAATCAAGTGGTCGATCTGTGTTAGTAGCGGAGAGGGAGGCGGATGATGAGCCGCAACCGAGGCAGGTGCATCCAGCGACAAGCAGGGGGCTTCGCCGTCAAGCTCTGGTCCCGACAAGGACGAATCTGCGCAGGATTGCGAGAAGATTCAGAAAAGGATGGTGCAGCGCCTAGTTTACTTTGTCAGTTCCCTCCTGCAGGGGGCTAGATCAAGGTACTTTGGCGTGCAGAAACTGCTTTTCGGCCTCCTCATGGCCTCGAGAAAGTTGCACCATTACTTTCAAGCACATGAGATAACAGTTGTCACTCGCTTTCCGCTGAAGAGGATATTGCAAAACCCAGAAGCAACGGGCAGGATTGTCGAGTGGGCACTGGAACTGTCAAGCTTTGGCCTCAAGTTTGAAAGCACTTCAACTATCCAAAGCAGAGCATTGGCAGAATTTATAGCAGAGTGGACGCCAACACAAGATGAAGAAATTCCGGAGACGAGCATCCCCGTCAAGGAAGCAAATAAAGAGTGGCTGATGTATTTTGATGGTGCCTTCTCGCTGCAAGGCGCCGGTGCCGGCGTGCTGCTTATCGCACCCACCGGAGAGCACCTCAAGTACATAGTCCAGATGCACTTTCCCAAGGAGCAAGCAACAAACAATACTGCAGAGTATGAAGGTTTGCTTGCCGGTCTCAGGATCGCGGTAGACCTTGGGATCAAGAAGCTCATTGTCAGGGGAGACTCGCAACTTGTCGTCCGCCAAGTAAACAAAGATTATCAGAGCCCGTTGATGGAAGCCTATGTTGATGAAGTGAGAAAGCTAGAAGAACACTTTGAAGGCCTGCAAATGGAACATGTTCCAAGAGCTCAGAATGATATTGCCGATGACCTATCAAAGTGTGCTGCACTCAAGTTACCTGTGGAACCAGGAATTTTTGTGCTCAAGCTGACTCAACCAACCGTAACGCCATCAACTGGGCAGAACAAGAAGAGGAAGTTGGTCTCTGGTGACTACTTTCCGGCAGAGCTCCCTGAAGCTGCCGCCAAGAAGGTCCCCAAGATCAACGCAGATATCGCTGAGGAGCAGTCTGCTCCGACAAGCCACAAGGTTTGTTTCGTTGAAGCAGACGCTCCCGACAAGTTTCGCTCCGGCAAGCTTGCCGGGGATCATCAAGCTCCGGCCGAGCCGCTGGTTCTTGCCGTAGAAGCTGATGTTCCCACAGCGGCAGATGTGCCTTTAGTCCTTGTTGTCGAGCCACAAGCTCCAGCATGGGCACAGCAGATCGTCCATTTCCTTCAGACAGGAGAACTTCCCGAAGAGCAAGAAGAGGCGGAAACAAGAGTCTGGCAATCAAGTATGTACCAGTTTGTTGACAACATCCTGCATGTAAGAAGACTCAACGGTGTGAAATTGAAGTGTATTTGTCGGGAAGATGGATGAAGCTGTTGGCGAGATACATGGAGGCATATGTGGTCACCACATTGGCGCAAGGGCACTTGCCGCAAAGCTTTCCGCAAGGTTTCTTCCGCCGAAGCCCTCCAGATGCAACCGCACAAGTAACCAAGTGTGAAGCGTGCAGGCCCATTCAAAACAGATACACCAACCAGCTCAAGCTATCCGACAATACCTTTATCCTGGCCCTTTTCGTCCAGGGGCTCAACATCCTCGCCCTTTCCCGAAGTTATCGGGGCTTTGAGTACTTGTACGTCGAATCGACAAGTTCACAAAGTGGCCGGAAGTGGAAGCAATGAGGAAGGTGACAGCACAACAAGCGATCAAGTTCTTCAGTCAATTGTTTGCCGCTTTGGGATTCCTAACAGATCATCACCAACAACGGCACACAGTTCACGAGCCGCACCTTCATGCAAGACACCCAAGATCTTACGCCAAGATCTGCTTTGCTTCGTTGCTCATCCGAGAAGCAACGGTCAAGCGAGAGAGCAAACGCTGAAGTTCTGCGGGACTTAAGACCGAACTTTCGACGTGCTGCATAAGTGCGGAAGAAATCTGGATCGAGGAGCTGCCGGTGGTTCTTGGTCGATCAGACGACGCCAAATCGAGCCATCGCCGCACACCTTTTGCTCTAGTCTATGGAGCAGAGGCAGTTCTCCCCACGGAACTCGTATACGGATCGCCTCGAGTGCTCGCTTATGATGAGCTTGAGCAAGAGCAGCTGCGACAAGATGAGGCGCTGCTCCTTGAGGAGGATCGTCTTCAG